>CM054144.1:30286319-30296319 GCA_028751875.1 Rapana venosa
ATTAAATAAATAAAAAAATAATAATAACAACAACAACAACGATGATGATGATGATGACGACGACGACGACAACAACAACAATAATAACAACAACAATATAACAACAACAACAACAACAACAATAATAATAACAATAATAACAATAACAACAACAATAATAACAACAATAACAATAACAACAGCAATAATAATAATAATAATAATAACACTACTACTACTACTACTACTACTACTAATCATCTATGGAATTGATATAGCGCCGAATCTTGTAAAGCAACAAATCAAAGCGCTCAGTTGACTTTACCGGGTTTTTTTTATATCGAGGATTATGGAATAAGCATTCATGTGGATTTTTTTAACATCCAGTCCCCGTGTGTATGCGGTTTTGTAAATTTTGTCATCTGTTCCCACCGGCACACAATGGCCTACTCTTTCGAAATGCGGAACAGGATTTAATGTGTGCGCAAGATGTTCTGCGTTCGTTCGCACACGGGGCCTCGGTTTATAGTCTCATCCGAAGGATGAATGACTGAATGAATGACTGAAAGAATGAATGAATGAATGATGTTTGTTTTCCAATGGTGACGGAGTTAAGTATTCATATACTTGTTGTTGTTGTTGTTTGTCTCAACCCTTGCATGCAGAGACGCACACGCACACACGCACGCACGCACACAGAGTAGATCTCTCTCTGTCTCTCTCTCTGTCTCTGTCTGTCTGTCTGTCTGTCTGTGTCTCTCTCTCGTATTCAGTACGCACGCACGCACGCACGCACGCACGCACGCACGCACGCTCGCACGCGCGCGCGCGCGAGAAAACTCCAACTACAGCAACGACAACAAAAGTTCAACGTATGAGTTTAAGAAAAGATATAAATGTGTATCCTACAAATACATAAGCCCCAATAATATTAACGTTGAACATTAATGTCAAAGAGATACATCGATTATAATAATTAATAAGACAATGACAATGACAATGACAAATTCTTTTATTTCGAGGATAATGAATAAGCACACATGTGCTTTTTTACATCCAGTCCCCGCCCGTTAGGGATACATCTTAATAATAATAACCCAATACTTATACAGTCTCAGAGAGAGAGAGAGGGAGGGAGAGAGAGAGAGGGAGGGGGAGGGAGAGAGAGAGAGAGAGGAGAGAGAGAGTGAGAGTGAGAGAGAGAGAGGAGAGAGAGAGAGAGAGAGAGAGAGAGAGAGAGAGAGAGAGAGAGAGAGAGAGAGAGAGAGAGAGAAATGAACAGAAAGAGAGAAAGAAAGATGAACGCATTTACAATTATTCAAGATATGAAGATTCTGTCGTTGATTTTAACGTGGAGCTGGAGAGGACTTGCCACTATTTCTCCCAAGCACATCTGATGGTGTAAAAGCAAACTAGAGAAGGAGAAGAAGACGAAGAAGAAGAAGAAGAAGAAGAAGAAGAAGAAAGAAGAAGAAGAAGAAGAAGAAGAAGACGAAGAAGAAGAAGAAGAAGAAGAAGAAGAAATTTTAACGATGTTTAACTATTTTTACGTGTGTGCATACAGTCTCAAAAGCTCACCCCCCAAAAAACACCAACAACAAACAAACCAACAACCCCAAACTAACCAAACCAGAACACCTAAAAAACCCAACCAACCAAACAAACGACAAAACCCGGAAGAAAACCGGGATTAAGTTACCACAACTAGTAATAAACGATGAAAGAGTGTGATACGAAATAAAGCAATGTGTCAAACGCTTTTTAAAAAAAAGAATCAAAATGTCACACTGAACAGTGATGTATAATAGTATTAAAACAAATGTTTGAAAGTCCTGATATAGTAAGGTTTCATTAATTTTCTAAAAACTTAAAATTGTTAAGATACTTTTATTTGACATGGTGTTACACCAGTTCTTTGGTGATAGAAAGAGTATTCTTTGTGGTAAGCTGATTTTGAAAACGTGTAAAGGGTGAACGGTCAAAGTTCTTGTTCAAAACAAACAAGCAAAAACAAAATAGAACAATTTAAGATGATTTATTGCTGATTGGCAATGCAGTTTTATTTATTAATTTTATTTATTTATTCTTTTATATCGAGGATAATGGAATAAGCACTCATGTGCTTTTTTACATCCAGTCCCCGGGTGTATGCGGTTTTGTAAATTTTGTCATCTGTTTCCACCAGCACACAATGGCCTACTCTGCATACTCACGGGGACTGGATGCAAAAAAGCACACAAGTGCTTAATTCCATTATCCTCAATATAAAAGTACCCAGAATGAGGACCCCCCCCCCTCCTACCACACACACACACACACACACACACACACACACACACACACACACACACACACACACACACACACACAACACACACACACATACTCAAGCACTCAAATTAAAATTTAAAGTGAAGAAATCTGTTGTGACATAGAAGAGAAGAGAAGCGAAGCGAAGAGAAGAGAACAGAAAAGAACAGAGCAGAGCAGAGCAGAACAGAACAGAACAGGATAGAACAGAACAGAATAGAACAGAACCAGCCAGCTGACCTTGGAGTTGAGCAGCATCTCCTTGAGGATGAACGCCCCCAGGAAGCCAGTGGACCCTGTCAGAAGAACTCGTCCTTTCCGGAAGTGATGTTTGTGCAGGAACGTCCTCCAAAAGGCCCTCAGCTGAATGTCCAAGCTGTAAAAAGGATAAAATTCTAAATGACTGATTTTAAACTGACTGACTGACTAGCTGGCTGACTAGCGGACTGACTAGAAATAAGACATTAATTTTCTAAATTACTGATTTTAAACTGACTGACTAATTGGCTGGCTGACTAGCCAACTGACTAATAACCTATTGATTATGATAACATTATATCGTTAAAACACTTAGCGCATTGACAGAAAGTATACTACTACCACACCAGTCAAGGTATCATGGTTTATCTTAACGCTTCATCTGCAGCATTGTCGATTTCCTTGAGTGTAAAATTTTCTCCTTGATTTGGTTATCTGTTCCAGTGTAGGTATCTGTTTGGGTAGGTCTGTGGTAAACTTTACTTTACATTTTTCTATGAAACAGTTTTTTCTTCTTCAGAAACTGAACGTAAAGAGTTTCAGGCATAAACTTTATCTTTTTTTCCCCAATTTCTCATTGTATGGATACCACAGCAATAGGATCTAAAAGGTAATAACCATATCATAGGAGATAACTCTTCAGAAAAGTGTTCGTGTGAGGGCTGTTGTGTTTTGTTTTGAATCGATTAAATAAGTTTTATTTTGTAATGATTCAGGTGTTTTTTTACAAAAACTTTTTCATTTGTTATTGCTTACCTAAATATCTTGTTATCCATTTAAACATTCAAATATAATTTTCCCAAATCATAAAAGATATTATGGTGAACTCTACAATGAAGAAATGATAAAATTTTCCAAGGGAGGCAATTTTTTACACAAGATGGCCAATATACTAACGAAGTGAATTAAAAAGACATATAGTATTTTTTGTAAAGTGGATAAAAAGTCAAAAACGTTACAAGTTTTTTAAAAAAGATGCTAACAAATCATTCATTCTCATTGACATGAACAACAACAAAAAGACCCCCCCCCCCCCCCACACCCTCCCCCCACTTTCTGTAACGTCACAAACTTCCTTTCATCTTGCATATTCATAATTATTGTAAGTGCCCTTCATGGGATGAATAAAGTGCTTTAGACTAGACCATTCTTACGTGTCTCAAGTTTATTAAAATCTATCTACTGTTTCCACATTGAAAACAACATTTTCACAACTTTGACATAAACAATCATTCTACAATTTAGAAAAAAAACAACAACAACCCCAAATCCTCCTCAAGACAGAAACTCACTCCAGGACA
This sequence comes from Rapana venosa, assembly GCA_028751875.1. NCBI lineage: Eukaryota > Metazoa > Mollusca > Gastropoda > Neogastropoda > Muricidae > Rapana > Rapana venosa. The sequence goes on from CM054144.1 coordinate 30,290,168, forward strand.
CTCTGGTCGTGTTTGTCCACCTCCGCGGAGAGGTCCAGCTCTGTGCGGGCTGGGGCAGCCACCTCGGCAGCGGAGGCCCTGCCATTGTTCTGGGCAGCCTCGATGTACTGACTCAGCAGAGAGACAGTGGGGTAGGTGAAGAGTTCTCGTACCGGCATGCTCACCCCGAAGCTCTCCTTCACCCGTCTCTGCAGCTCTGTGGCCAGCAAGGAGTGTCTGTTCCCATGGGAGGAGAGAGAATAAGGAATAAGTAATTCGTGAAAGGTTATATAAACTGATCGGTAAGTTGTTGTGTTTAGTTATAAGGCACCGTCGTGTTTGCTCATTTGGTTGAAATGGGAGGTTGTTGTTGTTGTTGTTGGTGTTGTTGTTGTTGTTGGTTTTATTTTTTTTGGGGGGCGGGGAAGTAATGTGTGTCGTGTTAGTCATTTAGTAGCTGCTGTTTAAAGACAGTTTCAACATTTATCATTGTGAACATTCCTCCCAAAAGCTTCAATGTTGTTTAAAGCAAGTTCAAAATTTTTACAATAGCAAAAGTACATCCCAATACAATGCACAGATTTCAATCTTTTGTGGGTTTTTTTTTAAAGTCAGACTATCAAAATGTGTAGTCCCCGCCTCCCTTACACGTACGTACACCTAAACAAAAAAAAAGAAAACAAATGACTGCTTTCACATCTCTCGAAATTCAGAGCAAAAAATTGAAATACAAAAGCCATAAAACCAAAAGAAGAAAGAAAAAGCACCCGCAAACTCTTCTTCCTCACCAAACAAGAAAGAAAAAAAAGCAGTAAAATCACCCTCCCTCCCCCCCTCATCCAAATTAAAGCCAGCTATCTTAATCAACCATCCAAACAACCAACCAACCAACCGAACAAATCAATTAATCGGAAATCCCCCCCCCCCCCAATCTCACACCTCTCACTCCCACCTCATCTCTCCACTCTCTCCATCTCACACACACACACACACAACACACAACACAACACACACACACTCGCTAATAATCACTGATATAAAAAGATTAAAATCATGAAGAAAGAACGAACGAACGAAATACACACACACATACATATACAAACACACAAACACACACACACAACACAGACAACAACAACACACACACACAACACACACACAAGGGACAACACAAAGACACAAACACACACACAAACACACACACAATATAATATATATATAAAAATAATAATAATAATAAATAAATATATATTATATAATATATATAAATATAACATATATATAAATAATACAATATATATATAATATATATATATATATATATAGAAAAAGATAATAGATATAGAATAGAGTAAGAGAAGAGAGAGAGAGGAGAGAGAGAGAAGGAAAGAGAGAGAGAAGAGAGCAGAGAGAGAGAGAGAGAGATGAGAAGAGAGAGAAGAGAAGAGAGAGAGATCAAACACCGACGCTCGAGTATATGTATGTGTGTATACAAAAAAAAAACAACCCCAAACAAAACCAACCTTCCCACAATATATTGAACACTTTCACTGCGTTGGCTGGCAAACCCCACAGTTATTATTGACTTTCACTTAAAGCACAAGACAGCAGCCCACGCTGATTGATGGCAGTGACATCACCACACCCCTCGTGACAGCAGGAGCCCTTTCAACCCCTCACTAATCTATTGCGTTTGAATTTCATTGCCATCTGTCAGTTGAGCAATGCTTATTAACTAACTATCCCACCCCCAACCCGCCCCACCTCTCTATTGTACTTTTTTTTTTTTTTTATCTCTAAGGGCAAACCTGAAACAGTTATCTGCAGAAAAAAAGAATTGTTGTTTATAATCATTTGTAGTATTGTTTTGTGTTGTACTGTATTGTATAGAGTTGTAATGCGCTGTGTTGGATTGCATCATAATGTATTGCATTGTTTTGTATTGTAATATAGTGTATATATTATACATTAGGAAGGAAGGTGGCAGGATGGTTAAGACGTTTGCCTGCCAAAAAGTAAACCGTGAGGTTCTGGGTTCGATTCCCAGCCTCGCCCTTTCTTCCCAGTTTCACAAAAAAATCGAACTGAATGTCAAAGTCCTTCGGATGAGACTATGAACCGAGGCCCCGTGTGCGAACGCATGCAGAACATCTTGCGCACACGTTAAATCCTGTTCCGCTGTTCGAAAGAGTAGGCCATTGTGTGCCGGTGGGAACAGATGACAAAATTTAAAAAACCGCATACACACGAATTTAAAAATAAAAAAGTCATCTAAGCGCTTTGATTTGTTGCTTTACAAGATTCAGCGCCATATAAATTCCATACATTATTATTATTATACCATTTTCAGTCACGACAGATTTCCATGCGTTAGTTTTGGGTTGTCCTAACCGGGTAGAGCATCTCTCCACAAGATCAGTGGCACCCTCCTCCTCTTTTTTTTCTTAATTATTTTTTTTTCTGTGTGTATGTATACTTCTTTCCCTAGAAGAAAGACTTTTCTCTCTATAATTCTGTCAAGGAAACTTTCTTGTTGCCTTGGGTTCTTTAAACGCCTGCTAAATGTGTGTCACCTGTAAGATCTCGTTTTTATCGTCTCATGAGAAAGAAAAATCACCCGGACTACTATTCAAGGTCTAAGCCACCGATCGGCTTCATCCATCGACATCAACATTAGTTTTATACTGATCTGGCGGAAGGGATATCACTGCTAGAAGAGGGTAGAAAAAAAAAAGAGGAGGATGCGGGGAGGGGGGGGGGGGGGGGGGGGGGGGGGGGGGGGGGGGGGGGGGGGGGGGGGGGGAGAAGAGGGGGAGGAGAGGGGGAGGGACGGGTACAGGGGAGTGGAAGTATCAATCTTCTTGCAGTTCCACCTACCGCTGTCATCCATATCAAGGCTTTCACCTCGTCAACTCGAAGCGACCCAAGTCAAAGACACCAATCAATCTACTTCTAAAAAGAAACAACGTCACCACCGCTCACGTAGAAGACGACAACCAAGGATAGAATCTAAACTATCGGATTCCTATATACACATCAAAATTTAATTAGGGCGTGCTGAAATTGCTGGATAGGTTACCACCGAAAGCGTAAAACAATCTGCACGAAATACTTTCGGTAAACAGAAACATATGATTATGAAAGGTCATATAGAAGTAGTTGGCTGTAGAATGGACATCAAACACACACACACACACACACACACACACACACACACACACACACACACACACACTCACAGAGAGAGAGAGAAAACCATTAAAACAATAAAGGTACCTTAGGTAAGCAGGAAAGAATAGAAGATACCATAATAACTGGCAAGCTACATTGTAAGACCAACAACATCATACAGACTTCAGAATCGCCTCCATCTTGTGTCCATATTGGAAAAGTACACAAACTACGATGTTTTATACAGAGTAAGAAGGGACCATACGTTTGTTTGGTAAAATGCCTATATAAAAGAAATCAAGAAAAAAATTAACAGAAATTAATCAGCCAAACAAAATAAAAGAAAAAAAGAAAAGAAAAAAATTGCAGCATAGAAAATACATCACACACAGTAAAAAGAGGAGAAGGCTATGAAGAATGCCGAACTAGCCTTCAGCATCCCCATGGCGGGGAAAAGGGGGGACTATCCAACATATCGACATCTTCACTGAGTAAAGGTAACGGTAAAGGTGTCCCATAACCTATGTGGTCGTAGGAGAGCGCGCGAGGCATCAGAAACCTCAACTTCTCTAGGGGCCAGCATATTGAGGGCGGCGCCCATCTCCTCTCCCTCGCTGTTTTACCTTCCCTGACCCTAAAGAAGCAGGTAACCATTTACAGCTAGGTGAACTGGGGGATTGTACTGAAGCCAAGGCGCGCAAACGGGGGTGTCTGCGAGTGGGGTACACGGGTGCTGGCTTAGGCTTGGGGGGGGGGGGGGGGGGGGGGGGGGGGGGGGGGGGGGGGGGGGGGAGCGAAAGCTCTGACCACTGAGCTATCCCGTCCCCTCTTCACCGAGTAACGTCCCTGTTTTCTCGTCCGCTGTTCTCTCTCACCCTCCCATGTCGAAGAAGCTCTCGTGGATGTCCACCTCCTGGACACGCAGGACCTCAGCCCAGATGCTGGCCAGCTTGACCTCCAGCTCGGTGGTGGGTCTGCCCTCCGCCTCCACCTCCTCCGTCTGACGACGGTCAAAGGGAGGCAGGGCCTTCTTGTCCAGTTTCCCCGTGGCTGCCACTACCGGAATGCTGGACAGGTGTTAAAAGAATAATAATGAAAACTTGGTGGTACTTTTAGATCTGTCTGTCTGTCTGTCTGTCTGTCTATCTATCTATCTATCTATCTATCTATCTATCTATCTATCTATCTGTCTATCTATCTATCTATCTATCTATCTATCTACCTATCTATCTATCTATGCAAAAACAGTCTGTCTGTCTGTCTGTCTGTCTGTCTCTCTCTCTCTCTCTCTCTCTCTCTCTCTCTCTCTCTCTCTCTCGCCTGCCCTCACGTGCACGTACACGTGAACTTGCGCGCGCACGCACGTGTGCACACGCACACACAGCGGTAGCCTATATGCACACAAACGTAGACATAGATACAATTATGTGCGCGAGTGGTACCTTTCCTGCTGTTATTTAGTAAAAGGGTCTTGATACTTCCCTAGCTATGGGTTGGATGTCTTCATTCACAATTCATAATGCACACCATAATCATGGCACACAGAATGAATGTACACTAAATTAAATTTGTGTCATCCACACCACTAGCTACAAACGATCTACTTTTTAAAATCTTTGAATATATGCAGAAGATGCATTCATACACACGTTGCCTTGGTTTACATTCTTAGGTCAAGTCCTTATTTTAAAATATGTATATTTTGCCATGATGTATAACAATGTACAACATGATACAATTGAATGAAAATGGTTTTTAAAAAACATGTATTTTTATGGAAAAAATGGACTGGATAATTGAACAGCAACTCATGTCACACAGAACAACAACAACAAACAAAAACTAGAAGCTGAAATCGTGCTCAGTCAATCAAGTGAATAGATACAGATCGAAGCAATGGAAAATATAGTGGTACTTTTACAAAGAAAATAAAGATATTACCTTACTGTACCTATCCCGTAGTCCTTTAGACCGTGGGGATACTAATGAAGATATAACATTAGTCAAAACTTAATGTTGTCCGAACCTAAAGAACTTCCAAGAGAATTAAATCAGAGCTAATGTAAACCCCCAAGATGACAACAACAACAAAACCCAAACCAACCTATTTTAATCAAACACTCAACTCAAAGACTCAAACGTACAACACCCAGAACAAGAAGTCAGAGCCAATGTAAACTCCTTGATGAAAAAAAAAAACCCCAAACCAACCCACTTTAATCAAACACTCAACTCACAGACTCAAACGTACAACACCCAGAACAACAAGTCAGAGCCAATGTAAACTTCATGATGAAAAACCCCCCGCAAAACCAACCCATTTTATCAAACATACAACTCACAGACTCAAACGTACAACACCCAGAACGAGAAGTCAGAGCCAATGTAAACTCCATGATGAAAAAAAACCTCGCAAGTCCCAACCCATTTTATCAAACATACAACTCACAGGCTCAAACGTACAACACTTAGAACGAGTAGTCAGAGCCAGTGTAAACTTCAAGATGAAAAACAAACAAACACGCAAAACCAACCCATTTTATCAAACATTCAACTCACAGGCTCAAACGTACAGCTCCTAGAACAAGAAGTCAGAGGTAATGTAAACTCCACCATGAACCCCCCCCCCCCCCCCCACAACCCCAACCCACTTTATACAAACACGCAACTCGCAGGCTCAAACGTACAAGAAGCTGACACCTCTAACCCTACAGCTCAAATCCACCCCCCCAAAAAACAAAACAAAACAAAACAAAACCCTGTCTCAAATCCCCCCCCCCCAAAAAAAACAAAAAAAACAAAAACAAAAACCTGTAAGCCTTAGCCCTTACCTGTCGAGAAAGACGAAGTAGGACGGGATCATGTAGAAAGGGAGGCGCCTCTTGAGCTCTCCTCGGATGTCCTTCTTGCTGGCCTGCCCTTCCTTCACGATGTAGGCCACCAGGAATTTGTCCTCCCCCTCCTCCCCACACACCATCACCACAGCCGCCGACACCATGGGC
>CM054144.1:30306319-30311319 GCA_028751875.1 Rapana venosa
CCAACAAGCCAATCTACCCCCACCCCCCTGGTCCCCCTACCCCTTCAAACACACCCTAACGTGCAGGTAGGTACCTTTGATGAGGGGCCGGAGCATCTCCCAGACGAAGAAGATATTGCACGCCTCGCGGTCTCCCTCAGAGTAAGGGTACAAGATGTGACGGGACCGGTAAGAGAAGACTGCTCCCCGGTGAGGGCACTGGATACCTGTCAAGGGGATCGTTACCTTAAATATCGATGGATTTTAAAAAAAACCCAACACCAACCAACAACCCCCAAAATCGCCATTCTGAAACAGGAGAAGAAGAAAGAGGAAAGATGAAGAAGAAGAAGAGGAAGAAGAGGAAGCAGGAGAAAGAGGAGGGGCTGGAACAGCAGTAGTAGCAGCAGAAGGAGAGCGAAGGTGAAAGCGAAAAGATAAGAACAAGAAGGAGGAGGAGGAGGAAATGAAAGAGGGAGGAGGAGGAGGAAGGAGAGGAGGAGAGGAAGAGAAGAGGAGGAGGAAGAAGAAGAAGAGAGGAGGAGGAGGAAGAAGGAAGGAGGAGGAGGAAGAAGAAGGAGGAGGAGGAAGGAGAGGAGGAGGAGGAAGGAGGAGGAGGAGGAGGAGAAGAAGAAGAGAAGATAGAGGAGGAGGAGGAGGAGGGGGAAGAAGGAGGAGGAAAGGAGAAGGAGGAAGGAGGAGAAGAAAAGAGAGAAGAAGAAGAAGAAGAAGAAGAAGAAGAAGAAGAAGAAGAAGAAGAAGAAGAAGAAGAAGAAGAAGAAGAAGAAGAAGAAGGAGGAGGAGGAGAAGGAGCAGGAGCAGGAGCAGGAGCAGGAGAAATATATCTTATGATGCATTAAAATGTTCATGGCATGTATTCATAATTATTTATGAACAGTTCTTCAAATTGACGCTTGACCAGTTTTTCCTGCCGAGACGAATTGACTGATTGTCGTTTCTGTCTGTCTGTCTGTCTGTCTGTCTGTTTGTCTGTGTTCTTTCCTTTCATCCTTCCTTCTTTCATTTCTTTCATTCATTCATTCATTCATTCATTCATTCATTCTTTCTTTCTTTCTTTCTTTCTTTCTTTCTTTCTTTCTCTCTTTCTTTCTTTCTTTCTTTCTTTCTGCCTTTCTGTCTTCCTTTCTTTCCCTCTTCAAACCTTTGCTTCTTCCCGTAGTTCTGTCTTCTTTTTCTTTCTACATTCCTATTTTTTTCTTTCTTCTTGGATCCTCCCTCAATCCGCATGGTAACTTTTTAACAAATTTTTCACTTCTTTCTTTTGTTCCTTTACTTCTGTTTCTCACTTTTTCCTCTTTCTCTTTTTCTTCTTCGACTATATATAGATTTCGCCAAGGTAAAAAAAAAGAACCAAACCTACGTACCTTTGCTTCTCAGTAGTAGTTTCTTTTTTCCTTTTTTATTGTTGACCTGAATCATTTCTTGTCTGCGCGTAGATGAAACTTGGATGGGTGTAACACAAGCCCATCTCATATTCTAGACGAGGGCTCACAATTTTTTTGTTTTGTTTTTGTTTTGTTTTTGACATACTTTCAGGTGCTCAACTAGTGACAGGTTTCAGTTAGGGGATATCAGTAAAACTAGATAGACACTAAAGAAACCAATTACCCCAGTTACTCAGTCTGGCAAGAAAGAAAGAGAGAAAAACCTAAAAATCAAATTTCCGTCTGTCACATGTTTCCGTTTAAAGCCAACTTCCATAACTCGGTAGCAGAAGCTCGATAAGTGGAAGTGTGCGAGGGAATCTATGCTTCGTCAGGAGGGATTTTTGTTTTGTTTTGTTTCATTTTTTCTTCTCTCTTTTTCTTATTCTCTCTCTCTCTCTCTCTCTTCTCTCTCTCTCTCTCTCTCTCTCTCTCTCTCTCTCTCTCTCTCTCTCTCTCTCTCTCTCTCTCTCTCTCTCTCCCTCTCTCTCTCTCTCACCTTTTTTGTTTTCCATTGTTCTTGTCTTTCTTTTCAATTTCTTTTCCTGTTATTATTTTGTTTCCCCTTTTCCCACTTTCTTTCTCTTACTGTTCTTTTGTTTTTTTTTATAAAAAAACTTCTCTTTTTAAATCAACTGTTTGTTTTTTTTCTCTCCCACCCTATTGTTTTCTGTCACTGCTCTTTTCTCTTTTTTTTCTTGTTCTCTTTTATCATTCTGTTCTTTCCTCCACTTTTTCCCCTTACTGTTCATCTTCCCCACTTTTCCACTTTCTTTCTCCTACTGTTCTTTTTTTTAAAAAACTTTTTTTTTAAATCAACTGTTTGTTTTTTCTACCCCACCCCTACCTTTTCCTACTGTTTTCTGTCACTGCTCTTTTCTCTTTTTTTCTTGTTTTCTTTAATCATTCTGTTCTTTCCTCCACTTTTCCCCCTTATTGTTCATCTTCACCCCCCCCCCCACCCCCAACTTTTTTCCCTTATTGTTCATCTTTTCCCCTTTTTTGATTCATAGTTAAATTCCCTCCCACTTTTTGTTTCATTGTTCATATCTTCAACACCCCTCCCCCTCAACATTTTTGTTTCATTGTTCATCTCTTCAACACCCCTCCCCCTCAACATTTTTGTTTCATTGTTCATCTCTTCAACACCCCTCCCCCTCAACATTTTTGTTTCATTGTTCATATCTTCAACACCCCTCCCCCTCAACATTTTTGTTTCATTGTTCATCTCTTCAACACCCCTCCCCCTCAACATTTTTGTTTCATTGTTCATATCTTCAACACCCCTCCCCCTCAACATTTTTGTTTCATTGTTCATCTCTTCAACACCCCTCCCCTCAACATTTTTGTTTCATTGTTCATATCTTCAACACCCCTCCCCCTCAACATTTTTGTTTCATTGTTCATATCTTCAACACCCCTCCCCCTCAACATTTTTGTTTCATTGTTCATATCTTCAACACCCCTCCCCTCAACATTTTTGTTTCATTGTTCATCTCTTCAACACCCCTCCCCCTCAACATTTTTGTTTCATTGTTCATCTCTTCAACACCCCTCCCCCTCAACATTTTTGTTTCATTGTTCATCTCTTCAACACCCCTCCCCCTCAACATTTTTGTTTCATTGTTCATCTCTTCCCCCCCTCCCCCTCAACATTTTTTTTTCATTGTTCATCTCTTCAACACCCCTCCCCCTCAACATTTTTGTTTCATTGTTCATCTCTTCAACACCCCTCCCCCTCAACATTTTTGTTTCATTGTTCATATCTTCAACACCCCTCCCCCTCAACATTTTTGTTTCATTGTTCATCTCTTCAACACCCCTCCCCCTCAACATTTTTGTTTCATTGTTCATCTCTTCAACACCCCTCCCCCTCAACATTTTTGTTTCATTGTTCATCTCTTCAACACCCTCCCCCTCAACATTTTTGTTTCATTGTTCATCTCTTCAACACCCCTCCCCCTCAACATTTTTGTTTCATTGTTCATCTCTTCCCCCCTCCCCCTCAACATTTTTGTTTCATTGTTCATCTCTTCCCCCCCTCCCCTCAACATTTTTGTTTCATTGTTCATCTCTTCCCCCCCTCCCCCACTTTTTGGTTTCATTGTTCATATCTTCAACACCCCCTCCCCCTCAACATTTTTGTTTCATTGTTCACACTCCTTCCCCCACTTTTGTTTCATTGTTCATATCCCCCCCCCCCCTCCCCCGCAGTGTTTTTTGTTGCCAGACCACCACTCAAGATTTAGTGGATGGAAGACCTGACAAGCAATACTGACTAGCACCATCTACCTTCGGATGAGACTATAAACCGAGGTCCCGTGTGCGAATCCTCCACGCAGAACATCTTGCACACACGTTAAAACCCGTTCCGCTTTTAGGAGGAGTAGGCCATTGTGTGCTGGTTGGAACGGATCACAAAATTTATAAAAACTGCAAGGTGACTGGATGTCAAAGAAGCACATGAGTGCTTATTCCGTTATCCTCAAAATAAAACAATAAATGAAATAAATAAATAATAAATAAATAAATAATCAATACATACCTTTAGGTTTTCCAGTGGTGCCGGAGGAGTAGACGACATAGGCCAGGTTGTCTATGTGGACGGCAGGGGGCACCAGTTTGGGGGACATCAGTTTGGGCATCTCCTCTGTCCATCCTTCCTTCAGCACCAAGGGCTTCAGCTTGTCTGCAAGTACATGAGAACACCGAGACTGGTGAACCAAGACACGGGTATGTAGATCATAACGCAGGCAACAGCTCAGGCAGACAGACCAGTGGTCAGACTTCATCTGTGCCTTCTCTGCCATAAGAACTGTCTGTCATTCCCGTGTCGGACTGACCAGCCACAGCCGACGCTGTACCAGAATGAACACCTAGAGCGCAACTCCATAGTCTTCCGAGATTGACGGCTGCCATGACGCATGTGTTTGCGTATAAAGGTGCATACATATGTGCCTATGGCAGAACAGGTATAACTCTAGCATGTCTGAAACCGCTGCCAGTGTATCTTCATTGTTTCGATACGAGTTCTTCTTGTTTGTAACTCACACATCGGTTCATTAGTTTGCCTGTTTCCCCCAAGTAAAACAGTCGTGTTAACAATGAACATTTGTCTTCCAGTTTCAGTTCATTTTTTTGTCCACACCTTTGATGCTTTCATTGTATTTTAAAAAGGAAATCACTACTAAAAACTGAATCTTTTTACAAAAAGAAGAGAATTTAACAAGCAAGCAGAAAGAGAATTCAAAGCTTGTCTGCAAAAGTCATGGTCCTTCAGACTGTTCAAAACCAAACACACACACACAAAAGTTAGTATGACACAGAGTTTGCGCAAATCCATCCCATCCCAGCTGGTGCTTCTTCCTAACAGAAATTGACCGCACTTGGACTTGGTAAAAGGAAGGGGCTGATTTCAGCACTGGGCCCCGGACCCTTGACTCAGTTATGCTGGATTTGCGTGCTGTGAATTAGAACGCAATAGAAATGCAACAGCGCTTCGATTCGTTTGCTTTACAAGATTCAGCGTTGTAGAAATACCATACATTATTATTATCATTATTATTATTATTATTA
>CM054144.1:30316319-30318819 GCA_028751875.1 Rapana venosa
GAGGAGCCCAGAAAAGATAGGCTAAGGCGCCCAGAAAAGACAGGCTGAGGCCCAGAAAAGAAAGGCAGAAAGACAGGCTGAGGCGCCCAGAAAAGACAGGCTGAGGCGTCCAGAAAAGACAGGCTGAGGCGCCCAGAAAAGAAAGGCAGAAAGACAGGCTGAGGCGCCCAGAAAACACAGGCTGAGGAGCCCAGAAAAGACAGGCTGAGGAGTCCAGAAAAGACAGGATGAGGAGCCCAGAAAAGAAAGGCTTTGGCGCCCAGAAAAGACAGGCTGAGGCGTCTAGAAAAGACAGGCTGAGGATCCCAGAAAAGACAGGATGAGGAGCCCAGAAAAGACAGGCTGAGGAGCCCAGAAAAGACAGGCTGAGGAGCCCAGAAAAGACAGGCTGAGGAGCCCAGAAAAGACAGGATGAGGAGCCCAGAAAAGACAGGCTGAGGAGCCCAGAAAAGAAAGGCTGAGGAGCCCAGAAAAGACAGGCTGAGGAGCCCAGAAAAGACAGGATGAGGAGCCCAGAAAAGACAGGCTGAGGAGCCCAGAAAAGACAGGATGAGGAGCCCAGAAAAGAAAGGATGAGGAGCCCAGAAAAGAAAGGCTGAGGAGCCCAGAAAAGAAAGGCTGAGGAGCCCAGAAAAGAAAGGCTGAGGAGCCCAGAAAAGACAGGCTGAGGCGCCCAGAAAAGACAGGACAGGGTGACCTACCTAGGACGTTCTTGAGCTTGGACTCGTACTGCGGGGAGGTGATGACCACCACGGGCAGGGCGTCCTCCAACACCGACTCCAGCATGTGGGCAGGGTAGGACGTGTCCAGGGGCAGGTAAGCCGCGCCTGAAACCACACCCACCACCACCCCCATCCCCCACACCACCTCCGTCAGTGCCAAGTCGTGCTTAGCGCAATCACACAGAGACACAGACACAGACACAGATACGCGTGGGTGCGTGCGTGCGCGTGCACACATACTCGCATACATGCACACATGCGTGAAATCTTGCACAGACACAGAGACACAGACACTGATACATACACACACATGTGCACGCACGCACGAATGCATGCACACACACACACACTGATACAGACACGTATACACACAGAGGAGATATACATGCATATGGAGACAGTCTGACAGACAGACAGAGAGACAGAGAGACAGAGAGAGACAGACAGACAGACAAAAAGACTCAGACATACACAGCCAGCCAGACAGACAGACAGAAAGACACAGACACACACAGCCAGCCAGCCAGACAGACAGAAAGACACAGACACACACAGCCAGACAGAAAGACACAGACACACACAGACAGACAGGCAGACAGAAAGACACAGACACACACAGACAGACAGACAGAAAGACACAGACACACACAGACAGACAGCCAGAGAGAGAGGGTAGGGATGCACAGTTTACTAATTGTCCTGGTAAAGTCTTTTAAATTCCACTTCATTAAAAGTTAACGAGTCCAGCAAGGCCCGTCCGCGTAATGAGCGTAACATCTGCTGAAGTTAAAGCACAGAACTACTCCGGGCTTTGTGTTAACATTACTGTATGTTTACATTTTAACATTCAGGTTTTTTGGAATATTCACATTTACATTTTAACATTCAGGCTTTTTGAACATTCACATTTACATTTTAACATTCAGGAATTTTTAACATTCACATTTACATTTTAACATTCAGTCATTTTGAATTTTCACATTTGCATTTTAATATTCAGGCTTTTTGAATATTCGCTTTGACATTTTGACATTCAGGCTTTTTTAATATTCACATTTACATTGTAACATTCAGGCATTTTGAATTTTCACATTTGCATTTTAACATTCAGGCTTTTTGAATATTGACATTTACATTTTAACATTTAGGCTTTTTTGAATATTCACATTTACATTTTAACATTTAGGCTTTTTGAATATTCACATTTACATTGTAACATTTAGGGTTTTTGAATATTCACTTTGACATTTTAACATTCAGAAATTTGTTTAACATTTACATTGACATTTTGATATTCAGCCTTTTTTTTACATTCCTATTTACGTTTTAACATTTAGCTGTTTCAAACAGTCACATTTACATTTTAACAGCCAGGAATTTTTAACATTCACATTTACGATTTAGCATTTCATAACTTTAAACATTCGCATTTACATTTTAACAGTAAGGTCTTTTTGACGTTTGCATTTACATTCTAACAGTCAGGCATTTTTAACATTCGCATTTACGTTTTAACATTTAGCCATTTTAAACGTTCACATTTACATTTTAACAGTTAGGCATTTCTAACAGTTGCTGAAAGCGGATATTCAGGCAGTTTAAACACTCACAATTTAACATCCTGGCATTTTAAACTAGCGTGTTAACTACATTAAAGACAGATCCTATGACCACCTTTGTTAATTCAACTCCACTGGCTGCCACGAACATCAGGAATAAAATTCAAAACAGCTGTTCCAGCATCTTTTCGTCATTCGGATGGAACTCTGCCATCGTGT
>CM054144.1:30323819-30338819 GCA_028751875.1 Rapana venosa
ACCAACACACCACCAACACCACACATACACACACACACTACACCATAAGCACCACACACACGATCACCCACCACCCACACCACACACACACACACACACATAACACCCCACCACCACATACACACAAACACCACAACACACACACACACACACACACACGATCACCCCCCAAACACACACACACACACACACACACACACACCCCCCCACACACATACACCACACACCCCCACCACCACACACAACACACAAACAACACACCACACACCACAACCCCCCACCCCTCCCACACCACACACCACCCCACACTCACCCCCCCCCACCCACACACACCCCACACACCCCCCCCCCCCACCATCGACCCCACCACCACACACCCCACCACCCACCACCCCACACCACCCCCACCACCACCCCCCCACCCCACCCACACCCCCCACAACACACCACCCACCACCCCACACCCCCCACACACCCCCACACCACCCCACCACACACCCCCACCCCCACCCCCGACCACATCCCCCCCACACCCACACCCCACACCACCACCACCACACCCCACACCACCACCTCCACCAACCCCCACCAAACCCCACACCACCACCCCAACCCCCAACCACCCCACCAACCCCCACAACCCCCCTCCACCCCACCAACCCCCACCCCACCAACCCCCACCACCCCCCACACACCCCCACACCCCTAACACCACCCCCCACAACCCCCCACCACCACCAACCCCCCTACCCCCCCATCCTACCCCCACACCCCCACACACACACCCCATCCCTCCCACCAACCCACCCACTCACCAGCTTTCAAAATGCCGATGTAAGAGATGACGAAGTCCACGGTCTTGTCCAGACAGATGGCCACACACCGGTCCGGCGCCGCTCCCCTCTGCTGGAGGGCCGCGGCCAAGAGGTTGCTCCACTGGTCAAGCTGCGAGAAGGTGACGGTTCGATTCTCGGCCGCGCTGACCACGGCGGGGTCGTCGGGTCGCTCGCAGGCCTGCCGCTGGAACATCTCGTGGAGGAGGCCCTGCGATTCGTAGTCCATGGTGGTCGGCTGTTTGTGGGGCTGTTTGGGGTTTGTTGGGTTGGTGTGGGTGGGTTTTTGTTGGGTGGTGGTGGGGTGGGTGGGTGGGGGAGGGTGGTGGTGGTGGGGTGGGTGGGTGGGGGAGGGGGTGGGGGAGGTTGGGGGGTGTGGGGTTGGGGGGGGTGGTTGGGGGGGGAGGTTGGGGTAGGTGGGTGGGTGGTGGTGGGTGGGTGGTGGGTGGTGGGTGTGGGGTGGGGGGTGTGGGGGGGGGGTGGGTGGTGGTGGTGGGGGGTGGGGGGGTTGTGTGGGGGGGTGGGTGGGGGGGTGGGTGTTGGGGGGGTGTGGGGTGGGGTGGTTGGGGGGGAAGGGTGGGGTGGGGGGGTAGGTGGGGGGTTGTGGTGGGGTGTGTGGGGGGGTGGGAGGTTGGGGGTTGTGGTGGGTGGGGTGGGGTGAGGGTGGTGGTGGTTGGGGGTTGGGGGGTTGTGGTGGTGGGGGTGTGTGTGGGGTTGGGTGGGGGGGGGGTGGTGTGGTGGTGGTTGTTGTGGGGGGTGGGGGAGGTTGGGGGGGGTGGTTGGTGGGGGTTGTTTGGGGGGGTGGGTGTGGGAGTGGGTGGGGGTGTGGGGGTTGGTGTGGGAGTGGGTGGGAGGTTGGGGGGTTGGGGGGATGGTGGGGGTGTTTGGTGGTTGTGGTGGTGGGGGTGGTTGTTTGGTGGTGGTGGTGTGTGGTGGTGGCAGTGGTGGTGGTGGTGGTTGTGGTGGTCGGGGGTGGTGTTGGTGGTGGTGGTCGGGGGGGGGGGTGGTGGTGGTGGTGGTGGTAGTGGTGGTGGTCGGGGGTGGTGGATGTGGTGGTGGTGGTCGGGGGGGGGGTGGGGTGGTGGTGGTGGTGGTGGTAGTGGTGGTGGTCGGGGTGGTGGATGTGGTGGTGGTGGTCGGGGGGGGGGGGGTGGCAAGGGTGTTTGGTGGTGGTGGTAGTGGTGGTGGTGGTGTTGGTGTTGGTGTTGGTGGTGGTGGTGGTGGTGGTGGTGGTGGTCGGGGGATGGGGGAGGGGGTGAGGACAGAGAGAGAGAGGGAAGAATGGTATTAGTCGATGTTGGTGAATTGGTTGAGGGGAGGAAAATGTTTTGAGAAAAGGAAGAAGAGGTGTGTGTGTGTGTGTGTGTGTGTGTGTGTGTGTGTGTGTGTGTGTGTGTGTGTGTTGTGTTTAAGTGTGTGTGTTGTGATGTGTGTTTGTGTTTGTGTTTAAGTGTGTGTGTGTGTGTGTGTGTGTGTGTGTGTGGGGTGTGGTGTGTGTGTGTGTGTGTGTGTGTGTGTGTGTGTGTATGTGTGTGTGTGTGTGTGTTTGTTTGTAAGTGTGTGTGTAACAGGAGGTGGTAAGATAGAATATAGGATTGGCTGCCAAACTAATCAAGTCAAATATATTGTTCGACCATGCCATAAGCTATTTGCTTGGTATTGCTCTTAATGTGTGTATGTATAGTATACATGTTTTCTTAATAAAGATCGATATAAACCAAGGTAGATAAAAGAAAGCAAGAAAGAAAGGAAGGATAGGAAGAAAGAAATAGCGGAAGAAATACAAAGGCAAATACAAATATCAAGAAAACGAAAATCAAGACGATGACAATGACGACAACAAAAATAGCAAAGAGGAAGAAGAAGAATGCGAAGAAGAATGCGAAGAAGAAGAAGAATGCGAAGAAGAAGAAGCATGCGAAGAAGAATGCGAAGAAAAATGCGAGAAGAAGAAGAAGAAGAAGAAGAAGAAGAAGAAGAAGAAGAATGCGAAGAAGAAAGAAGAAAAGAAGAAGAAGAGAAGAAGAAGAAGAAGAAGAAGAAGAAGAAGAAGAAGAAGAATGCGAAGAAGAAGAAGAAGAAGAAGAAGAAGAAGAATGCGAAGAAGAATGCGAAGAAGAAGAAGAAGAAGAAGAAGAAGAAGAAAAGAAGAAGAAGAAGAAGAAAGAAGAAAAGATGATGATGATGATGATGATGATGATGAAGATGAAGAAGAAGAAGAAGACCGATAAAAATAACAGCAACAACAACAAATGACAACAACATCTGTTACGTTATAAAGGAAGTCAACAATTTAAAAAACCCACAAAACACCCACACATTGAAAACAGCGTTATACAAGTACCGCACCATGCTTTACTTCTAGTGAAGGGGTGAGACAATGAAGAAAAAAATCAGTAAAACAAAAAACAAAGCAAAACAAAAACAAATACAAAAAACAAAACAACAAACAAAAAAGGCACAAAAACAAACCACCAACAAGCCCCCCCCCTTCCCCAAACAAAAACCCCCCAAATAACCCCAACCTCAACTGAGACTAGTGGACACAGTCTAAAACAGAAAAAAAATAACTAACCAACTAACAATAAAGAGAAAAACACACCAAAAAAACTACAACAGCACACAATATCCAAGTCTGTATATCGCAGGCATAACTATAGATAAATGACATACGCAAAGCAAGACATAAATAAACTCTGACAGTGGTATAACCAATCACGGAACTGAAGGTTACCACAAAAGACCTCAAAACAACAGGCACATTACTAAAAAAAAAATAAGCGTACCAAGCCCTTAAGATTGCATTAGACTGATCGGTCACCCAGCGGACAGTGGATACATACAGAGGCATCCAAACCATGGGAATGAAGTGTTGCCACGACATAACAAAAAACCCAATCAATACACCGGGCACGTCACTCACTAAAAGTTAAGCGCACCAAGCCCTTAAGACTGCATTACAATGATTGATCACCAACAGAGAGCTGTGTTGTGTATGAGCTCGTACTAAAATCTAATGGCGTGACTAAAATAGAACAGTTAGAGCGAGTGGTGGTGGGTGGGGGTGGGGTGGGGGAGTAGAGAATGCATGATGAAACCTTCTTCCTACCCCCCCCCCCCTAGCCCCCCCCCCCCCTCCCGCCCAAATAAAACAAACAAGCAACAACAAGAAAAGAACACGATAAACAAAACCAAAAAAAATAAACACACACACTCATACACATTAACACACACACACACACAAACACACACACACACACAAACACACAAACACACAAGCACACACAAGCACACACAAACACAAAACAAACACACACACAAGCACACACACACACACAATCACACAATCACACAAACACACACAGAATGGATCGATAACGTCATAGAATGAACTGGGAAGCTATTTGCAGAGAGCTAGGCTTTGACACGCAACCGATATAAGTGGAGGTTTAAGTATACAACATTTTCAGTGTAAGCACTCCAGTGACTCTTCAGGGGCTCTGCAGAAGAAGAATTGCGAAGAAGAAGAAGAAGAATTGCGAAGAAGAAGAATTGCGAAGAAGAAGAAAGAAGTTGTGTGTGTGTGTGTGTGTGTGTGTGTGTGTGTGTGTGTGTGTGTGTGTGTGTGTGTGTGTGGTGCGTGTGCGTGTGTGTGTGTGCGCGCGCGTGTGTATGTGTGTGTGCGTGCGTGTGTTGCGTGTGTGTGTGCGCGCGCGTGTGTGTATGTGTGTGTGCGTGCGTGTGTTGCGTGCGTGCGTGCGTGCGTGCGTGTGTGTGTTGTGTGTGTGTGTGTGTGTGTGTGTGTGTGTGTGTGTGTGTGTGGTGTGTGTGTGTGTGTGTGTGTGTAAGAGGACTGTGAAATATAGAGCTAAGACTATTGTCCTATATATCTGCTTACTGATACAGACTAGCGAGGAATTTGCTCCGTATGAATGAGATACTATCAGCGCTGTTCGCAGAGTACGTAATGATAATTAAAAAAAGAACTACATATGCTATCTCTGAACCTTGTCCACCTGCCTGTTTGACCTAGATGAAAGTCTATTTTCTCTCTCTCTCTCTCTCTCTCTCTCTCTCTCTCTCTCTCTCTCTCTCCTCTCCTCCCTCTCTCTCTTTCTTTCTCCCTCTCTCTCTTGATATATTGTTATCCTAAGACATATTTTTGTAACTGATTTTTTTCTTATACAATAACACTTTGTCGTTGTTGTTGCTTCTCTTTTGTGCACCCACCAAACTACTAAGCAGTTCGGCACTCGCCCATCCCCCCACCCCCACCCTTCATGTATGCGCCAATGGCCTTTTTGTGAATAAATCATTCGAGTTCAAGTTCGAGATCGAGTTCGAGTTCGAGTACGAGCTCTCTCTCTCTCTCTCTCTCTCTCTCTCTCTCTCTCTCTCTCTCTCTCTCTCTCTCTCTCTCTCTCTCTCTCTCTCTCTCTCTCTCTATCTATATATATATATAATATATATATATATATATATATATATATATATATATATATATATAATATATATATAAACTCTATAAAACTCCAAGCAAACCAAGCATTCAAGCATTCAGCCAACCATTCATTCAACCAACCAATCAACTAGCCAACCAACCAACCAATCAGTCAATCAACCAACCAACCAACCAATCAACTAAACTACCAACCAATCAACCAACTAACCTACCAACCAATCAACCAACCAAACAACCAACCAACCACTCAACCAACCAACCAACTAACCAACCAACTAACCAATCAACCAACCAGCCAACCTACGAACTAACAACCAAGAAAACGCCACTTCTCCTAACGCTTTTCCCTTAACCTCCTGAAGAGTCGACGGGGCACAACACTGACTGAAACATTGTTTAGGTTCAAACCCTGTCTTTCCAGACCAAGGAATTATTATACATGCCGGGCCTGGTGGTTAGAGCGTTGCCCGTGGCGCCCGCGATTTGACAGCCCAGGTTCAAGCCCAGGTTTGAACCATCACCGAGATGCCCGTTCAAGTGGACCACCCCCCCCCCCCCTCCCCACCCCCCTCATAGATATAACATTCAGTACTTAATCCACTCGCCTCAAAAGTTGTTTGGCTGAGACCATAAACCGAGGTCTTGTGTACAAAAACACACACAGAACATCTTGTGCACACGTTAAAAAGAAAAAACCCACTCTATTCAGCCGTTGGAAAGAGACTACCAGTTGCGCTGGCAGGAATAGATAAGAAAAATATACAAAACCTGCATGCACACGGGAACTGGGTGTACAAAAAGCATTATGATTGCTTTTTTCCATTACTCAGGAAATAAAAGAATAAACAGATAAGATGGGTACTATACCATGATGAAATAGCGCAGCTGGAATGAACTCCTACAGAAAATATGATCACAAGAGTCTCAGTTTTACGTGGATCTCTTCTTCAAGTTTGTTGACAGATGAAGGGAGTGGCAGGAAGAATACGTAGCGAGGCAGAGGGGTATGATCATAAGTCAGATGTATATCCAGGCTTCCACCAAAAACTAGTCACAGATAACAAAGACCGGTTCACTCCTACTCTACACTCCACACTTCATATCGGTCGGAAATACTGAAACAAATAAAAACAAAATAAAATGAAAGGATAGATAGATAGATAGATAGATAGATAGATAGATAGATAGATAGATAAAAAGAAGTAGATAAGTTAAGTAAGCAGCTGTGAATAATAGAAACAAATAAATAATCAACTAGAAAAATAAATGAACGAATCGATGAAAAGAAAAAAAATTTCTTCAAAAATTGGTTAGACAAATGAAAAAGAAAAACAATTTCTTTATAAACGAGCAAATGACAAAATAAAAATAATTTCTTTGATAAATGAGTAAACGATGAAAAAAAGTCAATAAACAAGTGTAGAACCAAAAAAAACCGGAATGGATCAATAAATGTATAAAACAAACAAAAAACAAGAATCATTCACTCCATCAATAAGTCACTGAAGAATTAGTCACTAAAACCGCTGAGGTGTGTTATGTAGCAAGCCTTCACAAACTCTCCACAGAAACACTTCAAGTTCAACCAGTCGCATTTAACCTACGATGAAAAACACAACCAACAGCCTGACAGCCCACACACGAGACTACATATACACTGTAAATATATATATATATACAAGTCCAACACAGAAACTTAATAAACATCCATATGAAGCAAAACAGACTCGTTGGATGTCAAGTAACGTGTCATTTGATATCAAAACAAACAGGTCGCACGAGATAAATCACAAGCGATGTTTTCTTTGTGTTTTTTATTTTTGTTTTAACAAGATCCCGACTTATCTTCCACGCTACATAGTTTAATAACAATAAAAAAAATGCTAAAAAATGCCGAAGGGCAGGTCTAAAGTCTCTCTGTGTTGCCCTCTTCCCCCTACCCCCCTCTCTCTCTCTCTCTCTCTCTCTCTCTCTCTCTCTCTCACACACACACACACACACACATTTAAACACACACTCAAGCACGCACGCGCGCGCACACACACACACACACTTCCATTACCCTCGAAATTAAAAAAACAAAACAAACACGCGCACGCACACACGTGCCCACACATATGTGCTTTCTAATATCACTTCATATCAAAAGACGCAAAATGTAAAAACAAACACGTAAGTACGTCTCTCTCTCTCTCTCTCTCTCTCTCTCTCTCTCTCTCTCTCTCTCTCTCTCTCTCTCTCTCTCTCTCTCTCTCTCTCTCTGTGATCTCTCACTCTCTCTCTCTCTGTGATCTCTCTCTCTCTCTCTCTCTCTCTCTCTCTCTCTCTCTCTCTCTCTCTCCAGCCTAATTTATTTAGATTCTATCTACTCATGGCATCTAGTCACTCTGAGATTGTGGGCAGCCTTGCTTTCATATTTGTGTAAAGCCTTTAGAATAAGAGATATCTTAGTTTCTTTAGTCATATTTTTTTGTAACTGATTTTTTAGTGTGGTGGTTGTGGGTACACAATAAAAACATTTTGTTTTTTTTGTGTTACTTATTTTTCTCACTAAAATACTAAGCAGTTTGGCAACCTACCCTTCATGTATGGGCCAATGGCCTTTTTGTGAATAAATCTTTCGAGTTCGAGTTCGAGTTCTCTCTCTCTCTCTCTCTCTCTCTCTCTCTGGATGCCTGCGTGCGCTCGTGCGCGCGTGTGTGTATGAGTGTGTGTGTGTGTGTGTGTTATACTTTTTTTTTTAAAGCTAATGATAACGCTGATGTCATTTCGCACAAAAGCACTTTTGACCGCCCCTATCAGCGTTCAAAGTTTACTGTACACTGCCAGCGTGGCAGTCTATTCATTTCCTGTTGGCTTTTTGTAGTATTAAAAATCTCTCTCTCCCCTCTCTCTCTCTCTCTCCTCTCTCTCTCTTTCTCTTTCCTCTCTCTCTCTCTCTCTCTCTCTCTCCAACCAAGCTCATCATCATTATTGCCGTCTCATTGTTTCCTCAGTACTCCTACTTTCTCTCTTTGTCGCCAGTACAACAACGCAAGTAAACGCTCTCTTGTGTTGGCCTTTTTTTTTTTTAAATAGATCTGTCCCGACGTTGATTGTGGCTACTTATGATGGGCAAACGGACAGGTACACACATGTCTCCCATTCACCTGTGGAACTTTGGGTTTTTTAAAGAACGATAACTATCGAATTTGGGTGTGTGGTTCTTAATATTGCAAACGGATCACGGTACACACTGTCTCACATTACACCAGTGAATCTGGGTGGTTGTGGTGGTTCGCGAAGGAATCGATAAGAGATACGTTGTGCGTGGTGTGTTGTTTAGTTGTTTATGCTTGTAGTTGTGTGTATGGTGTGTGTGTGTTTGTTGTGCTGTGTGTATGTGGTTTTGTGAAGATTTGTAGTTGTTTAACGGAGAGACAGATGAGAGCTAGAGATTGAGAAGAGAGGAGAAGAAGGATTTAAAAATGTTCATGTCAATCACATGATACCGAATGTAACTCCAGTGTTTGGTTACGTACAACAGAGACAGCAGAGCACACCTGACCCGTACGAATGGATCATCCGAAAGTGCGTGTGGTTCGTGTGTGGTGTGTGTGTGTGTGTGTGTGAGAGGATGAGGGGGGAGAGAGAGGATGAACAAGAGAAAAGAGAGAGAGAGAGAGTTAAGCAAAAATGAGAGAGATTATTTGTTCATTGAAGATAATGAATACAGGACTCAGTGCTATACACATCCCTCAAGTTTTGGTTAATGTAGTTCACGCACAGAACGACGCGATGCACATGACGCACGTACAACGATGACGCCGTGCACACACACATACCACGTACACGCATCTTTATATTTGCACAAAGAATTTACAGCCAAACAAAAATGAGAGAGATTTCAATTTCGATTCTTTTTATTGAAGGGATAATGAATAAGGACTCATGTGCTTATTTACATTCAGTCCCCGTGTGCAAGCATTTTGTAAATCGTTATCCGTTCTCACTGGCACACAACGACCTTCTTTTCCGAAATGCAGAACGAGTTACAACGAGACCACAATAATTTTGTTCTGCGTGTGTTCACACACGGGACCTCGGTTTATATTTTCATCCAATGGACTCTTTGGGAATGGAGTCAAACCCTCTCCCACCCACACACACAGACAGACGGACAGGCACAGAGATAGATAGAGTGAAGAGAAGAAGGGAAGGGTGGCGCATAAATATATTCCAATGATATAATATGTTAACTTCTCACAACTGAAACACACAAAAAAGGAGAACACCGTTTGACACGAATTGTTTTCCTTACGAAGCGAAAACTTTTGTTGTTGCTGCTGCTGCCGCTGCTGCTATAATAGGTTGTTTTCAATAGTTGCTCCGACTCAGCAATATAATGGCTTTGACGGTAAGCGTGGTAATTAAATTAAACGAAACACAACCACATACAGTAAAATATCTGAACTTTTCATAAGTTTGGTTTTGATTTTGTTTTTGTTTGCTTTTATTTATTCTTTTTTTTTTTTTGCTCTTTCCATCCGCAATTCTTTCTTCTATGAAATTTATCAAGTGGTATCGTCGACTTCCCCCCTCCCCCACACACACACCACCACCACCACCTCCACCACCACCACTCCCACCACACCACCACCACCACCACCACCAACAACAACAACCACTTCTCTCTCTCTCTCTCTCTCTCTCTCTCTCTCTCTCTCTCTCTCTCTCTCTCTCTCTCTCTCTCTCTCTCTCTCTCTCTCTCTCCCTATAAGTCTATCGGATGAGACTGTAAACAGAGATCCTGTGTGAGGAAGCACGCAAGAACGTCTTGCACACACAGTTAAAAAACAAACAAACCCTGTTCCACCTTTCAGGAGAGTAGCCCATTTTGTGCCAGTAGGAAGGGATAACTAAAATTAAAAAACAACAACAACATAAAAACATATGTGTCGTGTTTAGATATCATCCGGGAAGACGGAATGCGGCTGTCTTAATGGGGGAATAAACAATCGCATACACAAAAAAGTATCAGTACTGGCGAACCTTGAAGGTCTAGCTGAGAAACGAGAAGAAAAGATGAAGAACACACCCCCCCCCCCCCACCCTTCCACCCACCCACCCCCACCACCACCAGCCGCCAAAAATAAAACCCACAAAAAAACCGAAAGCAAAAAAGAAACAAAACAAAAAAAAACACAAAACGTCCCAACTAAATCAAGAACTACCTGGCAAGGAAAGTAAACAACACAATAATAATCCTCAAACAGAGAATTTCATTTCATATTTTTAAAAAATTTTCAACTGCTCCTGTCTGTTTTTATTTTGATTTTTGACTTTTTAAAAGAAATCCAACGACTGAATCCCCCCCCCCCCCCCCCATTCCCCAACAATTTTTTTCTTGAAACCCCAAAACAACAACAACAACAACAAAACAAACCACCAAAACAGTTATAGGTAGAAGGTAAACATTGTTAACCATGACTCTGAAGGTGTTTGGTGTTGTTGTTGTTTGTTTTTTCTGTCTTCTTCTCCGACCTGTTCTTTTCTTCCGTTCAGAGATAGTTCATATATGAATGCATGGATTTCTGGATAAGAAACGCAAATAGCAACAGGATATGATCGAGACAGGTGAACGATTGACTAAAAGACATAATATGAGGTATGGCATTCCTCCCCCCCCCCCCTCCCCCCCCCCCCCCACGTCTATTTTGTTGTTGGCGCTACTGATATTATGTCAACCATGAGTCTTTCCACAAAATGAGATTTTAAAGTAAAAAATCTGGTGTTTGCGGTTCCTGGAGAGATTAGTAAGGAAGACACATACTCAGCATATTCTTTATTTCTGCTGGATAGTAAGAAGACACACACACACACAACACACACACACACACAACACACCACGCACAACACACACACGCACGCACACACACACACACACGCACACACACACACACACACACACACACACGCACGCACGCACACACACACACGCACGCACACACACACACGCACGCACGCACACACACTGCACGCACGCACACACACACACGCACGCACGCACAAACGCACGCGCCGCACACACACACACACACACACACACACAACACGCACGCACACACACACACGCACGCACACAACACACACGCACGCGCACACACACACTGCACGCTACACAACACACACACATCACACACACACACACCACACACACACACGCTTTTTTTTTCTTTAGATAGATGGCTTGATGGAAAAAAAGTAAATGCACTGCTTATTCAATGTACCATCTGAAAATAAAAGTTTGACTTTGACTTTGACTTTGACACAGACACACACATCCTTCGGATGAGACTATAAACCGAGGCCCCGTGTGCGAACGCACGCAGAACATCTTGCGCACACGTTGAATCCTGTTCGGCTTTTCGAAAGAGTAGGCCATTGTGTGCCGGTGGGAACAGATGACAAAATTTACAAAACCGCATACACACGGGGACTGGATGTAAAAAAGCACATGAGTGCTTATTCCATTATCCTCGATATAAAAGAATAAATAAAATTTAAAAAAATAAGCACACACACACACACAACGACCTTTATGTCCACCCTAAGCATAGAAATCTTTTAAAGTAGAAATGTCTCAAGTTTCGAGAGACACCTTAAAGCAGTCTACAGATGACTTTGCTGGCAATACAGTTTCACCCTAGTGTATGAGTGGTATTGTGTTAATGTATTTGACTGTATAGCTTTTGACTTTTTCTTATAATATAAGACGCTCTGTGATTTCCCCCTATAAGGGGGAAAGAAAGCGTCCCCAAAAGCGTCCATCACCATCATCATCATTATTATTATCATAGATACAAAAACGCGACTGAGAGCAGAAAGGCAAAGGAGTGGGCTGGGTGGGGGTGGGGGGGGTGGGGGAGGGGTGGAGGTGAGCAATTCAGAAAAAGACCTCCCCCACACACACTTCACGAAACAAGCCAGTATCTGCAATCATACTACTACTTGTGCTGGTGCAAACAGAAGAAACAGATTCTCGAGTTCAAGTTCTTTAATTCTCGACATTTCTTAAAGAATAGGAAAAAATATATTTTTTAAAATATCGAAAAACAAACATCAGACCTGAACAGCCTAAACTGGCATGTGTTGTTCAATCACTATACGTCAACATAACATTACAACAACAAAAATATCGCAAAATCAAACATCAGACCTGAACACCTTAAATTAGCATGCATTATTCAATCACCATACGTCAGCATAACATTACAACAAAAATATCGAAAATCAAACGTCATAACTGAACAGCTCAACAAGTTTTGCATCATTCAATCACAATAATTACGTCTACACAGCATAATAGACACAAAATGTCGAAAAAGAAACATCACGACGCAACAGCTTAAACTGGCATCCATCATTCGATCATAGCATTATAGAACCCCCAAATAATGACGATTCATCTTCTTTTGCTTATTCAGATTCTCAGGGCATGTCATATATTTATTTTTTATTTTATACACTTTAAGTCACGGCAGGTTTCTCTGCGTGAAATTCGGGCTACTCTCCCCATGAGAGAGCGCGTCGCCACAAGAGCAGCGCCACCCATGATATATTTCTTTTCCTGTCTGCAACTGTATTTGTTTCCTTATCTTATTCCTAACAATATCAATAAGGCGAATTCACCGAGCTTTTCAGTCTGTTGAAGAAAAAGAAAGTTGTTTATATTTTCTACATACTTGGATAGTGAGCATGATAGTTTGGTAACATTTTGTTTTCTTGTTTGTTGTTGGTTGTTGTTGGGTGTTTTTCTCTTTTTTTTTGGGGGGGGGGGGGGGGGTCTACGAGAGTCATTCAACATAGACAAAGAAAAATATGGTAAAGGTTCCAAGAAGAGGAGGAAGAAAAAGAAAGGAAGAGGAAGAGGAGGAAGAGGAGGAGCAGAGAATAAAAAGAATCTCTCTCTCTCTCTCTCTCTCTCTCTCTCTCTCTCTCTCTCTCTCTCTCTTTCTGAGGAGGAGGAGGGAGGAGGAGGAAGAGGAGGAGCAGAGAATAAAAAGAATCTCTCTCTCTCTCTCTCTCTCTCTCTCTCTCTCTCTCTCTCTCTCTCTCTCTCTCTTTCTGAGGAGGAGGAGGAGGAGGAGGAAGAGGAGGAGCAGAGAATAAAAAGAATCTCTCTCTCTCGCTCTCTCTCTCTCTCTCTCTCTCTCTCTCTCTCTCTCTCTCTCTCTCTCTCTCTCTCTCTCTCTCTCTCTCTCTCTCTCTCTCTCTCTCTCTCTCTTTCTGAGGAGGAAGAGTAATATCGTTGTATACAGAAAAGGTGGATATTTAGCTGCTCATGAAAAATGGTTGTACAATGGAAATATCATGCCTGTGATAAATGTATATAAATATTTAGGAATCTGTTTTTCTACTAAGCTTAGTTTCACAACTGCATGTAAAGATCTGGCAAGTCGAGGTAAACGAAGCTTGTTATTTGTGTTGAAAAAACTACGAATATTGAATAATAACTCTTTTGACTTGTTCATTAAGATATTTGATGCACAAATACAACCCACTGTGTTATATGGTTCAGAAATTTGGGGCTTGGATGCAGCTGTAACTCATTGTGAATCAGTGCACCTCTTTGCTTTAAAGCAGTTTTTAGGCTTAGATAGACGTACACCTAATGATCTTGTTTATAGTGAAACTAATAGATACCCTCTCTCTGTTAATGCTGCTGTAAGATGCATTAGATATTGGAGTAAGATTCTGCATATGAATGAGAGCAGGCTACCTTTTAAATCCTACAAGATGCTTTATGATCTAGATGTCAAAGGGAAAAACAACTGGGCAACACAAATACGTACCTGTTTGTGTGAACTGGGGTTTGGATTTGTTTGGCTCAATCAAGGAGTCGGAAATTGTAGAGAGTTTATTAACGCTTTCAGGCAAAGATTGATTGACTGCCGATGGCAGCAATGGAGTAATCATATACAAAACAGTGAAAGATTTCAAATGTACAGACAATTTATAAGTTCGCATGATGTCAAACCTTATCTAAAACTTGATATGGATATACATTTGAAAAGAATTATGTCTAAGTTCAGACTTGGTGTATCAGATATAAATGTTCATAAATTCAGATACAGAGAACATGATATTGACGACCTCAGGCTGCTATGCCCATTATGTAAGCAAGCACCAGAGGATGAAGTACATTTTGTGTTGTGCTGTCCAGTTTTTGAGGATGTTAGGCAGAACTACATCCCTGTTAAATATAGTAGACAGCCTAATTTATTTAGACTCTGTTTACTCCTGGCATCAAGTCATCCTGAGGTTGTGCGCAGCCTCACTTTATATTTGTGTAGAGCTTTCAGAATGAGAGAGATAATGTTATCCTAAGTGATTTTTTGTAGCTGACTTTGTTATACAGTAACATGTTGTCTGTGTGTGTGTGGGTTTTTTTTTGTTTTTGTTTTTGTTGTTGTTGTTTTTTTAAACCAAAATACTAAGCAGTTCGGCAACCCCCTTCATGTATGGGCCAATGGCCTTTTTGTGAATAAATCATTCGAGTTCGAGTTCGAGTTCGAGTTCTTTCTGAGGAGGAGGAGGAGGAGGAGCAGAGAATAAAAAGAATCTCTCTCTCTCGCTCTCTCTCTCTCTCTCTCTCTCTCTCTCTCTCTCTCTCTCTCTCTCTCTCTCTCTCTCTCTCTCTCTCTCTCTCTCTCTCTCTCTCTC
>CM054144.1:30346319-30361319 GCA_028751875.1 Rapana venosa
ACACGCACATACACACACATACACACACACATGCACACACACACAAACACATCTGTCTCAATATTTAAAGCAGCTGAATCGTGGCAGTGGTCAAATATATCGAAGATGGAAATAATAAGAATAATAAAATAATAATTTTATGATGGAAATATCATAGTGATGACAAAAATGTGAGTTTGAACCAAAAATTGATGTGTGTGAGGGTGGGTTTTTTCAAACAAAAGGAGTCAGCTTGCATTAGCGATATTCTATGGTAAGTAAAGCACTACGAAAACCTGATGACCACAGTCAAGAAAAGGAAGCTCAGATGGTACGGACATGTGACTAGATCATATGGGCTTTCCAAAACCATACTGCAGAGAACAGTGCAGGGGAAGAGAAGGCGAGGCAGACAGAGGAAGAAATGGGCAGACAACATCAATTAATGGACAGGGAAGAGCTTCTCCACAACCCAGGCACTTGCACACAACCACCGCAAATGGAGCCAACTGGTGCAACGTTCATCACTGCAGTGCCCCTATGAACCCGGAGGGGTTTATGGGAGCAGATGACAGATGGTAAGTCATGTTTCATTAGAATAGATAGTCTTCAGTGTAACTCAAGTTACCTTCATGAAGATGTAAACATTGGCTGACGTAGACTTCATTGTAATCTTATTTTCGCTTAAGTGTAAACTTACACACTTGATGTGTTCCAGCCCCCCTTTTTCTCTCTCACACACACATAGCATATCTAAAACCTTGCCAACCCCACTTCCCACACCCTCCTCCTGGAGGCCTTTCTTGAATTAAAAAGGGGAGAGGAGGAACAAGACCATTACATAAAGTATTAACCTGTCCACATGTCTGATGCTGCCACACCAAGCGTGAAACAGTTTTAAAAAAAAAGGTAAAGGTGTCCCTTAACCTATGTGGTCGTGAGGGAGTGAGGCATCAGAGTCCTCAGCTTCTCCAGGGGCCAGCATATCGAGAACGGCGTCCATCTCCTCTCCCTCGCTGCTTTACCTCCACTGACCCTAAAGAGGGCAGATACCCATTTACAGCTGGGTGAAGTGGGGGGACTGTACTGAAACCAGGGCGCGCATACGGTCACCCATCCAAGTGGTAACCACGCTCGATACTGTTTAACCTTAGCTGGGGGAAAGCGAGTGCTCTGACCACTGAGCTATCCCGTCCCCTTTCTTCAAAGACAGGAGGAGGAATACTGGGGACGCCGGCACCCTGTGGGTAAAGCGCCCACCTAAGAAGTAAGAATGACATTTGAGGTCCGCGGTTTGAATCCCGTGACAGAGATCCTCCCGCGGGGATGTCTGGGGCTCTTTCAGTAGGAATGCCATTCCCACTTTCTGGAAACTCTTGGCAGCCTTCAGTCTCGGAAGAGGATGGAGTTTTCAGCTCTGGGTGTTCATTCTGCTAGATCCTCCGTGGGCATGTCAGGAGCTCTTTCAGTATCAGTAGCATTCCCACTTTCTGGAAACTCTATACTGGCAATTTCCTCTTTTTTTCTGTCACTCTCTTTATCTCTGTCTTTTTTTTAAAACCTTACTATCATCTCTCTTGCTTATTTTGTTCCTTCCGAGTCCAGTTTCCTGCGCCCCCTCAAGAAAATGTCACAATGTTTTCTTTGTATACATTATAAGACATTTTGCCTGGTGTGTCGTGTTTTGGTAGTGATATTGTAAACACTTTGATGGGCACAGGATGTCCATTCTGCAGTGTCATCTGCCCATAATTATGGCATTTTTCTTTGATATGTTTTGGTACATTGAAATGGTGTGGGTTTTTTCAGATTGACGGTGTTAGCTATTTGAAGGGATTAGAAGGTGTTGATATCCTACCCTCCCCCTTCTTTTCTTTCCTTCTTACTAGGCACTCCTTCCATCCTTCCCTCCTTTCCGGATTCCTCTTTACTGGCTCTGCTGTGTGGAATGTTCATCGATCAGTTTCACAGGGTTCATGTCGCTTGTCCGCCTGTCTTCAGGTCTGCAGACTCGTGAGGAGGAATGGTGGGTAGGATGGCAGACAGGCAGACAGGCAGACAGGCAGGCAAGCAGGGTCAGTGCCAAGTGGCAAAATCAATACCTCCACACCACAGCCTCCTGTCTTTTTCACAGAGGAGGACAGGACAAGTCAGGAGAGGACAGGAGGAAGATGACATTGATGAGGGTGGGGGTGGAGGTTTGGTGGTTGGGAACGGGGGGGAGGAGGGGGTTGGGGGGTTATGGATGGGTGTTGGTAGTGGTATTGTTGGTGTTGGTGGTTGGTGTAGTGTTTGTGGTGGAGGTGGTGATGGTGGTGGGATTGGGAGTTTGAGACAATGTTAAGGAGTGCTGAAGATACTGAGATTTGGGTGTGATGGAAAAAGGCTACCTTTGGGTTTGCGTAGTTTCTGTTTTAAGTGTGCGTGCAAGTGTGCGTGAGTGCGTGCTTGTATATGTGTTTGTATGTGTGTGACGCACGTGCGTGTGTGTATGTATGTGTGTGTGTGTGTGTCCATGCCTGCATGCGCATGCGTGTGTGTTGTACGTACGTGTCTGCAAGCATACATGATCACGTACGTGTGTTCATACATGCAGATGTGCTCATGCACGTAGATGCATAGATACTGCTGTTCTCATACCTACAAAATCTCATAATGCTTTATCCGAAATCTTACTCTTCAAACCATTCCATCCCACTCTCCCCTTTCAAGCACCATTTTCATCCTCCCCCATTCAGCACCCCCTTCCCACCTTCCTGTCAAACCACTCTCCTCATCCTCCACTCCACACCCTTCCCACTTGTCTCCCCTTCTTCATTCCTTTCCCCTCCTTCCTTCCTTTCTTCCTCCTTTACTTTCACTCCTCCTTCCATCTTCGTTTCCTGATTCCTCTTCGCTGGCTCTGCTGTGTGGAATGTTCATCGATCAGTTTCACAGGATTCCTGTCGCTTGTCCGCCTGTCTTTAGGTCTGGAGACTCGTGAGGAGGAATGGTGGGTAGAATGGCAGACAGACAGGCAGACAGGCAGACAGGCGGGCAGACAGCGGGCAGACAGGGGGCATACAGGCGGACAGACAGGCAGGCAGGCAGACAGGCAGGCAGGCAGACAGGCAGACAGGCGGGCAGACAGGCAGGGTCAGTGCCAAGTGACAAAATCAATACCTCCACACCACACCACATCACACCACAACACAACACACCACAGCCTCCTGTCTTTTTTCACAGAGGAGGGCAGGACAGGACAAGACAGGAAGAAGATGACGTTAATGAGGGTGGGGGAGGGTGGAGGTTTGGGGAAGGGGGTTGGGGTTGGGGGTGGTTATGAATGGGTGTTGGTAGTGGTATTGTTGGTGTTGGTGGTTGGTGTAGTGTTTGTGGTGGAGGTGGTGATGGTGGTGGGATTGGGAGTTTGAGACAATGTTAAGGAGTGCTGAAGATACCGCGAGTTTGGTATAATTTAATGGAAAAAGGTTACCTTTGGGTTTGTGTAGTTTCTGGTCTAAGTGTGCGTGCATGTGTGCGTGAGTGCGTGCGCGCGTGTGTGTGTTTGTATGTGTGTGAACGCACGTGCGTGTATGTGTATGTGTGTGTGTCCATGCCTGCATGCGCACGTGTGTGTGTTGTATGTACGTGTCTGCAAGCATGCACGATCACGTACGTGAGTTCATACATGCAGATGTGCTCATGCACGTAGATGCATAGATACTGCTGTTCTTATACCTACAAAATCTCACAATGCTTTATCCGAAGTTTTACTCTTCAAACCATTCCATCCCACTCTCCCCTTTCAATCACCATTCTCACCCTCCCCCATTCAGCACCCCTTCCCACCTTCCTGTCTAACCATTCTTCCCGTCCTCCACTCCACACTCTTCCCACTTGTCTCCCCTCCTTCATTCCTTTCCCCTACTTCCTTCCTTCCTTTCTTCCTTCTTTCCTTTCACTCCTCCTTCCATCATCCTTTCCTGATTTCTCTTCACTAGCTCCGCTGTGTGGAATGTTCATCGATCAGTTTCACAGGATTCCTGTCGCTTGTCCGCCTGTCTTCAGGTCTGGAGACACGTGAGGAGGAATGGTGGGTAGGATGGCAGACAGACAGCAGACAGACAGACAGGCAGACAGGCTGGCAGGCAGACAGACAGACAGGCAGACAGGCAGGGTCAGTGCCAAGTGACAAAATCAATACCTCCACACCACACCGCACCACAACACACCACACCACAGCCACCTATCTTTTTCACAGAGGAGAACAGGAAAAGACAGGACAGGACAGGACAAGACAGGACAGGACAAGACAGGACAAGACAGGACAGGACAGGGCAGGACAAGACAGGACAGGATAGGGCAGGACAAGACAAGACAGGACAGGACAAGACAGGACAGGACTGGAAAGGACAGGGCAGGACAAGACAAGACAGGACAGGACAGGGCAGGACAAGACAGGACAGGATAGGGCAGGACAAGACAAGACAGGACAGGACAAGACAGGACAGGACTGGAAAGGACAGGGCAGGACAAGACAAGACAGGACAGGACAGGGCATGACAAGACAGGACAGGACAGGACAAGACAGGACAGGACAGGACAAGACAGGACAGGACAGGACAGGACAGGACAGGACAGGACAGGACAAGACAGGACAGGACAGGACAAGACAAGACAGGACAGGACAGGACAGGACAGGACAAGACAGGACAGGACAGGACAAGACAGGACAGGACAGGACAGGACAGGACAAGACAGGACAGGACAGGACAGGACAAGACAGGACAGGACAGGACAGGACTGGACAGGACAAGACAGGACAGGACAGGACTGGACAGGACAAGACAGGACAGGACAGGACAAGACAGGACAGGACAGGACAGGACAGGACAGGAGGAAGATGACATTCATGAGGGTGGGGGGTGGAGGTTTGGGGAAGTGGTGGTGTTGGGGGTGTTTATGGATGAGCGTTGGCAGTGGTGGTGGTGGTGGTGGTGGTGGTGGTTGTGTTGGTGGTGGTGGTAGTGGAGGTGGTGATGGTGGTGGGATTGAGAGGTTGAGACAATGTTAAGAAGTGCTGAAGATACTGAGAGTTTGGTGTGATTTCATGGAAAAGGTTACCTTTGGGTTTGCGTAGTTTCTGTTTTAAGTGTGCGTGCAAGTGTGCGTGAGTGCGTGCTTGTGTGTGTGTGTATTTGTATGTGTGTGTACGCACGTGCGTGTGTGTGTGTATGTGTATGTGTGTGTGTGTGTGTATCCATGCCTGCATGCGCATGCGTGTGTGTTGTATGTACGTGTCTGCAAGCATGCATGATCACGTACGTGTGTTCATACATGCAGATAAGCTCATGCACGTAGATGCATGGATGCTGCTGTTCTTATCCCTACAAAATCTCACAATGCTTTATCCGAAATCCTATTCTTCAAACCATTCCATCCCACTCTCCTCCCCTTTCAATCACCATTCTCACCTTCCCCCATTCAGCACCCCTTCCCACCTTCCTGTCTAACCACTCTCCCCGTCCTCCACTCCACACCCTTCCCACTTGTCTCCCCTCCTTCCTTCCTTTCTTCCTTCTTTCCTTTCACTCCTCCTTCCATCCTCCTTTCCTGATTTCTCTTCACTAGCTCTGCTGTGTGGAATGTTCATCGATCAGTTTCACAGGATTCCTGTCGCTTGTCCGCCTGTCTTCAGGTCTGGAGACTCGTGAGGAGAAATGGTGGGTAGGATGACAGACAGACAGACAGACATACAGGCAGACAGGCAGACAGGCAGGCAGACAGACAGACAGGCAGACAGACAGGGTCAGTGCCAAGTGACAAAATCAATACCTTCACACCACACCACACCACACCACACCACAGCCTCCTATCTTTTTCACAGAGGAGGACAGGACAATACAGGACAGGACAGGACTGGACAGGACAGGACAGGACAGGACAGGACAGGACATGACATGATTGGACAGGACAAGACTGGACAGGACAGGACAGGACAGGATATGATTGGACAGGACAAGACTGGACAGGACAGGACAGGACAGGATAAGACAGGACAGGACAGGACAGGACAGGACAGGACAAGACAGGACAGGACAAGACAGGACAGGACAGGAGGAAGATGACATTGATGAGGGTGGGGGTGGAGGTTTGGGGAAGGGGTGGGGTTGGGGGTGTTTATGGATGAGCGTTGGTAGTGGTATTGTTGGTGTTGGTGGTTGTGTTGGTGGTGGTGGTAGTGGAGGTGGTGATGGTGGTGGGATTGAGAGATTGAGACAATGTTAAGGAGTGCTGAAGATACCACGAGTTTGGTGCGATTTCATGGAAAAAGGTTATCTTTGGGTTTGTGTAGCTTTTGCTTTAAGTGTGCGTGCAAGTGTGCGTGAGTGCGTGCTTGTGTGTGTGTTTGTATGTGTGTGCACGCACGTGCGTGTGTGTGTATGTGTATGTGTGTGTGTGTGTGTGTCCATGCCTGCATGCGCACATGTGTGTGTTGTATGTACGTGTCAGCAAGCATGCATGATCACGTACGTGAGTTCATACATGCAGATGTGCTCATGCACGTAGATGCATAGATACTGCTGTTCTTATACCTACAAAATCTCACAATGCTTTATCCGAAATTTTACTCTTCAAACCATTCCATCCCACTCTCCTCCCCTTTCAAGCACCATTCTCACCCTCCCCCATTCAGCACCCCTTCCCACCTTCCTGTCTAACCACTCTCTCCATCCTCCACTCCACACACTTCCCACTTGTCTCCCCTCCTTCATTCCTTTCCCCTACTTCCTTCCTTCCTTTCTTCCTTCTTTCCTTTCACTCCTCCTTCCATCATCCTTTCCTGATTTCTCTTCACTAGCTCTGCTGTGTGGAATGTTCATCGATCAGTTTCACAGGATTCCTGTCGCTTGTCCGCCTGTCTTCAGGTCTGGAGACACGTGAGGAGGAATGGTGGGTAGGATGGCAGACAGACAGCAGACAGACAGACAGGCAGACAGGCTGGCAGGCAGACAGACAGACAGGCAGACAGGCAGGGTCAGTGCCAAGTGACAAAATCAATACCTCCACACCACACCGCACCACACCGCACCACACCACAGCCTCCAATCTTTTTCACAGAGGAGGACAGGACAAGACAGGACAGGACAGAACAAGACAGGATAGGACAAGACAGGACAGGACAAGACAGGACAGGACAGGACAGGACAGGACAAGACAAGACAGGACAAGACAGGACAAGACAGGCAAGACAGGACAGGACAGGACAGGACAGGACAGGACAGGACAGGACAAGACAAGACAGGACAGGACAAGACAGGACAGGACAGGACAAGACAGGACAGGACAAGACAGGACAGGACAGGACAGGACAGGACAGGACAAGACAGGACAGGACGGGACAGGACAAGACAGGACAGGACAGGACAAGACAAGAGGAAGATGACATTGATGAGGGGGGGGGGGGGGGGGGGGTTGGAGGTTTGGGGGTAGGGTAGGGTTGGGGGTGGTTATGAATGGGTGTTGGTAGTGGTAGTGGTGGTCTGTGCTGGGTGATATGTTTGTATTGTTGGTAGTAGTAGTGGTGGTGGTGGTGGTGGTGGTGGTTTGTGGTTGTAGTGGAGGGTGGGGAGGGAGATGAGTTTGAGGCACGGGCAGGCGGTGCCGGAAACAGCAGGAGTTTGTAATGGTGTTACAACACACACACACACACACACACACACACACACACACACACACACACACACACACACACACACACACACACACACTCACACACACATACACACACGAAGAAAAGAGGTTATCCAAGCCTATCTTCGAAAGGGGTGTGAGGATTCGAACCTATGCCTGAGTCGTGACGTATGGCTTTCTTGTGTTTTGTGAACAAAAATGTAAAAAGATATTATTGTTATGCGTTAGTGATGTGTGGTGTTAGTGTAGCGTAGTGTAGTGTGTTTATTTATTTATTCTTTTACATCGAGGATAATGGAATAAGCAATCATGTGCTTTTTTACACCCAGTCCCCGTGTGTATGCGGTTTTGTAAATTCTGTCATCTGTTTCCACCGGCATACAATGGCCTACTCTTACGAAAAGCGGGACAGGATTTAACGTGTGCGCAAGATGTGATGCGTGCGTTCGCACACGGGGCCTCGATTTATAGCCTCATCCGTAGTGTGGTGTAGTGTGGTGTGGTGTGGTGTGGTGTGGTGTAGTGTAGTGTAGTGTAGTGAGAGAGAGAGAGAGAGAGAGAGAGAGAGAGAGAGGAGAGAGAGAGAGAGAGAGAGAGAGAGAGAGAGAGAGAGATTGTGTGTGTGAGTGCGTGTGTGTACGTGTATGTCGTGTGTGTGTGTGTGTGTGCGTGCGTGTGCGCGCGCGCGTTGTGTGTGTGTGCGTGTACGTGCGCGTTTGTGCGTGTGTGAATGTGTAGGCGGGTAGAGATTGAAGGACAGTTATTTTGGGAAGTGCATATGTGGGTTTTGTTATGCTAGTACATATGTATGATCATCTTATATCTCTGAATCATTTGGATACATTCAATAAAGGCTTGATGATAATGAATAGTTCGGAGAATCGATCGCTTTTAGCCTACCTACATTTTGGAGTTATCACATGTGGTAATGCCTAAGGGAAGGTGTTCTCCTTCGATCGAGAGAAAAAAAGATTAGACAAAAGAAAAGCTAAAGGACTTTCTCCCTCCCTCTCTCTCTCTCTCTTTCCGTCCGTCCGTCCGTCTGACTGTCTGTCTGTCTGTCTGTCTGTCTCTCTCCCTCTCTCTCTCTCTCTCTCTCTCTCACTCTTTCTGTCACGCTCTGGGTCTCTTCTTTGCCGTCTCTGTCTCTCTCTGTCTCTGTCTGTCTGTCTGACTGTCTCTCTCTCTTTCTCTCTCACACTCTGTTCGTGTGCCTGTTGGTCTGTCTCTCTGTCTGCCTTTGCCTTTGTCTGCCCCTGTCTGTCTGTCACGTGTGTGTCTGAGTGTGTGTGTGTGTTTGTGTCTCTGTGTGTGTGCGTGCGTGCATGTGTGTTATGTGTGTATGTGCGCGCGCGCACGCACACACGCACGCATACACGCACTTTTCTTTCACACCAGCATACAAGGATACGCACATCTGAATCCATATCAATGAAACAGCCAATTGAACGCCTACACTTTAATAAAAACAACAACAATCTCTATCACCTGATTGTAACGTGACACTTCACTACAGCCCCCACGCCACCTCTCTATTCCAAACAATTATAAAATCAGGCCCAGGAAAGTTGGATAACAAGGAAATACCTACCTATCTGTTACGTGTACATGTTTGTTGGACTCGTCGTTGTAAATCGAAGTTTTCCCAATCGTTGTTGATTGTTTTAGCATCCTTTCCAGTCCTACCTGACCTGACTACAATTTGGTAACGACATCGTCTCGTGATCCGTGTAGACATAATTATCTCATGTCTATTGTAGATTATTCTTCGACCGCTGTTATATCTTACTGCTATCCGCCCCCACCCCCACCCCCAGCTTATTCAAGCAAAGCACTCAAGCAGATTAATGTTGCATAAGCAGTTTGGAAGTTTCACACAGTTAATCTTCGGTTGGAAGTTTTTTATTTATATATATATATATATATATATATATATATATATATATATAAATATATATATATATATATATATATATATATATATATATAGAGAGAGAGAGAGAGAGAGAGAGAGAGAAAGAGAGAGAGAGATATATACACACACACACACACACATATCTCTCTCTCTCTCTCTCTCTCTCCTCTCTCTCTCTCTCTCTCTCTATATATATTATATATATATATATATATATATATGGTCATGTGAGTCTACACTTTCTATTCATATACATAAGATATGTGGTACAAAGTCAAAGTTTGAGATACGAATCAACATTGTAATGCCTAAGGGAAGGTGTTCTCCTTCGATCGAGAGAAAAAAGATGAGACCAAAGAAAGGCTAAAGGACGCTCTCCCTCCCTCCCTCCCTCCCTCTCTCTATCTCTGTCTGTCTGTCTGTCTGTCTGTCCGTCCGTCTGACTGTCTGTCTGTCTGTCTGTCTGTCTCTCTCTCTCTCTCTGTCTGTCTCTCTCTCTCTCTCTCTCATCCTCTCTCTCTCTCTCTCTCTCTCTCTCTCTCTCTCTCTCTCTGTTTGGGTGAGTGTGTATGTGTGTGTGTGAAAGCAATTGCGTAAATGCGCATAGGAGTGATGTTAACTTTTACCACTACAATATACAAACTACCTCCCCCCCCCCCCCCCCCAGCTAATCCCATCCCGACTGCAAAACACAACCAAGCCAGCCAGTACGCAGCCAACCAACCAACCAACCAACCAGCCAGCCAGCCAGCCAACCGACCAACCAACCAACCAACAAGCCAGCCATCCAACCATCCAACCAGCCAACCAAACAACCAACCAAACCAAACAACCGAACAAACAAACACCTTATTCTGAATGTATTTTGTTGGGTTCCCCCCAAAAAAAAACAACAACAAAGAGGAACATATATTGCCACGAAACACCTCCTCAACGATCTGCATCAATCCTTCCCAACAAGACTTTCCCAACACTATGTGCCCTACTGCCTCATTGATTCCGCCATAGTACTGAAATGTTCTCATCCCCTACTGTCAATAACGTCTTCTTGCATATGATTCTCGTAGCATATATTACTCTTTTCCCCCCACCACATCTCGACTTGTCTGCAGCTTTTGATGGCATCGACCACCCCTCTCTTTGCCAGACGTTCCATCAAACGTAAGAAAAAAAACACAACAACAGCACAAAAAAACCAACAGGTAGGGACCTTCAGTGCTGCATTTCATCATAACTTGTTTTACAAATTGTAGTCTGTATATAACTGTGTTTACACTTGTATAATTTGTCTTATGGTGGTGTTCTTTAGGGTTCTGTTTGGGATCCTTTTTTTGTATATCGTTTACGCTACTCTTTTCTTCGTTGGTTTTTTTTGTTTACAGCTGAATCATTTGTAAGAAACAGTGTGCAATAAAACTGTAGTGTTTCTTCAGCAGTAATTACTGAATTTTGTCGAAATATTACAAATGTTTTTAAAAAGAGTTGAGTAAATAATGATGAGAAGACGAGGTTGCAAAACTGCAATAAATGTATATGCTTTAGTGGTTATATACAAGGAAATTGAAAGAGAAAAGGGTCCCAGCTGGATGATTTGTCATATTCTTTTACTTCGGGTCATATGTAATAATCATCGTTTCCCCATATGACACAGACTGAGCGACTGGCTCTGCGTGCAAAGTATACCGTATAAACAAATACCATATGAACATTGAGAACAATGGATTATTTTTTCGCATAAATGAAAATTAGAAATATCTTGTAATTCTTTAAAATGGTTACTTCTGGGATACCTCAGTTGTTTCTTGAGATTTTCTTTCTTTGGAAAAAAGATTGCTAAAATCACTTCTATTGTATGTTTGTCCGTCGTGTCCGACGATGACCTCCAAAACAGCAGAGGAGGCAGCTGCTGTTTTGGAAACTAGGCAGAAATTTGATTATAGTGGAGATGCCTTGCCCACAGTACATCCCCACTCTCTCGGCCAAGTGGGCATAAGGACAGTCAGCGTTGGAGATGTTCTCCAAAGGCCAACCAGCCCCCAGGGCTGCAGCACATAAGGACTGTGCGAGTCAAGCCTCCTAGTCAGAGAGTCATAGTCGATCACTAAAGACTAAGCTGTAAAGTGGAATTCCATGAGTGGGAAAGCCACTGGTCATGCAGCCTCTCACTTTGCTGTTGCCCCCAGCGTCAATGGTTTAATCAAGAACTGTGATAAACCCAGGCGCTCACTTCTATAAATGCAGACTAATGCAATGAACAGTATAAACTATACTACGTAAGGGGTTAAGAAGTGACTTAAATTTATGAAAACACGATGAAAAGAATGTTTGTCATACATAGCTATATAAAGTACATGTATAGTGATTTGTCCATAAAAAATGTGACAGGCTAATCAAAACTGAAGCTTGGAATAGCGGCTGAAATTTGCCTCTGAATGTATAATAAAATCACATGTTTAGCTACTTTTGTAGGTAAAATGTCAACCATTATGGAGAAATAAACGGATTTTTGCTATTTTTAAATGAACTACAGTAGTTAGTTCGGTATGATTTGAACCAGTGAGTGAACAGTGAATATGAACATATTTATCACAGAGCAGTAATGCTTGAAAAGATTTCACCTGAAGTAGGCAAACAGGCATAGGGACAGACAGACATACAGATAGACACACACACACACACACACACACACACACACACACATACACACACACACACACACACACACACACACACACACACACACACACACACACTTATTCTTTGAAAGGTGTCAGCCTAGTACGCCTATATGGTTGAAGTAACGACAAACCTGAAAAAAACCACCCAACAACCAACTGCTTAGCATTTAGTCTCACTCCATACATCTAGATTGAAAAATACCCCCACCGGCAACCCAGCCCCCCAACACACGTGTTGCCATTTGAAAATGTAATGACAACAGGCTGTGTAACAGCCACGAAAAAATAAGGTTTTTATTATGCTCAACGCCTTTGTACTGCGCAGAACAGTCTATTTTGAAGGTATACATTTTACTCTTTGGTATCTAACAGTTGTTAATGAGATAAAAACAAAAAGGGTACAGCTGTCCCATCACCTTTGTGGTCGTAGGGGAGTGAGGTATCAGAGACCTCAACTTCTCAAGAGGCCAGCATATTGAGGGCGGCTCCCATCTCCTCTCCCTCGCTGCTTTACCTTCCCTGACGCACACGCACTAATCTGATTGTTCATAAAATGCCTGCACGCCAAATCCCCTGTACTGTATTGTAGTGTAAACTACTGTAATTCAGTGTGCCCATAGCTTTTAGTAGAACTTTTGACATCCAAAATAATCCTTAAGCTGCCCAACAAATATATATATATATATATCTTCTTCTTCTTTCTTTCTTCTTTCATCTTCCGCTGGTGCCCTTCGGCGTCGCGGGGAGACACAGACGTCTGTCTGCAGCAAGGTGGGAGGCTTGATGTAGTGACAGGTCATGGGCTCGCAGGGTGTCAGCCACGGAGTCGCTCCATCGTCTCCTTGGTCTACCTCTGGCTTACCAGCCATTGTATTTGGTGGTGTATGCCCGTAGGGCTGGTTGGTTGGGCGGCATTCTAGTGAGGTGACCAAACCACCTGATCCTTTGTTGTTCGATATGGTGGAGAATTGGTGTTAGTCCGACCATGTCTCTGATCACCTCATTCTTGATCTTGTCGCGTCTGGTCTTGTTGACAGCTTTTCTCAGGCAGCGCATTTCACATGTGACCAATTTTCTCTCTAAGGCTTTTGTTAGGGCCCATGTCTGACACTGGTATGTGAGTGTTGGAACGAAGATGGCGTTGATGAGTTTTGCCTTGGTGCTCATTGGGATGCTGGAATGTTTTAGAAGGGGGGCGAGTTGGTAACTGACTGCGTTCGCTTTCTGGCATCTTGTTTCTATCTCTCTGTCCAATTTTCCATCTTCAGTGAAGAGGCTGCCAAGGTATTTAAATTCTTTGGTCTGTTTCAGCTGGGTGCCGTTGATGTTGATGTCCAGCTTTCCTGGATTTCTGCTGACAGACATAACTTCTGTTTTGGTGATACTGATCTTCATGTCATACCTCTCGCAGCTTGTGTTGAGCTGGTCTGTGTGATCTTGAAGAGCTGCTTTGTTCTGATTCATCAGGGACTGGTCGTCAGCAAATAATAGTTCGTTCAGGGCCTCAAGATCTGGGTTGGCTTCCTTTGTGATCTGGTCCATGTAGATCACGAAAGAAAGGGGAGAGAGTACGCAGCCTTGCCTGACCCCTGATGTAACCGGGAACCAGTCGGATGTTCCACTGGCTGTTCGGACTGCGCTCATACTGTTGGCATAGATTGCTCTGATGTTATCAAGCAGCTGCCCCTTCACGTCGTACTGCTCCAGGATCTTCCAGAGCTTGTCTCTGTTGACTCAGTCGAAAGCTTTTTCTTGGTCAACGAATACTGTATGCAGGTCTTGGTTGTATTCGATGGCTCTTTCACACAGCTGTCGGAGTGCGAAAATGGCATCTGTGCACCCTCTTCCTTTCCGAAAGCCAAACTGGGCATTGCTCAGTAGGTGTTCTGCTTTGGCTCTTGTGCGCTGTTCCAGAATCTTTGCATACATTTTCCCTACATGGCTGAGAAGTGAAATGCCTCTGTAGGTGCTGCAGTCTCTCTTGCTGCCCTTCTTCTTCCAAATTGGCACCACTATAGCATTTTGCCAGTCCATTGGTACTTTCCTCTCTTCCCATGCTTTCTGGAAGATGATGGTGAGCCACTTAACTCCCGTTTCTCCGCATGCAAGGATGGCTTCAGTTGTTATGCCGTCATCACCTGCCGCTTTGCCCTTTGGGCTGGTCTTAATTGCTTTTCTTGTTTCAGCTTCAAGGATTTGGGGCTCTAACTGGTCTTTATAGCGTGGTGAGAATTGAGAGCTGGAAGCTTGTACTCCAGATGGGTTTAAAAGATCTTTAATACATATATATATATTTAATACATATATATATATATATATATATATATATATATATATATATATATATATATATATATATATATATAATATAAATATATATATATATATATATATATATATATATAGTGTATGTGTGTTTGTGTGCGCGCGTTTGTGTGTGTGTGTGTGTGTGTGTGTGTGTGTGTGTCTATATGTCTGTCTGTCTGTCTCTATGCCTGTTTGCCTACCTTATGTGAAATCCTTTCAAGCATTACTGCTCTGTGATCAATATGTTCATATTCACTGTTCACTTACTGGTTCAAATCATAGGCTTTTTTAAAAAAAATGTGTGGCGCTGTTCTTTTGGTGATGTGCTCCCCATAAGGAGAGCAGCCCAAGTTTCACGCAGAGAAATATGCCGTGACTGACAGTGGTAAACAAACAGGCTACAACATAGTCTTATACAATACAACACGATATAATACAACATAG
>CM054144.1:30366319-30386319 GCA_028751875.1 Rapana venosa
AAAGCAACAAATCAAAGCGCTCAGAATTTTCTGCATGAAGATGCGGGCGGGGGCTGGGGGGTGAGGGGGTGGGGTGGGTGGGGGGGGTTATGTCGTTACACCCCAATATCGTTTGTTTCGATTATGTTTTCAGTAAAAGAATGTGTCAATGAATGAAGTTTTGGTCAAATCCAGTGACAAAACTTGAAGAAAATTTGAGTGAGTGAGTGAGTGAGTGTGTGTTGTGTGTGTGTGTGTGTGTGTGTGTGTGTGTGTGTGTGTGTGTGTGTGTGTGTGTGTGTGTGTGTGTGTGTGAGTGAGAGAGAGAGAGAGAGAGAGAGAGAGAGAGAGAGAGAGAGAGAGAGAGAGAAAGAGAGGAGAAAGAGAGAGATAGCGCTTGCATACGTGTGTTGTGTGTGTGTGTGTGTGTGTGTGTGTGTGTGTGTGTGTGTGTGTGTGTGTGTGTGTGTGTGGTGTGTGTGTGAACGCTTGCATACACGTGTGTGTGTGTGTGTCTGTGTCTGTGTGCGTGCATGTATTCGTGAATGCATGGTGTAATGTACATATATGCAAGCACGTGTGCGTGCGTGTATGTGTGTATATGTGTGTTTATGTATGTGTGCTTGCGCACCCACCCTCGTGTAGGTGTGCATATGTGTGCATCTGTGTTATACTTTTTTCAGGTTAACACATCGATTTTACCTCCCGCCACTCCCCCCCCCCCAAAAAAAAAAAAAAAGTCGGTGTGCTTATTTGCGTGTTTCACTTAACATTTTATTGTTATTGTGCCAGCGTCATTTTGGGTGACGGTCTCAAAAGGACGTAAGCATCAAAAGCGCAGGCAGTACACATATTGCCCCTGGTATCACACGTCCTTTACATCTGTAATGGGAGAGAGAGAGGAGAGAGAGAGAGAGAGAGAG
Organism: Rapana venosa; assembly: GCA_028751875.1. Classification (NCBI taxonomy): domain Eukaryota; kingdom Metazoa; phylum Mollusca; class Gastropoda; order Neogastropoda; family Muricidae; genus Rapana; species Rapana venosa. The sequence goes on from CM054144.1 coordinate 30,367,222, forward strand.
AGAGAGAGAGAGAGAAGAGAGAGAGAGAGAGAGAGAGAGAGAGAGAGAGAGAGAGAGAGAGAGAAAGCGAGAGAGAGAGAGAGAGAGAGAGAGAGAGAGAGAGAGAGAGAGAGAGAGAGAGAGAGAGAGAGAGAGAGCGAGAGAAAGCGAGAGAAGAGAGGAGAGAGAGAGAGAGAGAGAGAGAGAGAGAGACGCACACACGCACGCACCACGCTCACACAGACGATAATGTGAATGTGTGCTTGTGGGCACTGTGGTTTAGTGTGTGTGTATGTGTGTGTGTGTGTGTGCGCGCGTGCGTGTGTGTGTGTGTGTATGTGTGTGTATGTGTGTGTGTGTGTGTCTGCAAATGTGAAAGTGTGTGCGCGCATCAGTAGCATTTTAATATGTGTGCAAGCCACTGACAGTGTTGGTTTGGTAAGCCTATAATATGAGCACATTCACGCACTGTCGCACAGGCGCGCGCGCGCACGCACACACACACACACACACACACACACACACACACACACTCATGCACACACACAAACACACATGCACGCGCGCGCGCACGCGTGCGCACACACACGCGCAAGGTAACGCCTGTTTGTTGGCGGAAGAAGTGAGGAGGAGAAGAATGGGACTGGTGGTTGTGATCGTACGATATTGCATCATGAGATAGTTCAACTACTTTTTGCCTTATATTATTCCATTTCCCTTTGAGTTGTTCTCTCTCTCTCTCCTCTCTCTCTCTCTCTCTCTCTCTCTTCTCTCTCTCTCTCTCTCTCTCTCTCTCTCTCTCTCTTTCTGTATGTGTGTATGTGTGTGTGTGTGTATGTGTGTGTGTGCGCGCGCGCGCGCGCGCGTGCGTGCCTTAAAACCTCGTTAGTCTACGTACGGTGGTGTATCTTTTCTTCTGATTGATTCATAGGCATCTTCACATTACCACACACTCCACAAAACTAAAAACATTAGATGAACACACTGGTTGTTATCTGTTACACTGGGTGTTTTCTGTTCGCCAGCGTGTTAGAATAAATCATAGAAAGGTGGTAAAAGTTGCATATTATGGTATTACTTCGAACTTTACAGTCTTGGAAGAGGCAAGACCCCCGTGGTATGTCAAAAGGTTACAAGTCGATGTTTGGAGCATGTGAAAAGGAGGGGGAGGGGGGGGGGGGGGGGGGGGGGGGGGGGGGGGGAGGAGGAGGAGAAGCGAATACTATTAGTGTCAAAAAGTATGTCTGACAATTTTCATCTTGCTAAAATACCCCACCCCCCACCCCCAACAAAAAAAAAGAGAAAAAAAGAAAGAAAAACAACAACAAAAAAGGAGAAGTTTATTGTTTATTTATTTATTTATTTATTTGTATTTGTTTGTTGATCATCTTGCCAAAAACTCTTTTTAAAAAGAAATACAAAAGACAAGCTGATTTCTTTCTTTATTTATTTATATTTGTTTCGTTGGTTTAAACAATATTGAACCATAAATTATTCAGGTATATTTTTTTAAACTCAGAAATATAATTGAGAATACTTTGACACAACCCAGAGATCTACACTATGTCGATTGTTTGTTTTTTCATGACAAACTGTAACAGGGCAATGCTACCCCCCCCCCCCCCCCCCCTCCCTACTATACGCATAACAGCACACACCTTGGAAAACGTTTTGCTATTTAACACATCACACACACACACTTTGAAAAACGTTTTGCTATTATCACACAAACACAAACACATTACCCCTTTGAAAAACATTTTGCTATCTAACACACACACACACACACCTCTTGAAAAACGTTTTTCTAACACACACACACACACACACACACAACACACACACACACACACACACACACAAACACACCCTTGAAAAACGTTTTTCTAACACACACACACACACACACACACACACACACACACACACAAACACACCCTTGAAAAACGTTTTTCTAACACACACACACACACACACACACACACACACACAAACACACCCTTGAAAAACGTTTTTCTAACACACACACACACACATACACACACACACCTCTTGAAAAACGTTTTGCTAACACACACACACACACACACACACACACAAACACACCCTTGAAAAACGTTTTGTGCAAACACAGGCAACTTAACAAAGAGGTTTTACTTTCTAGTATGGAATAATACTTTAAAAAAAATTGTAATATATATATATAAATATATATATTTCATTGAATTATGCTTTGTATATATTTTTTATTTCTTTCTTTTCCACAAATGCAAAGTACCATACACGCCATTTTGTCTGCGTCGTTTCCGGATAAACAGGACAAACAGGGTGAAGGGGGGCAGCCCAACAATAATGGCAGGTTGTGACGTCAAATGGTTCGATGCTGGCGTGGTTTGTGGTGTGGTGTCGAAGCTTGCTTCACAGTGGCTGTCGTTTATTTGGCAGTGTGGCTGTCGCTGTTGCAAACTGTAGGGAGAGAGGGAAGAAGGGGTGGGGGGGAAGTTGGAGAGGGGGGGGGGAGAGAAGGAGGTGGGGAGGGGAGGTGAGGGAGGGAGACCAAGATTTTTGGGATGGGGAGTGAGGGCATAATACACAGTCTCTCAGAACTACGTGCATCTGTAGTGAATTGTATTGTACTGTATTGTATTGCAATGTTGCGCGTTATATTGTGTTATACTGTAGGCTATTGTGTTGTGTTTGGAACGTGTTGTGTTGAATTGTATTGTATTGTACTGTAGGCTATTGTATTGTGTTGGAATGTGTTGTGTTGAATTGTATTGTATTGTATTGTAGGCTATTGAATTGTGTTGGAACGTGTTGTGTTGAATTGTATTGTATTGTACTGTAGGCTATTGTGTTGTGTTTGGAATGTGTTGTGTTGAATTATATTGTATTGTACTGTAGGCTATTGTGTTGTGTTTGGAATGTGTTGTGTTGAATTGTATTGTATTGTACTGTAGGTTATTGTATTGTGTTGGAATGTGTTGTATTGTATTGTACTGTAGGCTATAGTATTGTGTTGGAATGTGTTGTATTGTATTGTACTGTAGGCTATTGTATTGTGCTGGAATGTGTTGTGTTGAATTGTATTGTACTGTCGGTTATTGTATTGTACTGTAGGCTATTGTATTGTACTGTAAGTTATTGCATTGTGTTGTATTGAATTGTATTGTACTGTACTGTAGGCTATTGTATTATATTGTTTTGCATTGCATTCCACATCTGATCAAGACAGATTATTTTTTACGTGAAATTTGGGCTGCTCTCCCCGGGGAGAGTGCGTGGCCACAAGACCAGAGCCACCCATCCTCCCCCCCCCCCCCCCCTTCCTTGTTTGTGTGCTTGTTTGGTCCTCTTTCAGGCTAGCTTTTTATCTAAAGAATTTTGCCAGGGACAACTCTCTAGTTGCCGTGGGTTCTTTAACATGCGCCGAATAAGTGTAGGACACGGAACCTCGGTATATCGTCTCATTCGAAAGACTAGTACCCAGACAACTACTCAATTTTCAGTGGATGCGTGGGAAGTTTGGCCAGTTTGGTTCAAAAGGGGATATAACCCGATATTCTTGTTTTCTAGGCAGGTGCATGACCCATAGACCACCAATCCACCTGAACGATTCCCGTTCAAGGGGGTTTTTCGCATGGAGTCAACATCAGTGCAGACTCCACTCTTCCCAAACGTCTTTTGGATGAGACTGTAGACCGAGGCGGGGCGTGTGCGATCGCACGCAGAACAAATATCTTGCGCACACGTTAAAGCCTGTTACACTTCTTCGAAAGAGTACGCCATTGTGTGCCGGTGGGAACAGATGACAAAATTTACAAAACCGCAAACACAGGGGACTGGATGTTAAAAAAAAAGCACACGAGTGCTTATTCCATCACTCTCGATATAAAAGACTAAATAAAATGATAATAAATAAATAAATATTTTTGGTGTCCTTTCGAAAAAAATGAATATTTTTATATACACGTTTGTCTTCATTGTTATGGCAACAGTTATCATTGATATTTCATTATCATAACTATCAGAGTGCTCTTTGCAGGCTCTGGGTGTTTATGTTTTCCTTCTCTTCCATCACTTAGTTAACACCACGGTTGTGAATGCCATCCTTCTGACAACGCTCTACATACTGACACTGTGGCAACAGTTGATGGCACCTAGTGCTCCATTTTCTGTCCCCCTGTCTTTATTCATCTCCTCCTCCACCATACCGCCCATCCCCCCTCCCCTTATCCAATTAGTGACTGACTGCGCAAAAAGGAGGGGGTGAGGGTGGGGGCAGGGGAGCCATCATCTTGATGGCTTGTAGAAATCCTGATCAAGGGCGCTACAGCTTGATCTAAGGGATCGTGTGTTCGAATCCTTATCGCCCCAAAATGCCAGAAGAGATTAATTTTTCTCTTCCTAGTCAACAGGCCCGTGAAAGATATTTAGACTCTTTGCGTGGATACATGGTTTTGATCGTCTCCAACGAAACCCAAAGCTCATTCTACCTTTAAAAAACAACAACAACAAAACCTTTGGCTATTATAATCATCAGTGGGAGTGGATGACAAACTATAAACACCACGTGTTCAAACTGCATTCCCGAAGTCGGAGTGTGGAGACCCTAACACTAAACCGTTGCTTGATATACATCAATCTCAGCAGTGGGGATTGTCAAGGGTTTTAGCTGAGAAGTGAAGAAAACTGACGGCAAATTCATACCAAACATCAGGCTGTCTGAAAATGGAAGAAAAAATTGGTGGAAAATAGATTACATCATCACTGATAATACCACACCCTCAGCTACTATATAAACTATTGACGTAGGCTTACATTACATATTAATTCTTGCCACAGGGAGCTGGAGTTTTAAACCATTGATAAAACCCAAATATAATTATCAGCATGAAACTCATGGTACTCGTACGCGCGCGCGCGCGTGTGTGTGTAAGTAGAGTATTCAGGCGCTTTACACCAAGGGTAAATTGGGTGGCTTGTTTGACCTGCAGAATGAGGTATTTGGGTTTTCCCACCTGGAGTACAGTAATTCACGTAGTTATATTTCAACTGCAGAGTGGGGGTATCTTGGCTTTTCCTCCATGGACTAGTGTAATTTGGGTAGCTTGATTTCATTTGCAGAGTAGGGTATTTGGGCATTACTTTCCCTGGAGATTATTTTGGCTTTGTTTTCCCTGGAGTAGTGTGTTTTGAATGGATGGGATAGCTCAGTGGTTGGAGCACTGGCTTTCCCCAGTTAAGGATAAGCAGCATCTAGCATGGTTACCACTTGGATGGGTGACCGTTTTCGCGCCTTGGCTTCAGTACAGTCCCCCAGTTCACCCATTTGTAAATTGCTACCTGCCTTTTTAGGGTCAGGGAAGGTAAAGCAGCAAGGGAGAGGAGATGGGTGCCGCCTTCAATATGCTGGCCCCTTGAGAAATTGAGGTCTCTGATGCCTCACTTCCCTACGACCACATAGGTTATGGAACACCTTTACCTTTTACTTTAGTGTGGTTTGGGTGGCTTTATTTTAAGTGCAGAATGGAGTATTTTGGCTTTTCCCTCATTAAGTAATGTGTTTTGGATAGCTTTGAATTACCTTGAGTGTATTTTGAATAGTCTTATTTATCCCTTGGAGTTGTGTGTTTTTGGGTAGTTTTATTTCACCTGCAAGGTAGGCTATTTTAGCATTATTTTTCCCATGGCATTTTGGGTGGGTTTCTTTTACGTGTATAGCAGTGTATGTTGCCTGGGTTTCTTTTACATGTGGTGTAGTGTGCTTTGGCTGGCTCAATTTCATATGGGAGAAGTGCTATTTGTATGTTTTTCTTTTACCTGTAGATTACAGATATGAAACAAAGGAAAAAGTAGGAATGGAGGAGATAATGGATTGGGTCTAGGGGAGAGAACTCGACCTCGAAAGATTTATTCACAAAAAGGCCATTGGCCCATACATGAAGAGGGGTTGCCAAACTGCTTAGTATTTTAGTGAGAAAAATAAGTAACACATAAAACCAAAGTGTTAATGTATACCCACAACTGCCACAATAAAAAATCAGTTCCAAAAAATATGACTTAAGAAACCAAGATATCTCTTATTCTAAAGGCTTTACACAAATATAAAGCACGCTGCCCCAATCTCAGGTGACTAGATGCCATGAGCAGACAGAAGCTAAATGAATTAGGCTGTCTACTACACTTAACCAGAATGTAATTCCGTCTTACATCTTCTAATACTGGACAGCACAGCACAAAATGAACTTCATCTTCCACTGTTTGCTTACATAATGGGCATAGCAACCTGAGGTCATCATCATCATGTTCTATATATCTAAATTTATGAACATTTATGTCTGATACACCAAGTCTAAACATAGACATAATTCTTTTCAAATGTATGTCCATATCAAGCTTTAGATAAGGTTTGACATCGTGTGAACCTATAAATTGTCTGTACAATTGAAATCTTTCACTGTTTTGTATATGACCTCTCCACTGCTGCCAACGGCAGTCAATCAGTCTTTGCCTGAAAACCTTGATAAACTCTCTACAATTTCCGACACCTTGATTGAGCCAAACAAACCCAGAGCCAAGTTGACATAAACAGGTACGTATTTGTGAAGCCCAGGTATTTTTTCCCTTGACATCTAGATCTAAAGCATCTTGTAAGACTTAAAAGGTAATCTGCACTCATCCATATGCAGAATCTTAATCCAATATCTAATGCATCTTACAGCAGCATTAATAGAGAGAGGATATCTATTGGTTTCACTATAAACAAGATCATTAGGTGTACGTCTATCTAAGCCTAAAAACTGCTTTAAAGCAAAGAGGTGTACTGATTCACAATGTGTTACAGCTGCATCCAGTCCCCAAATTTCAGCGCCATATAACACAGTGGGTTGTATTTGTGCATCAAATATCTTAATCAACAAGTCAAAAGCATTATTATTCAATCATCGTAATTTTTTCAAAACAATTAACAAGCTTCTTTTACCTCGACTTGCCAGATCTTTACATGCAGTTGTGAAACTAAGCTTTGTAGAAAAACAGATTCCTAGATATTTATATACATTAATCACAGGCATGACTTTTCCATTGTACAGCCATTTTTCGTGAGCATATAAACAACCACCTTTTCTGAATACAACAATATTACTCTTATTCAGATTAACCTTAAGATCAAGGGCTGTTGCTGGGTCTAGGGGAGAGAGAGAGAGAGAGAGAGAGAGAGAGAGAGAGAGAGAGAGAGAGAGATGGACAGACAGACATAAAGATAAAGGCTGATAGAGGATGATAGAGTTTATGATAGTATGGAATAATATCACACACACACACACACACACAAACACACACACACGCACGCACGCACGCACACACCCACACACACATACACACCCACGCACGCACATACACCCACACAAACACACTACTGCGCAGTTTTAAAAATTTATTATTGATTAAAGAAAACAACAAAAATAAAACAAAGAAAATAAACAAAACAAACCCCAAAAAATACCCTCATGGTAAACAGGAACACAAAGCTGAGATTCTTCCATTAAGAGATCCATGAACAGAAGAGCAAATTCAGAACATGAAAAAAAAAAAGACACACAAAGTATAATTTCATCCACAGATTTTTTTTTCAATCTTCTAAACATTCACACTTATTTTCTTTTTCACAATTATATACAATCGGTGGAGAGAACCATGTTAACTGGACATGTGACAGTTATATTCAACACAATACTATGCAGAAATCACACATAGGACCAATATTTCAACGAAGATCATCACAGTTAAATAAAAAATAATCTAGGTAGACACCTACATAAAAAGACCAGCAATAAAATATTGACAAAAAATATATAAAAAACAAGCACCAACAATAAACCTTCTCTTTTAATGGACTGGAAAAGTGAAATTCAATTCTACAGAACCTGCAACTTTTGATTCAGGTTTTTAAAAAAATTAAAAGAAAGAAAGAAAAAGGATTGCAACATGTTATAGGTAGACCTTGCCCCCCCCCCCCCCCCCACCCCTCCCCACCAATACCATTTTAGACTTCTTTTGCATCAATGCCAAGATGTCTTGTTCACACACAAAAATGTGTAGGCCATCCTTTTTTGAAAACAAATCAGTGAAATTAAAAAAGAAATCCACTCCCACACACTGTAACACATGCTAATTTATTGTATCACAGACTGAAGATGCTGTAAAACTGGAACGTGAAACAATTTGTTTCTAACACAAAAAAATATTGCAAAAAGTAACAAAGAAACTCAATAAACTCAATAATGCAGGAAAAATAAATCCTGATATATATACAAGCAAAGAGATAGCTACCTCATAATGCATACATACTTAGATATATGGCACAACAAAAATAAAAAGTGATTGCATTAAAAGTTGTTTCTTACACACACACACACACACACAAACACACACACCGCACGAACACACACACACACACACACACACATTTAACTCTCTCTCTCTCCCCATATATACAGGAATCATCTAATCTTCTAAAACACAACATGACCAAAAAAAGGAAACAAATTGCTTTCTCTGCAAAAAAAATCCAAGCATATCATCATCTTTTGCTGAAGATAAAGGTCTGTCAATCATTATTTCAAAGATCAGGTTATAGGCAACTTACAGGACAGCTTTCTGGTGACATGACAGGTACATAGTTTGTTGTTTTTCCAATGACGTGTCACTTTTTTAAAAAAATGGATTCTGCACATTTACCACGCAATGCTGAAGAGAATGGAACTGCTATTCTAATCTAGAATAAGTCCAGCCACTGGTGTTTTCATTTAAAATGAGTCTAGGTATTGATATCCTCATTTTTGTTTTTTCTCTATTTGTTTTGTCTCTAGGCTGGACCTCCAAAGTTCACATATTGGGGAGATGTTTGCCTATGCCACCATCCCCACCCCCATTCTGACTTAAGGGGCTATCTTCGTTTGAAATGAGTCCAGGCACTGCTGTTTACTTTTTAAATGAGTTCTAATACTGTTGACTGTTTTCAAAAAAAGCTAAGAAATAGTTTATCTAATCTGTATAATTGAGGTCATAGAAAAAAACCACCCAAAAACTTAGCATGCGATAAAAAATCTCCTTGACTGTGCGGTGAAGAAAAGTGAAGTAATGAGCAGGGTCAAACACAAAGATAACTTTGATAATGATATGCAAGTGCACATGCATGTGCGTGACGCATGCACACGCACACAAAATGCACACACACACACACAAAACGCACACACACAATCACACACACTCCTCTGTCTAAGGCCCAAAGACATTTAACATCAAACTCAATGACACCAGAAAACAACAACACAGCTTTGTCTGCTGAAAGAAATGTCAATACATCATCTTTGTTTACAGCAGACGTTTTCCCCTTGACATTTCCAACAACATTTGTTGTCTTCTATCGCATATCACTTTAAGTCATGGTGGATTTCTCTGCCTCAGGGTGAAATAGGGGCTGCATTTCCTTGGGAAAAAACATCGCCACATGAGCAGTGCCACCCTTTGTTTTCATGATTTTTTAAGGCTTTTCTTTTTTTTAAAAATTCTTTGTTCACAGTATCATAAATTGCCTGATCTACAGCCACCACAACTAGTTTTTATGTCATTCCGAATATCTATCTATCTAGTAGAGTAGAGTAGTGTAGAGTAGAGTAGAGTAGAGTAATACCATTGAAGCAAATTTCCATTTACAAGTGTAGGTTCAATTTGGAAACAGGGCAGAGTTCTATTGAAACTGGAAAACATATAAAGCTGTCTAGTGTGATTTTATGTATTTACACTATTGTGTGAAATGCTAATTGTGTGTTGCCCACAGATGTCTGAAAAGTGTGACAGGGAGAAAAGCTGTGATGCAGAGTGTAGTGTGGTTTTTACTACCAATTCCAATGAAGAAGAGAGATGAAAGCTGAACAATGTGGACTGTGGATAAGCAAGTTGAACTGAACAACCTAACGATTTGATATCGATTGATCGATCAATCAATCAATCAATAACTCACTCAATGTATGTATGTATGTATGTATGATGTATGTATGTATGTATGTATCTGTATATATCTCATTTCTATCTCTTGTTATCTTTTATTCTTGTATATTATATGTATGTGTGTGTATAGCCCCCACGCACATGCGTTGCATCATAGCACTACACAGCACAGTGTGTGTGTGTTGTGTGTGTGTGTGGTGTGTGTGTGTGTGTGGTGTGTGTGTGTGGTGTGTGCTTATGTACACTCAGCACCACTCACTCATTTTCATGTGCAATCAAATCTTCATACAAAAATGAGAATGTGCACACACCACGTTCCCTGTCAATCCTTCGTGACAAGGAGTGAAGATTCCATCTGTCAGTACAGTGGTGGAGACTGGTGACAGGTGATTTGCACTCACATGTGAGTATGCGCATCACGTGCACGCGCGCACACACACACACACACACATGCACCCACACACACACAACACATTACACACAACAACAACAACATCACACACTGCGCCAAAAGTGGAGGAGGAAGAAGAAGCATGCTTCTTAATGAATGACACACAGGTCATTATCTAGAATTGCTGGTCTGACAACCAAGGTTTAGGACACACCGCAGCTGATCTCTGATTTTCTGTCCACATTTTGACCTTCCCCATCCTCCCCTCTAGCTATCCCTCCCTTACCCCCACCCCCACACTTCCAGGTGTGTTATAAATTTGACAGTTACATGCCATATGGTATGAACAAGGGACGGGATAGCCTAGTGGTTAACATCAGTGCAGACTCCACTCTCCCAAAAGTCCAGATGAGACTAAACCGAGGCCCTGTGTGCAAACGTTCGCAGAACATCTTTCACACATGTTAAATCCTGTCCCGCTTTTCGCAAGAGTAGGCCGTTGTGTGCTGGTGGGAACAGATGACCGAATTTACAAAACCGCATACACATGGGGCTGGATGTAAAAAAGCACATAAAATAATTAAATATTTTTTAAAAATTATAAAACATTTATTATTCTTACTCCACCTGCCCGCTTTCACTCTCTCTGTCTCTCTCTGTCACTATCTCTGTCTGTCTCTCTGCTGTTAAATTTCTAGTGTAATCATCAGGTGTGGCAGCTAACTCTGAACTCCGTGATACTGACAGGTGAGGCAGGTGAGCAATCATCCCTTTATGTTTCTCTTTAAGGTTTACCTACTTTTGGTAAGCTGTTGCATTGTCATGGTTTTTTTTTCAAGTGCTTACATGAGATTTTTTGTTCTACCACAGAACTATTTCCATTTCCTGAACTGAAAGTGACCACAGGTGGCTAGTTACAATGTGATGGGAAAAAAACAACAACAGAGTTCATAATAACACAGTGAGCTGTTCATTTTCTTCTCTCTCTCTCTCTCTCTCTCTCTCTCTCTCTCTCTCTCTCTCTCTCTCTCTCTCTCTCTCTCTGTGTAAACTGTAAACAACACTTACCATTCTGTTCCATAATTTCTTGCATGTCAGAGAAATAACACAGAGAATTGTGATATTAATTTCAGAAAGATATCACAGTGTCAGAAAAAAATCATACAGTTTTGATGTTAGAACACAGTGATCTCACTCTGCTCATAAACAAGAAACACAGTGTCTAAGTCAGTTGTTTTTTTCTGGAATGGAGAAGTTAAAGGGCAGATTTATGTATGTATGTATGTAAAATGTTACAGTACTGTAAGATGTGAACTGCATAGGTATGATTTGTTAATACTGTTACTACTTTTCTTCAGAGAGGTTTTATTTTTCTTTAGTTGATTATTGTAAATAGTCACTACTGCTTTTGCTACCAGCTATATTACAGGTTGTGATATCAGTATAAATTCAGTACATAGAATAAAAATCTGTATTACTGATGAACTAATTACAAGGTACGCCTCTGTCAAGTCTTTTGTTCCCTTTAAAACAGGTAGGTATTATTGGTTTATTATTTTGTTTCTGTTAAGTAAAACTTTTCGAAACACTGCTTTGCTGGAAACTTTCTTTTGTCATTAAAACAACAACAACACAATACAAACAAACAAAATAAAATGAAACCGAAACAAACAAAAAATACCCCTCTTCCCACCCCTAACCCACTCGTTCCCTTACCCTCACCCCAACCCCCCAAGAATACTTCCTCTTACAATAAACATCATGTAGGAAAATATCAAGACTTTTCTGTAACAAACAACGAATGAAAAGCAACAACAATATCATATAAACATGAAATAAAAGCAAAATAATACAATTTGTTTTCTATCTACGTATACCACACAACTGGTTAAAGTAAGACAAGAATACACATATGCATGCAAACACATACAGAAAAAGAAAGAAAAAGGGGGAAGGGGAGGGGGGGGGGGGAGAGAGAGAGAGAGAGAGAGAGAGAAGAGAGAGAGAGAGAGAGAGAGAGAGAGAGAGAGAGGGGGGGAGCAGAAGAGACGACAGACAGACAGACAGACAGACAGACTCATAAAATGACAATCAAACAAAACAACCCTGAAACACAATCAAATTAACTAACACCCCCCACCCCCACCCCAGGAACATAAAGCATAAAGTGTCTATGTGGGGCTGAAAATCTGTTACTCTGCTGGTCAGAACACCACATGCAGGGTCTTTGCAATTAACTGTCACACCACACACACACACACACACACACACACACACACACACACTGGAGAAACAAAACCCTGATTAGAACAGTGAAATAGGAATGCTGTAGGTCACGAGACAGTCTCAATAAAAAAAATACACTCGGAATTCTCTGACATCCACCTCAGAGCTTCCACCTAAAATGGACTTAGAAGGAGATGACAAAGAATGTAAAAGATATTCTACAATAACCCATTTAACAGACGGGACAGCCTGGTGGTCAGAGTGATGCGAATTGGGCTTGTGATCTGCTGACCTGGGTTCAAATCTCATTCAAGAGGATTTTTCCTCCAGAGTTAACATCAGTGCCGACTGCACTCCCTCTAAAAGTTCATCGAATGAGACCCTAAACTGAGGTCTCATGTGTGAATGTATGCAGACCATCTTGCACACATGTTAAAACATGTTCCATTTTGGGAAGAGTGTGTTGGTGGGAAGGATGACAAAATTTACAAAAGAGCGTACACACGGGGACAGGATGTAATAAAATAAAAAACAGCACACAAGTGCTTATTCCAATATTCTTGGAATAAAAGAATAAAATAAATAAAAATAAAATAAGTCAGGCGATTCACACTGCAGTCTTTGTAGCTGTCATTCCTTTAGCCACCTATTTTTTTTTTACATTTATTTTTTGCTAGAGCTTCAAGGTTTACCAATGGGGATATGTTTGTGTGTGTGTGCAACTGTTTTTTCCCTCCCACCATGAAGGTACCCGCATTCCATATTTGTGGATACAGATCCATCATAACAAACAATAAAACAAATTTTAAGAACTATCACACTTGCACCTGCAAGAGTTATAAAAATATACCCAAACCCAAAGCAAAACAAAGTGCCCCCCCCCCCCCCAAAAAAAAAAAAAAGCCCATTCCCAAAACCAAAAATGACTCCCCCCCTACACCCAGTATTAGAGACAATTCAAACTGTGGACAACACGATCTTGATGGACAAAAATACTGATTACCCACTTCACTATTTTTCACTGAAAAATAGCTCACTCTTTTCTCCGAAACAAAATCACTCAGATTCCACCTCCCTGTCCCCTTAAAGGGTTAGTACTATCCCTATGTTAAGGGAGGGAACCCCTCTTTCCCAGTACACATGCACTGTGCGCAATTGTATGCTACCATAACCCAGTAGTGGGTGATACGGAGGGAACGATTAGCAGATGGTTGGTTACCCTTTAGCGGGTTACCCGTAGGGAAAAGGAATGGTTAAAGGAAAAAGATCAGTAAAACTTGTGGCTGTTTGTTGCTAAATATGCTGCCCATATTCCAAATTATGCCTCAACCAAACAAAATATTATCAAGTATAGTCTCAAGGTAAAAATAATATACCTGAATCAACAACAACAATATCACATGATGTAGGCAAACCAACACACCGTATTTATGTACATGCCATGATCCATCAACACATAACAAAGAAATAATGAATGGCCAGTCTGAATGATTGACAACTGCGATGAAAGCTTTTCTTTTCAGATTGTTTTTTTTTTAAGTATCAGCTGCCAAAGTTAAACTCCTGGAGCGATATACACAATGCCCCATCCCCCCCCCCCCACCCCCCCCAAAAAAAAACCCAAACCAAAACAAACAACCCCTCCCCCCTCAACTAAAGAAAAACCTCCATCCCCTATAACCCAGACTAAATATCTGCCCCTGTACGTCCATCCCCTTCCTCTAAAGAAAAAGAAAAGAAAAGAAAAAAAAAGAAACCTAAGTCTGAGCTATTTAAAGCTGGCCAGGGTTTACAATCCAAGCCGTTAAAACAAAAACACAACAGCATCCCCCCCACCACCACCCCATTAGAAACAAACCACCACCACCAACAAAAAAACAACAAAAAACCCACTGGGACTAGCAGCCTAACATTAACGATGTACTTGATGTCTAGAAAGAAAAATGTCCCAAGTTTGCTCATGTCCAGAGCTGAGCTTTGTACCCACCCACCAGACTGTGTCTGACTGTTTAGCTAGGGGTGCTAATCTTTTGGAGAATGAAATAAAACCGAGGTCTTAAGTGCAATGTGCATTTAGTGCACGGAAAAGAACCTAAGCTAACAAGAGAGATGTCTCCATCCAGCCACCCACCTTCACTCCTGGAATATTTTGTCAAAGAAACCTCTCTTTTGTAGGGAAACATAATCATACTTCTCTCTCTTCTCTCTCTTTCGTGACAAACATACATGTAGGAAGAAGAGATTTCTTAAGAGAGTAACCTTGATTTTTACACAAAGAAATCTGCTGTCACTTAAAGTTTTACAATACAATACAACACAAAGCAATACAATACATCACAATGCAATACAATTCTATACAATACAATACAACACAACACAACATAACAGGAATCAAAACTAAATCCTGTCATATATGCAAAACAATGACTCACATAATATATCACTTGTGAGGAATATTTACAGTTATGCAAACGATTCTAAACAAACACTCTATGATACATACATCAGTAGTGCACATCCGTCTTCCTCCGATGAAAAAAACCAAAACAAACCCTTTCAGTTTGGGAAGATATGTGCAGACATGCGTAGAGGTGGCCATGATAATTCTTTGCATTGCGTAACATAAATACAGTACATGCGAACACTATGGAGGGCAGAGGACTGTGGGGAGTGGAGGAAGCTGGTTGCAAAATCTTCATTGGTTGCCCCATAGTCCACAGGACTACAGGACAGGTGAACATGAATATAAACATGAATATAAACAGGCAGTTTAAAAGGGGAAGAATGTATTTTAGGAAAACAATTGGAGACACAACTTTTGTTGAAATGTTGCATGAAGAAATGGAAAAAAAAGTAGTAATAACTTAGTATAAGAGAAAGAGAAAAAAGACAATATTGTCATTAAAAAATATAATGATGTGTGTGTTTTTGTTGTTGTTGTAGTTGTGGTGTGTGCATGTGTGTGAGAGAGAGAGTGGGGGAGGGGGGGTACAATTGTGTGTCTGTGATATGTGTGTATAAGCATGAGTGTGTGCCTAACCTTTGACATCTATTTGCACTTATGAATATATATTATATATATATATATATATATATATTATATTATTATATATATATATATATATATAATATATATATATTATTATATATGCTTGAAAAAAATACCACCAAAAAATATCAGCACCATTAACAACATCATGCACTGATATCCACAAAAAAGAATGCACCTTCATATAACAATACATGAATCAGCATACACAAATTAATGCATGTGCATTAAATGTATACATACATTTAAAAACTATGTATGTAAAAATTATACAAAAACAGATAAAATGAGGGAAAGAAAAATGGACGGATTGTGATCGCTCTCAGACAAAAGTCTTCTTCTTCTTCCTTTTTTGTCATGTTTCTCCCAAGGGAGGTTTGACATTGATGAGCCTTCTCCATCTTTCTCTGTTTTGAGCTCTCAGACAATAGTCAATATTGACAAACACGTTTCAAAAAACAAAAACAATACATGACGCTGCACACAAGAATCATGGATAAGTCGCCAGCTGTAGTTTCATGCTGTGCGCTGTTAAAGTGAACACTGCTAAAGCCACGGTCACTGATCACCTG
The DNA here is from genome assembly GCA_028751875.1 of Rapana venosa. NCBI lineage: Eukaryota > Metazoa > Mollusca > Gastropoda > Neogastropoda > Muricidae > Rapana > Rapana venosa. The sequence goes on from CM054144.1 coordinate 30,383,453, forward strand.
AAGACTCCAACGTGTGTATCTCAAAAAGTAGTAAAGATAATTGAAACCTGTTTATTGTGTCTTGTTCACAATGATCTCTTCTTTTAGATTACTCTCCAACCTCCTTTTCTGAATTTTGACCCTTTTCCATGATTTTCGAGTGCAGTGTCACATATATGTCAAAAGTATACAAAAATAGAGAAGGAAAGAGAAATTAACAGGATTGTGATCACTCTCAGCCAATACTCAATACTCTGGTTCCAGACTAGGCAGGTTCTTCACCCCAGCTGTTTTTCTGATGGGGCCTCTCTTGGGGTCGATGATCCTCTGGTCGCTGGGGATATTTCTGCAACACAGTTCACGCACAGAAATAATAATGCATCATTAGGACTAGAAGTGTATACAGAAGTGAATCTGTTTTTGCCGTTGTTTTACATAACTATTGTGGTGTGAAAGTCTGGGGAAAGGGCAGCATAGTGGTCAGAGCAATCGCTCTACCTAAGCTAGGGTTAAGCAGTGCTGGGCGTTGTTACCTCTTGCATGGGCGATTGTGTCAGCGCTCTGGCTTTGGCACAGTCCCCCAGTTCACCCAGCTGTAGATAGGTACCTAGCCTCTTTAGGGACACAGAATGAAAAGCAGCGAGGGAGAGGAGATGGTCACTGCCCTCAAAATGCTGGGCCTTAGAGAAGCTGAGGTCTCTGACACTTTGCTCCCCAATGACTGCATGAGATTATGGGAACAGTTTGACCACATTTTAGTGTTAAGTCAGTCCATGGCAGTAGAGGATGAAGGCAAAACTCTCCGCCCTAATAGAGTCCTTGTGTGCAGCTTGGTTATAAGCAGTCTGATGTTCAGAACAATAAATTTAAGGAAGACTTTTTCCAGGGACAAATTTCCCAGATTCAAGCAGCCACCGAGGCACCTGTTCGAGGGAATATTTTGGTTGAAGTTAACTCAGCACCATATGCACTCCCTTGAAAGTCCTTCATATGAGACTATAAACTGAGGTCCGATGTGCGAATACATGTGGAAAATCTTGCACACATGATAAAACTTGTCTTGCCTTTTGTAAGAGTAGGCCATTTTGTGACAGTAAGAATGGATGACACATGTGCCAGTAAGAACGGATGACACAATCTTAAAAACCCCATGCACATTTTTGTCGTGTTGTGTTTAGACATCAACCCCAAAGTCAGAATGTGGCTACCTTTATGGTAGATAAATAATAATAATAATGTATGGAATTTATATAGTGCTGAATCTTGTAAAGCAACAAATCAGAGCGCTCAGATGATTTTTTAAAATTATTTTTTTATGCGTGTGTATGAGGTTTTTTATATTTTGTCATCTGTTCCCACCGGCACACAATGGCCTACTCTTTCAATCAGCGGAACAGGATTTAACATGTGCGCAAGATGTTCTGCATGCCTTCGCACACGGGGCCTCGGTTTATAGTCTCATCCGAAGGACATAAACGGTTGTAAAATCTCACAATTGGTAAACCACAGAGCTCTAGCCTAGGAATGAAAACAAGAAGGCAAAATCTATTAGCATTCCTATTCATAACCATATTTACCCAGCCGGATCTCTGTAGGTGTATGTGCGGGAGGTGGTGTTTCCTTCTTGCTCCGGCATCAGCATCATCAGCTTCTGCCGCGTCTTCATGTCACTGATGGTGGCTCTGGCCGCATTGATCTCCAGCACATACTGCTTCCGCTCCTCGTTAGCCTTGTGATAGGCCTGGGAAGTGGACAGGCAGAGACAGAGAGTCAGTGAGAGAGAGAGAGAGAGGAGAGAGAGAGAGAGAGAGAGAGAGAGAGAGAGAGGAGAGAGACAGAGAGAGAGAGAGTGAGTGAAAGAGAGAGAGAGAGACATTTATTTATTCATTTATTTATTCATTTCTTTATTTATTCTTTTATGTCGAGGATAATGGAATAAGCACTTATGTGCTTTTTTACATCTAGTCCCCATGTGTATGCGGATTTGTGAATTCTGTCATCTGTTTCCCACCGGCACACAATGGCCTACTCTTATGAAAAGCGGAACAGGATTTAACGTGTGCGCAAGATATTCTGCATGCGTTCGCACACGGGGTCTTGGTTTATAGTCTCATCTGAAGGACTTTCGGGGAGAGTGGAGTCTGCACTGATGTTAACTCCAGAGGAAAATTTCCCCTTGAATGGGAATCGTACCCCGGTCATCAGATTGCAAGCGCAATGTTCTGACCACTAGGCTATCCCACCCCAGACACAGAGAGAGAGAGAGAGAGAGAGAGAGAGAGAGAGAGAGAGAGAGAGAGAGAGAGAGAGAAAGAGAGAGAGAGAGAGAGAGAGAGAGAGAGAGAGAGAGAGAGAGGAAGAGAGAGAGAGAGAGAGAGAAAGTGAGAAACAGAAAGACAGAGAGAGGGAGACAGACAGACAGACAGACAGACAGACAACAAACAGAGACACAGAGTGGCAGAGTATGACACCATGTGCAGAAGCAAAGTAACATGATAACTTAATGTAATGCAATTATGTCGCGCATTATAGCATAGCAAAGCTCAGTAGTGCACAGCACAGCACAGCACAACAAAGGAGAATAAATAATGCTTAGCATGATGTGGCATGATGTGACACAATGTCGCATAGCAACCCATCATCAACAATGATTGAGGTAGGGGAGGGGGGAGGGTAGGGGGGGGGGGGGGGTATTCTTCTTCACTGCAGGAAAGAGAGAGAGAGAGAGAGAGAGAGAGAGAGAGAGAGAGAGAGAGAGAGAGAGAGAGAGAGAGAGAGAGAGAGAGAGAGAGAGAGAGAGAGAGAGAGAGAGAGAGAGAGACAGACAGACAGACAGAGAGACAGACAGACAGACAGAGGCACAGAGACAGACAGACAAATGCTGACTG
>CM054144.1:30391319-30393819 GCA_028751875.1 Rapana venosa
GACGAATCGAGTGGAGAGTTAAAGCCTGAGACAAAATGCCTTGATATTTGACAATTGCAGAAGGTTCAAGTGAATCTAAACGATTTAGCATTACATATCACAAGGTCGGTCTCCATTTTCCTGCTTCTTACTTCATTTTCCACTCCTCTTTTAGTTCAGCACGGAGTTTTTCCAGTTCAAATTCATCAGGGTCGGTGCCTTCACCCGCCATATTGAAAGCTTGGAATGTTGCCATGGGGCACTTTCTTGTTCCGGTTTAGTTACAGGCTACACACCAGCTTTAGATTTTGCCACTTTTCCTTCTATTTTCTCCATATCACTCTGACATTCACACCTGACGTATTAATGCGTGCGCAGAAATAAAAACCACTTTTTGTGTAAGGCTAGCCGCTGACTCAAAAGTCCTATAAATTTGCAAAAACTTTAGTAGGTTTGTATTCCTTACATTTTCCAACAAACACTGTACCCTTTCTGTTCTATGCTGTCTATCTATCTATCTATCTGTCCCGTAGTCTGACGACCGTGGGGGCACCCTGAAAGACTCAGCAACCAGTTCCCTCCATTCTTCTCTCTGTTCTGCCTTTCTCAGGGTTTTGTTGAGTTCTAGGCCTGTCCATTCACTGATGTTATCCTCCCAGCTCTTCCTTGGTCTGCCTCTTCTTCTTCCTCCTTGGACAGTGCCTTGCAAAACTGTCTTTGTAATTCCTTGGGATCTTGTGACATGCCCATACCACTTAAGTTTACGCTTTTTCACGATCGTTAGAAGGTTCTCATAGGGTCCAATGGTTTGCTGGATTCTGTTATGCACGCTTTCGTTGCTTATGTGGTCTTTGTAGGAGATGCCAAGGAGTCTCCAAAAGCATCTCATCTCCACTGCCTGTACTCTTCTCTCCAAATCTGCAGTCAGGGTCCATGATTCACAGGCATACAGAAATATGGATATGACAAGGGAGCGCATTAGTCTGATCTTGGAGATAAGTGAGATATTCTTATCTCTCCAGATGGTGTTTAGTTTTGACAGAGCTGTTATTGTCTGTGCAGCCCTGCATACTACTTCTGGCTTGGATCCCTGGTCGGATACAATGGCTCCCAGGTACTTGAAGCTTTGAACTGTTTCCAGCTTCTGGTCATTAACCCTGATATCAGTGCTAATGCCGTTGGTGTTATTAGTCATCAGTTTGGTCTTCTCTGCACTGATTTCCATGCCGTATGTTTTGGGGGCCCTTATCCAAGTGTTCTGTTAGGCTGGCAAGCTCTTTTTTGATCCTGCTATTCCATCAATGTCATCTGCGAAGCGGAGGTTTGTGATCGTTCTGCCACCAATGCTGACTGATCCTTCATGATGTTCCATGCATCAGCCATGATTCTCTCAAGAAGATGTTGAAAAGAGTGGGTGAGAGTAGACAGCCCTGCCTTACTCCAACTGTTGTTCGAAACCATTCTCCAATGGTTGTTGTTGTAGTACACTGCACTGGTGGCCTCGCTGTTTCAGCTGTTTGATGACTCTGATCAGGTTTGCATTGATGCTGTACAAGTTCATGGTTGCCCACAAAGCTGCATGCCACACCCTGTCAAATGCCTTCTTAAAATCGATAAATACGTGGTATAGGTCTTGTTGATGTTGAAGGTACCGCTCACATAGTATTCTGAGGTTGAATATCTGTTCTGTTGTGCTGCGCCCTGCTCTGAAACCTGCTTGTTCCTCAGCAATGATGGTCTCTGCTTGTGGCTTCAGTCTATTCAATATTATCTGCAGCATGACCTTGCTTGGGTGACATATGAGGCTGATTGTGCGGTAATTATGGCATTGTTGTAGATTTCCTTTCTTGGGGAGGGTGATGATGAGCGACTGCGTCCATGGTGTTGGCCATTTTCTTGTCTGCCAGATCTTGTTGCAGATTCTTAGTAGGGCGTTGATCATGGCTTCCCCTCCAGCTTGGACCAACTCAGCTGGAATGTTGTCAGCCCCTGCTGACTTCCCCTTTTTCAGCGGGTCTGACTGCTGTTTCCACTTCTTCTCGGAGGATAGGGTGACTGTCTGTGTCTTTGCTTTCGGGTACATTAAGGACTTCTGGATCTCCTGCGGTTCTATAGTTATACAGGTCGGAGCAGTATTCTGTCCATCTGTTCAGAATATCCTGGTCGTCAGTGAGACACTTCCCATTTTTGTCTTGGATTGTTAAACCTTTTCTCTGTTTTGTGCTAGTCAGGTCTTTCACCAGCTGATATGCTTTCTTGCTATTTTTTCTTGATGTTCTCTTCAATGTCTTGGCACTGTTCACCGATCCATTTCTCTTTTGCCTCCGTCATGGACTTCCTGATTCTTTTGTTGACTGCCCTATATTGTTCTGCTCTTTCTTTTGTTTCATTTTTCTTTTTCTTCAACTCTCTACGCTTGTCGCATAGTTGTAGGATGTTAGGTGTGACCCATGGTTTTTTGACTGGTCGGCGCCTTCTGTTGCTCATCAGGACAGATGTCGAAGTATGCTACTGATGTAAA
>CM054144.1:30398819-30406319 GCA_028751875.1 Rapana venosa
AGTTACAGCAAAGCCAAGAGTAATGTCAGCCGAGACAAGGGAAAAGTTTCAAAATGACCTCCCACATCAAAAAGTTCCCCCAGAAAACTATGCGAGGCTCTTAGCAGTTGATGCCTAAAGGTAAAAAATATAACCTTAGCAGAATGTGATGGTCACTTTTAGTATTTGCTAAGCCTGTGTTGGAATTTTTGGCCCCAATTCAGTGGCAGATTGTAGCCATCATCGTGTAGTTTATCTCACAGAGATCGTACAAAGAGGCTTGGCTGGAACCATCAGATGTAACGAGCTAGGAAAGCTGTAATAATAATAATAATAATAATAAATATCAAAAACTTACATTCATGCTGCTAAAGTATCTAGTTTCAGTTTTATCCCCATACTGAAGCTGGCTTCAGTCTACTAGATAGAAAGAATTACTTGAGAAATTGTCCTTAGATAAAATGTGCCCCTACAGTAAAATTTCAGGCTTTTTCGGCTCTTGTGAACTTCCAGAGAGAGAGAGAGAGAGAGAGAGAGAGAGAGAGAGAGAGAGAGAGAGAGAGAGAGAGAGAGAGAGAGATACTTGCCGTGGAGAGTAAGCGGAGGTACAGCCCTGCTCATTATCAACTTTCACGGTATTGGTTCATAATGGATTCACATTTCACCATCAACAGCTGATCACAGATTGCTACCATCAGTCTTCTTTGCACAAATAGCTCAAGACAGACCAGTATAACCAGAATTAAAATAACTCAGGCACTCCGTACTCCTCGATTTAATAGAAGTGCAAATGGACAGCACAAATCAATAATAGATGATTAGGAGACGCACCATACGCTATACTCAAAGAAATATCCAATAAATAAACACAACATTTCTTGTCACAAGTTGTCTAGTCTTTTTTTTTAAACAGAGCAGCCGACAACGTTGGTTTAGTCTGATCTTCAGTCTGTTATCATAAAGTTTCTAGTATAAAAGACTTGGGTCTACTCTACTTCTCAGGCAGGAAAACTTAACACAATCTATTGGCGAGCAACTCAACACTGGTTTTTCACTAAGCAGTCATGCGATGGAAGTGCAGAAAATGAGGAGTAAACTTCTTTCAGGTAAGCGTACCCTTCTCTGCTAGAAATCCCCCAAGTCTACTGTATACTTGATGCAAAGTTAAAAACCACAGCCTACAAACGATCTTTAAAAAAAACACCTAATAAACCCCCACACACATTAATTTGTGTTTAAGAGTTGCAGCGGATTGTTGCCTAAATAGTGGAAAGATGATAGTACAAGAAGGGATAAACTAGCAACAACAACAACAACTACAACAACGCCCAGAAAAAACCCACCAGAAACTTAACAGAAAACTGATAAGATGCACTTAATTTTCCTCCGCTACAATCGATTTCTGCTAGAAATAAAACAACTTCTACATGGAATTATTTTCGATAGCCACATGCATATTGCCACACAGGGACATCTAAGTCTTATTTGCCAAGCAGGATTATTCAAGATTAAACAAGAAAACCACGGCTACTTGTGTTCAGTTTCCTTTCTCATGACACTAGATAATCTGCGATGAACAATCATTTCGTCGACCGGTAACAACTTATCTATAAATCACATCTCCATGGAAGCAAAAAGTTGTTGTTTTAATAACTATACAAAAACGCAGCTCTTGTACCAGTCAAGAAACATACCAGCTAATGTTATGTCATCTCACACGCAAGACACCACCACAGACTGTCTTCATAAATTCTCGCTTCTCTAACCGCGTTTGAAGCAAATAGTCCAAAAATCAATACCAATAGGAAAAAAAAAATCAGCCCTGAATTGACGACAGCCTCAATTCGATCTATAAAGACTCTCTGAGAAAATAGAGTGACCCTATACATTACAAGCTCAGAGACTATAGTTATAGACTGGAGCGAAGTCGACAATGGCTTAAAAAACCCACCTTGCAAGTTATTCAGCCACGAAAGAATCCCTTCCTATAGGCAGTCTTTGAAGTCTCTGCTGAAGCGTTCACAAGCCGTTCTATAGCCGACAAAAGCAACTCTGTGCAGTCGCTTTCACTATCCTATTGGTCCATGCTCTGGTGACACGGAGTGCAGTCTACCCGGTGACACCAGACGAGAAAGACCACCCCCTTGTTCTTATTCCCCTTGGATGAAAATTAATGTAAAATGGTTAGTAAAAGGGATTAAAGAAGGTCAGTCGGAATGATCTTTCTTGTCTTTACAATGAAGTCCAAATTTTCTTATTTGATAATATAACCGTAAATTACAGTTTTGCATAGCAGCAGCAGCAGCAGCAGCAGCAGCAACAACAACAACAACAACAACAAACGACTACGACGACCACAAGAACAACTATATACTACTACTGCTGCTGCTGCTGCTGCTGCTGCTGCTGCTGCTGCTGCTACTACTACTACTACTAGGTGCAACAGGAGGAAACACACACACACACACACACACACACACACACAGAGTCTGATCTAGGAAGTCAAAAAGTTTTGCAAAGACAAGGGTATCCATCTCACCACTCTTTTAAAAAGAAAACCAAAAAAGGGAAAAAATGACAACAACGAAATACCCAACAAAAACACAACAAAACAAACAAAAAGCAGATTCTCTTATACAGTTCTCCTTATTGCGTCATAAAGAAGAATAATTTATGAGATTACAGTTTTAAGTTCAATTCTTTTGACATTCAGAGTCCATATTCCTTCGCTTAGAAGAGTAGGCCATTGCGTGTCGGTGGGAATGGGTGACAAAGCTGACATGCTCTCTCTTGTCTTTACAATTTTGCCGGGAGCCTTTCAGTATAAATAAGCATCCACACCTTCCGGAAAATTTGGAATTAATTGTAAAGACAAAAGAGATCATGTCACTTTTGCCACCCATTCCCACCAACACACAATGGCCTACTCTTTTCAGCGACCGAACGGGTTTTGTTGAATTTTGTGCGCAAGATGTTCTACGCGCGTTTGCATAAGGGACCTCGGTTTATATAGTCTCATCTGAAGGACTTTTGGGAGAGCTGAGTCGGCACTGATGTTAACTCCAGAGGAGAAAAAAATCCTCTCGAGCCGGTGTCTAGGTGGTGGCTTGAACCCAGGCCGTCAGATTGCGAACATTCCCCTTGGGGATGCCGGGGGGTGGGGGTGGGGCTGTCAGTATAAATAGCATCCCCACCTTCTGGAAATTATGCGCTAGGAATTCCCTCTTTTCTATCCCTCTCTTCGTTACTGCCTTGCTCTTTTTCTTCTTATCACCACCTCTATTTTCTACCTTCTTGGGCCATTCACCTGCTTTTGGTCTCCCAGAAAGACTTAAAAGATAACATTTCTCTCCCTTGCCAAAGTCGGATGTGCTGGGCCTGACTTGTCAGGCGCTTAACGGCTTTTCGCTGTTATGAGAGACAACAATAGTTGCTGTTTGAGCATTCGACGAAGAAGAAGAAGAAGAAGAAGAAGAAGAAGAAGAAGAAGAAGAAGATTGCGAACACAGCGTTCTGACCACCAGGCTATCCAGCCGTGGTAGCTGGCTTGCAGGGGGAGGGTTCTTTCCGTGTGTGCACCGCATGGAATCGATGATTGTTTAGTGTCATGGAGATGAAAGTGCCATCACGACTGTGGGTAGAGCTGATGGAACTGGGTTCTCTCTCTCTCTCTCTCTCTCTCTCTCTCTCTCTCTCTCCTCTCTCCTCTCTCTCTCTCTCTCTCTCTCTCTCTCTCTCTCTCTCTCTCTCTCTCACTGGACGGGATAGCCTAGTGGTTAGAGTGATGCATTCGTGATCTGCTGACCCTGGTTCAAATCTCGGATTTTTCCTCTGGAGTGAACATCAGTGCCCACTCCACTCTCCCCAAAAGTCCTTCAGATGAGACTATAAACCGAGGTCCCGTGTGCGAACGCACACAGAACATCTTGCGCACACGTTAAAACCAGTTCCACTTTTCGGAAGAGTAGGCCATTGTGTGCCGGTGGTAGCGGATGACAAATTTTACAAAACTGCATACACACGGAAACTGGATGAAAAAAAGCACATGAATGCTTATTCCATTATCCTCGAGATAAAAGAACAAATAAATAGATAATAAATAAATCTCTCTTACCCGATGCCTGGCTGTCTCTTTGTGTGTGTGTGTGTGTGTGTGTGTGTGTGTGTGTGTGTGTGTGTGTGTGTGTGTGTGTGTGTGTGTGGGGGTACTTTGGCTTACTCCTTTCCCTGTCTGTTTCTATATATTTTTTCTATCTGTGTGCCCCTCCCCTTCCCTCCCCTCCTCCCGTTCCTCTCATGTTTCCTGCTTTCCTGCTCCCTTGTATGGGTTTTGTGTTCAAATCAACACGCACACACACAAACACACAGACGCACATACGCACGCACCCCTACCCCCCTCAACCCCACCCCCAACCAACATACACCAGCTGAAATAAGAAATCAATGGATTTATTCATTGTTCTTGATTGCGACACTGTTACTGACAATGTTAGGTAGTTTCTAAGCAAAAGCGAATAACTCATCTTTCGTCAACACATAGTTTAGAGCTTTGTTTTTGCTGCACAACTAAGCAAAGAGACAATTCTTTACACAAGTTAGTGCTGATTCCTCCTCTTCGTAACGATGGCGAGATTTGAGGGGACGGGATAGCTCAGTGGTCGGAGCACTCGCTTTCCCCCAGCCAAGTTAAGCAGCGTCGAGCGTGGTTACCAGTTGGATAGGTGATCGTTTGCGCGCCTTGGCTTCAGTACAGTTCCCCCAGTTCACCCAGCTGTAAATGGGTACCTTCCCTCTTTAGGGTCAGGAAGGTAAAGCAGCGAGGGAGAGGAGATGGGCGCCGCCCTCAATATGCTGGCCCTAGAGAAGTGAGGTCTCTGACGCCTCGCCCCCCTACGACCTTATTGGTTATGGGACTCCTTTACCTTACCTTTTTAACTCTGAGATTTGTGGATTGAGCAAAGAGGGTTAAAAGGGTTTTTAAAAAGTTCACACATTTGCTATACAGAGACTTCTGTATGTGCCCTTGCCTGTATCAAATAATTTAGTCTATGGGGAAAGTGGAAGATATCCGTTATATAATTATAAGGGAATATGTAAAAAGCACAAAATACTGGTTAAAACTGCTTAACCTACCAGCCTCTAGAAAATGCAGACACGATTATGAAATGCTAGTCTTACAATATGAAACTAGACGCAATTGGGTGTGGAATGTACAGAAAAACTTTTGTGAGCATGGATTTGGTATTGTGTGGCTGAGTCAAGGTGTAGGATGTGAATAAAGTGTCATAAATGAGTTCCAAGATAGACTTGTTTCATGCTACAAACGAAATTGGCATTCGGAAATAGAGAATAATGACAAATACAGATAGTACAGTTCGTTAAAAAGCGTATTCCAAACAGGGAGATGTTTGTCTTTTCTAGCAAACAAATGGTACAAGATCAGCCTCAGTTGATTTCGGCTAAGGGTTAGTTTGTGGCCTTAAAAATAGTAAGCAATGGTTTTTAAGTAAAGATAATTCTAATGACAATATGTGCTCTTTGTGCCGAAATGCCACAGAAGATGAAGTTCACTTTCTTTTCAACTGTGTGGCCTACTCTAAAAAACGCAGAAACTGGGAGACATTAAGTGTCCTTACAGGCATCGCTGATATCAGTTCTGTTATAACTATACTTTCCCACAGCAGTGAAGAGAAAATAAAAAAGCCCAGCTAAATTTATGTGAGAAGCAACTACTATCAGAAAAAAAGACAAGGAACAGAACAATTAGTTTCCAGATGGTCCATCATAGATGTGTGTGTGTATGTATGTGTGTGTGTGTGTGTGTGTGTGGAGAGAGAGAGAGAGAGAGAGAGAGAGAGAGAGAGAGAGAGAGAGAGAGAGAGAGAGAGAGAGAGAGAGAGAGAAGAGGAACGTGGCAAGTAGATTTGTTCAGTTGTACATGGAAGTGGAAAGTGAGAGGAATAGTTGAAGACTGTATTATGCGACACAAATCTGAAATTGTTATCTCCCCTTATCTACAGGGCCATAATGCTGAATGGACAATAAAACTGTGTCAGTGTCAGTGTGTATGTGTGTGTGTTTTCTTATGTGTGTGTGTGTGTGTGTGTGTGTGTGTGTGTGTGTGTGTGTGTGTGTGTGTGTGTGTGTGTGTGTGTGAAACAGCACCAAAGCGATGTATGCTTAATGATACTGTCATGTGGATATTTGTAAGCAACAGACATATTTTTTCAAGAGTGTGTGTGTGTGTGTCTTTGTCTGTCTGTGTCTCTGTGCGTCTGAGCCTGTGCTTTAGTTTTGTTTGTTTGAAAGTTTGTATGTTTAGCTATCTGTTTCTTTCCTTTTTGCTTTTTGGCATTTTTCACACTGAATAAAACGACCAAATAGGAGAGACCGAGTGCAGGCTTTGCCAATCTGGTTAAATATCGAACAACAGCGGTACTCCATGCTGTGAACAAACAATTATATGATCGCAGAACCAGGAGAAAATCCAAAAGGAAGTGTCTGTTCAGAGATCAAGAGGGTGTTCACTCGTAGCGGAAACGGTACTTGTAGTCGGCCATCTTGGTTTTGTAGACTTCATCAAACTGTTCGTTCTGTGCCACAGTAAACCAGTTTTTCCAGTCTCCTACCATACCTGGAAAACAAAACAAAACCCATGCAAAAGGTCACAATACACTACTACTACTACTACTACTACTACTACTACTACTACTACTACTTCTACTACTACTACTACTACTACTACTACTACTACCACTACTGCTACTACTACTACTATTACTACTACTCTACCACTACTGATACTACTACTACTACTACTGCTACTGCTACTACTACTACTACTACTAAATTTCACTACCACCACCACTCCCACTGCTACCGCTACGAACCATCACCACCATCACCACTATTTCTTTTACTTCTACTACTTCTACGACTATTGCTACCACAACCACCACTACTGTTGCTGCTGCTGCTGCTGATGCTGCTACTGCTACTGCTGCTGCTACTGCTCTTTTTCCTCCTCCTCCTCCTACTACTACCTCACTGCTACCACCGCCATCACCATCAATACTACCACCTCCACCACCACTTCTACCTCCACCACCACCACCACCACCACCACTATTAACCACTACTGCTGCTGTTGCTACTACTACTACTATTCCTACAACTACTCCTATTCCTCTTTATTCTCCTCTTCCTCCTCCTTCTCCTCCTCCTACTTCTACAACTCCCTCTCCTCCTCCTCTTACTACTACTACTACTACTACTACTACTACTACTACTACCTCTACTACTACTACTACTACTACTATCACCTCTACTTCACTACTACCACCGCCGCCACCACCAATACTATCACATCCACAACCACTTCTACTGCCGCCACCACCACCACTATTAACCACTACTGCTGCTGCTGCTACAACTACTCATATTCCTCTTTATCTCCTCTTCCACCTCCTTCTCCTCATCCTACTACTACAACTCCTCCTCCTACTACTGTTCCTCCTCCTA
>CM054144.1:30413819-30437206 GCA_028751875.1 Rapana venosa
ATAAACCGAGGTCCCGTGTGCAAACGCACACAAAACACCTTGCGCACACATTAAAACCCGTCCCGGTTTTCGGAAGAGTCGGCCATTGTGTGACGGTGGGAACGGATGACAAAATTTACATAACTGCATACACACGGGGATTGGCTGTTAAAAAAAGCACATGAGTGCTTATTCCACTGTCCTCGAAATACTACTGCTAGTAGTAGTAGTAGTAGTAGTAGTAGTAGTAGTAGTAGTAGTAGTAGTAGTTACTAGTAGCAGCAGCAGCAGTAGTAGTAGTAGTAGTAGTAGTAGTAGTAGTAGTAGTAGTAGTTGTTGTTGTAGTAGAAGTAGTAGTAGTAGTAGTAGTTGTTGTAGTAGAAGTAGTAGTAGTAGTAGTAGTAGTAGTAGCAGTAGTAGTAGTAGTAGTAGTAGTAGTAGTAGTAGTAGTAGTAGTAGTAGTAGTAGTAGTAGTAGTAAAGGAATAAAAATCCCTGCATTGCAACAACTCTTTTGGGGCTCATTCTGTGATGTTACCTACCTTGTCTTTCTTTCTTCTCTTTTTTTCTGTATGCCTCATATTTTTACCCACCCCCCTATCTCACCCTCCCACCCCCGGATGGCACGCGATAATATCAAAGATTTCTTAGCATCTTTTTTCCCCCGCCCCTGGACTATGTCACTGGGTTCGATTCCCGTTCAAGGGGATATTTTCCCCTAGAGTTAACATAAGTGCAGACTCCACTCTCCCCAAAAGTCCTTCGGATGAGACTATAAACCGAGGCCCCGTGTGCGAACGCACGCAGAACATCTTGCGCACACGTTAAATCCTGTTCCGCTTTTCGTAAGAGTAGGCCATTGTGTGCCGGTGGGAACAGATGACAGAATTCACAAATCCGCATACACACGGGGACTGGATGTAAAAAAAAGCACATAAGTGCTTATTCCATTATCCTCGATATAAAAAAAAAATTTTTTTAATTTAGTGCGCATAGTTCACAACATCATCAGACAAACCGCAAGCAGCTATGAAGATTTCCTGACAACAGCCCAGAAGAGAACACTGAAGCGACATGGTCATGTCACCAGCTTCGATAAAGGCCTTGCAAAGGTCCTCCACAGCAGTAGCTGTTCATAGATACACTCTTGACCCTATAAGCTTTTATTTCTGTCATCGCCCCTCCCTCCCTCTTTTCTCTAATACGCTAACATACATTTTCACATACTCATAAAAAAGACCCACATCTAGCTGACTTCTTTCTTAACTTCTTGTGGAGTCGTGAGGCGTTGTACTGAAATGCTCGTGCGGAGGGTCATGGGGGGGTTGGGGGGGGGCTGAACCTGGCGAACTCTCTCCCCCCCCCCTCTCTCTCTCTCTCTTTCTCCAAGTTATAAGTATCATGCATGCCAGGTCAACCTGTTTTCTCATTGTTATAATTTGACTTTCCTCAACACCATATCATCCAACTTTATCACATTTTCATTTCGTTGCATTGTAAGTCATAGCCGTTCATGCTATCACACGCTCAAGAGCGATATTACTGGGTCATGTGCATAATCGTACATTGACATTGTCACATACTTCAACAATAGCACTTAAAAGCCACATACTTATATCATCTGTTGCAAACTATCCACATTTTCTATCACTGTACAATAACTTTCCGTTAACTCCTTCAAAAATCTCACCTCCATCATACTAAAGTCACGGTTTACAACCTCCAAATATTACACTTGCGGGTGTCATCATTTTTTTAATATTTTTATATTACCCGAAATACCATCAGGTGATCTTCATAGAGGTGGTTTCTGTCATCGTACTCTCAATCATTGATATATACTTATCAACTAAACACATCATTTCTTGTTAATATATACTTGTGACAACAACATTATAAACGGTTATATCATTGTAGTAATAATCACAAAGGCTCTGTTCCATTCCTCACAGACACACAAGCTTGTACTCACGGCCCTGGTCCAGCATAAGCTCGAAGAACTGAGGCCAGCTGCCCTCGTAACCCAGCGGCAACTTGACATGCTGCAGGTGGCTGTAGAACGACACAAAGACGTCCTTGGGATTGCGGGTCAAGTACACCAGCTTGACCTTTTTTTTCGTGACGTCACGCGGCAGGAAGCGGAAGGGGAGGTGGGTGAAGAGGACGCGTGGGGCGTCTGAAGGCGGAGGCTGAAACCCCTTGCCTACTCCTTCCAGGACCACGAAGCTGTTGTTGCCGAATATGGGAGGTACCTCCGTGCTGCCTATCTTCAGCATGGTGACCATGTGGTGGACCCAGTTGTGTCCTGAAAGTCAGCAGAGCGACAAGAGATACAAAGTTGAGTGGATGCGGTGGCTGATATACTTCTCCGTGAGTTCTAAGGTTACGGTTCCAATCCAAGCGCTGTGTTCTGGATTTAAGGGTAGAGATTTGGGCGATCTTCCGGCTAGATGGGCATATATGCAGACATGCGTATGCTGCAGAAGATCACGCTCCGCGCAGATGAGCACCCGGTCTGCATCCATATTAGTGTGTAGGCTGAGAAAATAACATGCTCAGCATGCACCTTTGGTTTGACCAGCGCATGTAACTACGCAGCTGGTCACCTAAGTGGATTTTTCTCCCGCATTGTGGTGTAGCTTTAACAGAATGTTCTAGACGTTGTGATATGTTCTTGGAGTAAATAAATAAAAAGAAGAAAACAACTGAGCCTGAAATTTACACAAAAAACAAAAACAAAACAAACAAGCAAAAATTAACGAAGTTTTGAAGTTAAGCTAGATCATGCAATGTAACTCCTTGAATGTAGATTTAGATGAACACTTTGAAGAAGTTGATGTTGTGAGTCATACCATTGTGATAAACGTAACTGTTCAAGGCAAAATGATAACATGTGTCCATATAAAGTAAACACAGAAAGGAACCAAAAAAAGCAAGTACACCACACACATCCAAAACAAAGCAAGTGTGGTCAGTTGTTTGTTGTGATAAAACAGTTGGCATCCACAGCTCTCTCTCTCTCTCTCTCTTCTCTCTCTCTCTCTCTCTCTCTCTCTCTCTCTCTCTCTCTCTCCCTCTGTCTAAATTATTAGACATGAATAGTGAACAGTTACCACACAAGGCTTATCAAATACTGTTGCAACTAGACAACTCAGGAAAACAGTGCTGGGTTTCAAAAATAAGAGAAATCTTATGCTTAACTGGATTTAGCATTGTTTTGGTTGCAGCAGGGTGTTGGGGATGTGAAAAAGTTTCTAAACATATATAAATATATAGAGACTCATCGATATGTTTATTCAAGAATGGTCAGGAACTATGAGAGTTCGTGATAGATATCAACCGTATAGATCATTTAAGACTATTTGAGAAAAAGAAAGTTATGTTATGAATATGGAAAATTATTGTTTTCGTGTTGCCATCGCGCAATTAAGTTTTAATGTACTTCCACTTAATAACAATGTACTTCGCTACAGTCAATCTGTTCATGATAAATTATGTCCATTTTGTAAAAACTAGACCGGAAATGAAAAAGAGCTTGTGCTTATTTGTGCTACGCATGAAGATTCAAGGGTCAAATTTCTGAAAGAGTCAAAAGAACTTCCTCTGCACATGTTACTTAAAGCCACTGATCCTATCCACATATACAATTTATCTAAATATGTGTTTCATGCAAGCAATAGGCGGAAGAAAATACTTTAAGTCTACAAGTTAATCAATCCCGTGATGTACGTCTGTTAAAACACTCAAACATGTTCATCTTTGTTTATATTGCGTATTATCAAGAATTCGTGGCATAACATGATCATATTTTTCTGTATCTGCCCTTTTATAATAATGCTTCTGACTCTGATCATTACAGTAACAGTGAAATGTAAACTGTGGTTAGACAACTATCCTGAAAAATTGAACTGTAGTGGGTTTGAGATGTATATGAGTTCAGTTAACCAGTGATTGTAGAATACAGACATCTAGATGCTGCTATATCAGATATTTTCCTATCTTCTTTTATATATTGTATTGCGGCCTAAGGCAGATGTGCAATTAAAGCCTTTTCAGAGTTCCGAGTTCTCTCTCCCTGTCACAACGGTCCTTACCCAAGCCCCCTCCCCCCCCCCCCCCCCCATCCCCTTCCAGCACACACACATTCACTTTCTCACTCAGTTCTTTACAGTTTACCGACCTGCTTTAGGATACCCCAGGATGATGACGTCATCCTCACGGAGTGTGAGGTCACTAACGGTCTTCAGGATGGTCTTGTAGTCCACGTGAGCCAAAGGCACCATCCTCACAGGCCCAGCTTCCCCGTAATACAGGTCGTTTCCGTACTTGTCTTTCAGGTGCAGAAAGTCTGACATCTTTTCGGCTCTGCTCTGCTCTGCCACAGGTACTTAGTTTTCTGAGAACACGAGGACTTTTGAAAAACACGGGACATTGGGGGGGGGGGGGGGGGGGGGGGGGAAGGAGAATCATCAAAAAGAAAAGAAGAGAAGGGTTTGGTCAACTATCACACCTCCTGGACATGTTGATTGGTTTCTATTTATTTATTTTATTTTATTTATTTATTTTTTTTTATTCTTTTATATCGAGGATAATGGAATAAGCACTCATGTGCTTTTTTTTTTTACATCGACTCCCCGTGTGTATGAAGTTTTGTAAATTTTGTCTTCTGTTTCCACCGGCACACAATGGCCTACTCTTCCGAAAAGCGGAACAGGATTTAACGTGTGTGCAAGATGTTCTGCATGCGTTCGAACACGGGGGCTACGGTTTATAGTCTCATCCGAAGGACTTTGACATTCAGTTCGATTTTTTTTGTCAAACTGGGAAGAAAGGGCGAGGCTGGGAATCGAACCCAGAACCTCACGGTTAACTTGTTGGCAGGCGAACGTCTTAACCATCCTGCCACCTTCCTTCTACAGGGTTTGGTGTATGGTACAGGCTGTGCAGGGCAGGCTAGCTTAGTGGTTAGAGCGCCGATCTCGTGATCTGGCAGTAACTGGGGATGTGGGTTTGAGTCTATCTAGGTGGTGGATGGGGAGGAGGGGGAAAAGTTCATTTCATGCTGTTTACAGCCTCACCAACCACGAAGGCTATATCAGGGCTGTGACTTTATTCTATCTTAGCATTTTCGATAACATTTATCTTTTGGCCAATCTTTTAGCCTGAGGAAGGTTTTAAATAAACCGAAAATTTTGCTCTGCCAAACACTTGGGTGTTGTGTTTTTACTTGTCTGGTTTTTAAAAAATAATTTATCTTTAGTTCAAACCCAACAACATCCAATCCCTTTAAATAACTCAACACTGTCAATCTAACCAAAAAGTTATAAAAAATTTTTAAAAAAAACCAAACAAGACAGGCCCGCTAAATGGCAAACAACTTTAATTATTGTATTCCTTCAGGCGATTATTACTATTCCTTCAGGCGATTATTACCAGGTCGTGCCTAAGACGCCTGCCATACCGCTTATATATCACATCCAGGTAAGAATAAAACGGGAAAAAAGGATAATGAATGCTCTTGAATGTAATATCTATCTATCTATCTATCTATCTATCTATCTATCTATCTATCTATCTATCTATTTATCTATCTATCTTTCTGTCTGTCTGTCTGTCTGTATGTATGTATGTATGTATGTATGTATGTATGTATGTATGTATGTATGTATGTATTATGTATGTATGTAAAAGAGAAATACCACAGTGTTTACGACATCAGTTCCTGGTCACCAGTACAAAGCAATACAGGGGAAAATGCCATGTATAGAGGGCTGCAGTTAACACCGGTGCTGTCTTCACTTTCCACAAAGCCCAGGTGTGGCAATACGCTATAGCCTCATGTGTGAACACACCCAGAACATCTTCCTTCCACACACTTTCAGCCCCCATCCACCTTCTTAGAAGAATAAGCCGTCTACAGCCATTGGCTTGGCTAACACATGCATACCCAGCGTGCACCCTACTACTTGGAGAGGGATGGGCTCCACCTGGCATAATTTACCGGCGACAAAATTAATGTAATTGTTGTTCTTGTATCCATACATGTAGCTAATGGACAAACTCAGTGGTCGGAGCACTCGCTTTCCCACAGCCAAGTTAAGCAGCGTCGACCGTGGTTACCAGTTGGTTGGGTGACCGTTTGCGCGCCTTGGCTTCAGTACAGTTCCGCCAGTTCACCCAGCTGTAAATGGGTACCTGCCCTCTTTAGGGTCAGGGAAGGTAAAGCAGTGAGGGAGAGGAGATGGGCGCCGCCCTCAATATGTTGGCCCTAGAGAAGTGAGGTCTCTGACGCCTCGCTCCCCTACGACCTTATAGGTTATGGGACTCCTTTATCTTTACCTTAACTTTGTGTAGGGTGAACTAACACCTCATCAGCTTGGCTAAGGGAGGTTGTGTGGGTGCTATTCTTTTTTTTACGGACGTGATGTTAAGCCGCAGCTCCATGACAGCAACATACAATCTCTGCTGGTAAAAGAGCTCACGGCAATAAGAGAGATGTCCTAGGCAACATTATGCATGAAAAAAAATCCACTTAGACATGAAATAAATCCAAACAGAATGCGAAATGGTTGGCACTATAACACAGAGAGATGGCACTTGGAGTGACATTTAAAAATAAAAAGGATTTATGTTTTTGGAGCAAGCAGCAACACAAAAATGTCAAGTGCCATTTTGAACCCTAAAGGAATCTGTAGGCTATCCCAAAAATATAACGAAAACTCGACGATAGCCCTTCCTCATGTTACAGACACATTATTCAGTTGTGATGATGGTTGGAGAGAGGGAATGCTGCTTGGATGAGCAGAACAGAATTTCGATGCATCGTCAAAAGATCCGGAGTTCAAACCTCAAACAAGTGCTGCTGCAAGAGCCTCTGGGTGGAGCTAACATTTTTGTCCAGACTCCAGTCCCCTTGCAGCCTTCCGGCTGCGACTGGCAACAAAGGCTGCGTGTGTGGTGAACACAGTGTAGACGACATAGCATGCACGCTAAAAGCCCATACAAGGGTCAAAAGAGAAATGGGCTATCGCCTGTCTCTGGGAATGGATTACGACAAATAATGTGCATCATGTACACTTGTGTCACGTTCATACATTCAAATTCAAATGAAAGATATCAAGTTTGGCAACAACAAAACAGAAGCATGTAGTATGGAAGACACACATAGCACATGCCATGCAAATCAAATATTACACAAACAGCAAGCATCACTATGTCAGGTGAAGATATTATGATAATAATAATAATAATAATAATAATAATAATAATAATAATAATAATAATAATAATAATAATAAATGGAGTTTGTATAGCGCCGTATCTTGCAAAGACAAATCAAAGCGCTTGCATTCAACATATTCTTGCAGAGTCGTGCAGCCAATAGCTATTATATTAATTGCTTAAACAAATTCAAACACATGCACCTATGACATCTTCAAATCATGCAGTTGCTGGATAGTACAATGAGGAACATGCCTCTACATAACATACATATGCACGCACACGAACGCGTACATGCTCACACAGACATATACACCCTCTCGCACGCGCGTACGCATGCACACACGCACACACACACATGCAGTCACATACAAAACACATACACCCCTTTATAGAAGAAAAACAATGGTCGCGTAAAAAATTTTTTAAAAACACCTCACCAAAAGTTGAATCTCGAAGTTTGCAGTAGAAGAAGAAGAAGAAGAAGAAGAAAAAAAACAACAACAACAAGAACAAGAAGAACAAGAATAAGAACAGGAAGAACAAGAAGAACAAGAACAAGAAGAACAAGAACAAGAAGAACAAGAACAAAAACGAGAACAACCTAAAAAATAACAACAACAACCACCACTTAACACAACACAGCCTTCTTACCTGTATTGTCTAACCGGACTCAGGCAAAAGTAAAGGATCACAAGACAATGCGAAGAAACACTGAAGGAGGCGTTAGAAGTGAAATGGGTTATGCTGAGTGTCTGGATTAAACATGCCCTACTGATGAGGATCAGTTCTGCCTACACGCGAAACTTCGCAAGAGACAGAATCTGAAGGGCATAGTCCAAGTTAATTAAGTCAGGTCAGATCAAAAGCACTTAAGGCATCCCATGAAGGGCAATTACAATACTGACAGGCACATTGATACGTATCATTATCTCGAAAGACACAAAAAAGCTACGTTTCGTATTGGTAAAAACAGTCCAAGATAACTTCAAATAAAAGTATCTCACACACACACACACACACGCACGCACGCACGCACACGCACATACACGCGGCGCGCGCACGTTCACACACACACGCGGCGCGCACACGTTCACACACACGCACGCGCGTTCACACTCACGCGCTCACTCTCAAACACACACACACACACAAGCCTGACCAGTTACGTCAAAAGACGGGCATGATGAAAAAGAATTGGCACGACGTAAAATCAAGTTCCAAGATGGAGGAGGATTTTCCGACTGTATTTCTAGCTCATGACTCTATCCTGCAAGGAGTCAACAGCAGTCGCTAGGCCTGTCCTATGGATTCAATGTTAAAAAATTTAAAACACCTGACATTGGCCACATCTCCAAGTTATTGGAATCAAAGTCTGATGCCAAGGCACTACAGTGTTTTGTTATCCACTGTGGTATCAATGATCTGAAAAAGACGATCCACAGGAGGCCAGTCAGAAAATGATACAAAATGTAAAAAATGTAATGACCTCATTCCCTGACACCAAAATTGTCATCAGCAAGATTGCACCTGTCAGGGATGCTAATCTTCAGATGAAAGCAGATGTTTTCAATGCTGTGACTTGTTCTGACATGTTTGGTTTGAAAAATGTCTCCTTCATTTCACATGTCAACATAAAGTCTCACTTCAATCACTTTAAAGACTCTATACATCCAAATACCCAAGGGTCCAGCATTCTTGCCAAAAACATCAGCAGGCATGTGCATGCCTTAGTCTGGGAAAAGCCCAAGAGAAAACCAAGACGTCGATTTTACAACAAAAAAAGTGTACCAGTCACCTAGATCTACCCTCGTCTCTGAAGATTGGCTACAGCCAGCCCTACAGCCAGCCTACAACCAGTGGCCGTTTCTTTACCAAGAGTACCAGTTCCCATGGTGGAGACGACAGAGACAGGACACTTACTGACTTATCTGCAGCCTTTGATACCATAGATCACTCAATTCTTCTTTCTCGCCTCCAAAATACGTTTGGTATTAACGGCACAGCCCTCACCTGGTTTACTTCATACCTCAAAGACAGGTTCCAGAAAGTTATTGTAAACAAAATTCAATCAAAACCTGTCAAAATGGAATGTGGAGTCCCGCAGGGATCAGTCCTGGGCCCTGTTCTCTTTACTCTCTCGCATATAATAAACAACCACCATTTTGATCATCATTTCTATGCCGATGATACTCAGCTTCAGTGCAGTGATACTGTTGAAAACTTGCCTTCCCTCCTGACAAATATGTCCTACTGCCTTCAAGACATTCAAAACTGGATGACTCAGAACAAGTTACAACTTAATGCCGATAAAACCGAAGCCATGCTCATAGGGACCCAACATAAACTTTCCTCTATCGCAAAAACTTCATTCGAATTCGGCAATACGTCAGTTCCTTTGTCCAACTCTGTGAAGTATTTAGGAGTAGTTCTTGACAACACACTCTCTATGAAAAAATTCATCACCCAGACCTGCCAGTCTTGCTACTATCAATTAGGGCGCATAAGCGCGATTCGCAAGTATCTGTCCCCTGATGCAACTTCCAAGCTTGTCACATCTCTCATTCTTTCACGTTTAGACTACTGTAATTCTCTGTTGGCTGGCCTACCAGCATCATCTATCCACTCTCTTTAACGTATACAAAACTCTGCAGCTCGACTGGTCCTAAGAAAGAAAAAATCTGAACACATCACTCCTCTTCTGCGATCTCTTCACTGGCTGCCTGTCTCACAAAGACTGGAGCATAAAATCAATACCCTCTGTTTCAAATGTCTCCACAAATCTGCACCCTCTTATCTCTGTAACTGTCTTCACCTGTACACTCCATCCCGTTTCCTTCGTTCAGCCGCAGATACTTTGTGCTTTCGAACACCCAGATTCAAACAAACCACTGTTGGCCGTCGCTCCTTCTCTGTTTCTGGTCCATCCACCTGGAATGACCTCCCTCTTTCACTTCGCCAAAAGCCTTCACTTGATACCTTCAAATCCAGCCTCAAAACACTTATTTCCTACCTGAAACTTTCCCCCCAAATATCTGTCCCTAATTTTCAACAGCATCTTTACTTTATTTGTTCCGTGTGTGTATGTGTGTGTGTCCGTGTGTGTGTGTGTGTGTGTGTGTGTGTGTGTGTGTGTGTGTGTGTGTGTGTGTGTGTGTGTGTGCGTGCATACGTGCGCGCGCATGGTTTTGAAATCTGTTGTTCATTATGTTTAAGGAGAGTTGCATGCCTGTAAATGATTGAGTGCAAGCGCTTCGATTTGTTTGTTTATTTACAAGATTCAGCGCTATATAAATTGCATTTGTTATTATTATTATTATTAATATTATTATTATTATTATTATTATTATTACTTTGATGTGCTGAGAAACTGACTGGTAGTTTGTACATCAACTTGTAGTGCACTAGCCTAGCTGTGGTGTTGTTTAGTTTTTGCTCATATCCACAGTAGATCTAGCTGTTTTACTTGACTCAGTGTGCAGTGTTTATCTTTCGCATAAAGAGCCAACATTTTGGGACACATAATTGTTAATTTTGATTTGTTTAATGTTTTGCTTTTTGCAGTTTAGAGTTGATTGTTGTCTTTTTCTATCTTTTTTTTATTTAAAAAAATTGATTCCGACTACGTCTAAAGAAAATCCACAAGCGGAACAACATCAGGATCAAGTTTGACCTCGAGAAGCTGAAGGACCCAGAGGTATTAGAAATTTTTCAAGCAAGGATAGGTGGAAAGTTTGCAGCACTCACTGTGATAGACTCAGACATAGATACACTGACGAATAGTTTCAATACAGCAGTGACTGAAACATCAAGCGAGCTTCTTGGCAAACACCGACCAGTCAAAAAACCATGGGTCACACCTAACATCCTACAACTATGCGACAAGCGTAGAGTTGAAGAAAAAGAAAAATGAAACAAAAGAAAGAGCAGAACATATAGGGCAGTCAACAAAGAATCAGGAAGTCCATGACGGAGGCAAAGAGAAATGGATCGGTGAACAGTGCCAAGACATGAAGAGAACATCAAGAAAAACAATAGCAAGAAAGCATATCAGCTGGTGAAAGACCTGGACTAGCACAAAACAGAGAAAAAAGGTTTAACAATCCAAGACAAAAAATGGGAAGTGTCTCACTGACGACCAGGATATTCTGAACAGATGGACAGAATACTGCTCCGACCTGTATAACTATAGAACGCAGGAGATCCAGAAGTCCTTAATGTACCCGAAAGCAAAGACACAGACAGTCACTCTATCCTCCGAGAAGAAGTGGAAACAGCAGTCAGTACGCTGAAAAAGGGGAAGTCAGCAGGGGCTGACAACATTCCAGCTGAGTTGGTCTAAGCTGGAGGGGAAGCCATGATCAGCGCCCTACTAAGAATCTGCAACAAGATCTGGCAGACAGGAAAATGGCCAACACCATGGACACAGTCACTCATCATCACCCTCCCCAAGAAAGGAAATCTACAAGAATGCCATAATTACCGCACAATCAGCCTCATATGCCACCCAAGCAAGGTCATGCTGCAGATAATATTGAATAGACTGAAGCCACAAGCAGAGACCATCATTGCTGAGGAACAAGCAGGTTTCAGAGCAGGGCGCAGCACAACCGAACAGATATTCAACCTCAGAATACTATGTGAGCGGTACCTTCAGCATCAACAAGAACTTTACCACGTATTTATCAATTTTAAGAAGGCATTTGACAGGGTGTGGCATGCAGCTTTGTGGGCAATCATGAATGTGTACAGCATCAATGCAAACCTGATCAGAGTCATCAACCAGCTGTACAGCGAGGCCACCAGTGCAGTGTACTACAACAACAACATTGGAGAATGGTTTCGAACAACAGTTGGAGTAAGGCAGGGCTGTCTACTCTCACCCACTCTTTTCAACATCTTCCTTGAGAGAATCATGGCTGATGCACTGGAAAATCATGAAGGATCAGTCAGCATTGGTGGCAGAACGATCACAAACCTCCGCTTCGCAGATGACATTGATGGAATAGCAGGATCAGAAAAAGAGCTTGCCAGCCTAACCGAACACTTGAATAAGGCCTCCAAAACATACGGCATGGAAATCAGTGCAGAGAAGACCAAACTGATGACTAATAACACCAACGGCATTAGCACTGATATCAGGGTTAATGACCAGAAGCTGGAAACAGTTTAAAGCTTCAAGTACCTGGGAGCCATTGTATCAGACCAGGGATCCAAGCCAGAAGTAGTATGCAGGACTGCACAGACAATAACAGCTTTGTCAAAACTAAACACCATCTGGAGAGATAAAAATATCTCACTTATCTCCAAGATCAGACTAATGCGCTCCCTTGTCATATCCATATTTCTGTATGCCTGTGAATCATGGACCCTGACTGCAGATTTGGAGAGAAGAGTACAGGCAGTGGAGATGAGATGCTTTCGGAGACTCCTTGGTATCTCCTACAAAGACCACATAAGCAACGAAAGCGTTCATAACAGAATCCAGCAAACCATTGGACCCTATGAGAACCTTCTAACGATCTTGAAAAAGCGTAAACTTAAATGGTATGGGTATGTCACAAGATCCAAAGGACTTGCAAAGACAGTTTTGCAAGGCAATGTCCAAGGAGGAAGAAGAAGAGGCAGACCCAGGAAGAGCTGGGAGGATAACATCAGCGAATGGACAGGCCTAGAACTCAACAAAACCCTGAGAAAGGCAGAACAGAGAGAGGAATGGAGGGAACTGGTTGTCGAGTCTTTGAGGGTGCCCCCACAGTCGTCAGACTACGGGACAGATAGATAGATAGATAGATAGATAGATTCCGTATTTAAAATGCCTACCCGATCTAGATCTAAAAAGTCCAACGTATTGAAACTAATGCAGTGGAACGCTAGATCTATTTCCACTAATTTACATTATCTAATCCAACATCTTTCCAACAATAAATACCAAGTCCTTGTGTTGCAATCCCTGAATGTTACCAGGAACAAACTACCTAAGCTGCCTGGTTACTATTACCCACCTGTCCATCAACAGGTGGATGCTGCTACCAAAATCAGTGCAGCTATATACATCGAAGTGGTGGATTACTGCACATGTCCCTCACCAGTGCCTAACCATGTCCTAAATATACACTCATGTGCAGCACGCGTAAAATTTGGGGAAAATTTAATAATAAATACTGTATCTGTATACCTACCTAGGGGACCTAATGATATGAACACTGAATGGATACACAACCTTAAAGATAATGAAAAGTGGTTTATAGCAGGAGATTTTAATGCACATGCTCCTTTTTGGGATAAAGACTGTGAAAAAATATCTCATAATCGCTTTGTAGAAAACATAGTTGATTCCCGCTTGTACTTACTAAATGATGGCAGTTACTAGAATTCCCGACATTGCTAGTCACAGAGCATCAGCCTTAGATCTATCGCTTATATCTCCTGCATTAGCTCCAGAATGTGAGTGGTCAACGCACAATGACACCCTTGGCAGCGATCACCTGCCTGTCATTACAACGCTTAGTGGACTAACAGCTTCCTGTGACACCCAGGAAGACAAAATTCCAAAATTTAATTACAAAAAAGCAGACTGGAAAAAGTTTCAAAACATCCTTGAAACTTACAACACAGACAGCTTTGACACTGACAACATAGACCATTTATATTCCAGTTTTACTGAGACAATTGTTCATGCTGCCACTTTGTCTATCCCCAAAATAAATACCCTAAAAACAAATAAACATCTGGGAAATATCTGGTGGACACCAGCATGTGAGGAAGCAGTAAAAAAACAAACGCTTAGCTTAATGTACAAATTTTAATTTAAAAGATAAAACGTCAGAAAATAATGTAAAACAAAAACAAGCAAAAAATTATTGTAACCTTGTTGTAGCTCAGGCTAAGAGAGAATTTTGGACTTCTTTTTGTACCACTGAAGTTTCAAATCATAAAGATCTTTAAAAAGTTTGGGATAAATATCATAAAATGAAGAAAGGTGTTAGTTTACCAACCTGTCCAGTGCAATTGGAGAATAAAGAATTTCCAACAAACATAGAAAAAGCAGAGGCATTTGCAGACATGTTTTCTGAATCAATGCGTCTTGAAGGCTTGTCACTTAAACGCAGGAACTACAGATGAAGAAAGTAAAACAGAACGTACTGACCCAGTCTCTGACAACGGTTCATGCATTAATGCTCCAATATCACTGGACGAAGTAAGAGATGCGTTACTTTCTCTTTCTAACAAGAAAACGTCTGTCGGGTCAGATGCAGTTTCTAATGACATGTTGAAACATTTACCAACAAATTTCATTTATCTACTCCACAAACTATTCAATACATGTTGGATTGAGGGAGGTATGCCAGTAAAGTGGAAGGAGTCCATTGTCATTCCAGTTCATAAAACAGGAAAGCCTAAATCTGAAAAAAACCAGCTACAGACCAATTGCTTTGACCTCTCACACTGGCAAGCTAATGGAAAGAATTATTCTAAAAAGGCTGATGTATTTCTGCCATAAAAATAAAATAATCCCTGTCAATCAAGCAGGTTTTCAAAAAAAATAGATCTGCCATAGATAATTTGGTTAAACTATCAACACGAATAAAAATGCAGTTTGCAAGAAGAAAGAATGTTCTTGCAACATTTGTTGATATTAGTAAGGCATATGACCAAGTTTGGCATGCTAAGTTATTAGGTAAACTTAAGAATGTGGGTGTTTCTGGGCACTTGTATTTTTATATCAAAAGTTTTTTAACAGACAGAAAAATTCAAGAAAGAGTAGCTAAATCATATTCAAGTGTTAGATCGCTTCATATGGGACTACCCCAAGGTTCTGTGATAGCTCCTATCCTATTTAATATCTTGCTGCATGATCTCCCAATGAATTTATCAAAAGATATCATCTTAGTACAATATGCGGATGATATATGCATGTGGATGAACGTTACTATGAAACGTAATACACCAAAAAGAGCGTTAAATTACATATAAAGGGTATATCAAAGCCAGCTTGATAACATCGACAAATATATGCTTGAAAATGGATTTACTTTGTCCACAGAAAAAAACTCATGTTGTGCTTTTTAATAATGGCAGTAATCCGGAGGAGCTACCAAGATTTAAGATTGGGACTGAAATAATTGAATACAAAAATACAATAAAGTTCTTAGGTGTTATTCTAACTTCAAAGCTAACTTGGAATACACATATTGAGAACTTATTAACAAAGGCAAGAAAGTGCATAAACTTACTGAAAATAATTAGTAAACAGTTCTGGGGACAAGACATATTCAATCTAAAATGTTTAGCTACATCTCTTGTTCGTTCGAAATTATCATACGGACAAGAAATCTTTTTCAGCGCTCCAAAATCTTTACTTAAAAAGCTACAAAGTGTAGACTGCAAAGCTTACAGGCTTGCACTTGGAGTTCCGTATCATGCATCAGCTCTGGGAACGTACAATGAAGTTGGTACATTGCCTTTGGATGATTACCGTCAACTAGTATGTGCTAAATATGTTCTTAGAAACAGAACGACTGAAAATTTCATTTCTGAGGAAGTAGAAGTAAAATTCGAACTACAGTTTCCTAAAAGAGCAAAAATATATCTTCCTTAATGTCCATTAACACATATGTGTCCGATCTAGTGGAAAATTCTAATGTCAATCAACACAGAATGGACAAACGAGAGGCAATATTACCTTGCCCATCGTGGGGGATGAACAGAGCACACTTTGACATAGAGGTAAGGGTAAAGGTAAAGGAGTCCCATAACCTATAAGGTCGTAGGGGAGCGAGGCGTCAGAGACCTCACTTCTCTAGGGCCAGCATATTGAGGGTGGCGCCCATCTCCTCTCCCTCGCTGCTTTACCTTCCCTGACCCTAAAGAGGGCAGGTACCCATTTACAGCTGGGGGAACTGTACTGAAGCCAAGGCGCGCAAACGGTCACCCATCCAAGTGGTAACCACGCTCGACGCTGCTTAACTTGGCTAGGGGGAAAGCGAGTGCTCCGACCACTGAGCTGTCCCTAGAGGTAACTAATGTAAAAAATAATGAGAATCTGAACATTATGGTTTCTGATGTTCGATCCCACATCCATCATAAGTATTTTCATCATTTACAAATTTATACAGATGGATCACGTCTGGATAATCAAGAAACAGGTTCAGCTTTTGTTATACCATCTTTAAAAATTGAAAAAAATCATTCTATGTTGGTAAACATCATTCGATTTTTACGGTGGAATTAGTAGCAGTCTTAATGGCTCTAAATTATGTTCTTGATTTGCCATTGTGTATATTTCAAATCCTTATTTGTGTTGATTCTAAGTTGGTATTGTATGCTTTCAAAATCCTTGTGGTACAAGAAAACTTTAAACATTGCGTTAGAGATTAATCATGTCATACACCTTTTAACCTT
Source organism: Rapana venosa (assembly GCA_028751875.1). Lineage (NCBI taxonomy): Eukaryota > Metazoa > Mollusca > Gastropoda > Neogastropoda > Muricidae > Rapana > Rapana venosa. The sequence continues at coordinate 30,430,424 of CM054144.1, forward strand.
AAAGGGCACAAACGTCACTTTCTGTTGGGTGCCTTCACACAGTGGATTCTTTCCAAATGAGTGGGCTGATAGAGCTGCTAAATAGAGCTGTCCATTAGAGGAGGAGAGAGGGGAGAGAGAGAGAGAGAGAGAGAGAGAGGGAGAGAGAGATGAGAGAGAGAGAGAGAGAGGAGAGAGAGAGAGAGAGAGAGAGAGAGAGAGTTAATGGTGTGCTCCTGCACTACCTTCTTCGCAACTCGTCCTCCTGTACCGTGCCTGCGTCGTTCAGACATGGAGATGGTGGTGCCTGGCCATCACAGATATGGAGATGGTGGTGCCCTAGTCACCACAGACATGGAGATGCTGGCGGTGCCCTAGTCACCACAGACTGGAGATGCTGGTGGTGCCTAGTCATCACAGACATGGAGATAGTGGTGCCTTAGTCATGGCGGATTTGGAGATGGTGGTGCCCTAGTCATCACAGACATGGAGATGGCGGTGCCCTAGTCATCACAGACATGGAGATGCTGGTGGTGCCCTAGTCATCACAGACACGGAGATGGTGGTGCCTGTCCATCACGGACATGGGAGGTGGTGGTGCCTGGTGATCAGAGACATGGAGATGGTGATGCCCTAGTCATCACAGACATGGAGATTGCGGTACCCTAGTCATCACAGACATGGAGATGGTGGTGCCTAGTCATCACAGACATGGAGATGGTGGTCCCTGGTAATCACAGACATGGAGATGGTGGTTCCCTAGTCATCACAGACATGGAGATGGTGACGTCCTAGCATCACAGACATGGAGATGGCGGTGCCCTGGTAATCACAGAAATGAAGGTGGTTCCCTAGTCATCACAGACATGGAGATGGTGGTGCCCTGGTAATCACAGAAATGAAGATGATGGTGCCCTAGCCATCACAGACATGGAGATGGTGGTGCCCTAGCCATCACAGACATGGAGATGGCGGTGCCCTAGTCATCACAAACATAGAGATGGCGGTGCCCTAGTCATCACAGACATGGAGATGCTGGTGGTGCCTAGTCATCACAGACATGGAGATGCTGGTGAAGCCCTATTCATCACAGACATGGAGATGGTGGTGCCCTAGTCATCACAGACATGGAGATGGTGGTGGTGCCCGAGTCACCACAGACATGGAGATGGTGGTGCCCGAGTCATCACAGACATGGAGATGGTGGTGGTGCCCTAGCCATCACAGACATGGAGATGGTGGTGGTGCCCGAGTCATCACAGACATGGAGATGGTGGTGGTGCCCTAGCCATCACAGACATGGAGATGGTGGTGGTGCCCGAGTCATCACAGACATGGAGATGGTGGTGGTGCCCGAGTCATCACAGACATAGAGATGGTGGAGTCACCACAGACATGGAGATGGTGGTGCCCGAGTCATCACAGACATGGAGATAGTGGTGCCCTAGCCATCACAGACATGGAGATGGTGGTGCCCTAGTCATCACAGACATAGAGATGGTGGTGCCCTAGTCATCACAGACATAGAGATGGTGGTGCCTGGTAATCACATACATGGAGATGTGGTGCCTAGTCACCACAGACATGGAGATGCTGGCGGTGCCCTAGTCATCACAGACATGGAGATGCTGGTGGTGCCCTAGTCGTCACAGACATGGAGATAGTGGTGCCCTAGTCATCACAGACATGGAGATGCTGGTGGTGCCCTAGTCGTCACAGACATGGAGATGGCGGTGCCCTAGTCATCACAGACATGGAGATGCTGGCGGTGCCCTAGTCATCACAGACATGGAGATACTGGCGGTGCCCTAGTCATCACAGACATGGAGATGGTGGTGCCCTAGTCATCACAGACATGGAGATTGTGGTGCCCTAGTCATCACAGACATGGAGATTGTGGTGCCCTAGTCATCACAGACATGGAGATAGTGGTGCCTTAGTCATGGCGGACTTGGAGATAGTGGTGCCCTAGTCATGGCGACATGCAGATGGTGGGGGTGCCCTAGTCATCACAGATATGAAGATGCTGGCGGTGCCCTAGTCATCAGAGACATGGAGATGGTGGTGCCCTGGCATCACAGACGTGGAGATGTGGTGCCCTGCCCATCACAGACATGGAGATGTGGTGCCCTGCCCATCACAGACACGGGGATGGGGGTGCCCTAGCCATCACAGACATGGAGATGGCGGTGCCCTAGTCATCACAGACATGGAGATGGTGGTGCCATGGCCATCACAGACATGAAGATGGTGGTGCCCTAGTCATCACAGACATGGAGATGGTGGTGGTGCCCTAGTCATCACAGACATAGAGAAGGTGGTGCCCTAGTCATCACAGACATAGAGATGGTGGTGCCCTAGTCATCACAGACATGGAGATGGTGGTGTCATCACAGACATGGAGATGGTGGTGCCCTAGTCATCACAGACATGGAGATGGTGGTGCCACGGCCATCACAGACATACATGGAGATTTTGGTGTAATCACAGACATGGAGATGTTGGTGGCATCACATACATGGAGATGGTGGTGCCCTAGTCATCACAGACATGGGGATGGTGGTGCCTGAGTCATCACAGACACGGAGATGGTGGTGCCCTAGTTACCACAGACATGGAGATGGTAGTGCCCTAGTTACCACAGACATGGAGATGATGGTGGTGCCCTAGTTACCACAGACATGGAGATGGTGGTGCCCTAGTCATCACAGACATGGAGATGGTGGTGCCCTAGCCATCACAGACATGGAGATGGTGGGGGTGCCCTAGTCATCACAGACATGGAGATGGTGGTGCCCTGGTCATTACAGACAGGTCCACCAGTGGAGTCACCACTGCAGGAAGCTCAGTCAGGGCGTTGATGAATGTCAGAGGAGTGTCGATGAGCAAGGTGGACAGCTGTCTGACATTGTTGTTGACCATGAAGGTAGAAAATGATTGTTGCTATCGTTTCACACTCTTCCGAGTCCTAGGTTGGGCAGTCTAAGCCTTGACACAATAAAGTTCTGTCAGACTTGGAGGAGAAGTACAGAGTGACTGTCACAGACTTGAATGACTGATAACAGATTCGTATTACTGTTTTAGCCAAAGAGGGTGGGCCGGTGGTATTGAAATCAGCTGCGAGGATAACTCGAGTATTGTGTCATTGGAATCATAATCACTGATAAAAGTGGACAGGTCATAGTCTTGAATTCCAGAGTATGGGTAGATGAGACAATTTCGGCATATGGCAAGTTCGTATTTGCTGCATGAAAAACGTTTTGGGATGACATCAAAGGTCGGTTGCAACTTCTTGATTTTAAAAGTGGAAGTGTCTTCATCCATAGCCAACCAACCAAACAAACATCACAACACTCACATTCCCAGGCAACCCAAAGAGAAACAACACTCACATGATGCCACAGGCCAGAGTTTTTCCTCAGTTTACATGACGAGGAAATCCCAGACAACTTGCAGTTCCATAACCACACAAGGAGTTAATGAAATACAGGGAAGATGTCCCCTGCACACACCCGATTGATTTGTTTTCCAACTTGGTGAAGAAAGATGTTTGTTGTTTTTTTCTAAGTCCCAAAAAGCGACTGGATGACAATTCAGTATTGGGCTAGAAGAGCGAACGAAGAAAAAACACGTCCGTTGGCCACGAAATCAGCTCATCAGAGATATCTCTGAGAGATTGCTTCAGGCCATTTATTTCATCTAAAAAAATACTGCTTTTCAAACCAAGTAAAAAATGTGTTTAAATGGTCTGATAAATTGTTAGCACAGACTCCCTGGAGACTAATGTTCGACATATGTGGGGCAGCTCCATGTTTACTGCGGACATATTTGTTATTCCTGCGAAGCAGCACGAAAATTGTTCCCTGCAAACTTGTCCTCTATCTTATTCTTATAGTCACGTCTAGCCTGAGCAACAGCAGCTTTAACTTCTTTATGTACTTGCTTCTTTGTTCTTCTGTGCCTGTGTAAAATACTACTTTCTTTTTGTTTAATACGCGTTTTAGATCCTTTGTAACCCAAGGTTTAGTATTAGGGCAAATAGTGAATGCATTTGTAGGAATGGCACAACTGACACAAAAGGAAATATGAGAAGAAATAATAATAATAATAATAATAATAATAATGATGATGATGATGATGATGATGATGATGATGTATGGAATTTATATAGCGCTGAATCTTGTAAAGCAACAAATCAAAGCGCTCAGATGACTTTTTAAAAAAATGTATGCGTGTGTATGCGGTTGTTAAAATTTTGTCATCTGTTCCCACGGGCACACAATGGCCTACTCTTTCGAACAGCGGAACAGGATTTAACGTGTGGGCAAGATGTTCTGCATGCGTTCCCACACGGGGCCTCGGTTTATAGTCTCAGGTTTATAGTCTCATCCGAAGGACTTTGACATTCAGTTCGATTTTTTGGGGTCAAACTGGGAAGAAAGGGCGAGGCTGGGAATCGAACCCAGAACCTCACGGTTTACTTGTTGGCAGGGAAACGTCTTAACCATCATGCCACCTTCCTTCATATCAGTTAGCTTACTTAAAGCAGAACACACCTTGTAAAAAATATCTAAATCAGTGCAATCAAAGCAGCCTTGTAAACTAGCTGTGCTGTGGGCAGTCCATTTCTTTGTGGTCCCGACCATGGGCTGAAGGCGTTGAAACACTGACTGGTGCATGGGTGCCAGTAGAACACAGTTGTGGTCGGTTGTTCCCAGGGGAGAAAAAGATGGTGATGTATACACGCCTGCCACAGTCCCATAGCACAAGTGGAGGTCTTTGTTCCGCGTGTAGGGCAGGTCACATACCGTTCATAATTCTTCAGCATTTAACTGAGTGAACAGTTATTAAAGCCACCAAGGATGAACTTAGGAACATCAGGGGATATGGAATCTTACACATGCAGGTGATTTAAGATATGCTCCAATGCTCTGACCACATTGGCTTTGGGATGAAAACATACTAGGGTAAAAAAAAAAAGTTGCGGGGAATTCCGGGGGTAGATAGAAATGTTGGAGTGAAATAGACAACAGTTCTATGTCCTCCTCACAAAAAGAGGCACGAATCTTTGCACCATTTCCCATTGTAAAAAACACATGACACCTGTCTGTTCCTTACCCTCTCCCTGTTCTTTCCTAGTTGTGCGTTTGTCTCTGTCCGGGCCCATAGGCTGTTCAAAACTATTAATAGAAAGCTCACTGCTGGGTAGGCTGTCTGTCTGCCAGGTTTCTGTCAAAGCGAGCAGGCCAGCCTTCTTATACTCATGCATAAGCCTATAATTTAACATGTACCTGAAGCTCATTGTTTTTGATGGAAGGGATTGGACGGTGGACAGAGTGACTGTTGGTAGTGAAGTTTTCCGATGGTTTGAATTTTTTAGTCTCATGCCACCATTTTTTTCCTCTTTTCCTTTTCTTGATGTTCTTTCAAGTCCTGTCAGTATTGGTTGCACTTGGAAGGATTTCACAAGGAAAGTTGACGTTTTGGCCCTCAAGCTAACACTGGCTGATGGGCGAAGGATCAGAAGAAATTCAGGTGTGTACATCCCGCCATGAGTGTTGCTGGCTGGTGGTATACCTCTCAGAATGAGGCTAGCAGAAAACAAACTAAGGGAGTAGATACAGTTCTTCCAAACATTGTCACATTCATTGCAGACACCTCAGACACAACCATGCATGATCTGACACAGATACACATACAATTTAAATGAAATAATATAAAAACCAACTGCCTGTCAGTAGAGAGTGTCACCACATGAGCAGTTCCGCCTACACATAGATGGAAGATCTAGTAGTTAAACAATACTGTAAAGAGCAAAAAAACATGTTATGTTTTTTCCTAAACAAATTTATTCAATTTATGTTAATCACATGCACATGACATTGTTACTTGATAAATACATCAAAGCGGGGAAAGAATGAAAAGGGGACTAGGAGAGGTAGTTTTAAGGATAAAGAAGAGAAACTTTGCAGACCTACAATCACATACGAACAGCGACAGGGAGACAGGACGTACATTTGCCAACATAATACACGGGCATGTTTAAAGAAAAATGATGGACTGATAGATAGGAGGGCAGAACAAAGAGACAGACATTGAAATAAGAAATGTAGCCTAGTTGTATTTGTGGGGTGGCCTACTAGCCTGCCGACAAGGGACAAGCTCTTCGGATCCCTGGAGGGGCTTCAGCGTACCACGGCTTTTGTCACGGCCTCTGAAATTCCTGTCTTGGCATTAGTCCAAGAAGATGAATATATCTTAGGGTTGTCTGACATGAAACTGAAGTGAAAACATCAACTTTGCCAGCGACTGACTCGGAGCCTTAAGCTGACAAAAGTGAAACTGGCAGAGTCTTGGAGCATTCATCCCCAGCAAAAGGTGCCTGCGAACTGGCATTAATGAGGTTTGTGCAGCCTTTATTTTTATCATTGTTATCTGAAGTAACAAATCATATCTAGAGATCATCTCCCCTGCTCCATGAGTTATTTCCTACGCTCTGCTGTGACTGATTGGAATATAATTATGCCCCGTGTATATACCTGAAATATATGAACATATAGTTATATGTCTACCTTGCTTTGATTATTTTTATATCAATATTTATCTGTATCACCCCCAAAATAGATACAACTGTGGTTTATGCTTTTCAGAGAAGACATGAAAGAATTTGCACCTATTACGTTTTGTTTATTTTACCTGCAGCTTGAATTAATAATTTTGATCTGAATAGTACAGAACACCTGTTTCCTGTCAATAAGCACGTTTACCTCTGTGGGATTCGGAGAGCCTGTCAATGTGAATAGC
>CM054144.1:30442706-30450206 GCA_028751875.1 Rapana venosa
AGTAACAACAGCAACAGCAACAGCAATAGCAACAACAAACAGCAGCAACAGCAGCGGTAATTTAGACCTTCAGGCAGGCGTGACTACCAAATGGGAGAGAAGAAAAGTCAGCTACAGGTTGTTGATACAGTCAGTCAGGAAACCCACAAAGGCAAAGGAAGCACAGCAGACATACACATCTACACAACAGCAGCAACAACAACAAACAGCAGCAACAGCAGCAGCGGTTATTTAGACCTTCAGGAAGGCGTGACTACCAAATACGGAAAAGAAAAGTCAACCACAGGCTATTGATACAGAGAGTCAGGAAGCCTAAAAAGGCGAAGGAAGCACAGCAGACATACACATCTACACAGCAACAGCAGCAGCAACAACAAAAACAACACAACAACAACAACAACAACAACAAAAACAACAACAACAAACAGCAGCAGCGGTAGTTCAAACCTTCAGACACGCATGGCTACCACCACATCTCAGAGAAGAAGAAGAAAAGTCAGCCACAGGCTGTTGATACAGTGAGTCAGAAAACCTAGAAAGGCTAAGGAAGCACAGCAGACATACACATCTACACAACAGCAGCGGCAACAACAACAACAACAACAAACAGCAGCAACAGCAGCGGTAATTTAGACCTTCAGGCAGGCGTGACTACCAAATGGGAGAGAAGAAAAGTCAGCTACAGGTTGTTGATACAGTCAGGAAACCCACAAAGGCAAAGGAAGCACAGCAGACATACACATCTACACAACAACAACAACAACAAACAGCAGCAACAGCAGCAGCGGTAATTTAGACCTTCAGGCAGGCGTGACTACCAAATGCGGAGAAGAAAAGTCAACCACAGGCTGTTGATACAGTCAGTCAGGAAACCCACGAAGGCAAAGGAAGTACCACAGACATACACATCTACACAACAGCAGCATAACCAACAACAACAACAACAAACAGCAGCAACAGCAGCAACGGTAATTTAGACCTTCAGACAGGCGTGACTACCACCACATCTCAGAGAAGAAGAAGAAGAAAAGTCCGCTAGCCACGGGCTGTTGATACAGTCAGTCAGTCAGTCAAGAAACCTAGAAAGGTGAAGCAAGCACAGCAGACAGACAGACACACATGTATGTCTACACACCATCCACTACTCCTCTATACTACCCTTCTGTCTACACTGCCCTAGGCAGGCTGCTGTCTACCTTCCACACACTTGCATGCTCCTCTTTTTCAAGACTGCCATCTCAGTTAGTAGAAGTCAAGAACACTTTTTACATGCCTCTGAGACTGACCCAGAAGAAAAAAAAACTTTGTGTGTGTGTGTGTTGTGTGGTAGAGAAAGAAAATAGAGTAGAGTAAACAGAAAAGTTGAGGGTGTTGAGGTGGGGAGGGGGGGGGGGGGAGGGGGAAGCGAGAGAGAGAGAAAGAGAGAGAGGGGAGAGAGAGAGAGAGAGAGAAGAGAGTAAGAGAGGAGAGAGAGAGAGAGAGAGAGGGAGAGTGAGAGAGAGATTGATATACAGTCAGAAGGAAATGTATTGATTGTAATAAAACAAATCTTTTACAATCAACCATTTACTTAGAGTATTTTCAGCGCAAACATACATGTTTAAAAATTGAACATCCTCTTTTTATTATATAAAAATCCACTTGTGTTGATTGTTATCCCCGCCCCAAAACCAAACCAAAACAAAAAAAACAATAACAACAGCAACAGCAACAACAATAACAGCAACAAATAGCAGCAACAGCAGCAACGGTAATTTAGACCTTCAGACAGGCGTGACTACCACCACATCTCAGAGAAGAAGAAGAAGAAGAAAAGTCCGCTAGCCACAGGCTGATGGTACAGTCAGTCAGTCAGTCAAGAAACCTAGAAAGGTGAAGGAAGCACAGCAGACAGACAGACACACATGTATGTCTACACACCATCCACTACTCCTCTATACTACCCTTCTGTCCACACTGCCCTAGGCAGGCTGCTGTCTACCTTCCACACACTTGCATGCTCCTCTTTCTCAAGACTGCCATCTCAGTCTAGTGGAAGTCAAGAACACTTTTTACATAGCCTCTGAGACTGACCCAGAAGAAGAAAAACTTTGTGTGTTTGTGTTTGTGGTAGAAGAAAGAAAATGAAGTAGAGTAAACAGAAATGTTGAGGGTGTTGGGTGGGGAGGGGGGGTGAGGGGGGGGGAAGCGAGAGAGAGAGAGAGAGAGAGAGAGAGAGAGAGATATTAATATACAGTCAGAAGGAAATGGATTGATTGTAAAAAAAAAAATCTTCACAATTAACCATTTACTTTGGGTATTTTCAGCGCAAACATAAATGTTTAAAAAGTGAACATCCTCTTTCTCTTAAAAATCCACTTGTGTTGATTTTTAACCCCGCCCCAAAACCAAACCAAACCAAACAAAACAATAACAACAACAACAGCAACAACAATAACGGCAACAAACAGCAGCAACAGCAGCAGCGGTAATTTAGACCTTCAGGCAGGCGTGACTACCAAATGCGGAGAAGAAAAGTCAACCACAGGCTGTTGATACAGAGAGTTAGGAAACCTAAAAAGGCAAAGGAAGCACAGCAGACATACACATCTACACAACAGCAGCAACAACAACAACAAACAGCAGCACTAGCAGCAACAGTAATTTAGACCTTCAGAAAGGCATGACTACCAAATGCGAGAGAAGAAAAGTCAGCCTCAGGCTGTTGATACAGAGAATCAGGAAACCTAAAAAGGTGAAGGAAGCACAGCAGACATACACATCTACACAACAGCAGCAACATAAACAACAACAACAACAAACAGCAGCGACAGCAACGGTAATTCAGACCTTCAGACAGGCATGGCTACCACCACATCTCAGAGAAGAAGAAGAAGAAAAGTCCGCTAGCCACGGGCTGTTGATACAGTCAGTCAGTCAGTCAAGAAACCTAGAAAGGTGAAGCAAGCACAGCAGACAGACACACATGTATGTCTACACACCATCCACTACTCCTCTATACTACCCTTCTGTCTACACTGCCCTAGGCAGGCTGCTGTCTACCTTCCACACACTTGCATGCTCCTCTTTTTCAAGACTGCCATCTCAGTCTAGTAGAAGTCAAGAACACTTTTTACATAGCCTCTGAGACTGACCCAGAAGAAAAAAAACTTTTGTGTGTGTGTGTGTGTGTGGTAGAAGAAAGAAAATAGAGTAGAGTAAACAGAAAATGTTGAGGGTGTTGAGGTGGGGAGGGGGGGGTGAGGGGGAGCGAGAGAGAGAGAGAGAGAGAGAGAGAGAGAGAGAGAGAGAGAGAGATAGATAGATAGATAGATAGAGAGAGAGAGAGAGAGAGAGAGAGAGAGAGAGAGAGAGAGAGAGAGAGAGAGAGAGAGATTAATATACAGTCAGAAGGAAATGGATTGATTGTAAAAAAAATTCTTTCACAAATAACCATTTACAATGGGTATTTCCAGTGCAAACATAAACAAATGTTTAACAATTGAACATTCTTTTTTTTATCCACTCGTGTTGATTTTTAACCCCGCCTCAAAACCTAACCAAAACAAACAAAACAACAACAGCAACAACAATAATGTCAAACCTTAAACAAACAAGAAAAACAAAGAGACCAACAACGAAACAAAAAACTCCCGAACTACATAATTATATAGTATTTTATTGTTTCGTCTTTGTGATATGATGGCATCTACGTACATGTTCCTATGTGAAACTACTGTCATACAAATGCACACACACACACACACACACACACACGCGCGCGCACGCACGCACGTATGCGCGCACACACAGATACACCTCACATCCACCCACCCACTCACACACATACACACACAAACACACACACATACCGGTACATCCCCCTTCCACCCACTCCCCTCCCCTCAACCTTCCCCCCCCCAACACACACACTACAACTCCCCCCCCACACACACACACACTGCACTTCCCCCCTCCCCCACACACGCACACACTACACCTTCGCCCCCCCCCCCCCCCACCACACACACACACACACATCAACTTTAACCAAGAATCAGGCAGTTGGAATCCTCCACTCTGGATGCAATTCTCCAGGCACCATCGGAAGCAAGACAGGTGAAATGACACTGCTGCACACAGGCGTCTTGAGTGCCAGAGAGTCAGTCTCCATCAAAAGGTCAGACAGATGTTGAATACAACACCATAGACATCTCTGAAAGGAAAAGCACTTTCACCTCTCAGAAACCCCCCTGACCTTTACTCTAACAGAAAAGGAGATTCTATTATTGTACTAGAGTGCAGAAATCACTAAAACATCCTCTCCCATCAAAATCCTGAAAGAAGTGAGTGGAGCAATCTGTATTAGACACTGGGTTTTTGTGTTTGTTTTTCTTTTGTTTTCTTTCTTTTTTGCTGCTTTTTTAAATTTTAAATATTGCATAAAGTAGAGATCTTATGAATTCTGGCTTCGAATACTAGGAACAAAAACATATTTATTTAGAAATGGAAGATTTTGTTTTCAAATGCTGCACATAAGAACAAAAATGCGTCTACTATCTTTAATGCTAAAACTGTTTTATGCCGGTTATTCCTGATAAAAAGTCGTGGTTTTCTTTCAGAAAATGAGATTTTGTTAAACACACATATTTACACACACACGCACACAGGTACACCCCCACCCACACACACACACACATACACAAACAGGTGCACCTACCACCCCCAACACACACACAAACACAGGTACACCACAACCCAACACACACACACATACACACATACACACACAGGTGCACCTCCCACCCCCAACACACACAGGTACCCCCCTCCCCCCACCCCCCCCCCCCCCCCCCCCCCCCCCCACACACACACACCCACACTCGTCTATCACTGAGCGTGAACAGACGTAAATCGAAGACAACAACAACAGCTCACCCACACACAACACCCACACCACCCACCCCAACACACACACCCACACCACACCTCACCCCCCTCCCCCTCCCCCCCACACACACACACCCACTAACTGTAACCAAGAATCGGTTCCTCCTCTCTGGATGCAATTCTCCAGGTACCATCGGAAGCAAGACAGGTGAAATGACACTGCTGCACACTGGCGTCTTGAGTGCCAGAGAGTCAGTCTCCAACTAAAGGTCAGACAGATGTTGAATACAACACCATAGCAATCTCTGAAAGGAAAAGCACTTTCGCCACTCAGAAAAAAAACACTACCCCTACCTTTTATTCTAACAGAAAAGGCGATTCTATTATTGTACTAGAGTGCAGAAAATAATCATTAAAACGTACTCTCCCATCAACATCCCAAAAGAAGTGAGTGAAGCAATCTGTATTAGACACTGGGTTTTTTGTGTTTTTCTTTTGTTTTCTTTGTTGTTGCTGCTTTTTGCTTGTTTTTTTAATATTGCATAAAGTACAGATCTTATGAATTCTGGCTTCGAATACTTGGAACGCAAACAGATATTGATTTAGCAATGGAAGATTTTGTTTTCAAATGATTCACTTAAGAACAAAAATGCGTCTACTATCTTTAATGCTAAAACTGTTTTATGCCGGTTATTCCTGATAAAAAGTCGTGATTTTCTTTCAGAAAATGGGATTTTGTTACTCATACATATTTACACACACACACACACACACACAGGTACACCCCCCACCCCATACACACACATACACACACAGGTGCACCTCCCACCCCCAACACACACAGGTACAGCCCCCAACCACACACACACCCACACACACACCCACACCCACACCCACATACACACACACACAACACACACACCACACACACACACACACACACAACACACACACACACACACACACACACACACACACACACACACACACAACACACACACACACACACACATAAACTTTAACCAAGAATCAGGCAGTAGGTTTCTCCTCTCTGGATGCAAATCTCCAGGCACCATCGGAAGCAAGACAGGTGAAATGACACTGCAGCACACAGGCGTCTTGAGTGCCAGAGAGTCAGTCTCCAGCTAAAGGTCAGACAGATGTTGAATACAACACCATAGCAATCTCTGAAAGGAAAAGCACTTTCGCCTCTCAGAAAAAAATACTGGCCTTTACTTTAACAGAAAAGGCGATTCTATTATTGTACTAGAGTGCAGAAATCACTAAAACGTACTCTTTCCATCAAAATCCTGAAAGAAGTGAGTGGTGCAAGCAATATGATAATTATACTGTGTTTTGTTTAGTTTTTGTGTGTTAATGCTGCCTTTTAAAACAAAATATAGCATAAGTAGAGATCTTATGAATTATGACCTGGAATGCTTGGAAGCAAAGCAAATAATTAAGAAATGGAAGATTTTGTTTTTAAATGCTGCGCATTACGAAAAACAAAAAAAATGCGTTTATTATCTTTAATGTTAAAAATATTTTACGTGTCGGTAATTTCTTTAAAAAGCCAACGTTTTCTTTCTGAAACTAGGATTTTGTTACACACGCATGCACACGTACACACACACACACACACACACACACACTCACACACACACACACACATACACACACACACACACACACACACACACACACACACACACACACACACACACACACACACACACACACACACACACACACACACACACACACACACACACACATTCACACAAACACAGATACAACCCCAACCACAAACCCTCAAACACGCACATAATTACTCTCTCTCTCACACACACACACACACAGGTTCAGCCCCACCCACTCACCCCCCCCCCCCCCCACACACACACACCAATACCCCCCCTCCCCCCTTACACACACACGCCCACTACACCTCTCCCCCTCCCTTACCCACCCACACACACAAACTGTAACCAAGAATCGGTTCCTCATCTCTAGATGCAAATCTCCAGGCACCATCGGAAGCAAGACAGGTGAAATGACACTGCTGCACACAGGCGTCTTGAGTGCCAGAGAGTCAGTCTCCAACAAAAGGTCAGACAGATGTTGAATACAGCACCACAGCAATCTCTGAAAGGAAAAGCACTTTCGCCTCTCAGAAAAAACACCCCTGACCTTTACTCTAACAGAAAAGGCGATTCTATTATTGTGCTAGAGTGCAGAAAATAATCATTAAAACGTACTCTCCCATCAACATCCCAAAAGAAGTGAGTGAAGCAATCTGTATTAGACACTGGTTTTTTTGTGTTTTTCTTTTGTTTTCTTTGTTGTTGCTGCTTTTTGCTTGTTTTTTTAATATTGCATTAAGTACAAATCTTATGAATTCTGGCTTCGAATACTTGGAACGCAAACAGATATTGATTTAGCAATGGAAGATTTTGTTTTCAAATGATTCACTTAAGAACAAAAATGCGTCTACTATCTTTAATGCTAAAACTGTTTTATGCCGGTTATTCCTGATAAAAAGTCGTGATTTTCTTTCAGAAAATGGGATTTTGTTACTCATACATATTTACACACACACACACACAGGTACACCCCCCACCCCATACACAC
>CM054144.1:30455206-30457706 GCA_028751875.1 Rapana venosa
TCTCATCCGAAGGATGTGTGTGTGTGTGTGTGTGTGTGTGTGTGTGTGTGTGTGTGTGTGTGTGTGTGTGTGTGTGTGTGTGTGTGTGTGTGTGTGTGTGTGTGTGTGTGTGTGTGTGTGTGTGTTGTAGGGGTTGGGGGGGTTGGAGCAGTTTTGACGGTAGTATTGTTATGTATTTAAGGTCATGATAATGTTATTGTTTTATGTTCTTTATTCTTTGTTTCTTATTTTCACTTTTTCTATTTCACTCTGCCTTTGTTTGTTTGGTTGTTTTGGGTTTTTTTTTTTGTTTTTTGTTGTTGTGTTGTGTGTGGGTGTGTTGTTTATTTCGGTGTGGGTTTTTTTTTTCCTCCTTTTCTTTCACTTCTATTTCTTAGCACATTCTTGTCCTTAGCTTCCATAATTTCTTTCAATCTCTTATTTTGTTATTATCTCCTATTCTTTGTGATTATCCTCCTCCTCCTTCTCTCCTCCTCATCTTCTTCATCCTCATCCTCCTCCTCCTCCTCCTCCTCCTCCTCCTCCTCCTCTCTCCTCCTCCTCTCCTCCTCATCATCATCATCATCATCATCATCATCAGCAGCAGCAGCAGCAGTAGCAGCAGCAGCAGCAGCAGAAGCAGCAGCAGCAGCAGCAGCAGCAGCAGCAGCAGCAGCAGCAGCAGCAGCAGCAGCAGCAGCAGCAGCAGCAGCATCACATGTCTCCAGTTTGCTCGTTGCTTTCGTTGTTCCCCTTCTTCCATTCGTCTGTCTTTGTTTCTACAATCCTGTTGCTCCATTCTCCCCAGTAAATTATTTCTTTTTATGCCTCCCTCCCCTCCCGTGCTTGTTAAACTGGTGTACTTCCAGCAGTTCAGTTCAGTTTACTGATTGTGATGCTGATCAATGATATATTCAAAACAGACTGTCAGCTCAGCTTCGTCATGTTGGCTGCAAAAAACTTGCTGAGACAATATTGCTCTAGAACTGTTTTCTTGAAGTGGTGGTACATCATTCAGGCTGACAAGCACTAGTCTCAGTGCTGACAGTGACAAGCAGTGCAGACTTGTGGGTTGACGTTTCCACGTTGATGCACTGGTAAGAAATGGTAGTGTGCGTGTGGAAGTGAACTGCATCCCTGCCAGCAACAGAGAGAGAAATGTGATGAAGCTGATGGTGAAAACATTCCCTGTGTTGCTTTAACATTCCCTGTTTTGTTTGGTTTATGTCTTCTTTAAACAGTAGCGGTGACAATAAAGATGTCTTCAGTTGACATTGCTATCTGTTATTGTTTCTGGATTTTTTTTATCCTTGTTTTCCCCCCTTTTTTCTCCTCTGTACTTTGTTTATTTCTGTGTCCTTTTCTGGAATCATAATTTGTCATTCTTTCTTTCTTGCTTTCTTTTTTTTTTACCTCTATGTCTGTCCTTTTTTCTTTGTCTAATTTAACTGATCTGGGTTTTTTATGATTTGTTTTCGTGTTATTGTTGTTTTCACTCATTTGTTTGTGTACTCTTTCTTTATTCATTTATTCTTTCGCTTTTTTTCATTTTCTAGTTTATGTTTGTTCCATATTCCTGTATTTTTCCTTCCTGTGCTATTCTGTCCGTTCTTTGTTCTTGTCATCGCCACAGGTTTCCATTTTTATTTTGCTTGTTGCATTTGGTTATACATAATGTGCAACTTATTTTTATGTTTTTTTCAAATTATTCCTTCTTCTCCATCTTCTCGATTATTTCTTCTGACTTCTGCTTCTCAACACCCCTTTGCCATTTTCACACTTTTGCACTTCAAACATTTTAATTCAGTTGCTGACTGTGATGGTTTTGCATGATGGGTAGCTCAGCTCTATCACTTAAGCTGTCAGGATCTTCTTGGGACAAGATTGCTTCAGAACTTTTTTCTTCAAGTCGCTGTACATCACACAGGCTGACAAGCACTAGTCTCAGTGCTGACAGTGACAAGCAGTGCAGACTTGTGGGTTGACGTTTCCACGTTGATGCACTGGTAAGAAATGGTAGTGTGCCTGTGGAAGTGAACTGCATCCCTGCCAGCAACAGAGAGAGAAACGTGATGAAACTGATGGTGAAAACATTCCCTGTGTTGTTTCAACCTTCCCTGTTTTGTTTGGTTTATCTTGTCTTTAAACAGTAGCAGTGACAATGATTTTGTCAGCATTTCTCATTGCTATCTGTTATTCTTTCTGTGTTCTTTCCTTTTCCCCTTTTTGCTTTTATTGTTTAATTTTGTATCATTTTCTTGCATCATAGCATGTTATTCTTTCTTTTTTTCTGATTTCCTATTTGTCTGTTTTTTTACCCTACTTTTCTGGTTTATCTGTTCGATTTCGTTTGTTTGTTTTATTGTTATTGTTGATTTTGTTCATTTGTTTTTTTTTAAATTCTTCCTTTACATAGTTTTTTCTTCAATGTTTGTTTATTTTCTAATTTGTTTTTTTACCCTTGTTTCTGTATTTTCCTTCCCTATGCTATTTTAACCCTTTTTAATCATCATCATCATCA
>CM054144.1:30462706-30470206 GCA_028751875.1 Rapana venosa
AGAGACTGCATATAGGGGAGAGGTGGAGAGACTGCATATAGGGGAGAGGTGGAGAGACTGCATATAGGGGAGAGGTGGAGAGACTGCATATAGGGGAGAGGTGGAGAGACTGCATATAGGGGAGAGGTACAGAGACTGCATATAGGGGAGAGGTACAGAGACTGCATATAGGGGAGAGGTACAGAGACTGCATATAGGGGAGAGGTAAAGAGACTGCATATAGGGGAGAGGTAAAGAGACTGCATATAGGGGAGAGGTAAAGAGACTGCATATAGGGGAGAGGTACAGAGACTGCATATAGGGGAGAGGTACAGAGACTGCATAAAGGGGAGAGGTACAGAGACTGCATATAGGGGAGAGGTACAGAGACTGCATATAGGGGAGAGGTACAGAGACTGCATATAGGGGAGAGGTACAGAGACTGCATAAAGGGGAGAGGTACAGAGACTGCATATAGGGGAGAGGTACAGAGACTGCATATAGGGGAGAGGTGGAGAGACTGCATATAGGGGAGAGGTGGAGAGACTGCATATAGGGGAGAGGTGGAGAGACTGCATATAGGGGAGAGGTACAGAGACTGCATATAGGGGAGAGGTGGAGAGACTCTATATAGGGGAGAGGTACAGAGACTGCATATAGGGAAGAGGTGGAGAGACTGCATATAGGGGAGAGGTGGAGAGACTGCATATAGGGGAGAGGTGGAGAGACTGCATATAGGGGTATTGGGGGTAGTTTAGGCAGAAGGAAGAAGGAATGGAGTAAGGGAGGGAAGGGCAGGGGTAGTTTAGGGAGAGGTTTACATTTGTCATGGTCTATGAGAAATAGGCCGTATATCTTTCAGTATCAAATTATAGTGTTTCCTATACCAGTAATGTAGAGGAGGGTCCAAAGTATGTGTATGCCAAAATGCACGCCGTCACTCTCATTTGCAGGTTTTGACCAATATCCTTGCATTAACGGCTGGACTACAAGGGGCCTCGGTTTATATTTTCACCCAAAGGACTTTGACATTCAGTTTGATTTTTTTTTTTTTTTTTTTTTGGGGGGGAGGGTTTTTAAACTGGGAAGAAAGAGCAAGGCTGGGATTGAACCCAGACCTTCACGGTTACTTGTTAGGCAGGTAAACGTCTTAACCACCCTGCCACCTTCCTTCTTGTGCCTTGTGTAAGGAAGCGAACCCAGTGAGTGCCAGCAGAGAGAGAGAGAGAGAGAGAGAGAGAGAGAGAGAGAGAGAGAGAGAGAGAGAGAGAGAGAGAGAGAGAGAGAGAGAGAGAGAGAGAGAGAGAGAGAGAGAGATATGTGGTGACGATGATTCTAAAAAGAGTCTTTTGCTGTTTTAACGTTTGCTGTTTTGCTTCTTCTTTGCTGCAAACTCTTTGTAGCAGCAGCGGTGGTAGTGTCATCATTATTAAATTTAACATCCGTGTGTTATTCTATCTTTGTTCATTTCAAAATAAAGAAATCTTTCTCTGTTTTTTGGACTTCCTCTGTCTTTCTTTTGAGGGTTGTTTTTTCTAACTAAACTTTTCCTTTCATTTTGTTTTTGGTGATATAAACATGTTTTCTTCTTTTCTTTCTTTCTTTCTTTCTTTCTTTCTTTCTTTCTTTCTTTCTTTCTTTCTTTCTTTCTTTCTTTCTTTCTTTCTTTCTTTCTTTCTTCTTCATTCTTTCTTTCATTCTTTGTTTTTGTTGTTGCTATTGTCGTTCTTCTTCTTCTACTTCTTCTTCTTCTTCTTCTTCTTCTTCTTTTTCTTCTTCTTCTTTTTCTTTCTTCTTCTTCTTCTTCTTCTTCTTCTTTCTTCTTCTTCTTCTCTTCTTCTTCTTCTTCTTCTTCTTCTTCTTCTTCTTCTTCTTCTTCTTCTTCTCCTTCATCATCATCATCATCATCATCATCATCATCATCATCATCATCATCATCATCATCATCATCATCATCATCATCATCATCATCATCATCATCATCATCCTTGTTGTTGTTGTTGTTGTTGTTGTTGTCACTCTTTGTTGTTGTTGCTGTTGTTGTTGTTGTTGTTGTTGTTGTTGTTGTTGTTCTTCTTCTTCTTCTTCTTCTTCTTCTTCTTCTTCTTCTTCTTCTTCTTCTTCTTCTTCTTCTTCTTCTTCTCTTCTTCTTCTTCTTCTTCTTCTTCTTCTTCTTCTTTCTTTCTATTCTCCAAAGCTACAATCTTTTACATCAGTTTCCTAGATCTTATTTTTATTTTTATTTTTTAGATCTTATTGGGTTCAGCATGATTAAACATTTTTTTCTTCTTCTTCTTCCTCTTCTGCTGTCTTCTGCTTCTGCTTTCTTCATCGTTTTTCTTTTCCTTTTCCCAAAATGCTTTCGCTGCTTTTTGTGGTTAATTTCTTGTACTTTTCTTTCTCCTTTCTATGGACACGCTTTCATATCATTCTTGCTCCCAGCTTTCCAGCCGTTTTTCCTTTTTTTTCTTCCGTCGATCTCATTTAATACATTTTTTTTTTGGTCAATCTATTTTTTTTTCTGAAAAAAAGACTACTTCTCTGTCTTCTTGCATAGCCGTTGCGTGTTTCATCTGAGATCGAATTACTGTTCGCAATATCATTTTCACATTTTCTTGCGCGTATCTATACCCTTGAGTTAACATTAGGGCATGCAAAAGGTTCTTTCTTTCCTTTTTGTTTTCTCTCTCTGTGTTTTTTTCCCTGTTCTTTTCCTTTTTTTTGTGCCTTTCTTGGTTTGTTATCTTTTATCTTTATCATGCGCCATCTCCTTCTCTCTTTCTTTTCCACTCTCTCTGTTACCCCCTCCTCTCAGCCCCCCGCCCACTCCCCTCCCCTCCACACACACAGAGACACCCACAAACACACATTGCCTTTTTGTTTTTACCTTTTTTCCCCCGTGTTCATCCTTCTGTATTCTCGCGTTCTTTTTGTTCGTTAGTAAAAATAAAAAAACCAAGAATTTACTATCTCTGTGTTTCTATTCTTCTGTTCGTCTTCGCCCCCTCCCCCTTCATTTTTTTCCTTATTTCGTTCTTGTTCTTTCTGTTTTCCTTTTTTTAAAAATTCCTTTGTCTATCTATTCGTTCATCACCTTATTTTTTTTAATAAGTCTAACTTCTTCTATTCTTTTTTCTTCAATTTGTGTTCCTATCAATCGCTGTCTATGTACATCTAATCGTTTTTCTTCAGTTTCTTCTTTCTTTTCTTTTCTTTCTTTCTTTTTCTTTCTTTCTTTATCTTTCTTTTCTTTCTTTCTTTCTTTTTTTCCTTTCTCTCTATCTCTCTCTTTCTTTCTTTTTTTGGTTTCGATTTTTTCGTTCATTTTTCTGTCTAGCTGTCTTTCTTCATTCCTTCCACCCTTTGTGTGTCTTTCTTTCTTTCTTTCTTTCTTTCTTTCTTTGACCCATAACCTATGTGGTCGTAGGAGAACGAGGCATCAGAGACCTCAACTTCTCCAGGGATCAGCATATTGAGGGCGACGCCCATCTCCTCTCCCTCGCTGCTTTACCTTCCCTGACCCTAAAGAGGGCAGGTACCCATTTACAGCTAGGTGAGCTGAGTGGCTGTACTGAAGCCAAGGCGCGCAAACGGTCACCCATCCAAGTGGTAACCACGCTTGATGCCGCCTAACCTTAGCTGGGGGAAAGCGAGTGCTCTGACCACTGAGCTGTCCCCGTATCTAGTTGACATTAACACATATTTCTACCTTGATATGTTTATTTCCTTTTTCGATATTCTTCTTTTAACCGACTTATCTCTACATTAATTTTTTTCGATGTCCTTCCTGTTTCCTTTTTTGCTTTGTTTAAATTTTATTCTAGCATTTTATGTTTTTTAAGTCTTTAATCTCTTTGTTTCTTCCTCATTCTTTTCCTAGAAGCAAAAAAGTTAGGATCGTGCAGAGGAGACTAGATATAAATATGTTTCGTGTCGAGCAAGCAATTTCCTGCCCGTAAATAAAACAGTTCATGGCATCTGTGGTGTTTGCGGCAAGTTTACGGTTTTCCTGGAGATTTAAACGCTTTTTAAGAGCAACAACAACAACAACAACAACAGCAACAACAACAACAACAACAACAGCAACAACAACAACAACAGCAACAACTGAACAAAAGCACGCACATACACATACGCACACCAATATAAAAAAAAAGAATAGAAACCAAAGAAATGTAATGCAAAGAACAAAACCTTTTCATGAGGCGAGAGAGAGAGAGAGGGAGAGGGAGTGTGTGTGTGTGTGTGTGAGAGAGAGAGAGAGAGAGAGAGAAGAGAGAGAGAGAGAGAGAGAGAGAGAGAGAGAGAGAGAGAGAGAGAGAGAGAGAGAGAGAGAGAGAGAGAGAGAGAGAGAGAGAGAAGAGAGAGAGAGAGAGAGAGAGAGAGAGAGAGAGAGAGAGAGAGAGAGAGAGAGAGAGAGAGAGAGAGAGAGAGAGAGAGAGAGAGAGAGAGAGAGAGAGAGAGAGAGAGAGAGAGAGAGAGATTTTTTGCAAGAAAAAAAACCCGAAAATCAAAACGTCCTCTTAAGAAATAAACACACTGCTTCTGCTTCTGTTAATGCTGCTCCTTCTGCTGCTGCTAGCTCTGCTGTTTCTTGTGGTATTGGTTTGACCATCGTTGCCGCTACCGATGCCGCTACTGCTAGTATTGCTGCTTGTACTGCGGTTACTACCGCCAACTTCTAGTGTTGCTTCTTCTACTGCAGGCGCTGCGCTACCACATCACCACTGCCACTATATATTGTTATATGTTCCTTCCTGATGCTGTCAGTAGTTAGCCTTGTGCACCAACCATCAAGAGATTTCACTTGGGACAGGCTGATTGATGCATTGAAGGAAGGAGACAACGGGTTTTCATCACCAAGTCTGGAATGATAGAGCCAAGAATGGCTGAAAAGAGCACAAGGCAGGATATCAAATTGTTGATGAAGACTTTTTTGTTGCTGTAAGATTTTTTTTCTCTATGTGATTGTTTGTACATTTGTTTATTATTTTTTTGTGTATGTTTTATACTATTCTGCGTAAGACTAGTTATACTTCGTGATGTTCTGTGTAAAGAATAATGGCCTTTTTATTGTACATCTTTGTCATAAGCATAAGTACTTACGATTTGTTTTCTTATGATTTTGCTTTTACATTTGGAGGGTAGTTGTCTTGTCTTCATTTAGTTTTTAAAAAAACTGTTTTTATATGGATGAAAAGACACTTTCCATTGTAGTGAAGCATTAGTTGCCTCGCAGGAAAAAAAGGTGTCACTGTGCTTTGTGTTAGATCCATCGTCGTTGCTTAACAAAATAGTGTGTACCACATGTGAACATTAAACTTCACTACTAAGTAGGAGATTCAATGTCTCACTCTTCTGTGGCAATAACGAAAGGAAGACAACGACAGGTGTAATGACAACGACCACAAGAAGAAGAACAACAAGAAGAAGAAGTTAACAACAACATCATCAACAACAGCAACAACAGCAATTACAAGAACAAACAACACAAAGAACAAAGACAGGAGCAGCAAGAACAATAGTAAAAAGCGGAAACACCAAAAGGAAGCCAAAAACAACAACCCACAAACAAACAAACAAGAACAACCACAACCTCATTAACAGCAAGAAACAATCAGGTGAGCTGCTAAAACTATCATTCCACATTTAAAAAAACAACCGACCAGCAGATTTACATGTGCCTCCCAGGAATCAAGAGCCCATGGGAAATCAGAAAACATGCTCAGGCGCCATCTTTAAACCACAGCTCCCATTGCTAAGCACCATAAAGGGAGCAAACTGTTCCATTTCCTGAATACACCCATCATTACTGACTTTTTTTGGTGAAAGACTGATCTGTACCAAACAAAAGCAAAAACAAAAACAGAACAAAAACAAACAAAAAAGATCGACAACACAAAAAAACTGTAACAGAAAAAAACCTCCATGAAGAAGCTCACAACCATTAATGCAAGACTTAAAGGCACACTGCCACAGCTTACAAGACTTCAAGAGGGACGTTTGTATAAATCTGAGTGCTTTTCTTTTTCTCTTTTTTCTTCTTGTCTTCAAACTTTTGGTGTTAGTAAGTCATGCTAAAAAATTGCAGGAACGAGGACATGTCCAAAAAAATGTCAAAGACCTTCTTCGCAAAGTTTGAGGTAAGTATGTAATTCATGTTCTCATGTTGTGGGACAGAGGGGGTAGAGACAAAATTTTAAAAAAAGACAGAAAAAGTGAATGAAATAGTGTGTGAGTGAGTGTGTGTGTGTGTGTGTGAGTGTGTTTACAAAAAAACTGAACGAGACTCTGTGTTTGTGTGTGTGTGTTTACAGTAAAAAAAGTGAATGAGACTCTGTGTGTGTGTGTGTGTGTGTGTGTGTAGAGAAAAAAGTGAATGAGACTCTGTGTCTGTGTGTGTGTGTGTGTGTGTTTACAAAAAAAGTGAATGAGACTCTGTGTGTGTGTGTGTGTGTGCTTCCTTACCTTCTGTGGTGTGTCTGTCTTGCTGTTCCCACGCCGCTCACTGTTATCTCCCCGCCCCCACTAGAGTCTAAAGAACCAATGACGTCCTTTGACAGTTTCCACCCACCTACCTCCCCCCCCCTCCCTTCCCCCCCCCCCCTCCCCCCCCCCCCCCCACACACACAGATGAGACAATTATAGCCACAGGGCGAAACGAACAGAGACAGACTGACACTAGTACAAATGCCACAGACTATCTACAAAGAAGGATAATTATACACATTGCACTGACCGCTAATAAAACTAGAAAACAAACAGATATTAGTTGTTAATATTTCGCCCATGTTCCATGATACATAATATTCAATAATGCTACAAACATTTGTAAATGCGTGGTTTGTGTGGTCATTATAGGTAGGCTATCTGAATAGAAACGCTGCAGCTGGTTTTTCCCACTGCGCAGTTGAAATGAACGATGTTGAAGACGTGTCTCTTGTCTCTTGTCTTTATTTAAACAAACATATTTTACTCACAACGCCTTGGCAAGAGCTTGGAGGTCAACCAGTGGTGTGATATTGTGTATCTTACCGTATATTTGCGGTGTGCGGGTTTTGGTGTTTTTTTTGCGGTGTGCGGGATTTTGTTGTTTTTTTTGCAGTGTGCGGGGATTTTTGTTGTTGTTTTTTTGCGGTGTGCGGGTATTTTTGCGGTGTTCGGGTTTGTTTGCGGTGTGCGGGTTTTTTTTTTGCG
The DNA here is from genome assembly GCA_028751875.1 of Rapana venosa. NCBI lineage: Eukaryota > Metazoa > Mollusca > Gastropoda > Neogastropoda > Muricidae > Rapana > Rapana venosa. The sequence continues at coordinate 30,469,883 of CM054144.1, forward strand.
GTGTGCGGGTATTGTTTTTTTGCCGTATGCTGGTATTTATTTTTTGTGGTGTGCGGGTGTTTTTTTTTTGCGGTGTGCGGGTATTTTTTTTTTGGCGGTGTGCGGGTATTTTTGCGGTGTGCGGGTATTTTTCATATTTTTACGGTGTGCGGGTATTTTTCGTATTTTTGCGGTGTGTGGGTATTTTTCGTATTTTTGCGGTGTGCGGGTATTTTTCGTATTTGTGCGGTGTGCGGGTATTTGTGCGGTGTGCGATCAAAAAGCTCGACATTATTTTGTATATCCCTATTCCGACAATGGGGAAGATTGGGTTTTTGTTGTTTT
>CM054144.1:30472706-30477706 GCA_028751875.1 Rapana venosa
TGTGTGTGTGTGTGTGTGTGCGTTGGTAAGTTGCCAGACGCTCACTTCACGTGTTGGTGTGTTTGTGTGTGTGTGTGTGTGTGTGTGTTTGTGAGGGTTTGTGTATGTGTGTGTGTGTGTGTGTCTTTGAGTGTGTGTGTGTGTGTGTGTGTATGTGTGTGTGTTTGAATGTGTGTGTGTGTGTGTGTGTGTGTGTGTGTGTGTGTGTGTTTGTGCGTGTGTGTGAATGTGTGCATGCGTTCACACATGTTGTTGTTGTTGACTTCAATTTTACGTCTGTTCACTTCTAGTGATGTTAGACGAATGCACACGTACATGTGTGCGCGCGTGTGTATGCGTGCACACGTGCGTGCGCGCTTGCCTATGTGTGTGTGAGGGCTTGTGTGTGTGTGTGGGGGGGGGGGGAGTATGTGTTTTTTACTAAGTCACCAGATGTTCATTTCATTCTGCCAAAAGGATGAGGACACAAGAAAGAAAGAAAAAAACGCCTTAGAGAAGTATGCAGAGGAGAGACTGAGGTCAGGAAGAAGAGTGTAAGGAGTAGTGGGATGGAGAAAAGCAGAGAAACAGACAGACAGACAGGACAGACAGACAGACAGAGAGAGAGAGAGGAGAGGAGGAGAGAGAGGGAGAGGAGAGAGAGGAGATGAGGAGAGAGAGAGGAGAGAGAGAGAGGAGAGAGAGAGAGAGAGAGGAGAGAGAGAGAGAGAGATGAGAGAGAGAGAGAGAGGAGGAGAGGGAGAGAGAGGAGAGGTAGAGAGTCAAGAGATGGAGAAGAGAGAGAGGAGGAAGGAGAAGAAGAGAGGAGAGAGAGGGGGAGAGAGGTAGGGAGTAGGGTGGAGAGAGAGAGAAAGAGAGGAGAGGAGAGACAGAGAGAGAGGGGAGAGAGGAGAGAGAGAGGAGAAGGTGGGAGAGAGAGAGAGAGAGGGTGGAGAGAGAGAGAGAGAGAGGGGATGAGGAGAAGAGAGAAGGAGAGAGCAGGAGAGAGGGGAGAGGGTGAGAGAGAAGAGAGAGGAGAGGAGAGGGGGAGAGAGAGAGAAGAGAGAGAGAGGAGGAGAGAGAGAGAAGAGAGAGGGGAGAGAAGAGAAGGGAGAGAGAGAGAGATAGGGAGAGAGAGGAAGGAGAGAGGGGAGAGAGAGGGAGAGAGAGAGGGGAGGGGAGAGAGAGAGGGTGGGAAGAGGAGAGAAGAAGAGAGAGGATGGAGAGAGAGAGGGGGGAGGGAGAGAGAGAAGGTGGAGAGAGAAGAGGTGGAAGAGAGAGAGAGAGGAGGAGGGGAGGGAGAGAGAGTAAGGGGTGGAGAGAGAGAGAGAGAGGGGGAGAGAGAGAGAGGGAGAGGAGAGAGAGGAGAGGAGAGAGAGGGGAGAGAGGAGGAGAGGGAGAGGAGAGAGAGACAAGGGTTGAAGAGAAGAGAAGAGAGAGAGAGAGAGAAGAGAGAGAGAGAGAGGAGAGAGAGAGAGATGAGAGAGAGAGAGAGAGAGGAGAAGAAGAAACCAATGTAATGGAAGACAGGCAGACAAACAGATAGATAGACAGAGACAGAGAGAACCCAGAGATAGAGAGACAGGGACAGAGGACGAGAGAGGGAGGCAGAGATAGAGGGGGGGGGGGGAGAGAGAGAGACATAGAAGAGAGGAAGAAGAAGAAGAAGAAGAAGAAAGAAGAAGAAAAGAAGAAGAAGAAGAAGAAGAAGAGAAGAATTCCGAAGAAGAATTCCGAAGAAGAAGGAGAAAAATTGCTGCGAAGAAAAATTCCGAAGAAGAATTGCGAAGAAGAAAAAGAAGAAGAAGAATTGCGAAAAAGAAGAAGAATTGCGAAGAAGAAAAAGAAGAACCTATGTAATAGCTTCAGGGGCAGATCTGAAGTTTATAGGTTTGCTGTTTGAGTTTTCTTTCCCTCCCCGCTGTTGTTTAGCAGCAGCCATTGCGATGTACTATGTGTACTCCCCATCCTTGCCCCCCTAACATTACAACAGGGGCCACCTGCAATGCTTTCTCAACCTGCTAGTGTTTTGGTAACACTCTCTGGCCTGTTCCTCAGTCTGGTGCCTGTGACTTTAAGCCACAGTCCCAACCTGCTAGCGTCCATAAGCGCCTTCTGCTAGACATCACTTAGCACTTTTTTATTGGTACAACACGTTTGAGTTCTGATCAATAAATCGATAATTAATCACCATACTGGAAAATTTCTACTTTTACAATAAAGCAGGCCTGTTTCCGAGTCCAGTCATATAAAAAAAAGTGAAAATGTCAAATTTTGATACTAAGACCCTTCTGGCTGGTACCCCTCGATTTGTTCATGTGCCTCCCCGTCTCCCTCCGTCACTCTCTGTCTGTAGTTTGTATTAACCTTCCCCCTTCCCCCTCTCCCTGTCTGTCTGTCTGTATCTCTGTGTATCTCAGTGTCTCTTTCTCTCCTTCTTTTTGTCTACGTCTCTTTCTCTAGGTCTCTCTGTGTCTGTGTCTCTGGCTCGGTGTACGTGTGTGTGTGGTGTGTGTGTGTGTGTGTGTGTGTGTGTTTGTGTGTGTGTGTGTGTGTGCATCTTTGTGTGTGTGTATGTGCTTGTGTGTATATCTTTGTGTGTGTGTCTGTGTGTGTATCTTTGTGTATGTGTGTGTGTATGTGTATCTATGTGTGTGTGTCTCTGTGTGTGTGTGTATCTTGTGTGTGTGTGTGTGTGCGTGCGTGGTGTGTTTGTGTGTCAAAGTCAAAATCAAACTTTTAGTGTGTGTGTGTGTGTGTGTAAGTGTGTGAGAGAGAGAGAGAGTATGTGTATGTGTGTTTTTGTGTGTGTGTGTTTGTGTATGTGTGTGTGTGAGAGAGAGAGTGTATGTATGTGTATGTGTGAGTGTATGTGTGTGTGTGTGTTTGAGTGTGTGTGTGTTTGTGTGTTTGAGTGTGTTTGTATGTGTGTGTGTGTATGTGTGTGTTCTCAGAATATTTCAGCTCTGATTATATATATATTTTTTTTAAGTGACGTTTACACCTGGGCGCTCACGAATGTGCTATATCACCCGTGCGTGCTTAATGAGGCGAATGACTTATCCCCACATCTCTTTACAACTAGTACAACACACACCCTCACCCCCACCCCCCACCCCCCAACCCACCTCCCCGCGCCCCCGTCCCACATCTTCCCATGTCACACACTCCAGTCATTTCTTTCTATTGTTTTGTAAAAAAAAGAAGAACAAGGGGGGAACAATAAAGGTGTGGAGGTGTGAAAAACCTTCTCCTCTGCCTCTTTCTCCGCGTTCCTGTTCGTACCTTCGATTTGTTTGTTGTACAAGATTCAGCGCTACATTAATTCGATATATAATAATAATAATAAGTATTATTATTATTATTATTATTATTACTATTATTATTATTATTATTACTATATATTATTATTATTATTATTATTATTATTATTATTATTATTATTATTATTATTTTATTATTATTATTATTATTATTATTATTATTATTATTATTATTATTATTATTATTATTATTATTATTATTATTATTATTATTATTATAATATATCGAATTTATGAAGCGCTGAATCTAATAATAATAATAATTATTATAATTATTAGTATTAGCATTATTGTTATTGTTACTATTATTATTGTCATTGTTATTGTTACTATTATTATCCTTATTATTATTATTGATATTATTATTATTATTATGCTGCTGCTGTTGCTGCTGCTGGTGCTGACGCCTCTTATATATTTTGTATTTTTGTTTTGTTGTTATTGTTATCATCATCAAGATCATCATCATCATCATCATCATCATCATCATCATCATCATTCATCATCATCATCATCATCATCATTATTATTATTATCATAATTATAATCATAAACATTATTATTATTATTATTATTATTATTATTATTATTATTATTATTATTATTATTATTATTATTATTATTATTATTATTATTATTATTATTATTATTATTATTACCTGTCTTCGTCTGCCTTTCTGTCTTGTCCTATGCCTCTCTGTATGTCTGTCTGTCTTGCTGTCTGTCTGCCTGTCTCTGTCTGTCTGTTACTATGTCTCTTGTCTGTCTGTCTGTCTGATGCCTGTCTCTGCCTCCGCCTCTGTCTCTTTGTATCTGTCTCTGTCTTTGTCTCTGTCTTTATCTCTGTCTTTCTGTCTCTGTCTTCTTGTCTGTCTCTGTCCTTTTCTCTGACTGTTCCTCTGTCTGTTTTGTCTGTCTGTCTTGTCTGTCTGTCTCTCTCTCTCTCTCTCTCTCTCTCTCTCTCTCTCTCTCCTCCTCTCTCTCTCTCTCTCTCTCTCTGAAATACAAAAGAAAAACCAGATACACACTCGCTCAAAGACTAACCCAAGTTGGTGAACATCAGAGCCATAGCTAAGGAACGCAAAAAGACAAACAAACATTAAAACAAGAAAGCACTTTTTCTACGAAACAGCAAGATATAATTTAAAAACAGAATACATAAAATGTAAAATTTTTGTCTTCCAACCTCTACAAAACAGAAGACAGACTCATCAATTTTTATAATACAAGGGCACTTGAACAGTTTCAGCCTACAGTTAGGCTCGTAAATAGAAATAAATAGTGCCAACACAAGCAAGATACAGGATAAAAACCATACTATAAGTAGAATGTCAAACATAGTTCTTCGTTCTCATACTCAAGACAAAAATAAAGTATTGCTTTTGCTGGCTGCGTAATCATTTTTGGCTATAGTATTGTACAGTAGGAGGACAGATTCCAACTGATTTTTTTTCCTGATACGTTTTGATGTGGAGAAAGGTCGTAGGAAGGATTTGGTAGTGAAACAAAAAACACGAGAGAGAGAGTGAGAGAGAGAGGGAGAGAGTGAGAGAGAGAGAGAGTGAGAGAGGGAGAGAGAGTGAGTGAGAGAGAGAGAGAGGGGGGGAGAGTAGAGAGATGGAGAGAGAGATAGGAAAGAGAGAGAGAAAGGGGGGGGGGGAGAGAAAACGAGAGAGAGAGAGAAGGGGAGAGAGAGAG
>CM054144.1:30487706-30492706 GCA_028751875.1 Rapana venosa
AGAGGAGAGAGAGAGGAGAGAAAGAGAGAGAAAGAGAGAGAAAGAGGGAGAGTTTTATTTATGTATATTTATTTATTTATTTATTATTTTATATCGAGGATAATGGAATAAGCACTCATGTGTTTTTTTTACATCCAGTCCTCATGTGTATGCAGTTTTGTAAATTTTGTCATCTGTTCCCATGCATGCGTTCGCACACGGGGCCTCGGTTTATAGTGTCATCCGAATGACTTTGACATTCAGTTCGATTTTGTTGTCAAACTGAGAAGAAAGGGCGAGGCTGGGCATCAAACCCAGAACCTCTCTGTTTACTTGTTGGCAGGCAAACGTCTTAACCATCGTGCCACCTTCCTGAGTGTGAGAGAGAGAGAGGAGAGAGAGAGAGAGAGAGAGAGAGAGAGAGAGAGAGAGAGAGAGAGAGAGAGAGAGAGAGAGAGAGGAGAGAGAGAGAGAGAGCGAGAGAGCGAGAGCAAGAGAGAGAAGAGAGAGAGAGAGAGAGAGAGAGAGAGAGAGAGAGAGAGAGAGAGAGAGAGAGAGAGGAGAGAGAGAGAGAGGAGAGAGAGAGAGAAACCTCAGGGACTGCGGCAAAGTGAATTCTTTACCCATTGGTGTCCGGATCCCTGACGCTGGCTGGAATATAATAACCAGCAGCTTGCAAGTCCTCTCTCCCCCCCCCCTCCCCCCCCTCCCCACTGTCAAGTGCTCTCTGGGGACACAGGCAGTATGGACAGTGCCGGTATGCTCTTTCCTTCTGTCCTGCTATCAGAATAATGGCCGTCGTGGGTGTATGGCACAATTTTAGTTTCAAACATTTGAAATATTATCATTTTTTTCAGAAGATTAAAAAATGGACTGTTTTAGAAAAAAAAACCCAACAATGTGGGCTTTGTTCGTTGGTCGGTTGGTTGGCTGGTTGGTTGGTTGGTTTGTCGGGTGGATGGTTAATTGGTTGGTTGGATGGATTGTTGGTTGGTTGGTTGGGTGGGTGGATGGCTGGTTGTTTGGTTGGATGGTTAGTTGGTTGGTTGGGGCAGGTTGGTTGGTCGGCTGGTTGGTTGGTTGGTCGGGTGGATGGCTGGTTGGTCGGGTGGATGGTTGGTTTGTTGGCCGGGCGGATGGTTGGTTTGCTGGTCAGATGAATAGTTGCTTGGTTGGTCGGGTGGATGGTTGGCTGGTTATTTAGTTGGATAGTTGGTTGGTTGTTTGGTTGGCTGGTTAGTTGGTTGGTTGGGGCATATTGGTTGGTCGGGTGGATGGTTGGTTGGTTGATCGGGTGGATGATTGGTTGGTTGTTTGGTTGGATAGTTGTTTGATTGGCTGGTTAGTTGATTGGTTGGGGCAGGATAGCCTTGTGGTTAGAGCATTAAACTTGCAATCTGAGGGCACCAGTTCCAGCCACCATTTGAGACATCTTTTTGACAGGAAGTTTTCCGTTAGCTATCTTCAGTACTGGCTCCATCCTCCTGAAAGTCAGGACCAAACCATGAATGCTATGACTTGCGCATGTAGGAACGCTCCCAGAGCATGAAACAATTATTGTGCGTGCGTTAATACATGTTCCGCCTTTCGGAAGAGTAAGCCATTGTGTGCCATTAGGGAATGGATGAGACTTTTTTGTGTTAAATCGCATCCACGTTGGTGTCTAGGCCACTCTCCTCAAAAGTCCTTCGGATGAAACTATAAACCGAGGACCCGTGTGCGAACGCACGCAGAAAATCTTCAGCACACGTTAAAACCCGTTCCGCTTTTAGGAAGAGTAGGCCATTGTGTGCCGATGGGAACGGATGACAACATTTACAAAACTGCATACACACGGGGACTGGATGAAAAAAAGCACATGGGTGCTTATTCCATTATCCTCGAAATAAAAATTTAAAAAATAAATAATAATAGTCTGGCCAGTATACCCCAAGTAAGAAAATGGACAATGATGTGAATAGCGGTCAAGCAGCCGCATACGTACAATCTCATCATTGGCAAAGTTGAGAGGTGTAGCGGAGGGGTGAAAAAGATAAAGAAGAAAGAACACAATCTAGGAGAGTATAGACGAATTAGTAAAAGTAATGTCAGTGAAAGAAAAAGAATCCAAATCAACCCCCCAAAATAATGATTCAAACAGAAACTCAATCAGAGCGGAGAAAAGCCAGCTAAAACCAAAAAAAGTATCAGGATTTTGAATTTTCCAGTTTCTTGCAATGCTTGACGCATTTTCTATTCGGGTTTGTGTCATGGATGCCTTAAGATGATATATCATGTTCAGAAGAAAAAAACCAGTGACTATTTGTCAAATGAACAGCCACATGCTTAACCTGCTAGCAAACCATTCAACGAACGAACGAACGAATGAATGAACGAAACAACCAACCAGCCAGCCAATCGACCAGCCAACCAACCAACCAACCAACCAACCAACTAACCTACTAACTTCCCATCCATCCTTTCATCCAACCAACCAACCAACCAACAAAACAATCGCGCAAGCAAGCAAATAAACAACTAACCGTCTAGCCAGCAAATTGATGAATCAATAAACTTTAAATCCACTGTGACCTTTTATCCCTTCAACGTTTACAAAACTCTGCAGCTCGACTAATTCTCAGAAAGAAAAAATCTGAGCATATTACCCCTCTCTTGAAATCTCTCCACTGGCTGCCTGTGCCACAGAGAGTAAACTATAAGATCAGTACCCTCTGTTACAAATGTCTCCACAAAACAGCACCCGCCTACCTCTGTGAATGTCTTCACTTGTACACTCCTTCTCGTTCTCTCCGCTCTGCTGCAGATACCTTGTCCTTACGAATACCTAGATTCAACCAATCCACCATCGGCCGTCGCTCTTTCTCAATTTCTGGTCCATTGATGTGGAATGATCTCCCTCTCTCTCTCCGTCAAAAGCCTTCTTATGACACTTTCAAACCTAAGATTTTCCTCTCCTGCTTCATCTCATGGTTTTTTCTGCCTTCGGCGGCCGAGATTCTATTGCCCTGCCGGGGTGTGTGACCTCTGTGTGTGTGTGAGTGTGTGTGGTTTTTTTTTTTTATATATTATTTTATATCGAAGATAATGGAATAAGCACTCATGTGTTTTTTTTACATCAAGTCCCCGTGTGTATGCGGTTTTGTCAATTTTGTCATCTGTTCCCACCGGCACACAATGGCCTACTCTTACGAAAAGCGGAACAGGATTTAACTTGTGCGGAAGATGTTCTGCGTGCGTTCGCACGTGGAGCCTCGGTTTATAGTCTCATCGAAGGACTTTTGTGTGTGTGTGTGTGTGTGTGTGTGTGTGTGTGTGTGTGTGTGTGTGTGTGTGTGTGTGTGTGTGTGTGTGTGTGTGTGTGTGTGTGTGTGTGTGTGTGTGTGCGTGCGTGCACATTTGGACTTGATGGAACTATTACTTGCTACTGGTTGTATGACTGTGTAAGAATGAGTTGAGTGCAAGCGCTTTGATTTGTCTCTGCAAGATATAGCGCTATATAAATTCCATTTATTATTATTTATATTATTATTATTATTATCATTATTATTATTATTATTATTATTATTATCTCTTTGCAACACAAAGGACAAAACAAAATGAGCATTTCAAAGCATGCTACTCTAGCGTGTCTCTTATCAGTTTGTTGTGGTTTTCTATAAAAAAAATCACAAAAAACAAAAACACCCCCCTCCCCACACACACGAACACCGATGATAACGACAATTAGTGTAGATATAAAATGTTGATCCAATGTTCTGAACATGTACCCATGTGCAGTCATTTTAGGAATATGATACTCTTACAGATTTGGTGAAAGAAAAGTGTATAAATGCAAGTATTGTACATCTTGCATAATCATTTGCGTTACAATCAAACAGCAACTACTGTTATCTGCCACATGGGCAAACATGCGTTGTGATGCCACTAAGAACCTGCCAAGTCAGGCCCTGCACATCCGACTTTGGCGTGGGAGAGAATTGTTATATTCTGCGTCTGTCTGGAGTTAAAGACAGGAGAATGGACAAAGCTGGCAGGAAATAGACAAGAAGATGGTAACAGGTTGTAAAAGGATTAAGGCAGAAACAAAGAGAGGTATAGAAAAGAGTGAATTCCTGGCATAAACTTTCCAGAAGGAAGGGATGCTGTTTATAATGACAGGCCCCAGGTATCCCCATGGGGAAGTGTTTTCAAAAAGAAACACAGGGATTTACAACTTCAGCTCCTTCCTTCTTGTCATTCTTTGTCCTCAATCCACCTTATTTTCTTGCACTGTTCACCCCCATCCTCCTCCTCCTTTTAATCTGTCCTAGCTCTAGCTGTGGATTTTTGTTTGTTTTGTCTAGGTCTGTATTTGTTCGTGGCTTTCCTTCTCCTTTTGTTTACTCGTTTCACGCGCGTGTCGGCATTTTCCATCCTTGTTTATCCGACATCCTATTTTCACATGCTGGTTATCTGATCCCTTTACATTGTTAATTGGACGAAGCTTGACGCAGTATGAAAAGAAAAGATACACATGCTGATGGCGTTGCTAGTTTTTTATATTTTCGCACTAAAGACCCTTGTTTATTCTATGTGACGCAGATTCCTGTTCTTTGCTTCTCTAGAAGTGTACGCCTCTATTGCTAATGAAAATAGATAGGAGACCTTAGCTGATGAAGCTGATAATTATAGACACTAGTATAGTTTATCAGAGCAAGTAAATTGTCTAAGGAGTTCTGCTGATTTCTTGAGGAAGATGTTTATGACTTCAAAGAAGGAAACATGCTTAATTAAAGACATTAAGGAAATAAAACAACAGAAAGAACGATATCAACAGCATCAACAGCAGTGTCAGCAACAGCAGCATGTGTAGCAGCAGAAATACTCATATGTTTTATACATAATATACATGCATTTTATTTACATATTTTCGTCTTTCCTCTGAGCTGCTACAGCTTTGAGGCTCACCGATGACAATATTTCGCATATGCGACCTTTTTGTTTTTACTCACTATTCATGTAGCTGCAACCCGACTTTGGGT
>CM054144.1:30510206-30512706 GCA_028751875.1 Rapana venosa
AAACAAGCAAATACGATACACATGCACACAAACATACGTCGCATACATGCATACATGTATACATACATACATACATACATACATACATACATACATACATACATACATACATGCATGCATACATACATACATACATGCATACATGCATACATACATACATACATACATGCATGCATGCATGCATGCATGCATACACATGCATGTATCCATACATACACAAACAAAAACATGCAATCAATCCAAACACACACACACACACACACACATACACACACACGAACGCGCACCCACCCACCCACATACACACCACACACACACACACACACACACACACACACACACACACACACACACACACACACACACACACACACACACACACACACACACACACACACACTCATCTTCGGATGAAACTATAAACCGAGGCCCCGTGTGCGAACGCACGCAGAACATCTTGCGCATACGTTAAATCCTATTCCGCTTTTCGTAAGAGTAGGCCATTGTGTGCAGGGACTGGATGTAAAAAAGCACATGAGTGCTTATTCCATTATCCTCGATATAAAAGAATAATTAAATAAATACATACATAAAAAAACATGTGCGAAAATAAACCATCTAAAAATAAAAGTTTTACTTTGACTTTGACACACACTTTTCTTTATGTCATTTTGTATTTCCTGTCTATAAAAGCATATACATCTTTGTCCTGTTACATACTTTACTGGGTTTTTTTTCAAAAGTAGGAAGGAAGTGGGCCTGACACTCACCCGCACGCCATTAAGGGAGATTGAAAAAAAGAAGAAGAAAATAGCAGACAGTATAAGTATTATTCCGGATGTTACTTTCTGAAATTTCATTTGGTGTCAGACAATACCTCCCATTTTAAGAAATACTCTGACGCCAGGGATGAAAATATAAATAAATTACTTGTTTAAAAAAGGAAAGTATTCAAATTTTGATGACATAGTCTGTTCAAAGCAAGAATACAAAACGAGAAATGTACCGAACACCTTAGGGAACAATATAATATATATATTATATATTATATATATTATATATATTTTTTATATTATATATAATATAATATATATATATATATATATATATATATATATATAATATTGTGTGTGTGTGTGTGTGTGTGTGTGTGTGTGTGTGTGTGTGACAAAGCAAAAAAAAAAAGGCTCGGCTGGAATGTTATTTTACAACACCTTTTTTTTAAAATTCTAGGTGTGATGCCACTTTCGAGATACTCTCAGTTGCTCTTGTCCTTTTAATCTGTAAACACATTGGCATTGCGTGTTTCGTTTGCAGAAGGCAGCTAGAAAATAATGTTGTAGAAAATACATTCTCTGTTGTGTCTATAAAATGTAAAGTGGAGAAGGAAAGACTTAGTTTGGATAAAACGAAAGGAAATTAAATGATAAGCAGTTTCTTAAAATAAATAAGTCTTTCACGGATCTAATTACCATTGTACGTCCTCGCTTGAGCTAATAAATGTGTTGAAGCACAATAATTGACAATTGCAAAAAAACAAAACGAAACAAAATCAAATTATATTGCAATAACTTTGTTCCATTAAACCAAGCTTTTTGAGTATTTCGGACTTAGAAACAAAAGACTCTGAAAAAAGAAGCACATCTCTTTCATTAAATGCCAGCTCAACCTTTTTACCCCCAAAAAATTGTTTTCACTAATATGCCGATGAAATCAAGACATATGCAAAAATAATAGACACAGTTTAAACATTCTCTTTTTGTTAGCTTTTGTAACTGCCAATTTGATTTTTTTACAGTGTGTACAATAGTGTTCTTGTTTGGGTTTTTTTCTGTCGTGTGTCCACTGCCTTTGTTTTTGCTTACATAGTAAAAATGAATTGTGTTATCCCGTGAGATGTCTGACTGCTAATGTGGAAGGAAACACCAGAATTAAAAATACCAACGGACCATATGAAGAGCTTCTGACTTAATAAACAAACACAAACTGAAGAGGTACAGGCACGTCACACGAACATCTGGACTGGCCAAGACTGTTCTACATGGAACAGTAAAAGGAGGGAGACAAAGAGACAGACGGAGAAAACGATGGGAAGACACCATCAGAGAGTGGACTGGCCTTGAGTGGAATAAATTGCTACGGAAAGCAGAGGACCGCGGGATGTGGAGGAAGCTGGTTAAAAAATCTTCACTGGTGCCCCCACGGTCCAAAAGGACTGCAGGATAGGTGAGGTGAAGGTGTGGTTTGTGGATTTGTTTAGTCATTTCTAATAAACTATATTAGCCTGTCTGTCCAGCTCTCTGCCTAGTTATACCTCTATCGGTCTGATCTAGGGGTCGGGGCAGCCTGGTCATTAGGGCGTTAGAGCGTTGATCTCGCCGTCAACAGGATCTTTCCTCTGGAGTTAACATCAGAGCCGACTCCACTCTCCCCTAAAGTCCTTCGGATGAGTCTATAAACCGAATTCCCGCGTGAAAACGCACACAGAATATCTTGCGCA
>CM054144.1:30515206-30557706 GCA_028751875.1 Rapana venosa
GTGTGTGTTTGTGTGTGTTTGTGTGTATATGTGTGTGTATACGCGCATTTATTTAGTTATTTAAAACAAAATTAGTTATCTTATTTGTGAGCATGAAGTTTTTTAAACTTTGTCTTCCATGTCTGTGTGTGTGTATGTGTGTGTCAAAGTCAAAGTCAAAGTCAAACTTTTATTTTCAGATGGTACATTGAATAAGCAGTGCATTTGCTTTTTTTCATCAAGCCATCTATCTAAAGGGAAAAAAAGCTAGAAAGAAAGATAATGTGTATGCAGACATAGAATAAAAAACCTAATCTATAGTAAACTATACAAATCAAGCAATAAAAGACAATAACATATGCATATATGGAATAAAAAGCAAAACAAAAAACCCAGAAAAATATTAAACCATACAATTCAAATAATTCAAAAGTCTTGAAAAAATATCAGTCATAATACAAACAAACAAGCAACAAAGAAAAACCAAACCAAAACAAACAAAGAAGACAAAACAAAATTTAAATTTAAAAAAACCTACACCAACTGCTTCCCTCCCCCCCCCCCCCCCCACACACACAAACCTTCAACCATACAACTTCAACCATGTTACTGTGTGCGTGCGTGTGTTTGTGTAGTATGTGTGTAAGTGTGTGTGTAAGTGTGTGCATCTCTTCCTCTCTTCGTCACTTGAAAAATACATTTTATAACTTATGACATGACAAAAATTATCTTTAAAAAGATACAACTAAATAACAATTCATTGATTTAAAAAAAAATGTTTTCGACCCTCACTTAAAATGTCCAGATTAACCAATGTTGAGATTTCGCGTATGAGACGAATTATTAAGGTAACCCCATTCCAACTCCGGGAATTCGAACTGGTTATGTAGACCTTTACTTTTAAATGAATTACACAAGCATGAATATTGAATCGCACACATTGATAAAAGTGCAATGCATTCTAGTCTCCAGTAATTTCATGACCCAAAAACCTAGTGCAGAGTACATGTGTTAATGCTTCCTTCACCACATATACATATCCCCTGTTTGCATTCAAACATAATTATAGAGACGGGATGAAAGGAGCATCAGACTCGTAATATTACAGTTATTATGCATAGACAGTGGGTTTAAATTACTGTTTAAGTGTTTTGTGGTACGAAGTTCTCCTTCAAGTTAGCATCAATTTCATCATCACATCTGCAACTCTTTCGGATCAGAGTCTAATCCATGGCCTATATTGTTAACAGATACAGAACGTTATAAATCCTTCTTTTTTCGCAAAAAGTAGGTTAGCTATGACATGTTTGATAGATGGCATAGACAAACACAGCACGCAATTCTACAACTAAGAAAATCCAGACTTTCGTGTGAGCACGTACACGCAGCCACACATACACAAACAGATGCATGCATGCACGCTTGTACGCATGCACGCATGCAAGCATGCACGCACGCACACACATGCACGCACGCACGCATACACACATACACGAAAATATGCGTGCACACACACACACAGATTGGAGATAGGGAGAGAAGGACACAGATAGGCAAAGAAAGGAGAGACAAGAGAGACAGAGAAACAGACAGACAGAAACCAAGAGGCAAAGAGAAACAGATACAGGGACCAATACAAAAATTAAACAGAAAAGAAGTAAAACGACAGAAAAAACAAACAACACGAATGTAGACAAACACGTTCAATGATTATGTAACAGAGCCCTCTAGGATTCCACACCATTATGCTACCAGTCTGTTCGTGCTCTGTTTGCTCCAATATTAGCTATCTCTTTATCTGTTTTCCTTCCGTTCCCCTTTCCCCGTTAAACGCACATTTCGGTGTGCGCTCCAAAAGGTCAGGGCTGCGAACATTGGAATGCTGTTTATTAAATTTTCTTCCCGAAAGAAGCTGTCCTAAATGCGGGTGGCTAAAACAAGAGGGCATTCTAATCACGTTCATCATAAGAGATATAATGAGCAGCGATGAATCAAAAAGCGAAAACTGTTGTTGTTTTTTTAATTCCAGGGGTGCTTGGCTTTTTGTTTAGTTTTCACTGTGGTGGTGGTGGTGGTTGTGGTTGCGGCGTTGTTGTTATTTTTGTTGTATTGTTACTGAAGATCTGCTCTATAAATGTATCCAACCCTTAAAGTCCCTTCATTACCTTCACCACTGTCCTTTTAAATTCACTTTTTTTTTCTTGTTAGTTGCATTGACATCATAATAATTGGTGAGCCAATAGTAAATAACTTTCAATTGTCATAGCTGTAGAAATACGATTCGACTTCGTTATTCCTAATATTTACAAACAACTGCATGGACCTTAAATTGTCTCTGTAAAGTATGGCAAGTTAGAAAGAAAACATTTGCGTGCGTCCTTACGCGTTTAATTTCAAATTCGAGTCTTTGTCAACACATCATTTCTCTAATGTGCTTGTCTGTTTATTATTTCACTACTAGCACGAGCTTTTAAATATCCATTTTTGACTTTAAACTGATCCGATTCTCTCGATCTGCATTGTGTCAAGCTTGTTATGTGGTTGGAATTGTTCTTACACTGAAGAGACATGGACGAAGGGAATGATTGAGGAAAAGCAACGGATCCCTTTCTGTTTTTACCAAATGCGCCAGCGCAGCGTCAGACAATCCAATCTACATCAGGAAAGTGTTGTTATTGTTAACACGTTCTCCATGTTACAAAAGGGAATTAAATTCACGTCAACAAAACTAGGTTACTGGCCCATTCTACCTTGTCTTTTGGGGGCAGCTAATGCATTTAGACGTACAAGAAGGGCCCTTTCATTCCAAAGCCAGTAGCCAAATTCAATTTGATCTTGAAAACTGGAAGAAATATGCAGAAGTTTGTCAGACTGGCAGACAAAAGAAATACAGCCAGTGCTCCCATTTTAGGTGCAAGGCAAAGAAATATTGTCTCACACAGACACACGTAAGCAGGGGAGATTATACAAAGCAAATCATACTCAGACATCTCTAGGAAAACTCCAACACACCATGAATGAGCTGACTGCATATATGATACAATGGTACTGAACAAACCTGCAATTTCCCTGAAGTCCTGTTAAGGATTTTATCTTTCAGACATTTTCAGTCTCTGACATCTCCAGTTGCAGTTCCTTTCTGACTGCCAAGGATTCATTCCAACGCTGTATCAAATGTGTAGGATTCATTGCCCAGTAGAGTGCAATTCGGGTATCACCTCACAAATGCACTTTAGTATGCTATACACGATTAGCATTTGAAGGTTGACACCAACATTGAACGCATTCAACAAGCAAAATATGAAGTGCTAATTATATCACATTAAAATGCGCGCTAGAAAGCTGCACTAAATTATGCACATAGGCTAGACGCCTTTTAAAACAATGAAATATACAATGATGAGCGGTAAGTTATTCGACAAACTAATGCGTTCTAAAACTGATAAACACAACAATCACATAATGTAATGTGTCTGTGAAGCGTTTCAATAAACAACCCACTAACACTGCAGTTATCAGGAATATTGAATGATAAGAGAACTAGAAACAGAGCAGAAGATAACTTGGGAAAACAAATCGTCCGACCATCTGCACTAGAGATCTCAGATGAAGGTGTGTGTAGATTACTCAAAGCTGCAACATAGTTTACCTAACAGAAAAATTACAGTAGACATACAAAAACATATTCTAAACAATATAAAAACTGACTTAAGAAATTCAAACACGAGGGGCAATTAAACACTGGCTACCTACCTTGGCAGCAATTTGAACTTCAGAAAAAACACACAGGAAACACAGCTTCTCATTCCAACATAGTTTGGCAGCTTCAGAATGACGATGTGCTCTTATTCAGTGAGTATTTATTGTTTGTTCACTATCATCAACACACTGAAGAAACGATCTAATGAACTGATTTGGTAGACACACCGGGTGCACTGTAGTTTCCAATACATTGTCTTAAACTATATGACAAATATGTCACTGCGGTACCAAACGGAACTAAACACAATAATATAATAATGGTGTCATGATGGAACTACCCCAGTGTGTATTACATTACTATTATTTTTTTTTATTTCTTAGGTTTATTTTCATCAATTTAAAAAATAATTAATTTGGATTTTATTCCGTGTGTTCCTTATTTGATTTTCTGCTTTGATTTGTGATTAAATTATTCTCATTCTGTGAAATTTGGGGTGTGTTTTAATCTATCAAGACATGTAATATTATGATTGCGTTGTATGCCCATAAAACAAAAGTATAGAATAATGTACCAGAAAAAAATATCTGTAATTCAAGTTAAAGAGCAAGGGTACAAAAATAGCCTTGATGGAACAAACAATGAGAGTAATAATATAACAACATTTACACAGAGGCCTTGCTATCAACACATTCTGCAACAAAATAGGTAACATGAAATCCATACAACTTTATGAACACTTTTTGTCAATCCTCCGGTCTTTCCTGATCCTTCTGTGGCTCACACACACACACACACACACACACACACACACACACACACACACACACACACACACACACACACACACACACACACACACACACACACACACACACACACACACATACACACACACTCACACACACATACACAAACACTCACACACACATACACACACACACACACTAACATAATGAGAAGTGAGGTAGAAAGGAAAGACAGCGACACAGACACATAAGCAGACAGAGACAAAGGCAGACAGACAGAAACTACTAGTAACAGAACAAATGCAGAGGCAAAGCCACAGCTGAAGAACAGACTGAAACACAACAAAGAATCAACGATGTAGTAAAGCCCTCTATGGTTTAACACAATAAGGAGAAATGCCTGTTTTTATTCCATAGGCTTTGGGATTAATCAACATGTTCATATTTTCTTTTTTCCCATCCTATGTCTCTGATTGGGATGTTTTGCTCTAAAGCCATAAATGCAAACACTAAAATATTGCAAATAGTATTTTCTTCTTGGAAGGTATGAAAAGCTGTTTATTGATCTAGGAGGGCATCTTAGTCAATGTGTTCATGAAAATTAAGCAAAAGCAATTATTATGATCCAAACGCCGCTACATAAATGTTGGCTGGCTAGTTGGTTGGCCATTGGAAAACTGCCAGATTGGTTGCTTTGCTTGGTTCCTTGTTCGCTTTCTTATTTGGGTGTTTGGTTGGCTAGGTTGCTGTTTGCTTGATGTCAATATCAGATACACTTTCTCACAGATCTTCATCTCAAAATCGACTCCCTGCTATTCAGTTGTGTTCACTAGTTCTGTCCCTTTGCTGTTGCCTCTCATTAGTATTAGTATCCGCATGGATCAAGCGTGGCTACCTCTTGGATGGGTGACCGTTTGCGGCGCCTTGGCTTCAGTATAGTCCCCCAGTTCACCCAGCTGTAAATGTGTACCAGCCTTTTTAGGGTCACGCAAGGTAAAGCTTCGAGGAAGAGGAGATTGACGCTGCCCACAATATGCTGGCCTCTTGAGAAGTTGAAGTCTCTGATGCCTCACTCCCGGACAACCACATAGGTTATGGGACACCTTTACTTTTTTATCCTCATGATTACCATACCCCTGTCAAAAGGTAGGTTTTTTCAGCCATTTATGTAAGGATATAGAGATTGGATTATGGGATGCCCGATAGCCTAGTGTTTAGAGCGTTGTACTCGTAATATAATGGCCTGGATTAGAGCCAACACTGTGGTGTCTGTTCATGTACGGTGAGGGTTTTCCCCCTAGAAGTAAAGTCAGTACCAGCTCCACTCCCCCGGAAGTCCTTCTGAAAAGACAAATGCAAGCAGTACATCTTGTATCTACGTTTACATTCATTCTGCCTTTTGGAAAAATGGATGATTAATGAAGTGCCTGTAGGAATGAATGACGCAGTAATAGAAAGAAAACCAGGTGGAGGAGGGGGAGGAGGAGGATGAGGAGCAGCAGCAGCAGCAGCAGCAGCAAATGAAGAAGAAGAAGAAGAAGAAGAAGAAGAAGAAGAAGAAGAAGAAGAAGAAGAAGAAGAAGAAGAAGAAGAAGAAGAAGAAGAACAAGAAGAACAAGAAGAACATGAAGAAGATGAAGAACAAGAAAAAGAAGACCAACAACAAAAACAACAGCAACAACATCAATAACAACAAAAACACTGGCTTAATTCAATTCACTCAAAATTTTTCTCGTCGTTTTCCTTTCGGGAAATGTGCTGACACTCAATCATGGCATCCCATCTGCATTTAAAAAGGGATTGTCAACATTCACATGCTCTCAATATTACCAGGGGAAAATAAATTCGTGTCAACCACAATTCTTTTCATCCTCGTTTTTTATCTTTCAGGGATCGCTAACACAGTTAGGTGTACAAGATGCGCCCTTTTCATTCAAGAGGCCATTCCTTAATTTAATTGGTTTCAGACCTAAAAAGGAAGCACAACATTGGTAGTATAGGACCTCATTATTGTGAATGGCAGCGAAAATGCAATCAATGGCCTCACTCCCAGTGCAGGGTAAAAAAATATGTTTGTGGACTGACAACCACGGGAGGACGAGAGTCCATATAGCAAATAATATTTGTTTGGGAAAGAAGGACCCAACACTATCATGAAGGACATGGTTGCGATTCTGGCGCTAGGGCACAAAGAAAGCTTGTAATTTCCCTAAGGCCTTGTCCAGATTCTTTCATTGCAGTTGCAGGAAGAGCCAATCTCTTTGATATCAAACTGCAGTACATTTCCATCTCAAGAGACTGAAGACCAGCTTCGATTTTTTTATGCATCGAAATCTAGGAAAATGCAGTGTCTAGGTTTTTTTTATGGCTGAAATGTGTTTTTGCGTTATCATGCAGATATGTGTTGAGTAGAGCAGTGATCTGGTTAGGTATTCATCATCAAAATATGAATGGGTAAAATATAGATTGGCAGTTGACAGTAGCATGATATCATGGGCACCCTAATCCAAATCAAAATCGTGATTTAAGTCCTAAGATTTGCAATTTGATGTATTTTTGTTTGTCTGTTTGTACTTATCTCTGTATACCTTACTTCACATTTTATTTCATTTGTCTAAACACTGGATTGTATGCCGTAAGAGTTTTCCCTTGTAACGTCTTTCTTCTGTTTTGCTTTGACATTTTTTTCTTTTGGCTGCAAAATCCTGAATTTCAACTTTCAAAATTTTTTTTGGAGTTTTTGAAAAAAAAAACCCGATACCATACAAAAAAGTTGTTTTAGAGTCAAAGAAAGGGACAGGAGGATAGCCCCATATGTGGTGCCGCCCCCCGAGGGGCACTTGCCCTGGGGGCTTGCAAGCTGCTTTATTTTTTTTTCCAGCCAGCGTCAGGGGTCGGGGGACCCAATGAGAAAAGAATTCTTTACCTCAAAACCCTCAGGGGCAAATGTTGAATCTTTTATCACTCTCACTCTCTCCTCTGTGTCTCTGCCCTCTGCATCTCTCGCTCACTCTGCTCTGTCTCGTCTCTCCTGCCTCTGTCTTCTGTTTTCCTCTCTCTCTCTCCCCTCTCTCCCCCTCGTCTCTTTTTTCTATTTCCCCTTCTCTTTTAAAAAATAAAACCAGATATCAACAGAACCAGGAGATGGGGGGGGTAGGGGGAAAAACGAAAAAAAGGGGGGGGAGGGGAGGGGGGGAGGGGGGAAGGGGGGAAAACGGGTAAAAGAAAGGGGAGGTGTTAAAGGGGGAGAGGGGGGGAGAGGGGGAAAGGGGGGAGGGAAAGAAGAGTGAAAAGAGGGAAGAAAGAGAAAAGAGGTGATGAAAAGATGGGGGTGGGGTAAAAAATTTTATTTTAGAGGGAATTTAGAAAAGGGGGAAAAAGTTTTTAAAAAGTGAAAAGAAAGGGGGGGAAAAGAAAAAGGAAACCCAACAAAAAAAAGGGGGAAATTTAAACGAAAACTTTTCATAAAAAAATTTTTTTTTGGGGGGAAAATGTAAGAAAAGTTTTTAATTATGGAAAGAAAAAAAAGTATGTATAAAAAAGTAATATGATATCTTTCTTTTAGAACAATTTGATTATTTTTTAATTTTATTATTTATTATTATTATTATTTTTATTATTTTTAAACACAAAAATTAAAAATTTCCAAGACCTATCAATAGCTTTTAATCAATTTAAAATCACCCTTTTTTAAATCCCCAACAAACCCAACACCAAACCAAAAGGGGTTTTAAAAAATTTTCCAATAGCCCAAGAAAGAAAAAGGTTTTTTTTGGGGGGTTTTAAAGGGAAAGAAGAAAAAAGAGAGAAGAAAAGGGGGGGAAATTGGGGGGGGGGGGGGGGGGGGGTAAGGGGGGGGGGAAAGGGGGGGGGGGGGGGGGGGAGGGGGGGGGGGGGGGGGGGGGGGGGGGGGGGGTGGGGGGGAGGGGGGGGGGGGAGGGGGGGGGGGGGGGGGGGGGGGGCGGGGGGGGGGGGGGGGGGAAGAGAGAAAAAGAGAGACAAAGAGACGACAGAGGGGCGACAGAGAGGGGAGGGAATAAAGAAGAAAAGAGAGAGAGGGGGGAGAAAAGGGGAGAGAGAGAGAGAGAGAGGGGGGAGAGGGGGGAGGGGGCCGGAGAGGGGGGAGAGAGAGAGGAAAAAATTTTTTTATTTTTTTAAATTTTTAATTTTTTTGGGAAATAAGGGGAATACGAAATTCATGTGTTTTTTTTCATCCAGCCCTGTGTGTTTTCCATTTTTTGAAAATGTTGCCCCTCCTTTCCCCACCGCCACAAAAGGGCCAACTCTTTCCAAAAAAAGCGGAAAGGGGTTTTTTTTAACAAAGTGGCAAGATGTTCTACGTGCTTTTCCACCGAGATCCTCGGTTTATAGTCTGTGAAAAGAGGAAAGAAAAAGCAAAGAGAGAGACAGAAGAGAGAGGGGACACACCCCACACACACAAAAAACACAAACGGGCAGGCGGGGCAGGCAGGAAAAAGACAGACAAAAGACGACTTCGGGACAGGCAGACAACCCAGGCAAGACATTATCATCCCCATCATCACCCCCGTGCCCTTGGCGGTCGGGGGGGAGACACGGAAACGATGCCGGGGTTTAAGGCCCCCCCATCCACCCTGGGTTTCCCTTCGGTTTGGCGAAAAGGGGCCCCGAGTCATTCTTCCTGGTTCATTATCTGATGTTGCCCATCCCCTTTTGACTTTTTTCTGTCTCCCCTTTTTCGCCACCTTTGGGATGTTTCCCCCCGTCCCTTGTTTTGGCAGAGTGTTGGGGCGGGTGACGGGGCCAAACCATTTCAGTTTTTTCCCTTCTTGGGGGAGGGTTTGAAAAGGGGTTCCTGTGGACCTCCCAAAGCCGTGTTTTTTGACTCTTTACAAATTCTTTGGCCCTTTTCGCTCTCCAGGAAAACCCCCAGTAGTTTCTATGGAAATTTTTTTTCCCAAATTTAAAGGGGACTCGCTTTGCTGTTTCAGCAGTAAATTCCGGGTTTTCCCATTTCCCCCGTACAGAAAGGATAGTCGAATTGGGGCTTTGTAAAAGCTTTTTTTTGGGTTTTTAAAAACTGTTCTCTTTATTTTTTCCATTTTTGGTGGGGGAAGTTTTTCAGGGAAAAGATGTTGCCAGGGTTTTCCCTGCCCTTGTTTTCCCTGTGTCGTTTCGCCCGCCTTTTGTGATTTGTAGCCCCCCAAGGTTTTTAAAAAGGGCGTTTACCCCTCCGTTGTTGGCCGTTAAAGAAAATTTTAGCAATGGGGGTTGCTCGTGCTTTTCACAAGTACTTTTTATTTTTCCCTTCCAAAGCTCACCTCCACCCCAATCCAAGCTTTTTTTGTTCTCAAGCCCTGGTCGTGATTTTTGGGGCCCCGGGGTTGTTACTTCCCCCCATGAGGCCCATTCCATCGGAAAAACCGCAAGGTTTTGGGGGGTTTGGGCCGCCAATGGGAGATGGTAGAGGGGGAAAAGCCCTGGGGGGTCTCTCCATAATTTTTTTCCAAGAACAGATTAAACAGGACTGGAATAACAGGCACCCTTTGCCCGGCCCCAACTGGGGTTTTTGAAGATCTCCGCCCCTGTTGTTCAAAAGGGGACTCCCACTGCTTGCGGTTTGTATAGTGTTTTTGAAGGGTTTTTCCCAAAAGCCCTTTTTTAAATTTGAAAAAACCTTCTGGGGTTTGCCACGGCCTTCGTCCCAATACTCTGCCCGAAAGCCTTCTTGAAGTCGATAAAGGGTTGTGGACAGGTCTCCTGATGTTGAAGAAAGTTTTTTTTTTTCCCTCAGGATGTGGCGTTTTAAAAAACTGTTCATTGTGTCCTGCCTGCCCTGAACCCAGCTTGTTCCTCTGCAAGGTGTTTTTTCTGCCTCCTTCTTTTTGTTTGATTAAAAAAAAAACTTTGAGCATGAAAAATTTCTTTGGGGTGGCTGATGGGCTGATTGTTCTATAGTTTTGGCATTGGCCCTAAATTCCCCTTTTTGGGCAGGGGGTTTTGATGAGTGATTGTGTCCATTCTGTTGGCCCTGTTTTTTCCCCCCAAATCTTCTGACAGATAGCTGTTAAAAATGTGTGATGACTGTTTCGCCACCATGCTTTAGCAGTCTGTGGGGATGTTGTCTCTCCCGGGGGGCTTTCCCCACTGGTAAGTGCGGATGGCTTTTTCCACTTTTTTCCCTCAGTATAGGTAATGGCGAGGGGGCTCTTGGGTTGCTGCTTTCTCTTTATTTTTCCTTTTTCAGGTTGGGGGTTTGGGGGGGGTTTTAAAGTTCTTGACAATACTCAGAAAAAACCTGTTCCAAAACAGCTGAGTTTTTTTTTGAGGAGGTTCCGGACTTTTCTTTAAAGACTGAAGATTTGGTTTTTAAGTGGGTTTTTTGGTTTTTTCAGGGGGTCGTATCCTTTTTAACCCGTTTTCCCACTTTCATGCTTTTTTTTTTTGATTCATCCACTTGATCACTGATCCAATTCTCTCTGGCCTTTAAAAATTGGGCTTTTTACCCCAAAATTTTTTCCTCCCCGGTATTCTTTAGGGTTTGGGGGAAAACCTGGGTTGGGTTTAAATGCTCTTCTTGTATCGCAGAGGTCCAAAAATGTCCCTTTTTTTGTCCATGGCTGGTTTTAATTCCCCTGACGACCGAGTACCCCCCTCTGCCCGTTTTTTTCGGGGTGCCCATTTTAAAATTTTTTGGTTTGGGGCATTTATGTCATTGTCCAGGAGGGTTAAGCCGCAAAGCGTCCGCCAAGCTTAGCTTGGAAGATCTCCTCGACATCTGGATCTTTCGGGTTTTTCCCCGTCAAATTTGATTCGTGGGGTTTTCAGGCTGTTTGTTTTTTTTCAGCTTTTTTTTTTTTAAACCCGCAAACACAAGGTCGTGGGGGGGTGCCTAAAGTCACTCCAGGGGAAAGGGTTTTTGGTTTTGGCTTGTTGATGCTTTGGGTTTTAAGCGCCATGGTGTTAAGATAAAAAACTATTTGATTATGGGATCTTGCTTTTTTGGGGGCATGCCAGGGTTTTCCTCCCTTTATGCTTTTGGGGGAAAAGGGGGGTTGGCAATGGTAAATCTGTGGGTAAAGGGAAACCCAGCAGACCCTGTCCCTGTCTTGGTCTCTCCCGTTTTAAAAATGACCAACCCGTTCCCCGGGCCCCAAATTGGTTGGAAGAGTCAGGAACCCACTTTGGCTTTAAAAACCCCCTTGGATGATAAAGATGTCATTCTTGGGGATTTTCATAATGGTTTTTTCAAGACTTTGTAAAAATTTTTCTATTCTTCATCTGATGGTCAGATGATGGTGGGAAAGATTTTTTATGATGCTGAGTTCTTGGGGTTTGGGCCCACACCCGGGAAAAATGAAAAATCCTGCGGAAGCCGGGGTACAGCTGAAATGCACCCCACTCTTTTCCCTTTAGACAATTTAAAAGCCAATCCCCTGTTTGGTTTATGTTTCTCTTGGCCCCTGGACCAAAACTTTTGCCTTCTTCAGTCAATGTCTCACCAAATCCTGTCCATCCATTTCTTAGTCCAATAATGTCCCATTTTAGCGGCCTAAGCTCATACTCAGTTTTTTGTTTTTTCCCCCACCGGGGCAGGAAAATACAGACAGGGCGACAGGAAAAACAGACCCGGAAAAGTCAGCAGACAGGGCAGACAGGCAGAAAAGACAGACCCGGGGAGGGGAGGAGGCCGGGCAGACGACAGACAGACAGGCAGACAGGGCAGAAGACAGGGAGGCCCGAGAGATGAGGGGAGGGAGACAGAGACATACATACATACAGACCCAAACGACAGACCCCCAAAAAGAGACAGACAGAGACGGGGCAGAGACAAAAGGGCAGCCAGAGAATCTCATTCCGACTACCCAGGATTTTGCGTCCTGGGGGGATGTTTGGGAAACATTTTGAATTGAAATGAAAAAAAGAAACCCCCCCAAGGGGTATAGGGAAAAAAATCGGGGGGGACACAGAAAATGGGAGCCCCCGGGGCAGAGAACAAGGAAAGGGGTTTTTTCCTCACCTCATGATTCCTTTAATTCCTCTGTTACATTATCAAGGGCCATATTTGCTTTTTTTTTTTTAGTGCTTTCTTTTTATGTGAAATAGGGGAACCATTAAAACCCCCCCCCCCCCCCCCCCCCCCCCCCAAAAAAACCCCCCCCCCCCCCCCCCCCCCCCCCCCCCCCGGGAAAAACCCCCCCCCCCCCCCCCCCCCCCCCCCCCCCCCCCCCCCCCCCCCCCCCCCCCGCCCCCCCCAAAACCCCCCCCCCCCCCCCCCCCCCCCCCCCCCCCCCCCCCCCCCCCCCCCCCCCCCCCCCCCCCCCCCCCCCCCCCCCCCTCAACCAAAAGTCCTTCGGTGAGACTAAAAAAACCGAGGCCCCGTGTGAAAAACGCACGCAGAAACCTGCCACACGTTAAACCTGTTCTGCTTTTCGTAAGAGTGGGCCCATTGTCTTGGGAGGGAGATGGGCGCCGCCAAGCAATACACGCCCACAAAAAAAAACATGGCAAAAAGCAAAAAAGACATCCCGGGATCGGTTGAGGCCCGGAATCCAACAACGCCTTCCCATTGGAGCTTTTTCCAGGATGAGGGGGAAAATGCACTGGGACGAAACAACAGCGTCAAACCCAGCTGGAGGACCATCATTGGTACAGGAACCCCGCCTTGCACGCATGGGGAAGGCCAAAGAACTAACCCTAACTACGAAGATACAAGGGGGACTACTTGGACTGGCCCGAAGTCCTTGGTCGGATTCGGCAAAACAACCACAGAAGAAGATCACAAACTAGGTATAGGGGCGACGACCCAACACCAACACGGATGGGATTTCTTGTAAAAAAAAGGGGCTAACATGCATCAGCTTCCCCCAATCTAAACAGACTGATCTCCGGTGTCGCAGCAAAACCCACACAACAGACCATCATACAAGCTATGCCCCAAACACAACTACATGATGAAGCAAATCATTTTTTCCACGGGGTTTTAGAGGCCATCAAATCCTCCAAGAAGATTTTCTCGTGTCCGGGGGCGACTGGAATCCAAGTGGGACCTAGCTTAGACCAATGGCCGGGGGAAAATAGGCCTTTTTGGCATGACAAAACCAAGATGAGGTCTCAGATTTTTGGGAATTCGCAAGCAGCCAAATCTTACTGGGGGCCAACACCCATACCCCCACAAGAATCAAGAAGAACGACGTGGCCTCCAAAGGGAAAGACCTAACCGATTGACAACTTTTGGCCCCCCAAACGATTTAAGTGGGCACAACAAACCCGAAAAGAACCTTCCCGGGCGCAAATTTTGGCAGTGACCACGACGGGTACTCTGCCCTACAACCCAAGCTGAAACCAAGAACCAAAGAAAACCCCCGTTGGGGGTAAACGAAAAGCGAAGACCCCAAAAGTCGCTGAAATCTTTAAAGCTGAGATAGGGGCAGTTTTGCAGCATTGAATTCCTCCAAGATGACATAAACCAACCTCACTGAGCCCTTCACAAGACAATTCGGAGACAGGCTGGAGATCTTTGGGAAAGAAAGAAAAAGAACCAACCGGGGGTTACCAACGATATCCGGACCTGGCGATCAACGTAGGGGCAAAAAGCCAAAAAAAAAAAAAAAAACCCAGAAACGGCCCAAAGTATAAACAGTCAACAGGGCGCAAAAAGAAGATACTGAGGGCCCGGGGGGAACGGATGTCAGAACAAGTCCAAGTTGAAAGCAATGGCGAAAAGGGACAGCAGGGGGGCGTACCAGACCACAGGTACTAAACCAATCCCAGCAGCCAAAGCCTCCCTTTTTGAAAACAAAACGGGGGGCAAACCTTAAGAAGCGCCCTAACATGAAAGATGGGCAAAATTGCAGCGACCGTACAACACAAGCGGGGAAACTGACCGAACAAACTTCACGATAGATCCCAGACCATAGATCCGAAAGCACACAGGGTGGGGAAGGGTAGAAGAACAGTAAGACCTTAAAAAGGGGCAAGTCACCAGGATT
Organism: Rapana venosa; assembly: GCA_028751875.1. Taxonomy (NCBI): domain Eukaryota; kingdom Metazoa; phylum Mollusca; class Gastropoda; order Neogastropoda; family Muricidae; genus Rapana; species Rapana venosa. The sequence continues at coordinate 30,529,606 of CM054144.1, forward strand.
GACAACCCCCGGCTGGCTCATCAAGAACGGGGGCCCAGAGAGATCAAGGGAAACAATCATCTCCAACGCATCGGGGCCAGCAAAGGGCCTGAAATGGGACCCAACCTCATATTCCACTTCCAAAAGAAGGGAACCTAAGAAATGCCAAAAATTACAGAAAAAATCAGTTGATAAGCCCCCCATTTGCAAAGTTATCTAGCATTGCCCTTTAACAAACGAAACCCAAGCAAAGAAAACCAAACAGAAGAACAGGGGAGGATTCGCCCGTCGAAGCACTGACGAACAAAATTTCAACACAGAATGCTAAAAAGCATCTCCAAAAAAAAAAACTACAGCCTAAAAACACTTCAGAAAATTCAAAAAGGCCCCCGCCGATTGGCAAAAGCTCTTGGCAAGTCATGAAGATAAGCTTTGACGAGGGCCCGATTCAATCTCCGGCGCTGTTGCAGCCCCCAGTGCATCCTCATGGGGGGGAGAAATCGGGGGGTTCTTCCGGACTTTTTGGAGTTCGACAAGGCTTCCCCATCCCCCCCTTCTTTTCAACGTGTTCCTGGAACTCTGAGGGGGCCCTCCTTTACTTCAAAACCCCAATCACAATAGGGGGGAAGGGCCCGCGCAATCTTGGATTCGCAGACGATATGATTCCCTGGGCCGCAGTTAGAAGACCTCCAGGGTTTACCACCAGACGGAAAATCAGCCAATGCCCACGGAGGAGATCAGCACGGGAAAAAGCAAAATCCTAGGAACATACCCCCCCGACCACTCCCACCAGCATCAGATGAGTGGGGAGACCTAGAGGAGGTGGAAACTTTTAAATACCTTGGAGCAGTCATCACCAAAGAAAACACGACGCACAAGAGGTGAAGTCCAAAATTGCTGTGGGACTCTCCCCCTGACAAGGGCGAAAGTGTGGAAAAACCACAACACAAACCCCACTAAGGTCAACTCTAAAAGGGCACTCGTCAACCATTGCTTTGTACGCTGTAAGCCGGGACATTACTGCCGATTTAGAACGTGTTTTCAAGCCTTTGAGATGAAGTGCCCAGGGGGATCCTAAACATCCCCTACAGGCCCAAAAAAACCAAATGAACTTTGGGCACAATCGAGGCACGGCTGAAAACAAAACCCATTGCTAGAACAGTCAAAAGGGGGAAATAAAATGGTTTTGGCCAACAAAAAAAGGGGCATAACCCTGTAAAGACAGCCCGCGGGAAGGGGGGAAGGGAAAAAGGAGGCAGGGACGACCCGAAAAGCGGGAAAAATCCAACATAAAGGAGGGCCCCGGCCTAACTTATTTCCGAATAAAATACGGGAGGCAATTTAGGATTTTGCAACCAAAAGAAAATTTGTCAAAGCAAAACAGTTGAAAGATTTTACGGGGAAAAACCCTTTACAGCAAAAAATCTGTGTTTTGACAAATGAAAAAAAATTTTAAATTAAGAAGACAGAGATAAGTAAAAAAAGAAAAACAAAAGACATCAAATCAAAAATTAAAGACAAAATAACGATTGGATTTGAATTAGGGTGCCCATAATCATCCACGTCAAGAAAAACTACATTTTTCCCCTCATTGATATTTTGAGATGAATTCCAACAGATCAGCTCTTCTCAACACTACTGCATGATAATCGAAAACACATTCCAGCAAAAAAAAAAAAATATGCTGCAGTTTCTAGATTTCGAGCATTAAACCGAAGCGGTCTTCAGTCTCTTGAGAGGGAAATGTACTGCGTTTGTATAAAGAGTTTGGGCCCCTTCCTGCAACTGCAATGAAAAAATCGGGAAAAGGGCCCCCTTGGGGAATTTACAGTTTTTCTTTGTCCCCTAGCCCAAACGCAACCAGTCCTTCATGTATGTTGGGTTCTTCTTTCCCAAACAAATATTATTTGCAGTGGACTCCGTCCCCCCCCGTGGTTGTCGTCCACAAACATATTTCTTTACCCTCACGGGGAGGGGCCATTGATTGCTTTTTTTCGCTGTCATTCACAATAATGGGGTCCTATAATATCAATGTTGTGCTTCTTTTTGGGTCAAAAACCAAATTTAAAAATTAAAAAGGAATGGCCTCTTAATAAAAAGGGGCCCACTTGTAAAATAACTATGTTAGCGATCCCCAAAGATAAAAAAAAAAGAAAATAAAAGAATTTTGGTTTTAACAATTTTTTTCCCCCCGGGAATTGAGAGCAGTGAACTTGACAATCCCTTTTAAAAAACAGATTGGGTGGGGGTTTTTTGGTTTTTTCTTTTCTTGTTATTGTTTTTCTTGTTCTTTTTCTTCTCTTCTTTTTCTTTTTGTTTTTCATCTTCTTTCTTGTTTTTTCTTTTCTTTTTTTTTTTCTTCTTTTTTTCTTTTTGTTTGTTTTTGTTCTTGTCTTGTTTTTCTTCTTTCTTCTTTTTTTTTTTCTTCTTCTTTTTCGCATTTTCCATTTTGCATTCTTGCATTTTTCGTTTCTTTTTCTTCTTGCATTCTTCGCATTCTTCTTCTTCGCATTCTCTCTTCGCATTCTTCTTCTTCGATTCTTCTTCTTTTCTTTTTTCGCATTTTCCTTCGCATTCTTCTTCGCATTCTTTTTTCGCATTCCTTCTTTTTTCTTCTTCTTCTTTCTTGCATTCTTCTTTTCTTCTTCTTTGCATTCTTTTTCTTTCTTCTTTTTCTTTTCTTTTTCTTCTTCGCAATTCTTCTCCTTCTTCTTCTTCTTTTTCTTCTTCTTCTTCTTCTCCCTTTTTCTTCTTCTTCTTTTCTTCTTTTCTTTTTTTTCTTCGCATTCTTCTTTTCTTTCTTCTTCTCTTCGCTTTTCTTCTTTTTCTTGCATTTTTCTCTTCGCATTTTCTTCTTCTTCTTCTTTTCTTCTTTTCTTCTTCTTCTTCTTTTCTTCTTCTTTCTTCTTCTTTCTTCTTCTTCTTCTTCGCATTCTCTTCTTCTTCTCTTCTTCGCATTCTTTTTCGCATTTTTTTTTTCCATTCTTCTTCTTCTTTTTCGCATTTTTCTTCCCTTCTTCTTTTTCTTTTGCTCCTTTTCGCATTCTTTTCGCATTCTTCTTTCTTCGCTTCTTTTTCGCATTCTTCTTCTTTGCTTTTTTTTTTTCGCATTTTTTTCCTGTTTTTGTTTTTGTTCTTTTGTTTTCTTCTTCTTCTTCTTCTTCTTCTTCTTTTGCATTTTTCTTTTTCTTTTCTTCGCTTCTTTTTCTTGCATTCTTTTTCTTCGCATTCTTGCATTTTTCTTTTTTTCTTCTTCTTTTTCTTTGCATTCTTCTTCTTTCGCATCTTCTTCTTTTTCGCATTCTTTTTCTTCTTCGCATTCTTTGCATTCTTCTTTTCTTCTTCGCAAACTTTTTCTTCTTCTTTCTTTTCTTTTTTCTTCTTTTTTTTCTTCTTCTTTTTCTTTTCCCTTTTTCTCTTCCATTCTTTTCTTCGCTTCTTTTTCTTTCTTCTTTCCATTCTTCTTTTCTTCGCATTCTTCTTCTTTTTCTGCGTTGCTGCTGCTGCTGCTCTGCGCTGCTGCTTCCCCCTTCTATCCTATCCCCCTCCTCCCCCCTGTTTTCTTTTTATTATTTTCATCATTATTCCTACAGGGACCAAATCATTTAAATTTTTCCCCAAAATGCGAATGAAATTAAACGTAACCAAGATGTACCTTGCATTTGTCTTTTCGAAGGACTTCCGGGCGTGGGGTTGGTATGATTTTATTCTAGGGGGGGGCAACCCCCAGCGAACAGACACCATGGGTTGGCCTAATCCCGGGGCATCAAATCATGGGGCTCAATCTCTAACACTAGGTATCCGGGATCCTAATTTCCAATCTATTAGCCTTACATAAAAATGGCGAAAAAGCTACATTTTTCAGGGGTATGGTAAACAGTGGTAAAAAAAGTAAAGGGGTCCCGAACCTATGTGGCTATCCTGGAGTGAGACATCAAAACCTCACTTCTTTAGGGGGCCAGCGCATTGAGGGCGGCTCCACTCCCACCTTCCCCCCCTTTTTCTTCCCCGTCCTAAACAGGCAGGTACCCATTTACGCTGGGGGAAATGGGACTATACTGAAGCCAAAGGGGCCGCAAAAGGGCACCCACCAAGAGGGGACCACGCATCCATGCGGATACCAATACTAATGAAGGCAAAAAGCAAAAGGGCAGAATATTGAACACGATAGGTACGGGGGGCGAATTTTTAGATTGGGGTTGTGAAAAAGTGTATCTGATGTTGACATCAAGCAAACAGCGACCTAGCCAACCAAACACCCAAATAAGAAAGCGAACAAGGAACGAAGCAAAGCAACCAATCTGGCAGTTTTTTAATAGCCAACCAACTAGCCAGACAACCTTTATGTAGTGTGTGTGTGTGCCTGTGTGTGTGTCTGTGTGTGTGTGTGTGTGTGTGTCTGTGAGTGAATGTGTGCGTGTGTGTGTGTGTGTAAGCCACAGAAGGGTCAGGAAAGACCGGACGTTTTACAAACAAGTGTCCATAAAGTTGCATTGATTTCATTTTACCTATTTTTGTTGCAGAATGTGTTGATAGCAAGGCGTCTGTGTAAATGTTATATTATTACATTCATTGTTTGTTCCATCAAGGCTATTTTTGTAACCTTGCTCTTTAACTTGATTTACAGATATTTTTTTTCCTGGTACATTATACTATACTTTTGTGTTATGGGCATACAACGCAATCATAATATTAAACGTATTGATAGAAAAAAACCCCGAATTTCACTGAATCAGAATAATTTAATCACACATCAAAGCGGAAAATCAAATAAGGAACACACGGAATCATATCCAATTTAACAAAAATGATGAAAATAAACCTAAGAAATAAATCAAATAAAAATAATGTAATACACGCTGGGGTAGTTCCATCATGACACCATTGTTATATTAATGTGTTTAGTTCCGTTTGGTACCGCAGTGACATATTCGTCATAAAGTTTAAGACAATGTATTGGAAACTACAGTGCAAACGGTGTCTATACCCAATCAGTTCATTAGATCGTTTCTTCAGTGTGTTGATGATAGTGAACAAACAACAAATACTCACTGAATAAGCGCACATCGTCATTCTGAAACTGCCAAGCTATGTTGGTATGAGAAGTTATGTTTTCTGTGTGTCTTTTCTGAAGTTCAAACTGCTATCACGGTAGTTAGCCAGTGTTTAATTGCGCCTCATGTTTGCATTTCTTCAGTCAGTTTTTATATTGTTTAGAATATGTCTTTGTATGTCTACTGTATGTTTTTCCTGTTAGGTGAATGATGTTGCAGCTTTGAGTAATCTACACACACGGTCATCTGAGATCTCTAGTGCAAATGGTCACACGATTTGTTTTCCACATTATCTTCTGATCTGTTTCTAGTTCTCTTATCATTCAATATTCCTGATAACTGCAGTGTAAGTGGGTTGTTTATGGAAGCGCTCCACAGACACATTACATTATGTGATTGTTGTGTTTAACAGTTTTAGAACGCATTAGTTTGTCGAATAACTTACCACTCGTTATTGTATATTTCCTTGTTTTGAAAGGCTTCTAGCCTATGTGCATAAGCTAGTGCAAATTTCTAGCACACATTTTAATGTGATATAAATAGCACTTCATATTTTACTTGTTGAATGCGTTCAATGTTGGTGTCCACCTTCAAATGCTAACCGTGTTTAGCATACTAAAGTGCATTTGTGAGGCGATACCCGAATTGCACTCTACTGGGCAATGAATCCTACACATTTGATACAGCGTCGGAATGAATCCTTGGCAGTCAGAAAGGAACTGCAACTGGAGATGTCAGAGACTGAAAATGTCTGAAAGATAAAATCCTTAACAGGACTTCGGGGAAATTGCAGGTTTGTTCAGTACCATTGTATCAGATATGCAGTCAGCTCATTCATGATGTGTGGGGTTTTCCTGGAGATGTCTGAGTATGATTTGTTTTGTATAATCTCCCCTGCTTACGTTTGTCTGTGTGAGACAATATTTCTTTGCCTTGCACCTAAAATGGGAGCACTGGCTGTATTTCTCTTGTCTGCCAGTCTGACAAACTTCTGCACATTTCTTCCAGCTTTCAAGATCAAATTGAATTTGGCTACTGGCTTTGGAATGAAAGGGCCCTTCTTGTACGTCTAAATGCATTAGCTGCCCCAAAAGACAAGGTAGAATGGGCCAGTAACCTAGTTTTGTTGACGTGAATTTAATTCCCTTTTGTAACATGGAGAACGTGTTAACAATGACAAACACTTTCCTGATGTAGATAGGATTGTCTGACGCTGCGCTGGCGCATTTGGTAAAAACCGAAAGGGATCCGTTGCTTTTCCTCAAGCATTCCCTTCGTCCATGTCTCTTCAGTGTAAGAACAATTCCATCCACATAACAAGCTTGACACAAAGCAGAGCGAGAGAATCGGATCAGTTTAAAGTCAAAAACGGATATTTAAAAGCTCGTGCTAGTAGTAAAATAATAAACAGACAAGCACATTAGAGAAATGATGTGTTGACATAGACTCGACTTTGAAATTAAACGCATAAGGACGCACGTAAATTTGTTCTTTCTAGCTTGCCATAGTTTACAGAGACAATCTAAGGTCCATGCAGTTGTTTGTAAATATCAGGAATAACAAAGTTGAATCGTATTTCTACCGCTATGACAATTGAAAGTTATTCACTATGGGCTCACCAATTATTATGATGTCAATGCAAATAACAGGAAAATAAAATTTAAATTTAAAAGGACAGTGGTGTGTTCTTCAGTTTAACGTCTATTCACATTTAGTGATTTTAGACGGGAAAAAGTAATATAAACAAGAGAATGCAAACAATAACAAAAAGTGTCAATTAACAGTACTTAAAAACTAACTTTAACATACTACAAAAACTGAATTATCGGACTTTTTATCAATCCTAACACAATGTCCAACAGTAACGATGGTTCAGACAAAATCTGATCCAGTGATAAACCTGGTATAGCAGGTAAAAATGCTTTTAAATGTCCACAATCAAAAATAACATGACTATTGGTAATCTTCTCCCCACAAATACAGTTTACATCTTTCACGTACTTTGTCCTGAAAGCATTTAGTTTAAATCTGTACATAAGGGATAACATATTTCTACGATTATACCAACCACAGACTTTGTTAGAAATGAAAGCATTTCGAAAATCTATCACATTGCTTGTACAGCCATTATAGAGACAATAGCCAGAATCATATATTTTCTTTCTGAAGTGCTTCCAGCAAGCGTTTTGTAGCAAGCTGTATCCCTCATGCAGAGATAAGGCAACGTTTATTTCACAAGAACTATTTTTATTTTTATTAAGGACAGTGGTGAAGGTAACGAAGGGACTTTAAGGGTTGGATACATTTATAGAGCGGATCTTCAGTAACAATACAACAAAAACAACAACAACAACACCGCCACCACCGCCACCACCACCACCTTCACCACCACCACCACCACCACCACCACCACCACCACCACCAAAGTGAAAACCAAACAAAAAGCCAAGCACCCCTGGGGAAAAAACCCAACGCTTTTCGCTACTTGATTCATTGCTGTTCATTATATCTCTTATGATGAACGTGATTAGAATGCCCTCTTGTTTTAGCCACCTGAGTTTAGAATAGCTTCTTTCGGGAAGCAAATTTAATAAACAGCATTCCAATGTTCGCAGCCCTGACCTTTTGGAGCACACACCGAAATGCGGGTTTAACGGGGCGAAGGGGAACGGAAGGAAAACAGATAAAGAGATAGCTAATATTGGAGCAAACAGAGCACGAACAGACTGGTAGCATGATCGTGTGAAATCCTAGAGGGCTCTGTTGCATAATCATTGAACGTGTTTGTTTACGTTCGTGTTGTTTGTTTTTTCTGTCGTTTTTCTTTTTTTCTGTTAATTTTTGTATTGGTCCCTGTATCTGTTTCTCTTTGCCTCTGGGATTCTGTCTGTCTGTTTCTCTGTCTTTCTTTTCTATCTTCTCTCTGTCTATCTGTGTCCTTTTCTTTCTATCTCCCAATCTGTGTGTGTGTGTGTGTGTGTGTGTGTGTGTGTGAGTGTGTGTTGTGTGTGTGTGTTTTGTGTGCGTATTTTCGTGTATGTGTGTATGCGAGCGTGCCTACATGTGTGTGTATGCGTGCGTGCTCGCATGCGTGCATGTAAGCAAGCGTGCATGCGTGCATCTGTTTGTGTATGTGTGGGTGTGTGTTTGCGCGAAAAGTCTGGATTTTCTCAGTCACAGAATTGCGTGCTGTGTTTGTCTGTGCCATCTATCAAACATGTCACAGCTAACCTACTTTCTTGCGAAAAAGAGAAGGATTTTGTGTTGAAAATTATACACATAACGTTCTGCAAATGTTGCAAATCGGGCCATGGTTTACACTCTGATTCGAAAGACTTGCAGATGTGATGATGGAATCGTTGTTAACTTGAAGGAAAACTTCGCGCCACAAAACACTTTAGCAGTAGTTTAAACCCACTGTCTATGATCTATGTAATATTGCGAGTATGATGCTGAACTCTCCTTTCATCCCGTCTCTATAATTATGTTTGAATGCAAACAGGGGATATCTACATGCGGTGAATGAAGCGTTAATACATGTACTCTGTACTAGGTTTTAGGGTCATGAAATTACTGGAGACTAGAATGCATGGCACTTTTATCAATGTGCACGATTCAATATTCATGCTTGTCTAATTCATTTAAAAGTAAAGGTCTACCTAACCAGGTCCGAATTCCCGAAGATGGAATGGGGTTACCTTAATAATTCGTCGCTTACGCGAAATCTCCACATTGGTTAACCTAGACATTTTAACCGAGGGTCGCCAGCAAATCATTTTTTAAATCAAATTTTTTTTTAATTTGTACTTTTAAAGATAATTTTTGTCTTGTTATAAGTTATAAACTGTATTTTTCAAGTGACGAAGAAGAATAAACTTCCACTGAAAAAACAAAACAAAGCAGAGCAAAGCATACCACAAAAGAAAGAAAGAAAGAAACTCACAAAATAAACACAATTACAACGTCTTTTACATTGACGTTACAAATCAGAGCTTAAGCTTGTCTATTACTTATGGAGTGTGGTTATGAGCACAGGGAAATTCCAAGGTTTCTAAGAGCCCTTGCTTCAGAAGTACAGCCACTTCATTCATGATTGCGCTAATTTTTAAACAAGTTTTCTTTATTCTCTGTTTTCTGGAATCCCCATTGTTTAGATTTGTTGTCAGTCTGTGAAAAATAATCCCTTGCCCTGCACCAAGAACGTAATATTGGCTCCATTCTTCATTCATGCAAGTGTGAAACTGTTTTTTTCTTCAAATATTGCCTTGCTCTCCAGATGAAATTCAATCAAGCAACTGTTTTTTGAATGAAAAGGCCCTCCGTTCACATATAACTTCATTACCTGCCAGTGAAAGACAAGGTAGAAGAGGCTGAAAAGGAATGTTGTTGCCGTTAATCTAATTTACTTGGTGGCATAGAGAACATGTTAACCGTGGCAACGGCTTGATGAAGCCTGGATTCAAAGATGTGTTGTCTTCATTAAAAAAAAAAGCAGTTGGACTGAGCTCGTCATTTTTGTTCAGATTTGTCTTTGTATTGTTTTGTAAGCGCAAACATGGCTCATTAACTAGTTTAAAATAGAAAAAAAAATAAAGCAGAGAGTAGTCGTTAAACAATTTTGTTGCTAAAAGCCTCATTGAATATGCAGTAAAACAAACAGCAAAACATATCATTTTCCCAATAATTAGGCACAAAACCTTTGAAAATTAAATAGAAAGGAAACAAAATTATGTATATCTAAACAGCTGTATTCTCTTAATTTATGCAAATGGATGAGGGTTTTTTCCATAGCAAACAACAAACATATGGATGGAAAAAAGCACTATCGTTGCGTTGATTATGAAGGGACAAGGTAGCAACATTTGATTCTAAGACAACCAAGTAACAAATTAAGTTTATGGCCAAAATAACAATATAAAAAATAGCAAACAATCAAAGCACTAGAAGCAATAGTTGTGTGTGTGTGTGTTTTTCAGTGACATTAACACTAACAGCAGAAAATATATCAGCCATAATGAAACAAAATGTAAAACGTAATTAAGTGAACTTAAGGGAAGATAATTATGAACTTCGTAATGTATGTTAGCTTAAAACCAATCCAACCAACCAAACAAACAAAAAAGGAACAAATAACAAACAAGCAGACCAAAAAACCGAACAAACAACAAAATACCAAAGTATTTTTACAGTGGTGTTACAGATAAAAATTGTCTGTACTTATGGAGTCTGGATATGAGCTCAGGGAAGTTCTGAGCATTCTGAGAGCAACTGCTTATGAACTACAGACACTTCATCCAGGATTGTGTTGATGCGTTTTTACAAGTTTTCTTTTTTCCTTGTTTACTGGAATCCCCATTGAGTGGATTTGTTGACAGCTTTTTATCTTTGAATATTTCCTTGCTCTCAACATGAAATTCAATCAAGCAGTTGGATTCTCTTTAATGAGAATGCCCTCCTTTCACATATAATTTCATTATCTGCCAGTGGAAGACAAGATAAAAGAGGCTGAAAAGGAATATTGCTGACGTAAATCTAATTTGCTTTGTGACATCAAGAACATGTTAACCGTGGCAACGGTTTGATGAAGACTGGTTTGCAAGATGTGTTGTCTTCATTAAAAAGAACTCAAGTTGGACTGATCCCGCCATTTGTCTTCACATTTGTCTTCTGGATTTTTGTAGACGCTAACATACTTCATTAACAAGTTCAAAGATAAAGAGAAAAAAAGAAAGCAAATACTATGGGTTCAGCAATTTTGTTGCTAAAAGCCTCATTGAATATGTACCAAAAACAAACAGCAAAGCATTTCCTTTCCCAGAAATTGAACACAAAACATTGAAAATTAAATAAGAAGGAAAAACAATGTAAATGTGAAGAGTTCTTTTCTCTTAATCTATGCAAGCGAATGAGTTGGGTTTTTTTTTCTCATAGTGAACAACAAAAATAAAATGAAAAAAACCCATTATCTTTGCCGTTGCTCACAAAGTAAAAAGCAACATTTGTTTCTAGAACAACTAGGCGAAAACTTAAGCTTATGACCAGCATAAAAGTATAAGAAAAAAAATCGAAAAAAATCAAAGCACTAGAAGAAACGGCCGTGTGTTTTGCAGTGACATCAACACTAACAGCAGAAACAGGTATCAGCGATAAGAAAACATGCAAATGAGTGAAACTTGAGGGAAGATAACTATAAACTTCGTAATGCAGGTTAGTATAAAACTAAACCAGCTATTCAACCAAACAAAACAATCAGAGAAACAAACAAACAAAAATAAAAAAGCAATCAAAAATACATAAAATAACAACATCTTTTCATTGATGATACAGATCAGATATAAAAGCTGCTGAACTTATGGAGTCTGGATTATGAGATTAGAGAAACTGCAAACTCTCTAATAGCCATTGCTTCTGAACTACAGCCACTTCATTCATCATTGTGTTGATGTGTTTTTACAGGTTTTCTTTATTCTCTGTTTTCTGGAATCCCCATTGTGTGGATTTGTTGTCAGTCTGTGAAAATAATTCCTTGCCCTGCACCAAGAACAAAACGTAGGCATTGAATCCACTCTTCATTCATGCGAGTGTGAAACTTTTATTTTAACCTTCAAATATTGCCCTGCTCTCAACATGAAATTCAATCAAGCAGTTGGATTCTTTTTAACGAGAAGGCCCTCCTTTCACATATAATTTCATTATCTGCCAGTGACAGACAAAGATGGAAGAGGCTGAAAAGGAATATTGTTGACGTAAATCTAATTTGCTTTGTGACATCGAGAACATGTTAACCGTGGCAACGGTTTGATGAAGACTGGTTTGCAAGATGTGTTGTCTTCATTAAAAGGAACTCGGTTGGACTGAGCCCGCCATTTGTCTTCACATTTGTCTTCTGGATTTTTTGTAGACGCTAACATACTTCATTAACAAGTTCAAATATAGAGGAGAAAAAAAGAAAGCAAAGACTATTGGTTCAGCAATTTTGTTGCTAAAAGCCTCATTGAATATGCATAAAAAACAAACAGCAAAGCATCTCCTTTTCCCATTAATTGAACACAAAAACTTTGAAATTTAAATATGAAGGAAAAACAATGTAAATGTTAAAGTTTTATTCTCTTAATATATGCAGGCGAATGACTTGGGGGGGGGGGGGGGGGGGGGGGGGGTTCTCATAGTGAACAACAAAAATAAGCCGAGAAAGGGCATTATCTTTGCTGGTGCTCCCAAAGTAAAAAGTAACATTTGTTTCTAGAACAACTAGGTGAAAAATTAAGCTTATCACCAACAAAAAGCTATTTTAAAAAAGCAGTAAAAAAGTCAAAGCATTAGAAGAAATGGCCGTGTGTTTTGCAGTGACATTAACACTAACAGCAGAAACAGGTATCAGCCATAAGAAAACATGCAAATGAGTGAACTTGAGGGAAAATAACTATAAACTTCGTAATGCAGGTTAGTATAAAACTAAACCAACCATTCAACCAAACAAAGAAAGAAACAATCAGACAAACAAACAAACAAAAATAAAATAAAAAGCAATAAAAGAAAAATTAACAACGTATTTTCTATTGATGAAAACCGATCAGAGATAAAAGCTGTCTGTACTGTACTTACGGAGTCTGGATTATGAGATTAGAGAAACTGCAAACTCTCTAATAGCCATTGCTTCTGAACTACAGCCACTTCATTCATCATTGTTTTGATGTGTTTTTACAAGTTTTCTTTATTCTCTGTTTTCTGGAATCCCCATTGTGTGGATTTGTTGTCAGTCTGTGAAAATATTTCATTGCCCTGCACCAAGAACGAAACATAGGCATTGACTACATTCTTCATTCATGCGAGTGTGAAACTTTTTTTTTAACCTTCAAATATTGCCCTGCTCTCAACATGAAATTCAATCAAGCAGTTGCATTCTTTTTAATGAGAAGGCTCTGCTTTTGACATATACTTTCATTATCTGCCAGTGAAAGACAAGATGGAAGAGGCTGAAAAAAAATATTGTTGACGTAAATCTAATTTGCTTTGTGACATCGAGAACATGTTAACCGTGGCAACGGTTTGATGAAGACTGGTTTGCAAGATGTGTTGTCTTCATTAAAAAGAAATCAGTTAAACTGAGCTCGTCATTTGTCTTCATGTTTGTCTTAAGATTTGTTGTAGACGCTAACATACTTCATAAACAAGTTCAATGATAGAAGAGAAAAAAAAGCAAAGACTATTAATTCAGCAATTTTGTTGCTAAAAGCCTCATTGAATATGCATCAAAAACAAACAGCAAAGCATCTCCTTTTCCCATTAATTGAACACAAAATCTTTGGATAGTAAATAAAAATGAAAAACAATATAAATGTGAAGAGTTTTATTCTCTTAATCTATGCAGGCGAATGAGTTTGGGGGTTTTCTCACAGTGAACAACAAAAATAAGTCGAGAAAGAGCATTATCTTTGCTGTTGCTCACAAAGTAAAAAGTAACATTTGTTTCTAGAACAACTAGGTGAAAAATTAAGCTTATCACCAACAAAAAATTATTTTTAAAAGTCAGTAAACAAAAGTCAAAGCACTACAAGAAATGGCCGTGTGTTTTGCAGTGACATTAACACTAACAGCAGAAACAGGTATCAGTCATAAGGAAACATGCAAATGAGTGAATTTGAGGGAAGATAATTATAAACTTCGAAATGCAGGTTTGTTTAAAGCCAACCCAACCAACCAAAGAAAGAAAGAAAGAAAGAAACAAGCAGACAAGCAAACAAACAAAAATAAAAAGGAAACAAAAATAAATGAAATATAAAAACTTTTTTCCATGGATGATACAGATCAGACATAAAAGCTGACTGTACTTATGGAGTCTGGATTATGAGATTAGAGAAACTGCAAACTCTCTGAGAGCCATTGCTTCTGAACTACAGCCACTTCATTCATCATTGTGTTGATGCGTTTTTACAAGTTTTCTTTATTTAATCTGTTTTCTGGAATCCCCATTGTGTGGATTTGTTGTCAGTCTGTGAAAACAATTCCTTGCCCTGCACCAATAACGAAACGTAGGCATTGACTCCACTCTTCATTCATGCGAGTGTAAAACTTTTTTTAACCTTCAAATATTGCCCTGCTCTCAACATGAAATTCAATCAAGCAACTGTGGTGGGTTGTTGTTGTTGTTGTTGTTGTTTTTTGTAATGAAAAAGCCCTACAACTTCATTATCTGCCAGTGAAAGACAAGGTACAAGAGGCTGAAAATGAATTTTGTTGACGTGAATCTAATTAATTTGCTTTGTGCTATCGAGAACATGTTAACAGTAGCAACAGTTTCTGATGAAGACTGGTTTGCAAGATGTGTTGTCTTCGTTTTAAAAAAATCAGTTGGACTGAGCCTGTCATTTTTGTTCACATTATTTGGTCTTATGATTTTTTGTAAGCGCTAACACAGTTAATTAACAGGTTTAACAATAGTTAAAAAAAAGAAAGAAAGCAAACACTATTAATTTTGTTTAGCAATTTGTTGCTAAAAGCCTCATTGAATATGCAGTAAGACAAACAGAAAAACATCTCCTCTTCCAACTAATTGAACACAAAACCTTTGAAAATTGAATAAAACGGAAAAAACAATGCAAATGTGAACAGTTCTATTCTCTTAATCTATGCAGACAATTGATTTTTTTCTTATAGTAAACAAAAATAGGAAAAACAAAGCATTATCTTTGCCGTTTCTCACAAAGAAAAAAGGTAACAACATTTGTTTCTATGACAACTAGGTCAAAACTTGAAAATATAAGAACAAATAGCAAAAACTTCAAAGCACTAGAAGAAACGGCCGTGTATTTTGCAGTTACATTAACACTTACAGCAGAAAAGGTATCAGCCATAAGAAAACATGTAATTAAGTGAACTTGAGGGAAGATAATTATAAACTTTCTAATGCAGGTTTGCCAGAGAGAGTGTGTCCAAATTTGACAAATCAACAGTAGCAATAATAACAACAATAAACACATTCGCAACGCGCACCCAACCAACCAATCAATAAACCAAATAACTGACAAATAAATAAGCCAATCAGTTTACTAATCATCCAACTTTGACACGCCAACAATAGCAATAACAGCAACAACAAAACACAACAGCAAATCACAACCAGCAAACAATCAGCAAACCAACAAACTGGCAAAATATCAGTCAATCAATTCCCCAGTCAGCCATTCGGCCAGTCCCTCTAAACTCCAAGCCATCCGCCAACCAACTAACCAGCAAACCAACCATCAAACCAGCCAACCGACTGACCTAACCAGCCAGTCTAACAAGCAAAATAAGGAGACAAAAGCAGCCACTCAACCAAAAGTTTGCGCAGTTGGTTTAGGTTTTTATGGTAGTGTTTTTTGTTTTGTTTTTTGCTACTTCATGTTGTGCTTTTTCATTTCATTTGTCCACGGAAATTGTTATAAAAATGGCTCATTTCTTTTAGTTTTTAAGCTTTCCTTGTGTCTGTAGACAGAAAATAATCAACAGGCTTACAGCCGTGAATTTTGTGTGTGGATCAAACATTGCCATCTGCACTTAGCAGAGGGAGCGAGAGAGAGAGAGAGAGAGAGAGAGAGAGAGAGAGAGAGAGAGAGAGAGAGAGAGAGAGAGAGGAAAACAGGCGGACAAGATTATTATCTTAAGGGCAAACAGAGCCAGCACAGAGTTTTATTGTTATTGCCTGAAACCAGAGCTGGTTCTGTTACCCCATTGATTTTGTGTTTTATTTTACATAGTGTCAGGTTTTTTTTCTTCTTTTTTCCCTCTGCCTGTCTGTATCTCTGCCTCTGTCTCTCTGTGTCTGTCTTTCTTTTTGCATAAGTATATGCTATGTCTTTTTTTCTGTGTATGGGTTAATGTGTGTGAGTGAGTGTGTCTGGATTTGTTGTTTTTTTCACTACTTAATTTCCTGCAATTGTCTCTGTCTCTGTTTTTCTGTCTGTCTCTCTCGCGATGAAAATAGTGTCAAGTTTCAAGTGTCTCTTTGTCTGTCTGTCTGTGTCTGACACTCTGTGTGTGTGTGTGTGTGTGTGTGTGTGTGTGTGTGTGTGTGTGTGTGTGTGTCTGTCTGTCTGTCTTCTTCTTCTCTCTCTCTTCTCTCTCTCTCTATATATATATATGTGTGTGTGTGTGTGTGTGTGTGTGCGTGCCTGCGTGCGTCCGTGCGCGCGCGATCATGTGTGTGTGTGTGTGTGTGTGCGCGAGTGCGAGCGTGGAGAGGGTGGTGTGTACGTGAGTCATAGATGAATGTATAGGAACATAAAGAAATACAACCGCTGCCCCAAACGCAACTAGCGTTTTTTCCTGCTCAGACATAAATCAAGCGGTGATGGAAATGACGACCGATGCTAAAGGCAAGTGTTCCACTCAGGGGAGTACTTGTTCCAGTTTCTTGTTATGCAGTGAATAGGCCATGTTTTTCACAGGATGCCAACGCCTTGACAATAGTCATCTTCTGGTGAGGATACCAAGGTCTTGACAAGGGTGGATCAGTAGTCTAGAGGTAACGCACCTGCCTAGAAAGCGAAAAGTCCGGGTCGAAAATACGATCAACGTTTGGACCAGAAACTGTCCTTCCATCCACTAAGACCGTGAGTGGTTGTCGGGGTGCTAGTCTTTCGGATGGGATGATAAACCGAGATCCCGTATGTTAAACATTCATTACTTAACGCAAGTAAAAGAACCCGCCGCAACATGGGAGTTTTGTCCCTTGAAAAATTATGTGGAAAACAGCCACTCTGATAGTGAAACGAATACAGTTGCAGACAGAAACAAAAATAATGGGTGGCGTTGTTCTTGTGGCGACGCGCTATTCCCCAACGGAGAGTGGCCTGAATTTCACGCAGAAAAATCAGCCTTGACTTAAAAATAATGGAATACAATACAAGACAATCCTCTTCTTTAGGATGGCAAGGGATTGACAATCATCTTCTGGTCATTCCCAGGGGAGTACATGGTTGATATCACTGTCACAATAAAAGTCTGCATGAAGTGTGTGTGTATGTACGTGTGTACGTCCGTGCATGCGCGCGCGCGTGTGGGTGGGTGGGTGGGTGGGGGGTGGGTAAGTGCGAGCGTGGAATGCTTTGCAAGTGCCTTAGGCAGGGCTGGAGTAGAAACAGGTGTAGTTGATGATTATTATTAGACTGAAAATCATCATATCATCATTCTCATCATGATCATCAACAGTATAATCATTATCGTTATCATCGTTGTTATTATCATCGTCGTCATCATCATCATCATCATCAGCAGCAGCAGCAGCAGCAGCAGCAGCAGCAGCAGCAGCAGCATGAGCATAAGCATCATCATCGTCATCGTCATCATAATCATTCCTCTGTTGCTGCTGCTGTATTATGATGACAAGCATTATCATACTTGTTATCGTCCATTAGCAAATTTATCACCGTGTTATATTTTAAGGTATAATATTTTGATTACCTAGTATTTTTGCTACTTGATGCGCAAATTTATAATTGACAGAAAGATCAACGTCATGACCAAAAATAGGTACCCAAGTAAAGTTAAAGAGACAGGGCAGTGCATGGTAGGGTAGGGCAGGGCAGGGCAAGGGCAGGGCAGAACAAGACAGCAGAAGACAGGGCGGTGCAGAGTAGAAGCAAGGCAGAGGAGGCAGGGCAGGGCAGGGCAGGGCAGGGCAGGGCAGGGCAGGGCAGGCAGGAGGCAGGGCAGGCAGGGCAGGACAGGACAGGCGCAGAGAGAGCAAGGCAGGGAAGGCAGGGCAGGGCAGGCAGGACAGGCGGGCAGAGTAGAGCAGGCAGGGAAGGCAGGGTAGGGAAGGACAGGTAGGTAGGGTAAGGACAGGGCAGGGTAGGTAGGGGAAGGACAGGCAGGGTAGGGTAGGTAGGCAAGGGCAGGGAACAGACAGGGCAGGGCAGGGCAGAACAGAACAGGGCAGGAAAGGGCATGGAAGGGCAGGGCAGGGCAGGGCAGAGGAGGGCAGGGCAGGGCAGAGCAGAACAGGGCAGGGTGGAGTAGACCAAGGCAGAGGAAGGCAGAGCAGGGTAGGGCAAGACAGGGCAGGGCAGGGCAGGGCATGGCAAGACAGGGCAGGGCAGGCATGGCAGGGCAGGGCAGGGCAGGGCAGGGCAGGACACAGCAGAACAGGGCGGGACAGAGTAGAGCAATACATAGCAGGGCAGGGCAGGGCAGGGCAGGACAAGACAGGGCAGGGCAAGACAAGGCAAAACAGGGCAGGGCAGGGCAAGGCAGGTCAGGGCAGGGCAGGGCAGGCAGGCAGGCAGACAAGGCAGGGCAGAGTGGGGACAGGGCAGGGCAGGTCATGGCACTCGGCACTGTCTAGCAGTCTGTCAAAAACCGGTGAGGACGAACGGGTGAGCGATCCCTGGAGATGAGAATAATCAGCACCAAGCGGCATCTGTCTCGCTCCTTGGTATGTCCATCCCAGTTTCTGATTATGATGTCTCTCCCCTCACCACCCCTCCACCACGACCACTACCACCACTACCACCACCAACACCACCAACACCAACACCACCACTACCAGTGAGAAAGCAATCGACGCCTTCACAGACGAATACTAACACCTGCTGCAGGGCGTTTGGCCGTGGAGGAAAGCGTGTAGATAGAAAAAAAAAGATGTAGCAAAGAGAATCTGTTAGTTTTCATCGTCCTCGGTTATAATGTTGCTGTGTTTGGTGAGGGGATTAATGATAATAGTAATAATAATAATAATAATAATAATAATAATAACAACAATAATAATAATAATAATAATATCTATCAGTTTTTCGTCATCTTTGCCATAAGGAAAAAAGACCATCCTGATTGTACGACAGATCGTACGTCTGCAAGTGTGTGATGAAATGGTGGAAGTGTTAGTGTTGAGGATCACAAGGTGTACATTCCTAGAGAGTTGTTTTTTTCTCATGATATATTGTATTCTTTTGGGCAAAACGGTTTTTTTCAGTACAGTGCAGTATATCCAAACCCGATTACAAATAATTAAATAATAAATAATATGAATTAAGCGTGATTGAAGCAATCAACGCTCAAGAGATTTTTTTTTCTCTTGAAAATGTTGCAGGTAAAATAGATATTTCTTGTCAAAGATGTGTACATGTTTATTGATATAATGTCTCTTCAGTTGACTGATATAAGACAAAATATAAATGTGTGTGTGAGAGAGACAGATTCAACATTTGCTCTCTCTCTCTCTCTCTCTCTCTCTCTCTCCTCTCTCTCTCTCTCTCCTCTCTCTCTCTCTCTCTCTCTCTCTCTCTCTCTCTCCTCCACTCTCTGTCCTCCTCCTCTCTCTCCCTCCATCAATCCCTCCCTCCCTCCCTCTCTCCATCTCTCTCTCTCTCTCTCTCTCTCTCTCTCTCTCCCCTCTCCTCTCTCTCGCTCTCTCCCTCCATCTCCCTCCCTCTCTCTACCTCTCTTTCATTATCTCCTCAGGGAAAGTTACGGAATGAACTGTTTACCTATTGGTGTCCAGCCTCTGGCACTGTCTGGAATATAATGACCAGCAGCTTGCAAGTATCCAGACGAGTGCTCTCTTGAGACATCCTGTATCAAAGGTAACAGTATGGACTTTTTTCCCTGTACTTACCGCTGCTGGTACTGTTTCAGTGTACACACAGCTTCGGTGACATCAGTCATAAACAGGGACACACTATTTTGGGGGAAGAAAGTGGGTTGATAACGAAGGATTGAGGAACTCAAAGGACTGCTACATAGGAAAAAAAATCCTTATGACAAAAATTAAGTTGGGAAAATGTACCCCCTTCCCCTTCTCCCCCCTAAAACAAAATCTAGCCACCCAAACCAAACCAAAACAAACTTTGAAACAACAACAACAACAACAAAGTTCAACAAAAAACCCACAAAATAAAATAAACTCAAACGGGAGAAAAAGAAAACAGAAAACAGACTTGAGAAAGAAACACAAAAACTCTACAGAAAAGAAAGTAAAAAAGAAGTTAAAAAAACAACAACAACAAACAGCAACAGGTTTAAACGAAGGAAAAAAATAAAAAAGAAAAGAAGGGAAGGGAGTGGGGAGAGGTGGAGGAAGGAAAGGGGGAAGGAATGAAGGAAAACGAAAAATAAAAAAAGAAATAATGTCTTGTAATAGATATAACATGACGAAGAATAATAAAACTGTAGACATAAGAAATAAAGAGAGTAAATAAAAGGGCACACATTTAGCGTATTTTACTCTAATCATGTCAAGTTTTTTGTGTATGTTTTTAAAAAAAACACATATTAAAGACTATTATCTATCCGTCCGGCATTAAATGTAGCTCGCCTAAGTGATTTGTTGCTGCATAATTTACAAGCAGCAAACCAATTCCGTCATAAGCAAACATTCCAACATTAACATCACTAACCCACGTTTGTCTTTTATCTCCTATAAATATGGGAATCTTTTAGTGCATATATGACAAAAAAATCAAGAATCAACGAAAAGCAGGAAAAGAACCAAAACTACATTGTTTGTTGTTATTATTGCCGTTGCTGTATTTGGTGTTGTTGTTGGTACTGCTGCTGCTGGTGCTACTGCTACTACTACTGCTGCTGCTGCTGCTGGTGCTGCTGCTGCTACTACTGGTACTGCTACTGCTGCTGCTGCAACTGCTACTACTACTGCTGCTGCTGCTGCTGGTGCTGCTGCTGCTACTGCTACTACTACTGCTGCTGCTACTGCTGGTACTGCTACTGCTGCTGCTGCTACTGCTACTACTGGTACTGCTGCTGCTACTGCTGTGCTGCTGCTGCTACTGCTGCTAGCTGTCTGCTGTCTGCTACTGCTGATACTGCTCTGCTGACTGCTACTGCTGTGCTAGCTGCTGCTGCTACTGCTACTACCACTACTGCTGCTGGTGCTGCTGCTACTGCTGGTGCTGCTGCTGCTACTACTACTGCTACTACTACTTCTACCACTACTGCTGCTGGTGCTGCTGCTGCTACTGCTGGTGCTGCTGCTGCTACTACTACTGCTACTACTACTTCTACCACTACTGCTGCTGGTGCTGCTGCTGCTACTACTACTGCTACTACTACTTCTACCACTACTGCTGCTGGTGCTGCTGCTGCTACTACTACTGCTACTACTACTTCTACTACTACTGCTGCTGCTGCTGCCGCTGCTGCTGCTACTGCTATTACTACTTCTACCACTACTGCTGCTCCTTCTTCTACTACTTCTACCACTACTGTTACAGCAACGATGGCGATCGATACCATGACGACGAAAATGAAGAGGAAGAAGAAGAAGTACAACAACAACAACAATAATAATAATAAATAATAATAATAAATAATAATAATAATAATAATAATAATAATGATAATAGTAATAGTAATAATAGTATAATAATAATAATAATAATAATAATAAAAATGGAATGTATATAGCGCTGAATCTTGTAAAAACAGACAAATCGAAGCAACAACAACAACAAGAACAAGAAGAACAATAAGAAGACCAGTATAAACAACAATGCCAGCAATAGCAACTGCTACAAAAACAGTAATATCAGCAACAACATCAGTTAAAAACCCAAAAAAACCCTAAACGGCCATTACAAAGGCAGCAAGGAGGCCATGATGAATAGAATGTACACTATCGCCAATGCTCGTGTAATTTTACCCATATTTGCCAGCTTTCTCTGATAATAATCAATGAATCTTTACTTGAAGACAAAAACAAAGCGAAAAACAAAAACAAACCTGAACAAAAGCCAATATTATTTTTCTCTCTCGGATATCAGATTAAGTTTTTATTCTACTATTTCTAAGATAACATCTTCTGACGTGTTTTTAAGATCAAGGTAAGGTACAAAGGGCATTGTCTTGTGATTCATTAAAACGTATCATGTTTCCTGCAGTGTTCCTGAAAACCATAACTAAAACCGACTCCAAAAACGTTTGCTGAAACACAGTACATGTCAACGATTTTACTGTTTTTGCTTATTTGTTTGTTTTGTTGGGCTTTTTGTTTTTTGTTTGGGGGTTTTTCTTTCTTGTGTAAGGTTTGCGTGTGTGTGTGTGTGTGTGGTGTGTGGTGTGTGTGTGTGTTGTGTGTGTGTGTGTGTGTGTGTGTGTGTGTGTGTGTGTGAAGTCAAAGTCAAAGTCAAACTTTTATTTTCAGATGGTACATTGAATAAGCAGTGCATTTGCTTTTTTTTCATCAAGCCATCTATCCAAAGAAAAAAGAGAGAAACAAAAGATAATATTTATGCAAACATAGATTTTAAAAAACCCTAATCAATGACAAACCATACAACTCGAACAAGCGAAGACAATAATATATGCGCGCGCGCGCGTGTGTGTGTGTGTGTGTGTGTGTGTTTAATTTGGTGACAAATACTAGTGTTTTGTTAAGATAAACAATGAACAGAGTTTTAAATCCAAATACAAAATTGACGATCAAAACCCAACCCTCAACCCCAAAGGAAAAGTAAACCGCAAAAGAAGGAAAAAAAACCCACCACCCTGTACCTCTGTCAGAATATTAAAGACTATGATAGCAACATCACTGACCAGAAAATCGCCTGAAGAAAATCAAAGTTAAAAGTGTTAAAAAGTTTAAAAGAATATTCTAAATGCAAAAGTAGATAGTTCCTGTACGGTAACTATGTCAATAACAAAAATACTACTAATAATGATGATAATAATATATTTTTTTAAAGTAATAATGAAAAACGGAATTGATATAGCTTTAAAGAGTAATAAAACAACGACGCTGACAAGATTGCATCTCACCTGTCCATGATCCAATCTCTTTCTTTCCTTCGGCTGTCAAATTGAAGAAAATCAGTTTTTGTGTCAAGATGCGTTGCTTTTCTTCTTTTTCTTGAAAACAAGAAGACATAAATAAGCGACGTAAAGATACCAGACAAAAAGAACCGAACACAAATACATAAAATAATAAGACAGCTCCAACCTCATTGTTCTTCTACTCTGTACAGTTTCTGCTCGATTTTAGACAAAATACCTTCCTCCATCCCCTCCCCCCCCCTCCCCCACCTATCTCCACAGCGCCAAATCTGACAACTGAAGTGAAGATTTCAATGAAACGTCACTTCTTAATCCCAGAAGGTATATGCGTAATGAAATTTGATATGACAGCATTTCTCAATCTGTCTAAAGCCTAGGAAAAACGCGGACAGAGCCTTAGGGAAATTTTCTAGCTTGCTCAGTGTCGTTTCATCAGAAAGGTAGCCATTTTCTTCCCAGCGGTGTGATGGCTCCTGCCCCACCCCTGCGTCTGTCTTAGTGTCATCTGCCTTATGAAATGTCCTCTGTTCAGATTTGTCAGTCTGCGAAAACATTTTCTCAGCCCTTCACCCGAGAGGGCTGCCTTGATTGCATTCCCCTTGTCCGCCAGAGTGGCAAGCCTCCACAAATTGTGCAATGCTTTCAACATCCAATTTGATTAGGCAGCTGGCTTTGAATGAAAAGGCCCTTCGCGCACATCTAACTTCATTAGCCGCTTCTGAAAGACAAGGTGCCTGGGGGCTAGAAAGATTTCTGTTTCCTTCGTAACGCTCGCAACATGTTCGCAATGACATCAGTTTATTGATGCAGATTGGATTACGTGAGGCGCACGTCAGCATATTTGTTAAAACTGGGTAAAGGGTAATGAGATTTGACCCACATTTTTTGGATAATTATTATCCTTTTAAGTTTATAAAGCCAGAGGGTTTTGAAATAACACGCATTAGGAATGTAAACAGCGGCACCGACGATAGAATGGACATTCATTACACACAAAATCGTTATCATCATTTGCGTAAAGGGCAACAACAAACAACTGCATTGTGTGAATTATGCGCGTGAACATTCTAAAGGATGATGTCGATTTCTCTGGAATCAATTCAACACAGTGAAACAAGCCTTTCTGTTTCAATTCATTTGGTTTATTTATTTATTCATTTACTTTATTCATTCGTTTATTCATTCACGTAACTTTTAAGTCACCGCAGATTTCTCAGCGTGAAATTCGGGCTGCTCTCCCCGGGGAAAGCGCATCACAACAAGAACAGCGCCACCCATTATTTGTTCTTTCTTTTACCTGTCTGCAACTGTATTTGTTTTCCTATCAGAGTGGCTTTTTCTACATGATTTTACCAGGTACAACTCTCTTGTTGCAGTGGGTTTGTTTACGTGCCTTAAAAAAGTTTTGTGTAATACACGGGACCTCCATTTATCGTCTCATTCAAAACACTAGCACACGGACCACCCCTCATGGTCAAGTGGATGGGGGAAAATGTTCTGCCCCAAACGGGATTCAAACCACCGCACACTTCCAACCCGGACCTTTCGCTTTCTAGGCAGGCGCGTTACATCTAGACCACAGATCCACTGTGCCCAGTTGGCTTGTTCTTGTGTCTCTGCTTGTTTGTGATTACCTCTTTGAATATTGCTATTGTGTTCACTGCCGACAATCATGTATAAGACATCTACAAAACGTCTTTGTTAGAGAAGCCAGGTGCATCTTCATTTGCTTCTCATGTTTCTGTAGTTGATTTTTTTTGGTTCTCTCCCGTTTTTGCGTGAACAAGACATAAACAGTTATATGAGATCTTTGCGAAATTCACAGGCAATCAAATAGCAAAAAAATGGGTCTTGTTTGTTTTGATCACAACAGTGGCATAACAATGATCCATGCCAAAAAATGAGATCTAACATGAAATTAATGATGGAAACACAAAAACAAGTATTTCATAAAATGTGAGAGCACTAGCTTGGTTTGGATTTCTTGATTTGGTTGGGGTTTTTTGGTTTGGTTTTCACTATTGGTAATTACGAGTATAATATTTTGATAGTGTTTACACTGTCTCTCCGTGTCTCTGTTTTTATCTCACTTTCTCTGTCTGTCTGTCTGTCTGTAGTTTTGTCCGTCTGTTTTTTATGTTTTGCTGTCTGTCTGTCTGTCTGTCTGTCTCCATCTCTCTCTCTCTCTCTCTCTCTCTCTCTCTCTCTCTCTCTCTCTCTCTCTCTCGCTCTCGCTCTCGCTCTCGCGCTCTCTCCGTTCATGGTTTACTTCATCTGGTCGCCGCCCCCTGTTTTATCTCTCTCTTGTTTGTGTGTCGGAGTCTCCTCTTCTAACTCTGTTTCTGTCTTTGTCGACTCGGTCTCTGACTTTCTCTGTCTCTGTCTTTGTCCAACTGTATCTGTCTGTCTGTCTAAGGTCTGTCTGTATTTCTCTGTCTCTGTCTCTCTGTCTCTCTGTCTGTCTCTCTCTCTCGCTAACCCCCCACCCCCTCCTCTCTCTCTCTCTCTATCTCTCTCTCTCTCTCTGCGTCTTCAACTCTAGTGTTTTTTTGTTTGGTTTGGTTTTGCTCTTGTTGTAACCTGTTCGCAGTAGACATAGTTTGCTTTGTTTTTTTGGGGGGATTTTTTATGTTCATTACACTACAGCAAGAATGGTGCTGCTGTGAAGTTCAGACGTGTCTAAAATGATGCTGCGTGATTATAAGCTGGCCTTTCTTTCGTGTAGACTCTAGCCTGCCTTTCGATGTTCTTATTCAAAGTTTCCTTAATTGAAGTTAGTGCTTTTTATCTTATGGGGGTACTGAGAAAGAGGTCATGGTTTTCTTTTCCAATTCATCTTTTTTGTGCTTAGGTTTTCTATTAGAATTGAAATCTTGAATTTTGTATCTTTTCTTTTTTTTCTTTTCTTTCATTCTTTCTTTGTTGTCTTTTCTTTCTTTTTTTCTTTTCTTTCTTTCGTTTTTTTCTTTCTTTCTTGTCTTTCTTTGTTTCTTTCTTTGGAAATTTCTTGATTGCTTGGATTTTGTCTATGGCATGCATTTTGATCGATTATATCATTTTTTATTTCCTATCAGTCCAGCTCCTGCTCTCATCTCATCACTTGCTAATATATACATGCATATTTATTACCTAAGTTTTTTTCATGCATAAAATACCTCTGACGCTGTTTTTGTTTGTCTTTGTGTACGTCTGTGTCTGCATCTGCACTTTGATCTGCTGATAAAAAGAGACTGGCGTCTGTTTGTTGTTGTTGTTTTCATTTTGTTTTATTTTACTAAACTTTATGGCTTGAAATATCAAGTTCTCTTTCAGTGAGGTTGATAGCCTTGACTCTTATGCCCTCTGTGGGTGGTTGGGCTATAATCGAATTTTTATTCTACTAAATCAAAACTGTCTTCCTCACCCCCCTCACCCCCCAAAAAAGAAAGATGTAAAGTACACCAAATAAAGTAACCAAACACCTGATGAAATCCTATACAACAAAATAAAACCACGTTACACTGAAACACAAGAAAGCTAGTTTTATATCGATATAGAACACACACACACAAATCCCGCATTTATAGCTGACAGAGCCCATATAACACCCGACAGTCAATCGAAGACTAGACGCAGGCTTTTTGCTCTCAAAGGTTTTCTCCATTGTCGTGGGTTGTTGTTGTTTTTTTCTATTACCGATAAAACCAGGCAGAAGGAAACGCCCTTGAGTTTCTGATTGATTTGTTCCCAAGACAAAAAGCAGTCAGCACATAGCCGAGAGCAGAAAATAGCTTGGCTTGGGCCTGTGAACGGGGATTAGCATCTCTCATTGATTTGTGTTCCTTGCTGCAGTTTTATGTACTTGACAACAGAGCAGCCTCCACATACAAGGTTCAAGGAGTAGGTAGGGGTGGGGTGGGAGTGAGCTTTATGACAGAGAGAGAGGGGGGATGAATGAGAGGGAGAGGGGGGTGAGAGTGAAGGAGAGAGAGAGAGGGAGAGAGGGAGGGAGGGATGGGGAGAGAGGGATAGGGAGAGAGAGAGAGAGAGAGAGAGAGAGAGAGAGAGAGAGAGAGAGAGAGAGAGAGAGTGAGAGAGAGAGGGAGTGAGAGAGAGGAGTGAGAGAGAGAGAGTAAAGAGAGGGAGTGAGAGAGAGAGAGAAAGAAGGATAGTAGAGAGAGAGAGCAAGGAGGTCCGAGAAGAGATGAAGAGGGGAGAGAAAAGAGAGAGAGAGAGAGAGAGAGAGAGAGAGAGAGAGAGAGTCTGCGTGTGGATAGATAGACATAGAGGGAAAAGAGAGAGAGAGAGAGAGAGAGAGAGAGAGAGAGAGAGAGAGAGAGAGAGAGAGAGAGAGAGATCTGCGTGTGCATAGAAAGACATAGAGGGAGAGAGAGAGGGAGAGAGAGAGAGAGAGAGAGAGAGAGAGAGAGAGAGAGGAGAGAGGAGAGAGAGAGAGAAAGTCTGCGTGTGCATAGAAAGATAGAGGGAGAGAGAGAGGGAGATATATATAATATATATATAGGGAGTCTGCGTGTGCATAGAAATGCATAGAGAGAGGAGAGAGAGAGAGAGAGAGAGAGAGAGAGAGAGAGAGAGAGAGAGAGAGAGAGAGAGAGAGAGAGAGAGAGAGAAAATGCGAATGCGAAAGTTTTATTCATTAGAGAGAGACAGACAGACAGACAGACAGACAGAGAGAGAAAGAGAGAGAGAGAGATTGACACATACACGCACGCACACACTGAGGAAAATGGCAAACAAACAGTGACAGAATCAGCGAGATTTGGGGAGAGCCAGAGAGACTGACAGGGACACACAGACAGAGACACAAACACAGACAGAGAGGCAAACAAAGCATGACAGAGACAAGACATCGGAACAAACATAAGGACAGACAGAGACAGACTCAGAGAGACAGAGAAACAGAAACAGAGAGAGACATAAACACGACCTGGAAACAGAAATACAGACAGAGAGACAAAAGGCCAAGGAGAAATTACAGAACAGACTGACAGAAACAGAGAGAGAATAAAAAAAAACACATAACAGGCCAGACATACATATTACAGAGAAAGATAGAGACAGAGGAAAAGATAAACAGAGAGACACAAACGTAAGACATTACAAGAGACAGAGACGAGACACAGACAGACACAGCATCAGAGACAGACACACAAAAGGACAGAGGAAAAAATGGAGCAGAGAGAGAAAAGAGAGAGAGAGAAAGGAAGATGAGAGAGAGAGAGAGAGAGAGAGAGAGAGAGAGAGAGAGAGAGAGAGAGAGAGGAGAGAGAGAGAAAGAGAGAAAGAGAGAGAGAGAGAG
>CM054144.1:30565206-30572706 GCA_028751875.1 Rapana venosa
TTCACCATCTTTCTCTCTGTCTCTGCTGAGTTCTACGATCTCCTGTAGCCCTCCTCCCACACCACAGATCTCAGCTCAGTGATGCTGGCAATGTAGGATGTTGGTGGTCTGCCTCTTTCTCTTCTGTCCTTAACCTTGCCTTGGAGAACTGTCGTTTTCAGATTTGTCTCTGTGATTCTGTACGTATATCGCAGTCTGCGCTTTTCAAAATGTCAGCCAGCATGTGTCTTTGCTTTGAGAATTGACCCATAAAGCATTCATTGTGACGCTCCGTCACATAATCGACCTCAGTGCTCCAGAGGTCAATTTGTAGTTGTTAACATGTTGTTAATCTGCAATAAAAAGGCTATTCAATGCAAAAAACACCACAACAAAAACAAATTGAAAATCGGACACTTCTATGGAAAGCTATTACAAAATTGAAATGATAGACTGCAGAAAGTGACATAATAAGAAATTGACAAGTTTAGCATCGTAATAAGGGGGTCAGA
Source organism: Rapana venosa (assembly GCA_028751875.1). Taxonomy (NCBI): domain Eukaryota; kingdom Metazoa; phylum Mollusca; class Gastropoda; order Neogastropoda; family Muricidae; genus Rapana; species Rapana venosa. Next base: position 30,565,698 of record CM054144.1, read on the forward strand.
ATGAGAGCTTGGGTATTTTCTAAAACGCGTTTAAAAACAAAAGGATCAACGCTTATACCTTGATATGTCAATACAAGGTAGAAGAATGGCTATAGTTTTCTAATCAATCACAATCTCAAAATCGAAATTCTGACCCCCAACCTGCCTAAAATGGCTCCTAGCGGAAAAGTGGGTTAGGTGCTAAGTGACTCATTTCCTGGTGGAGTGTCGCATTTGTATTTCGATCTGACCATTTGACTCTTAGAAGTCGCCTGTGGAACTACATTTTTCGGCTGCGTTTATTTTGTCTCTATGTAAGTTTTGTAGCATCCAATTGTGTTCTGCTCTGCCCTACAGCACTACTGGCCAGGTGAATGTGTTGACGAGTCTAAATTTAAGGTATTTAGGTATGTCTCTGTTTTATTTCCCAAATATTGTTGACCTAAATCCTCTTTTGCTGGGCCTTGCCGACTCTAGCCTTGCTTGACGACAGCGAGATGTAGACAGGACCCATGATTATTCTTCAACATAACCTATCTCTTTTGTTTTAAATATTTGAATCAGGTACAAATAAAAAATATGAAAAATTATAAAGCACCGCTCACTAGGTTCATACACATACATGCGCGCATGCATGCGCGCGTGCACACACACACACACACACATAAACGCACACGCACACACACACACACACACACACCCTCTCTCTCTCTCTCTATCTCTCTCTCTCTCACTCTCTCTCTCTCTCAGCCGCATCCAGGTGTGTGAGTGCGTGTGTGTGCGCGTGTTTGCGTGTACTGCTCTCACATTCACACCTGCTTACAACGCACTGCTATATTCAAAGCAAACAGCTTATTCTGAATACATACTGTGTTGTTATGTCAACACTTTTTTTTTTATTGAAAAAGTAACTTTTCGAAAGAAAAATGGCATTGCAACATCGACGTATCTCTCTAGCTTTGGAGCATGATTGGTATACGTCAGGACTACGTGTAAAGTCTCTGGAGTGACGTATTAACTCAAAAAAATGAAAACAAAGCAGTTACTGTATTTTTATGACAGGATTATCTCATCAGGATATTTTTTCGTAAAAACCAAAACGTTCAGCTTGGAGCTATGAAACGACGTCGACAGTGCAACAAGAAGATCTTCATAGTTTTAGGTTTCCACTTCTGATGCGATGAGAAAACAGAGAAGAAACAGTATAGAGACAAAGAACAGTAAAGAATAGAAAAAAAGAGAGCAAGAATAGAAAGAAAACCTAACGAAAGAAAGCAAAGCATTGATTTTGCAGAAAAAAGAACAACACAGAAATGAAGGCATGCAGAACGCACACAAAAGAAGGGGAAAATATAAGAAAACAGGAATAAAAGAATGACAGAAAATAGAAAAGAAAAGCAAAGACAAAAAGACAAAAAGAAAGATACAGAAGGAGAAACGAATAAGGAAAGAAAGAAAATGGGAAAAAATAAAGAAAAATAGGGAGAGACAGAGAGAAATGGAAGAAAGTGACGGAAATAAAGAGCATAAAACAATAAAAGCCTAAAAGTAAAAACAGTCTAGAAAAAAACAAACCCAGATGGATTTGTTTTTGTTTAGTTCCTCGGCTAGAGCTCCGAGGTTCACCAATGGAGATGGAGACAAACATAGAATATATATCAAAGGTAGAGAAGAAAGAAACAACAATAACAGACGCTCAAACAATGATAAAAAGCTCAATAAAAAGAGAGAAAAAGGTTAGGAGGAAAAACAACTTGCTGAAAGAAACCAAGAAAAAACAATTTATAAAAAAAACACCAAGTAAACACAAAAGACAAAAATTCCAACTGAAGTCTCACTACAGAAGTGTTTGTTTGTTTGTTTGTTTACTTGTTTGTTTATTCAATTTTCTTTGTCTTTTTTGGGTGGTTTTGATTTTCCTTTTTCGTTTCTCATCTAGAACTCCGATGTTCACAAAATGTGAGATTTTCCGTATGCAAGAGCTTTTAATAATAATAATAATAATAATAATAATAATAATAATAATAATAATAATAATAATAATAATGTATGGAATTTATACAGCGCTGAATCTTGTAAAGCAACAAATCAAAGCGCTCAGATGACTTTTTTATATCGAGGATAATGAAATAAGCACTCATGTGCTTTTTTACATCCAGTCCCCGTGTGTATGCGGTTTTGTAAATTTTGTCATCTGTTCCCACCGGCACACAATGGCCTACTCTTTCGAAAAGCGGAACAGGATTTAACGTGTGCGCAAGATGTTCTGCATGCGTTCGCACACGGGGCCTCGGTTTATAGTCTCATCCGAAGGACTTTGACATTCAGTTCGATTTTTTTTGTCAAACTGGGAAGAAAGGGCGAGGCTGGGAATCGAACCCAGAACCTCACGGTTTACTTGTTGGCAGGCGAACGTCTTAACCATCCTGCCACCTTCCTTCCTAGTGTGTTACTCACCACTAATGTAGCCGCATACCAACTTCGGGAATGACCTCTAAACACCAGATCTGTGTGCGTGCGCTTTTGTTTGTTTGTTGGTTGTTGGTTGTTGTTTTACGGTGTCGTCTCTTCCTACCGGCATAAAATGGCGTATTCTTTTGAGAGGTAGTTTTTCATTTACTACAGGGTAGAAAACCAGGAAAGCCGTGATAGGTTGCATTTCAAGAGCTCACACACACACAGCCACACACACACACACCACAACACTACACACATTTCACACACACAAAACAGCACTACACAACACAAACCACGTCAAAACTATCACACAAACACACAACAACCTCACACCACTATCGTACACACACATCACACACCCAACCACACTTCGACACACCACCACAACACCAATCAGTCTACACACTTTGGTGAACACATCAGTGGTGACTTCCCTATCCCAAGTCTTCGGATAAATATTAAACGAGGCCTCCGTTTGCGATACGTGCATGTAAACATGGCAAAGAACGTAATCCTGTTCGCTTATTCGCAAGAAGTAGGCCATTGCTGTGCCGTCGAACGGATGACAAATTTTACAAAACCCCAAAACACACGGGGCATGCACGTAAAACATGCACATAAGTGCTTATTCCATGTCCTCGATATAAAAATGAATGACACAACCACAAATCAATTAATCAATAAAATTATCATCACACAATACAACAACACACAACAAAATAAACACACACACACACACACACACACACACACACACACAAACACATACCTGTGCTCTTGCTTCTGCACATGCATTATCCGTTTACATGCCTTACTCCACTGACTATGATTATCAGTAATCCCCTCATGTCAGCAAAATCAGTTTTCAACCCCCCAAAATTAAAGAAAATGCTTAACTCATTCAGATAATGATTTGGATGCTTACTAAAGCGCATCTTATCACTAGAGAGGTATCTAGTATCACTAGATTAGTATCTAGTATCACTAGAGTCATATTTAGTATCACTCGAGTAATATCTAGTATCGCTAGATTAATATTTAATACAACAAAGTAATGTCTAGTATCACTAGAGTATTATCTAGTATCACTAGAGTATCTAGTATCACTAGAGTATTATCTGGTATCTCTAGAGTAATATCAAGTATCACTACAGTATTATCTAGTATCACTAGAGTAATGTTTAGTATCACTATAATATCTAGTATCACTAGAGTAATATTTAGTACCACTAGAGTAATATTCAGTACCACTAGAGAAGTATCCAGTACCACTAGAGTAATATTTAATACCACTAGAGAAGTATCCAGTACAACTATAGTAATATCTAGTATCACTAGTGTAATATTTAGTACCACTAGAGTAGCTCAAGACAGACAGCGCAGACTTTCGAAATTATTAAGAACTGCAACAACTCACCCTGTATTCTCAAGGGAAGGATCTTTACACGAGGTGGGTTTTTTGTGTTTATTTTTTTAAACTCAAGCGTTCAGCCTATAGCTGTGAAATAAAGAAAAAAAAGGTAAAGGTGTCCCAAAGCCCATGTGGTCATAGGGGAGCGAGGAGGCGTCAGAGACTTCACCTTCTCCAGGGACCAGCATATTTAGGGCGGTGCCCATCTCCTCTCCCTCGCTTCTTTACCTTCCATGTCCCTAAAAGAGCAGGTACCCATTAACAGCTGGATGAACTGGGAGACGGTATTGAAGCCAAGGAGTGCAAACGGTCACCTATCCAACTGGTAACCATACTCGGTGTTGCTTAACATTGGCTGAGGGTTAAGCTAGTGCTCTGACAACTGAGCTGTTCAGCCCCCCTTAATGAAAAAGGTCGGCAACACACCCACATGGTCTTATAATTATGACTTTCAACCTCAGATACCATTGGGAAGAGTCACTGTACACGAGAAAGTACCATCGCAATAGAAATAATGATAAAAAAGAAGCAGAAGTAGGAAAAAATAAACAATACGGTACCTAATATGCAGAGAAGAGTAACAAATACAAAAAGAAGACATACAGAACACCAAACATACACAAAGAAGGAAAATCAAGAAACAAGAAAAGAAGAAAGATTTGGAGAAAAAAAAAAACCGACAGAAAGAAAGACAGACAGAATGAAAGAAAGTTAGAACGAGAAAGAAAGAAAGAAAAAGTAACAGAAGCAAAAAACAACACGATTGAACGAAAAAATAAACGAAAGAAAAAAAGATACAAAACCGAAAGAAAACAAACAAAAAGGAAAGACAAGCAAAACAAGACAGAAATGAGACAGGAAAAGTATAAAAAAAAACGATGAAGGAAACAAACACAAAACGAAAAAACAACAAATCTTGACAGAAAAAAGGACACCCAAAAAAATTTAAAAACAAAATTTAGGACGAAAAGAAAGACAAAAGAAAAGTAATGAAAAGCAACAAAAAAAAAAAAACAAATCAAAGAAGAAAAAGACACAACAAAAATAGGCAAGAAGTAAGAAAAATAAAATAAAAGTCGCAGTGAAAGGAGAACAAGCCAAAAGCAAAAATAAAAGGAAACTGCAAAGCAAAGAAAAAAGTTTTTTAAATTAGAGTATTGAAAGTAATCATACATGAGCTGGGAAGTAAGGTAACGTAAAAATACATCGAATAAAAATGAATAAATAAAAGAAAAAAATTCCCAATGATATGGCATACACACAAACACACGCATGCGCGCGCATGCAAGCACGCACGCACGTACGCACATATATACACGGTACGAACGCGCGCGCGAGCGCGCACATGCACGTAAGCACAAACTCACACATATACACACATACACACGCACGCGCGCAATACCCTAACCCTACACACACACACACACACACAGACACAACACACACACACAACACACACACACACAACACACACAGACAAAACACACACAAGACACACACACAAAACACAGCACACAGAACACAGGAACGGGACGAGATAGCTAGTGGTTAGAGACATGCATCGAATCTGACAACCAGGCGATTCGTTCAAGGGATATTCTCGGAGATACAGGCAAAACCACCTCCAAAAGTTTTCAGATGAGACTATAAACGAGAGCCGTGTGCAAACGCACGCAGAACAGCTTGCGACACGAAACTGTTCGCTGTCGTAGAGAGAGCCATTGTGAGCAGGGGAACAGTGACACATTACAAACCGCATACAACTGGGATCGGATGTAAAAATAACACAAAGTGCTTATTCCATTATCCTCGAATTGATAGAATTTTAAAATAATAACAATAATAAACAGTTCAAAAAAACACAGGAGCACAAAACAAAAACAACCAACCAAAACCTCCCAAAAGCAAACCCAAAAGACAAAGCAATAAAAGGTACAGCTCATAAAGAAGCTTACCCTCAAGGCCTGATCATGCAGCTGTTCACACACACCCCCCAAACGGCTACACACAAGAGAGAGACACAGACAGACAGACAGAGATAGGCAGAAGGAAAAACAACACAGCAGCAGACAGACGAAAACACAAGACAGAACGAAACACAGACATAGAGAAAAACACTGACGACAGAGAGACAGGAACAAGAAGAAGAGAGAGAGAGAGAGAAGAGAGAGAAGAGAGTATGAAGAGAGAGAGAGACAGAGAGGACAAAGAGAAGACTGAGAGACAGATGACAGAGACGGAAGAAATACGGAGAAGAGAGAGAGAGAGAGAGAGAAGAGAGAGAGAGAGAGAGAGAGAGAGAGAGAGAGAGAGAGAGAGGGAGGGAGAGAGAGAGAGAGAAAAGAGAGAGAGCGAGAGAGAGAGAGAGCGAGAGAGAGACATACAGACAGACAGACAGAGAAATAGAGAGAGACAGACAGACAGACAGACAGACAGATAGAGAGACTCAGAGACAAAGTGAGAAAGAGTCAGAGAGAATCTGAGAGAGAGAGACAGGCAGACAGACAGACAGACAGAGACAGATAGATAGATAGACAGTCAGACAGACAACGAAAGACAAAAACAGAGACAAAGTTGAAAAGGGGCAATCAAGAATGAATAATAGGGGAAAAGGAAAAACTTGAATACAGATTAGAAAAAAAGAAGAAAACAAACACAGATTTACAAAAACAACAACAAAACCCACCCAAACTGTCGTATAGACAAAAAGAAATGACACGTTGAAATAAACTTAGTTTGAAAAAAAATTATTTGCCCTAGTAAGAGCAATGCAATTAACAAATAAACAACCACAGCACGATTAAGGAAACACACAACAACAAAAAACAGACTGAGACATACAATCAAAGACACCAAGTCAGGGGAACAGCCAAACACGGATGAAAGAAAAGATATAGATAAAAAAAACTTGTTTTTAAAACAAGAAAGAAAGAAAGAAAGAAAGAAAGACGGAAAGGGTGAGAGAGAGTCTGAGAGAGATTGGCACACAGAAAGACAGACATACAGACAGACAGAGAGATAGAACAAGAAAGACAGAGATAGAAATACAGTTGAAACGTGGCGTTCTACACAGAATAATATATTTTTTAAAAGCAAAAACTTGTGTGAATATTAGAAGAAAAGAGGACAAAAAAACCCCATAGAATCACACAAAGAATATGG
>CM054144.1:30577706-30582706 GCA_028751875.1 Rapana venosa
CCCTGAAAGAGATAGAAAAAAAAATTGCAAGACACACACACACACACACGCAGAACACCTTGCGCACACGTTAAAATCCTGTTCCGCTTTTCGTAAGAGTAGGCCATTGTGTGCCAGTGGGAACAGAGGACATTTTTGTACAAAACCGCATACACATGGGGACTGGGTGTAAAAAAGCACATAAGTGCTTATTCCATTATCCTCGATATAAAAGAATAAAATATTTTTGAAAAAAATAATAAAACAAGCACACACTCTATCACATACACACACATACACATACACACTATCTCACATACACACACACACACACTATCACACACACACTGTCACACACACACATACACACTATCTCACACACATACACACACAAGCACCCACACAGGCTATCACACACACACACATGCACGCACACACACACTATCACACACACACTATCACACACACATTATCACACACACACTATCACACACACACTATCACACACTATCACACACACTATCACACACACACTATCACACACTATCACACACACACTATCACACACACACTATCACACACACACTATCACACACACACACACACACACACACACACATACACACATACACACAAAAGAATCTGAAGAAAGACTTCTTTCTTGCGCGTTCCATACTCAGATAAACAAAAGTAAATAAATAAAGAAATTTAAGAAGCAAAACCAAAAAGAAATTAAACGATTCATTAAAAAGCAAACACAGAAAAAAAAACAACAAATTAACCCTACCCCCATCACAACCCCCGAAATAATAATTATATATTTCCGAACAGAACAAAAAAAAGAAAAAACAACAAAGACATAGCAATAGAAATGGCTTTATAAAAGAGAGAGAGGAAGAGAAAGACAGAGAGAGAGAGGGAGGGTTGGGGGTGGGGATAGAGAGTGTGTGTGTGTGTGTGTGACAGAGACAGAGACAGACAGAGAAAGAGTAAATTTTAACCAAACGTACAGACATAAATGATGCACACAAACATACAACAACACCAACAATAATAATAATATAATAATAATATAATAATAATAATAATAATAATAATAATAATGAATATGTGTGTACATACATTAATACATACATACACACATACATGCATACATACATACATACATAAATACATACATACCTACATACATACATACATACAGAGAGAGAGAGAGAGGGAGGGAGAGATAGAGAGAGAGAGAAAGAGAGAGATTAATCTATCGATATAGTCCCAGAAACTGAGATCCACTTCTAAGCAAACAAACAAATAAATGAATAAATAAATAAAAGAGAGAAAGAGCAAGCGAAGAAACGAACAGGCACAACGGGTGAAGAACGGGCAGAACACATCACCAGACAATAAAAAAAAAAAAATCCATCAACAACAACAACAACAGCAAAAACAAAAACGAAAAACACCCACAGATCTATGGAAAGAAAAACCAAAGACATTAAACTTTCATTAAAAGGCGAGGCGATTCCCTCGTACTACCTCGGGCTATAAATTAAGTCCAAAGCACAGCCTGGAGACACAGAGTTGTGTTGTTAGATTGTTTTTTTCTTTTCATAGATACGAGGTGGAAGAAAAGGAACAAACGTATACAAAGTTTGAGGGGAAGAAAAAAAACAGCGCCTCAACCCTCGAAGAAAAAAAACAACAACCCAGCAAACAAAAAAGAAAAAAAAACAAAAAAAACAAGCAACAGCAAAAAAAAGAGAGAAAGAAACAGGAAAAATTAAAAAAAAACCCGAAACAACAACCAGAAAACAGCAAAAATGTTGAAGCCAGGCTTTAAAAAAAAGAACCAGAGGAAGATGCATTAAAAGACAAAAAAACAAGGAACAAAAAAATCCCAAAGAAAGATACAATAAAAATCCTCCATCCTTCCCACCCCCCCCCCTCCCCTCCAAAAAAAAAAGGGGGGGGGGGGGATAAATAGGTAGAATGATATATATGAAAGGTAAGCAAAGGAGAAAAAAATGGACTTCATTTTCTAGGGAAAAAATCCGACCTCAAGCATTTCCTTAAATAGAACGAATAAGAACGATCTAGATGAGCTGATAATGAAATGCATTTTGCACTTGACAGAAAACATTGCAAAAATTAAACAAGTAAAGCAGAGAGAAAGAGAGAGGGGAGAGAAGGGAGGGGGCGGAGGAGAGACAGAGACAGAGAGACAGAGACAGAGAGAAAGAGAGAAGAGAGACAGAGAGAGAGAGAGAGAGAGAGAGAGAGAGACAGAGAGAGACAGAGAAAGACAGAGAGAGAAAGACAGAGAGAACTGAACTCTGAAATTGTTTAATGTACATCGGCCTTTGGTCACAATACACATTGAGGGGCAAAAATAGAGAGAGAGAGAGAGGAGAGAGAGAGAAGAGAAGGAGAGAGAGGAGAGAGAGGAGAGGAGAGAGAGAAGAGAGGAGAGAGAGAGAGAAGAGTTTGCAAACACACACGAAATCTATCAAAGATAGACAGACAGACAAACAGAGGCAGAGGCAGAGGCACACAGAGAGAGAGAGAGAAGAAGAGAGAGGGAGAGAGAGAGAGGAGAGGGAGAGAGAGAGAGAGAAGAAGAGAGGAGAGAGGAGAGAGAGAAGAGGAGAGAGAGAGAGAGAGGAGAGGAGAGGAGAGGAGAGAGAGAGAGAGAGAGAGAGAGAGAGCATTACGGAAACCTTGTAGGAAAGATGGGAAAAACAAGCCCAAAACAGACAACAAATAAAATATACTAAAGCTAGGAAACACGCAAGGATGTCAAACGCAAGAAACAATGATCTGTAAGCAAACTGGTAAAGAAAAAAAACCCCATATCTACAAAAAAGGAAAAAAAAAAACTTTGGAAGGAATCGTGAACCAAAGATATGAACTGATACAAAACAAAACCAAGAATATAATGACCACCTCCCACCCCCAACCCCCTCACCCCAACAAAAAAATGAAGAAAATATTAAGAAAATAATATCCAATAGCGAAACCGAACGCAAAACCTGGACAAAAAACCAAACAACAGCGTCTCCTTAGGAAATAAAATTGCCAAAAACGAAGAGAAAAGGAAACGGGGTAAGTTTTGCTGCAAAAGTTTACAGGATTGTCTTAGGGTGTAATTTATCGTTTTATCCTAGTTCTGCCTGTGCCCTTGCTTTTCCCTGTTTCTCTGGCATCGCTGTTGTCGGAGCAGGCATGAAAACAAACGAGTTTGTTTGCATTCTATCAGCTCAGTGCGAAATGGATAAAATGTTGTGATCAAGCCATACACATGTTGTCCCTTTTTTGTTGATAAAGTTGACGCCCAGCTAATTAATATGAGACAGCTTTCTTGAAAAGAAAATGATCAAGAAATAATGTCATGTGTTTTTTGTTTGTTTGTTTGTATTATATAATGCGTCTGATGATAATCATGAGCTGTATACTGAGAAGATAGTATTTCGTATGTCATAATAACTTAAAACATTTCACGTAGAGGAACCTGAATAGCATAAGGACTGGTGATATTTAGGGTATTTTTTCTTTTTTGTATCGTTTCTGTTTTGCGATCTCATCCTCTGTAACATTCCTGGCTTGTTGTTCATACGCCTCTCATTCGAAAGTCTCTCCACCCCAGCAATTCCCTGATTCGTTAAGTCGCATTGGCAGGGTCGGACGCCCACCAATGTCAAGCCGCCATAGGGCCACCAGCCAGAAAGACCATGCACTGCTGCTGGGTCACTTTGATGGTGTTCAGTGGTTCTGAGGTAACATTCGCAGGACACCACCTTCTAAGTCTCATGCTGACGACAGTATATTCAGTCGCGGAGCCAGTCTGAGGTGCACATGTGAGGTGGTGGCAACCACAACGCCCCTCCATACGATCTGATCCAATCCAATCCAATCCTGATGTTTAGAGTCCCGCTGACCACAGAGGCCACATCCGGGCTGTCAACTCGTCAAATTGTAAATCTCAGATTAAAACTGTGCAACTAAATACAGATTGAAACGGGGTATATTTAAACCAGTTCTACTGTCGTTGCTTGTATAAACGACCTAGTTAAACCCCCACATAAAAAATGAAATACCCTTTCTTCCCATGTTGACAAAAAAATCGAACTGAATGTCAAAGTCTATCGGATGAGACTATAAACCGAGGCCTCGTGTTCGAACGCATGCAGAACATCTTGCGCACACGTTACATCCTGTTCCGCTTTTCGGAAGAGTAGGCCATTGTGTGCCGGTGGCAACAGATGACAAAATTTACAAAACCGCATACACACGGGGACTGGATGTAAAAAGCACACGAGTGCTTATTCCATTATCCTCGATATAAAAGAATAAATTTTAAAAAAACCAAACCAGTCCCTTAATTTAGAAACAACCTTACTTCTTAATGACCAACTGGAACGCTTTCACTCGTATCAAACAGGAAAAGCTCGATTCTCCCAGGAAATTAAAAATGGTGTCCGGGGGAACATCACGAAAAAAGGATCTTTAGGGAGTCAGCAGTAACATGCTGGTGCCTACTATCCCTCCATACGAGTCTTTCCCGTGAACCCCTAGCCCCAGAGACTGAGCACGGTCTGTCTGCTGTGACTACTGCAAGACATATTCTATCTACATCGTGTCTTTTCGCGTCAAAGCAGAGAGAGAAGAACATTAAAAAAAAAGAACACCATGGTTTTGCAGTTTGTCTTTTCGTATATAAAAAAACACAGCAACCACGGCCGGCATAACTATCAAACCCTGTACTCTTTGGCTTCCATAGCCATTTCAAAACAGTGTGGAGGAATGTGCAACAGCAGTTTAGACACAACAGATTACATGAAGGGTGGATTTGTTTGTGCTTTGCAAGTTAAAAACCAAAAAACAGCTTCTGCATATTCTGTATCAGTAGGGAAAGAAATAAAACTTAATGTACTTCTTTGTAAGAAGTATGTACAAAACATGCATGACGTTTCTGCCTACAATGTTTCCAGCTGATGCCTTTATACAGTGTGTCAATAGCATTTCCA
>CM054144.1:30587706-30590206 GCA_028751875.1 Rapana venosa
TCAGCGCACGGCAGCATTTGTCAGGGCCTCAGGAGTTGCTGTCTGAGCGTTCGACAAAGTAGTGTTGGGACTGTTGTTTTTTTAAAAGAAGGAAGTGTTCGTACAGGGGGGCTACAGAATTGTAAGCAGGAAGGGAAATGGGGTTGGTTCCGTGATAATTAAAAGAATAATAGATTTGATAGTTTGGAGGAAATCCATGAGAACAACCAGTGTTTATGAGACGAAATGGTGATAGATAATAATGGTAAGAGCAATACATCTAATGACGATGATGATAACAATAAGACTACATGATGATAATAATAAGACTACTACTACTACTACAACTACTACTACTACTACTACTACTACTACTACTACTGCTACTGCTGCTGCTGCTGCTGCCACTACTACTACTACTACTACTACTACTACTACTACTACTACTACTACCAATATCAATAATAATAATGACAAAACCCACCACCACCACCACCAATACTACCAGCAGTTCATCTAACAACCCTTTATTCTTAGTGGCCGTAAGACTTCACTTCGCAATCCCCATTGGAAGGTAATAATAAAACTAATTTACAACAAACAAAAAACCATAACAACTGGCGGCAAGAGGTATAGTATTCATTCCATCCTCAATAGCATGTTCTCTCTCCCTCTCTCTCTCTCTCCATCTTTTCCTCTCCCAATGGCAATCACTTTCAGCTGCAGACCTGGCCAATAACAATTAATTTTCTCCCAAGTTCATGATGGGGTTTGCCGTTCGTTTATTAAAAAAAAGGGGGGGCTCGCAATAAGAGCACAACTGGCAATTACCTATTGTGCCACACAAACAAACCCGGGGTTGGAGGGTGGGGGAGGGGTGGGAGGTATGGGTTGGGGGTAGGGGTGGGGGGATGGTAGGTGTTAGCCGTCGGATCGGATGAAGTGTGTAGTGATAAAATATAGGTGGAGGTCTTTGGTGTGTGCTAGCTTTTGAAAAGATATTTTGCGTACTAGAATGTTTTCTTTTCATTGGAAGGTATTAATAAATATGTAAAGTCCGTTGCTGTGTCCCTGGCTCGCTTGTGAGATATATCCTCCCTCCTCCCCCCTCCCTGTGGTTTGTTTCATGATTGTTCTTGGTATTGGTATTGTTGTCATTGTCGTCGTAATCTAACTCCTCTCCCCCCAATTCCTCCTCCTCCTAATCATCATCATAATCATCATTATCATCTTTATTATCACCATCATTATGATCATCATCATTATCATCTTTATTATGACCATCATTTTCATCTTTATTACCACCATAATTATCATTATCATCATCATCATCATCATCATCTTTATTATCACCATCATCATTACAGACTCAAACACAGACATATAATAAAATAATAAAAACGAAAAGAAAAATAAATCTGTCTCCCTCCACCCCCTCCCTCTCTCTCTCTCTCTCTCTCTCTCTCTCTCTCTCTCTCTCTCTTCTCTCTCTCTCTCTCTCTCTCTCTCTCTCTCTTTAAAAACAAAAGGAAAGATCAAATCTCTCTCTCTGTCTCTCAGTCTCTCTATCTTTTTCTTTCTTTCTTTCTGTCTTTCTTCTTATCTCCCTCTATCTCTTTCTCTGTCTCTCTGTCTCTCCCCCCCCCCCCATCTCTCCTGTTCCATCCTGGGGGGTTTTCTATAGAGCTGTGTAGCAAAATGTCATCCTCCTTTTTTTCATCATTTTTAATGCTATGTTTTCCATATCTGTCTATATGGGTGGCTATCTCAAACTAACGGTGTCGGTCTCTCTGTCTGTATGTTTGTACTTTTGTAAGTCTGTCTGTCTTTCTGTCTGTCTCCCTTTCTGCCAGCCTGCCTGTCTGTCTGTCTGCCTCGCTGACTGTCTGACTGCCTGTCTGTCTGTCTGCCTCGCTGTCTGTCTATCTGTCTGTCTGTCTCTTTCTGTCTGTCTCTCTCTCTGTGTCTATCGCTCTCTCACTCTCCACTCTCTCTCTTTATCTGTCTCTTCTCTCTCTTCTTCTCTTTGTCTGTCTCTCCTCTCTCTCTCTTCTCTCTCTCTCTCTCTCTCTCTCTCTTTTTCTCTCTCTCTCGCTCTCTCTCTCTTCCTCTCTCTCTCTCTCTCTCTCTCTCTCTCTCTCTCTCTCTCTCTATCCCTCTCTCTCTCCTCCTTTCCTAACATAGCCATCTGTGATCTGTTGCAATAAAGATCGTGTTTCTCTCATTGTCGTTAGGCGTTTGGGGTTCCGCTATCAAGAATTCCAAAGAAAACTCAGAAGCGTATCAGGCGACAAATCTGTCATTGCAATCTTCCATTGTGCCACAGGAGGCCCTGGGCCTAAAAATAAAGATCAAAATCCCATCAGCTGGAAAATCTGATAAAGAGAATCGGGATAGACGTTCAAAATGATGCTACATAAAAAAAGAGGCATTGTATGTTGTCGGGTTGTTTTTCTTTAATCCCAAGCTACTGTTGTGATTCAGGAACAAGTTTGTTTGTGCTTTTATCCACTTTCCTTTG
>CM054144.1:30595206-30600206 GCA_028751875.1 Rapana venosa
TTACCAACAGAAATATAAGACTCAGCACCAAAATCAACACTCTGAAAGCCTACATATGGTCCATCCTTCTGTACGGATGTGAATGCTGGACGCTGACAAAAGACCTCGAAAGAAGACTTGAAGCAGCAGAAATGTGGTATATCAGAAGAATTATGAGAATATCATGGACTGAAAAGAAGTCAAACGAAGAAGTAATGGAAATGGCCGGGTACAAAAGATCCCTACTCAAAACCATCAGAAAAAGACAACTACAATTTTTTGGGCACATAAACAGAGCTGATGGAATAGAAAAGGAAATATTGTGTGGACAGATGTGTGGTACCAAAGACAGAGGAAGACATCGCACAGCATACACAGACAGTCTGAATAGCTACGCAACGAGGAAAGAATCCCCCAACAATGAACTCATCAGGAGAACTGACAACAGAGAGGAATGGAAGGCCATGATCGCCTATGTCTGCAACAGACCTGACACATGAAGAAGAAGATCATCCAATTTCGATGATAACGGAATAACCTCTTCTAAGTTTTTTTTACATTCAGTCCCCTTGTGCTTGCAATTTGTAGATGCTATCATCCATTCTCGCTTGCACAAATGTCTTGCAAAACAGGCTTTAACATGTGTGAAAGACGTTCTGCGTGCGTTCTCTCAATGACATTAGTTTATCTACTAATCCACAGCAGAGACACAGTCAGAGACACAGAGACAGACAGACAGACAGACAGACAGACAGACAGACAGACAGACTGAGATAAACAGAACGACGTAGAATAGGCGGTCTTAGAAAAATTGAACAGAAACAGCAGACAAATGAAAATTGAAGTGACAATCGATTTCTCTAGGCGTCTCTGACATACTCACCAGCAAGGGAAGTATCTCACTAACTAAAAACAGGATATCAGCAAGAATACTAGCAACCCAGACTACAGAAAACGAAAAGAAACCAGTATACAGATAAACATACAGACAAGCAAAACAGACAGACAGACAGACAGACAGATAGACAGACAGGCAAACAGAGCAGTGCACAGTGCACAACGTGTCCGCCAGGATTGTACTGCCGTCTCCTTGGGAGGTGATGCAAGTAATTACATTGCGGTGCAGACAGCAGCCCTGCCACAGCCAGGCTACATTGCCAACTACCTACCTACCTATCTACCTACCACTGGGGGATGTACAGTATTATATGGTACATTTACGCGTGCTCGCACATGCACACACACACATACATACACACATTATACACACACGCGGAGGCGCACTCACACACACACACACACACACACACACACACACACACACACACACACACACACACACACACACACACACACGCACATACATACACACACACATACACAAAAAACAAACACACACAGATACGCAGACACACACTCACACACATATACACACATGCACGCACGCACGCTATCGCACGCGCATGCAAACACACACACACACACACACACACACACACACACAAATGACAGAATTGGGGATAGAGGAAGAGAAAGTAAGAAAAGCAAGAGAAACAAACATAAAGAAAGATAAGTAGAAAGACAGGGACAGAGACAGAGAGACAAAGAGACACCCACAGTCACCCACATATCCATCCCCCTCCCCCAGCACACACACATACACATGCGCGCATGCACGCGGGCGCGCGTGCTGGCGCACGCACACGCACGCACACACACTCATACACACACACAAGGAAAAAGAAAGTGATTTTTTAATTACTTTTAAAAAAAATTTATATTCTTTTATATCGTGGATAAAGGAATAAGCACTTATGTGCTTTTTTACATCCAGTCCCCGTGTGTTTGCGGTTTTGTAAATTTTGTCATCCGTTTCCACCGGCACACAATGGCCTACTCTTACGAAAAGCGGAACAGGATTTAACGTGTGCGCAAGATGTTCTGCGTGCGTTCGCACACGGGACCTCGATTTATAGTCTCATCCGGTGGACTTTGGGGGATAGTAGAATCTGCACTGATGTTAACTCCAGGTGAAAATATCCCCTTGAACGGGAATCGAACCCGCGTCGTCAGATTGAGAGCGCAATGTTCAAACCTCTAGGCTATCCCGTCCCCCAAGGTGTGAGATGTATCGAGAGAGAGAGAGAGACAGAGACAGAGACAAAGACAGAGAGACAGAGACAGAGACAAAGACAGAGAGATAGAGACAGAGACACAGCCACACAGACACAGAGACACAGCCACACAGACACAGAGACACAGCCACACAGACACAGATACTTCAACAGACATAAAGACACAGAAGAAAAGACAGACGTATATGAGAAAATGCCCATCAATTCAACTTGAAGAAAACTCTCAACAGACTATACAAACGAACAAAACAAAACCCGCCGCTGACACAACTGAAGCAAAAGATTGACAAAACAACCACCCATCCACACTTACAACAACAACAACAACAAAAAACACACACATAAAAACAAAAAGACAAGCAGCCAGACATGTAAACAGACAGAGAGACCTCCCTCCTGGTCTCCCTACCCACCCACCCCCCCAAAAAAAGAGAAAGAAAAAAGAAACAAAACCCAAACAACAACAACCCCAAAACACAACAAAACAACCAAACAAAAACCAACAACAACAAACAAACAACAAAAAAACAAAACAAAAACAACCCCCCCCCCAAAAAAAAAAAAGAATCCAGAGTGCAAAGCGTGTCAGCCAAACTTGTCCTGCAGTCTTCAGCGAGATCCTGCTAAGGGATTCCAGTACAGTACAGTGCAGTACAGTACAGTGCAGTGCAGTACAGTGCAGTGCAGTACAGTACAGTTCAGTACAGTGCAGCACAGTACAGTGCAGTACAGTGCAGTACAGTACAGTGCAGTGTAGTACAGTGCAGTACAGTACAGTGCAGTACAGTACAGTGCAGTACAGTACAGTGCAGTACAGTATAGTGCAGTACAGTATAGTGCAGTACAGTACCGTGCAGTACAGTACAGTGCAGTGCAGTACAGTACAGTGCAGTGCAGTACAGTGCAGTGCAGTGCAGTGCAGTACAGTACAGTACAGTGCAGTGTAGTACAGTGCAGTACAGTACAGTGCAGTACAGTGCAGTGCAGTGTAGTACAGTGCAGTACAGTACAGTGCAGTACAGTACAGTGCAGTACAGTACAGTGCAGTGTAGTACAGTGCAGTACAGTACAGTGCAGTACAGAACAGTGCAGTACAGTACAGTGCAGTACAGTATAGTGCAGTACAGTACAGTGTAGTACAGTACAGTGCAGTACAGTACAGTGCTGTGCAGTACAGTACAGTGTAGTACAGTACAGTGCAGTACAGTACAGTGCTGTGCAGTACAGTGCAGTGCAGTACAGTACACTGCAGTACAGTACAGTGCAGTACAGTACACTGCAGTACAGTACAGTGCAGTACAGTGCAGTGCAGTGCAGTACAGTACAGTGCAGTGCAGTACAGTACAGTGCAGTGCAGTACAGTACAGTACAGTGCAGTGTAGTGCAGTGCAGTACAGTACAGTACAGTGCAGTGCAGTGCAGTGCAGTGCAGTACAGTGCAGTACAGTGCAGTACAGTATAGTGCAGTACAGTACAGTGTAGTACAGTGCAGTACAGTGCTGTGCAGTACAGTGCAATGCAGTACAGTACACTGCAGTACAGTACAGTGCAGTACAGTATAGTGCAGTACAGTACAGTGTAGTACAGTACAGTGCAGTACAGTACAGTGCAGTACAGTATAGTGCAGTACAGTACAGTGTAGTACAGTACAGTGCAGTACAGTGTTGTGCAGTACAGTGCAGTGCAGTACAGTACACTGCAGTACAATACAGTGCAGTACAGTACAGTACAGTGCAGTACAGTACAGTGCAGTGCAGTACAGTACAGTACAGTGCAGTACAGTACAGTGCAGTGCAGTACAGTACAGTACAGTGCAGTGTAGTACAGTGCAGTACAGTACAGTACAGTACAGTGCAGTACAGTACAGTACAGTACAGTGCAGTACAGTACAGTACAGTGCAGTGCAGTACAGTATAGTGCAGTACAGTACAGTACAGTACAGTACAGTGCAGTGCAGTGCAGTGCAGTGCAGTACAGTGCAGTACAGTGCAGTACAGTACAGTGCAGTGTAGTACAGTGCAGTGCAGTACAGTGCAGTGCAGTACAGTACAGTGCAGTGCAGTACAGTACAGTGCAGTACAGTACAGTACAGTACAGTGCAGTGCAGTACAGTGCATTGCACAGCAGCCCCGCCAATGCCCTGCTAGACTGCCACATTACCTATCTATCTCAACTCTAGGACGGCGGTGTAGGAAGAGAGAGAGAGAGAGGGGGGGGGGGGGGGAGGGAGAGAGGGAGAGAGAGGAAAGGGAGAGAGAGAGGGAGAGAGAGTGAAGAGAGAGAGGGAGGGAGGGAGAGAAAGGGAGAGAGAGAGAGGGAGAGAGAGAGGGGGGGGGAGGGAGAGAGGGAGAGAAAGGGAGAGAGAGAGGGAGAGAGAGAGTGAGAGAGAGAGAGAGTGAGAGTGAGAGAGAGAGAGATTATAATGTGATTTGCTGGTGTGTCACACGGTTCATTTGTCTGTCTGCCTAGTCTGATTGTCTAACATAGCTTGTGTGTTGGTGTTATAGTGTGTGCGTGTGTGTGTGTCTGTAGGGGGGGGAGGGGGTATGGGTGGCTGGTGTGTGTGTGTGTGTGCGCGCGCGGTGTGTGTTTTGTGTGTGTGTGTGTGTGTGTGGCCGGTGTGTGTGGCTAGTGTGTGTATGTGTATCTAGTATGTGCGTTGTGTGTGTGTGTGTGTGTGTGTGTGTGTGTGTGTGTGTGTGTTTGTGTTCGTATATATTTGTGTGGATGTGTGTGTGTGTGTTTTATATTAGTGTGGTGTTATAGTGTGTGTGTGTATGTGTGTGTATGTGTGTTTGCTTGTGTGTGTGTGTGTTGTGTGTGGTGTGTGTGTGGCCGGTGTGTGTTGCTTGTGTGTGTGTGTGTACGTGTATCTAGTGTGTGCAC
>CM054144.1:30605206-30612706 GCA_028751875.1 Rapana venosa
GAAATAAATGCAAAAAATATAATTCAAAGTTAAGAAGCAATGTAAAACATACTTGGATGGAGTATTATATCTATCTATGTATCTATCTATCTATGTATCTATCTATGTATCTAACTATCTATCTATTATATATATATATATAATATATATAATATAATATATTATATATATATATATATATATAATATATATATATATATATATATGTGTGTGTGTGTGTGTGTGTGTGTGTGTGTGTGTGTGTGTGTGTGTGTGTGTGTGCGTGTGTGTGTCTCTGTATGTGTGTGTGTGTGTTCCAAGGTTTTCCAGACAAAGATACAACCGCATACATTTTTCTTACTGTCCCTCTTTCTCTATCTCGCAAGAGACTGGGACAGCTGAATTTCCTCTTCGGAGTCTTGCTAAGCCTCGGGTCTTTAAAGTCATACATCACCCTGAAAGTGAGCTAATGCCTTGTACTGTGCAGCCGAACACACACACACGAAGAGAGAGAGAGAGAGAGAGAGAGAGAGAGAGAGAGGGAGAGAGAGAGAGAGAGAGAGAGAGAGAGAGAGAGAGAGAGAGAGGGGAGAGAGAGAGAGAGAGAGAGAGAGAGAGAGAGGGGAGAGAGAGAGAGAGAGAGAGAGAAAACGGAGGCCGAAAGCTTTGGGATGCAGATGTTCCCTACGCTGTTTGCAATGTGTCTTATCGTCGTTTGCAATGTCTTGCACTCTCCTTGTTGTGGTGTTACCATTTGTAACCGTAATGGAACGTTTTACCTTGTTGTTTTTGTTGTTGTTGTTGTTGTTTAATTTCTTTGTCTCAGCAGAAACGAAGAGAAGGTGATGAGAACAGTTGTTCAATACAAACCTCTTAAGAAAAGTGGGTAGATGAAATGCTATGTGTTATCGATGGCACGTCATTTTTTGGTGGTGTTAAATTGAGATGTTTCAGCATCTGGTGTGTATGGAAAATTTAAATCACCATACACACTTAACACGCACACATGCACACACAGACACAGACACACACACCCACCAGCCGCATACATAACATCACCATAATACCAGACACGCGCACACCCATCTGGGCGCACACACACACACACACACACAACACAGATACACACACACCACAGGATAGCCTGGTGGTTAGCGTGATACGCTCGTGATCTGCAGACCCGTGATCGATTCCCGTTCATGAGGATTTTTCCTCTGGGGCTAACATCAGTGCTGACTCCACACCCTCCCCTAAAAGTCCTTCGGATGAGACTATAAACCGAGGTCCCATGTGCAATCGCTAGATCGGAAGAGAAGTTCATTGTGTGCCGGTGGGAACAGATGACAACATTTACAAAACTGCAGACACACGGGTTCTGGATATTAAAAAAAAATAGTGCTTATCCTATTATCCTCAAAATGAATAAATAAATAAAAGCACACACTTCTCATACAAACACACACATGATAGCAGAACAGGAATATTACAAAAGTTGACGCAGCAAAAGAAAAACAACAGCTTAACACACACAAAAACAGCAACAACATCAACAACAAAACCCAAACCTCTGCCCTTCTTCAGAAAGGAAATAAACAAACCTACCAGGTGAATATCTATCACAAGCACATTTCAGAAAAAAAATAAAGAAATTTTGTTTAAAATAATTATATCATTACATCACCGCATGAAGCACATTGCAGAAGAGAAAATGAACTAAAGAAAACTTTACGGATAGGATTTTTTTAATGGTAGAGATGGTGCGTCTAGCAAAAGAAAGGACAAGAATGGTCTTTTCAAGAAGTTTACATCCATAAACAATGATTTTGCTAAAATTTGTTGAGGGTTTTGCCCCATGGTGAAAACATATCACAAAGCAACAGCAACAACAAAACTGAATGTCTCATGGCTTTATTATTCCTATGTGTGCGCATGCTGCATTATATTATGTAGAATTTTTGCATTAAAAATATTTTAAAAGCCCAAAACTCGATGACAAAACATTCATTCATTTCTTGTTTTCATTCATTCATTACTTATATTATCCACGCAACAAACAGATTGTGGTTTGGAAGAGAGAAACAAACAACTGTCTAAACTCTCATTTCCTTGAAGAGGTAGTGTCTTTACAAAAATAGAAATGAAAAAAGACAAACTTTGTTTCAAGAACTTTACATCCACAAACAATGTTTTTACTCAAATGTGTTTTTCCCGTGCTCCCAAGGTAAACTAAAAATAAACCCCAAAAATAAAAGAGGCAAGTTCTATGACAAAACCTTCATTGGTTTGTTGTTTTCGCTCGCGCTCTTTACTTATTTTATGGAACTTTCCCAACTTGGTGGGACAAGACAATTGCATTATCTGTCTACAAGTCGAAATGTTAAAAGGATTGTTGTCTAAGAAAAACAAGCAAACCAAAAACAGCTAGGCTAAGCATGTTAGCTTTATTTTCAAAGTTTCTCAAAATGATTGGGACGAAAATAGCACCACCAATGAGGTTTTGTTTGTGTTGCCCGGTGTTGCGTTCTATTGTTTGCTGCTCTGTATACCAAATCAACGAGGTTTTCGTTCTTATTTATTTGCCTGAAATTCTCAGTTAAGCGAGTTTGCGAATTAATGTAACAATGCGTGTGTATGTGTTTGTGTGTGTTTGTGTGTGTGGTGTGTGTGTGTGTGTGTGTGTGTGTGTGTGTGTGTGAGTGAGTGTGTGTGAGAGTGTGAGTTCTTTAATTTAACATCTTTTCACATTGAGTGATATTAGACCAATGAGTTTGTTTGAGTGAGTGTGTGTGTGGTGTGTGTGTGTGTGTGTGTGTGTGTGTGTGATAGTTTGTGTTTGTCTTTGTGTGTGCGTGCATGCATGCGTATGTGTGTGAGTGTGTGTGCACGTGTGTATGTTCATTAGCTTGTGTGCAATTTGCCACTTAAGGTATACACCTGTTTCGGCCCATTTCTTAACCTCTACAACAATCAACCTGCTCCTACTTATGCATGTAATGGCACATGCGTCTATAATTAGCACTCTAGTATTACATTTCTCACCATCATCCAGTAGATCATTGTTCTAAATTGTTCACCTGAAAGCAACATGTTCTTCTCCTGGTTTTTCCACGCACTGACCTTCCGCTGTGTGTGTGTGTGTGTGTGTGTGTGTGTGTGTGAATGCGTGTGTTTACTCTCTCTCTCTCTCTCTCTCTCTCTTCTCTCTCTCTCTCTCTGTGTTTGTTTACCCCTCTTTCTCTCTTTCTCTGGAGGCTGGGCAGCACGGTTTCTGATGAAGGATAGGCAAGTAGGAGGGAGGAATGATCGAGGTTTTCATTTCCTCTGCTCCCATGGTAGACCAAAATTAAAACAAAACAAATAAAAGAGTCAAGTTCTATGACACAACCTTCATTGGTTTGTTGTTTCTGCTCCTTACTTATATTATGGAAATTTCCCAACGAGGTGGGACAAGACAATTGCATTATCTGTCTACAAGCCGAAATGTTAAAAGGATTGTTGTCGTATGATAAAAAAACAACAGCAACCAAAAACAGCTAGGCTAAGCACTTTAGCTTTATTTTCAAAGTTTCTCAAATTGATTGGGATGAAAATAGCACCACCAATGAGGTTTTGTTTGTGTTGCCCAGTGTTGCGTTCTATTGTTTGCTGCTCTGTATACCAAATCAACGAGGTTTTCCTTCTTATTTGTTTGCCTGAAATTCTCAGTTAAGCGAGTTTGCGAATGAATGAGGTCATGTGTGTGTGTGTGTGTTTGCTTGTGCACGTGTGCATATGTACATCTGCTTGTGTGCAATTTGCCACTTAAGGTATACACATGTTTCAGCCATTTCTTTACCTCTACAACCATCAACCTGCCCCTACTTATGCTTGTAACGGCACATGCGCCTACAATTATCACTCTAGTATGTATACATTTCTCACCATCATCCTGTAGATCATTGTTCTAAATTGTTCACCTGAAAGCAACATGTTCTTCTCCTGTTTTTTCACACACTGACCTTTCGCTCTTTTTCTCTATGTGTGTGTTTACTCTTTTTCTCTCTCTCTGTGCTTGTTTACCCCTCTATCTCTCTTTCTCTGTATCTGTGTGTGTTTACTCTTTTTCTCTCTCTGTGTTTGTTTACCCCTCTATCTCTCGTTCTCTGTATCTGTGTGTGTTTACTCCTTTTCCCTCTCTGTGTGTGTTTACCCCTCTATCTCTCTTTCTCTGTATCTGTGTTGTTTACTCTTTTTCCCCTCTCTCTGTGTTTGTTTACCTCTCTATCTCTCTTTCTCTGTATCTGTGTGTGTTTACTCTTTTTCCCCTCTCTCTCTGTGTTTGTTTTCCTCTCTATCTCTCTTTCTCTGTATCTGTGTGTGTTTACTCTTTTTCCCTCTCTCTGTGTTTGTTTACCCCTCTATCTCTCTTTCTCTGGAGGCTGGACAGCTCGGTTTCTGATGAAGGATAGGCAAGTAGGAGGGAGGAATGATCGAGGTTTTCATTTCCTCTGCTCCCATGGTAGACCAAAATTAAAACAAAACAAATAAAAGAGTCAAGTTCTATGACAAAACCTTCATTGGTTTGTTGTTTCCGTTCCTTACTTATATTATGGAACTTTCCCAACGAGGTGGGACAAGACAATTGCATTATCTGTCTACAAGCCCAAATGTTAAAAGGATTGTTGTTTTAAGAAAATAAACAACCAAAGACAGCCAGTCTAAGCATGTTAGCTTTATTTTCAAAGTTTCTCAAATTGATTGGGATGAAAATAGCACTACCAATGAGGTTTTGTTTGTGTTGCCAGTGTTGCGTTATATTGTTTGCTGCTCTACATACCAAATAAACAAGGTTTTCCTTCTTATTTGTGTGTCTGAAATTCTCAGTTAAGCGAGTTTGCGAATGAATGGGATCATGTGTGTGTGTGTGTGTGTGTGTGTGTGTGTGTGTGTGCGTGTTTGCTTGTGCACGTGCGCGTATGTACATCTGCTTGTGTGTAATTTGTCACTTCAGCGTGTATACCTGTTTCGGCCCATTTCTTTACCTCTACAACAATCAACCCGCTCCTACTTATGCATGTAATGGCACATGCGCCCATAATTATCACTCTAGTATGTAGACATTTCTCACCATCTTCCGGTAGATCATTGTTCTAAATTGTCCACCTGAAAGCAACATGTTCTTCTCCTGGTTTTTCCATGCACTGACCTTCCGATGTGTGTGTGTGTGTGTGTGTGTGTGTGTGTTTACTCTCTCTCTCTCTCTCTCTCTCTCTCTCTCTCTCTCTCTCTCTCTCTCTCTCTCTCTCTCCCTCTTTCTCTCTCTCTCTCTCTCTCTCTCTCTTTCTCTCTCTCTGTGTTTGTTTACCCCTCTATATCTCTTTCTCTGGAGGCTGGACAGTGCGGTTTTTGATGAAGGATAGGCAAGTAGGAGGGAGGAATGATCGAGGTTTTCATTTCCTCTGCTCCCATGGTAGACCAAAATTAAAACAAAACAAATAAAAGTCAAGTTCTATGACACAACCTTCATTGGGTTGTTGTTTACGTTCCTTATTTATTTTATGGAACTTTCCCAACGTGGTGGGACAAGACAATTGCATTATCTGTCTGCAAGTCGAAATGTTAAAAGGATTGTTGTAAGAAAAACAAGCAAACCAAAAACATCTAGGCTAAGCATGTTAGCTTTATTTTCAAAGTTTCTCAAACTGATTGGGATGAAAATAGCACCACCGATGAGGTTTTGTTTGTGTTGCCCGGTGTTGCGTTCTATTGTTTGCTGCTCTGTATACCAAATCAACGAGGTTTTTCTTCTTATTTATTTGCCTGAAATTCTCAGTTAAGCGAGCTTGCGAATTAATGTAACAATGCGTGTGTATGTGTTTGTGCGTGTGTGTGTGTGTGTGTGTGTGGTGTGTGTGTGTGTGTGTGTGTGTGAGTGAGTGTGTGTGAGAGCGTGAGTTCTTCTTTAATTTAACGTCTTTTCACATTGAGTGATATTAGACAAATGAGTGTGTTTGAGTGAGTGTGTGTATGTGTGTGTGTAAGTGTGTGTGTGTGTGATAGTTTGTGTTTGTGTTTGTGTGTGCGTGCATGCATGCGTGTGTGTGTGAGTGTGTGTGCACGTGCGTATGTACATCTGTTTGTGTGTAATTTGTCACTTCAGGTATACACCTGTTTCGGCCCATTTCTTAACTTCTACAACAATCAACCTGCCCCTACTTATGCTTGTAACAGCACATGTGCCTACAATTATCACTCTAGTATGTTGACATTTCTCACCATCATCCTGTAGATCATTGTTCTAAATTGTTCACCTGAAAGCAACATGTTCTTCTCCTGTTTTTTCCACGCACTGACCTTTCGCTCTTTTTCTGTGTGTGTGTGTTTACTCTTTTTCTCTCTCTCTCTGTTTGTTTACCCCTCTATCTCTCTTTCTCTGTATCTGTGTGTGTTTACTCTTTTTCTCTCTCTCTGTGTTTGTTTACCCCTCTATCTCTCGTTCTCTGTATCTGTGTGTGTTTACTCTTTTTCCCTCTCTGTGTGTGTTTACCCCTCTATCTCTCTTTCTCTGTATCTGTGTGTGTTTTACTCTTTTTTCCCTCTCTCTGTGTTTGTTTACCTCTCTATCTCTCTTTCTCTGTATCTGTGTGTGTTTACTCTTTTTCCCTCTCTGTGTGTGTTTACCCCTCTATCTCTCTTTCTCTGTATCTGTGTGTGTTTACTCTTTTTCCCCTCTCTCTCTGTGTTTGTTTTCCTCTCTATCTCTCTTTCTCTGTATCTGTGTGTGTTTACTCTTTTTCCCTCTCTGTGTGTTTGTTTACCCCTCTATCTCTCTTTCTCTGTATCTGTGTGTGTTTACTCTTTTTCCCTCTCTCTGTGTTTGTTTACCCTCTATCTCTCTTTCTCTGGAGGCTGGACAGCTCGGTTTCTGATGAAGGATAGGCAAGTAGGAGGGAGGAATGATCGAGGTTTTCATTTCCTCTGCTCCATGGTAGACCAAATTAAAACAAAACAAATAAAAGAGTCAAGTTCTATGACAAAACTTCATTGTTTGTTGTTTTCCGTTCCTTACTTATATTATGGAACTTTCCCAACGAGGTGGGACAAGACAATTGCATTATCTGTCTACAAGCCCAAATGTTAAAAGGATTGTTGTTTTAAGAAAATAAACAACCAAAGACAGCCAGTCTAAGCATGTTAGCTTTATTTTCAAAGTTTCTCAAATTGATTGGGATGAAAATAGCACCACCAATGAGATTTTGTTTGTGTTGCCAGTGTTGCGTTATATTGTTTGCTGCTCTACATACCAAATAAACGAGGTTTTCCTTCTTATTTGTGTGTCTGAAATTCTCAGTTAAGCGAGTTTTCGAATGAATGGGATCGTGGTGTGTGTGTGTGTGTGTGTGTGTGTGTGTTGTGGTGTGTGTGTGTGTGTGTGTGTGTGTTTGCTTGTGCACGTGTGCGTATGTACATCTGCTTGTGTGTAATTTGCCACTTCAGCGTGTATACCTGTTTCGGCCCATTTCTTAACCTCTACAACAATCA
>CM054144.1:30617706-30620206 GCA_028751875.1 Rapana venosa
CAACGAAAAAGATAAAATAAAAAACAATGTTTTCCCTTTACCCTATAAACCCCAATTAACTTCTGTTTTTTTTTTGTGTTTTTTTTTTTCTTTGGTTTTGGGGCTGCTGGGATGGTGTGTGTTGTCTTCTTTTTTTTTTCATTTTTTTTTTTTTTGGGTTTTTATAAGCACCGTGTTTTTTAAGTTTGTTGGGATGCGGTTTTTTATTTTTTTATTGTTCAGGACTGGCCGAAAAGGAGGTTTCGTGTGGTGTTCTGGTGGTTAAGTTTTTTTGGTGTGTTCTTTGGTGTGGGTTGCTTGTGTGTTGTGTGTGTGTGTGTGTGTGGGGTTAATGTGTATAAGTATGTGTGTGTAGGTTGTATGTGTGTAAGGTGTGTTTAGTGTGTGTTTGTGTAAGTGTGGTTGTGGTGTTGTGTGTGGTGTGTGTGTGTGTGGTGGAATTTTTCAAATTACAACAAGTTTCCTTTCCTGTAACCGTTTCCACATTTGCATTTTAACTCTAAAACAACGGGCATCTTTTAGAACAAATGTAAAATGCCAGAGCCTTAAGATTCTTTGCAAGGTAAGGAAATATGGATACAGTCTAATAAAGTTTATTAATCAAATTGTAAGTCAAACTTTTTCAAATTAGATATTTTTTTATCATTTAAAGTTCTATTATTTTTTTTTATCTATCTATTTGATCTATCTATCTACCTACCTATCATTATTATCTATCATTACTATTTATTCCTTATTATTTTTATTTTAGGAAAATTGAATAAACACTCATGTACTTTTTACATCCAGTCCCCGTATATATACAGTTTTGTAAATGTTGTCACCCGTGCCCATCGGCACACAATGGCCTTCTCTTCCGAAAAGCAGAAGTGGATGTAACGTGTGCACAATCTGCTCAGCATGCGTTCGCACCTGGTACATCGGTTGATAGTCTCTTCTGAAGGAAGTGGAGTTGGCACTTATCTTAACTTTTGGGGAAAACTATCCCCTTCAACGGGATTCAAACACGAGTCAGCAGATCATGAGCGCAATGGACAACGCTCTAACCACCAGGCTATGCCGCCCCCTGATGAAGTTAACTAGGAAATAATTGTTGCTTTATAATTACTCTGGGACCGGGAGGTTTCATAGAGCTGTATCAAAATATATGTCCATACACTGTTGCTCTAATGCTGCTGAATGTTGCTCAAATTGTGATCAGAGTATTACCAAGCAGGTACACACTGAAGCAAAAAGTAAAATATAAAACAAATGGCTTTGATATGATTTCTCTTTTTGTTTTTAAAAACAAAATGCACATGCTCATTTTTAAAAACACATCGGTACAGAAACAAATATGTGTGTAAGTGTGGGGGAATATGTGCAGATTGTTGCTGATGTCATTTTTAATTTTCAGCCATTAAAAATATTTAACATATTTTTTAAAGAAATATAAAAACGTAATGCGCATTGTACAAGAATAGAGATGCCGGTTAAGCACTCTGGTGAACAATGCTTTGCAAGAGACGCGTTGGCCCTGTGAGTCATCCTTCGGTTGCTGTGGCCTTGGCAAGATTTCAGCATCCTTTCCTCTATCTTAGAAGTACTCTACTTCTCTCAAAACCACCATATCCCCGCATGCACTGCAATAACATAACAAACTCGATCACATACCAAAAGCCTTCAAACAAAAAGATTTGCATAGCAAACATGATTTCGCACTCTGCGCGCATACACACAGAGACACACACGCACGTCACACACATATACCACACACACACGCACGCACGCACGTCACACACATACACACGCACGCACACTCACATATACACACAAGCATGCAAACCTACACACGCACACACACACACACACACAGCACACACGCATACAAATACTTACCCTCACACACACACACACACCTCACACACATACACACTCGCACACACACCGAAACACACACACCGAAACATGCACACACCTACACACACACATACAACAACCCCTCACACACACCTCTCATACACACACACACCTAACAAACACACCAAACGCACACAACACACAAAACACACTCACACACACAATACACACACACACACACCACAACTGTTATTGCCAACACCAGCCAACTCACAAAAACAGTTTATGTCAAACTGTTAACTTGGGGTTGGCTTTTCGGAGAAGCTCCTTTTTCGTTCATCCATCTGTTATCACTGCACGGCCTGATGTTTAGACAACCGCACGTTTATTTTCTCTGTGGCTTTTGACGCCGTTGTCTCCTACTGGCTCCCTCACACAGACAAAGCGTAGAAGAATAATAGAAAAGGGTAGTGGCGTAGGCATAGGGTGAAGAGAAGAAGAAGAAGAAGAAGAAGAAGAAGAAGAAAGCCATCCATCTTCTGAGGAGGCGAAAAACACAACGTGTGTGTCTGTGTGTGCGTGTGTGCGTGCGTGTGTGCATGCGTGTGTATGGTGTGTGTGTGTGTGTGTGTGTGTGCGCGCACGTGCGCACTTACACACA
>CM054144.1:30625206-30627706 GCA_028751875.1 Rapana venosa
CCTTCATCATAGTCCGCCATCACGACTGTGCTTCTGTATGCTTGCAGAATAGGAAATGCGAAATGGAAACCAAGTTTTCTGCTATGAGGTATACCTACAACCCAGCCCAAAACATGTTTTGTATAGTGGCCTAAGGCCGAAGTACAATAAACATTTTCAGTTGTTCAGTTTTCTCCCTCCCTTTTTCTCTCTCTTCCTCTCTCTTCTCTCCCCCTCTCTCTCTCTTCTCTTCCCCTCTCTCTCTCTCTCTCTCTCTTCTCTCTCTCTCCTCTCCCCTCTCTTCCCCTCTCTCTTTTTCGCTCTCTTTTCCCTCTCTCTCTCGCCTCTCCCCCCTCTCTCTCTCTTCTCTCTCTTCTCTCTCTCTCTCTTCTTTTCTCCTCTCTCCTCTCTCCTCTTTCTCTCTCTCTCCCCCTCTCTTCCCCTCTCTCCTCCTCTCGGGCTCTCTTTCTCTCTCCCTCTCTCTCTTCTCGCTCTCTTCCAGCCTGGCCCTGCACTCCCCCTCTCCATCGTTTTAACAGAATTTAGCAGCTGACTGATCACTTTCCTCAGTTTTAGTCTAAGAGAGATTTTGTTTTATGCAGCCCGTTGCGTTGTTTATCTGTACCCACCCAGACCCACGCACTTCTCCCATGCTAACATCCTAAAAAAATTTAAACCCAGGAAAGGAGAGGAAAGAGAGAGAGAGGAGAGAGAGAGAGAGAGAGAGAGAGAGACAGACAGACAGAGTCGAAGACAGACAGCAGATGACAGACAGACACAAACAGAGAACGCAGTATAGACTGACAAGGCAGAGAATGAAGAGTGAAACAGCGGTTAACTCGGTACCATTTTTTGTGTGTGGGTGTTTTTTTAGGAGGGGGGAGGGTGTTGTTTGACCTTTTGTTTTTGATTTGTTTGTTTTGTGTGTGTTTGTTTGTTTATCTATTTGCGGTTGTTGTTTGTTTTGTTTTGTTTTTATGAGATGAGAGAGAGAAGAAGAAGAGAGAGAGAGATAGAGAGAGAGACAAAGAAGACAGACAGACAAAGAGAGAACTCAGAACTCAAAATTTAATGTATCTCGGCCTTAGGCCAGAGAGAGAGAGAGAGAGAGGAGAGAGAGAGAGAGAGAGGAGAGAGAGAGAGAGAGAAGAGAGAGTGAGATGAGAGAGAGAGAGAGAGAGAGAGAGAAGAGAGAAGAGATAGAGGAGAGAGAAGGAGAGAGAGAGAGAAACCAAACAAACTGTGTCTGTTTAAGACATCCATGTCGTGACAACAGCCTTAGTTTGGTTTAGTTGCTAGCTTGTTCTTGGATGTTTGTTTGTTGTGGGTTTTTTTCCTCGTTGTTTTCTTTTCTTTTTTTTTTTTTTCTGGAAAAGGGGGAGGGGGGTAGTTTTACTGAATTTATTTCACCAACCTGTTTGTGTTGTTTTATTTATATCTTGAGTTATTGTCTTTTACCCCTTTTGTTTAGTTTAAATGTTTCTTTTATCTTTTGTGTGTGTGGGGTGGGGGTGGGGGGAGATAGGGGGAGCAAGGGTAGTTGATACGAATAGAGAGAGGGGTAGCTGTTCGGATGGGTAAAGTAGGGAAACTTACGCATGTTCAACAGAACAGAAGTCCTTTAAGATAAAATTCAACACAGAGAATGGACGGAATACTGTAGCGGTTAGGGTCTTTCGCACACGGTTTTGACGACCCGGGTTCATGCTACCATCGAGAGACCCATTCGATGATATATGGTTGTTGTTTTTTGTTCTGAGGTTCACATCAGTAACGACTCAACTCCTCTAAGTGTCCTTTGGACGAGACTATGATTTAATGCACCATGTACGCATGCACGCGCGTGCAGAACGTCTTGCGCACAGATTAAAAACCGTTTTGCCTTTCGAAAGGAAAGGACACACTCCTTGCCCTTAAGAATGGATGAAAAAAACAAACAGCGTATGCGCACTGGTGTTGTGTTTAGGCATCGACCCCCAAAAGTACGAATGCGGCTATCTTAACAAGGGAGCCACAACGATTGCATATACACAGCCTTCGCTATTGTTAGACCTCTGAGCTCTAGTCGAAGTAAAAATAACAAAAACAAAAACCAAATTTAAGGGGAAAAAACCTATAAAGAATGAACGAGAGAGGAAAAGAGAGATAGAGAGAGAGAGGAAAGAGAGAGAGAGGAGAGAGAGAGAGAGATGAAGGAGAGAGAGAGAGAGAGAGAGAGAAGAGAGAAAGAGAGAAAGAGAGAAAGAGACAATGACAATGACAATGACAAATTCTTTTATTTCGAGGATAATGAATAAGCACACATGTGCTTTTTTACATCCAGTCCCCGCCCGTTAGGGATACATCTTAATAATAATAACCCAATACTTATACAGTCTCACAATAAAAACAAGGGGAAATAACCCTTTTCAAAACAGCTCCCCCCCAACAACCCTCCCCCCCCCCCCCAACAACCCTCCCCCCCCCCCCCCAAAGCAAGCAATTAAAAGAAAATCCTAAAAATACCCCACCCCTACCCCCA
>CM054144.1:30650206-30652706 GCA_028751875.1 Rapana venosa
GGACGTACAGACACATTGACATGCTAAACTAAAAGACAGTTTAAAAAAAAGGAGTAGTCAATTCTGGGAAGAACACGCTCACGCACGCACGCACACACGCAAACACACACGCACGCCGCGCGCCCCACACACACACACACACGCACACACACACACGCACACACACACACACGCACAGAGAGACAGAGAGATGAGACGGATGAGACTATAAACCAAGGCCCCGTGTTCGAACGCATTCAGAACATATTGCGCACACGTTAAATCCTGTTCCACTTTTCGGAAGAGTAGGCCATTGTGTGCCGGTGGAAACAGATGACAAAATTGACAAAACTGCATACACACGGGGACTGGATGTAAAAAAAGCACATTAGTGCTTATTCCATTATCCTCGATATAAAAGAATAAAATAAATAATTAAAAAAAATAAAATAAAAATAAGCACACACTTATTTAGTCTGACAGCACTTCGTGTGTAAAGACGTTAAATTAAAGAAGGAACACACACACACACACACACACACACACACACACACACACACACACACACACACACACACACACACACACAGGTAGATAGAGATACAGGGATAGGGATACATAAAGACACACACACACACACACACACACACACAAACAAACACACCCACAACACACGCACACACACACAAAGAGACAGACAGACAAAGAGCGAGAGAGAGGAGAGAGAGAAAGAGAGAGAGAGGGGGGGAGAGAGAGAGGAGGGGGGGAGAGAGAGAGAGGGGGGGGAGAGAGAGAAAGAGAAAGAGAGAGAGAGAGAGAGAGAGAGAGAGAGAGAGAAGAGAGAGAGAGAGTATGAGAGAGAGAGAGATGGAGAAGGAGAGAGAGAGAGAGAGAGAGAGAGAGCACTAGGGATCAATGGATGTCTGATTGAGACAGGGCTTTACACGTCATTCACATTGTTGTTTTGTTGTGTGTAGGAAACGAAGGAGACATTGTAGTGCACTGAAGTGGTTGCTCTTTCTTTGTCTGTCTGTTTGTCTCAGAGGTCAGCGGTCTCTGTTTTTGTCTCTGCCTCGTTTTCTGTTTCCCTCCTAGCTAATCTAGCTCTCTTGTTCTGTCTCTGTTCTTTTTTTTTCTTCGTCTCTCTATCTCTATCTCTCTGTCTTTGTCTGCTTTTATATCCACCATTATCTGTCTTTTCACTCTTTTTCTTTAATTCTTCTTCTTCTTTGCGTTGCCTGGGTTATATTGTGAGACCAGATCTTCTAAGGAATTCAGCAGTTGCCTGCAGGTCATCCACCGTGCCGTACAGTTTCTGCTCCAGAGGCGTGGGCTCAGGCCTCACTTCCAGCCTTAGCGTCTGGAGAGTCCTGCAGTCTTGTAGGATGTGGGCCGTATCCTGTTCTTCTTCTCCACAGGGGCACATAGCAGATGGTGCAATTTTCAATTTTCTGTGGAGGTGTTTATTCAGCCTGTTGTGCCCTGTGCGTAGTCTGAAAATGACCACCTGTGCTTGTCGTGAAAGCTGGTGATAAGGGTCTGGTTTGAGTGGTGATCTGAAGATAGATTTGATGATGGTTTTCATCTCTATTAGGTTGACAGGATTGTTCTTTTGCTTCTCTCTTGCCCCTATTTTGGCCATCTTGTCTGCTTGTTCATTTCCTTTAATGCCGCAGTGGGAGGGGATCCACTGGAGCTCTATGCGTAGGGCGTTAAGGCTGTGCAGTGCCTTTAATCATTTCGGTTTGTCTTTGTGTCTGTCTGTCCGTATGTTTCTCTGTCTCTATCTCTGTCTCTCTTTGTCTCTGTCTCTATGTCTGTCTGTCTGTGGGTCTGCCCTCCCCTCCGTCCTTCCTCTCTCTCTCTCTCTCTCTCTCTCTCTCTCCCTATCCCTCTCTCCCTCTCTCTCTCTCCCTCTCTCGCTCCATCTCTTATTTCTTGCAGTACATCTTGTTAATTTATTACTGCCAAGCTCGCTTAGTAATACTGCTAGAGTTAAATCACTTTTTGAAGTACGTTTTTTTAACCGCAGCTATCAGACCCTACTTGGAACATGCCTCCGATGCCTGGTCAACTGCTGCCAAGACCATCCTCTACAAACTGACCACGATGCAGAACGCCGGCCTCAAATAATTCATCACTGGCGGCATGAAAACATGTCTAGTGCCAGTCTTGGAGAAGACAACAATTCGCTTCTCACCTGAGCAGAGGCGACAATGAACGTGTTTGAAGTGAAATGAGGAGCTGAAGAGACTCCCCCTCCACACCCTATCTAACCCAACCTGACAGCTCCTATGAAGATCAGGCTGAAGTGGCAGAGCCCTGACAGCCTAGTGAAGGCTGTGTGAGAGGAAACATCGCCATCCGTTGTCAGCACCCAACAACCCGACTGAATCCCTCCAGGACTATGAGAACTCGCAGACACCCTGGCGATCACGCTCAGTATTCCAGGTGTTACAAGCAAAAAGGGAGACATATGAAATGAACTTAAGTCACTTACACTTGGATGACTACACACCAA
>CM054144.1:30667706-30672706 GCA_028751875.1 Rapana venosa
TATTTCTCGTCTACATTTCCAGCTTTTTTTTTCTTCTGTTGACCCGTCTCAGAGTCTTTACATTTGTCCGTCTGCCTGTCTATATCTCTGTCTAAATGCATGCCTATGTGTCTGTCTGTCTTCTGTCTATTTCTCTCTCTCTCTTTGTCTCTCTCTCTCCTCTCTCTCTCTCTCTCTCTCTCTCTCTCGCCATATATGCAGAGTAGTAGTAGTAGTAGTAGTAGTAGTAGTAGTAGTAGTAGAAGTAGTAGTATAGAAGAAGTCGTAGTAGTCGTAGTAGTCGTAGTAGTCGTCGCAGTCGTAGTAGTAATAGTAAAAGTAGTAGTAGTAGTAGTAGTAGTAGTAGTAGTAGTAGTAGTAGTAGTAGTAGTAGCAGCAGCAGCAGCAGCAGCAGCAGCAGGAGCAGCAGTAGTAGTAATAGTAGTCGTAGTAGTAGTAATAGTAGTAGTAGTAGTAGTAGTAGTAGTAGTAGTAGTAGTAGTAGTAGTAGTAGTAGTAGTAGTAGTAGTTGTAGTAGTAGTAGTAGTAGTAGTCGTAGTAGTAATAGTACTAGTAGTAGTAGTAGTAGTAGTCGTGGTGGTAGTAGTAATAGCAGCAGCAGTAGCAGGAGTAGCAGCAGCAGCAGCAGCAGCAGCCAGAAGCAGCAGCAGCAGCAGCAGCAGCAGCAGCAGTAGTAGTACTACTAGTAGTAGTAATCTGTAACTACCACCGGGTCATCCCTCCCCAGATTAATTTTTTGTTCCTGACATCCACGACTACTGATCCACTCACACACAGGCTTGAGCGCAGCTGGAAGCTAAAGTATAGTCACAGGGTCAGTGGTCACCTGACGGCCATTTAGGGTGGCGAAGGGGCTCGTTTCTCTCTGTCCGTTCACTCTCTCTGTGATTCTCTGAGACTATGTCTCTTTGTCTGACTCATAGTCTCTCCCTCTCTCTCTCTGTCTCTGTTTGTCTCTTTCTCTCTGTCTCTGTCTCTGTTTCTCTGCTTGTACTGTCTGTCTGTACTCTGTCTCTCTTCTCTCTCTCTCTCTCTTTCTCTTTCTCTCTCTCTTCTCTCTCTCTCTTCTTCTGTCTCTTCTCTCTCTCTCTTCTCTTTCTTTATTTCTTTCTCTTGCACCCTCACGTCCTCCCTCTCTTTACCTACCCCCCTCTCCTCCTACATCTTTCTCCCTCTCCCTCTCTATCACCCCCTCCTCTCCCCCTCTACCCTACCCCCTCTTTCTCCCTCTGTCTCTCCTTCTCCTCTTTCTTTTCCTCCTATCCAACCCCCTTCCCCACTCCCCCCCCTCCCCTCTCTCCCTCTCTCTCTCCATCTCTTTCTCTAGCTCTCTCCATTTCTTTCTCTCCTCCTCTCTCTCCACCTCTCTCTATCTCCATCTCTCTCTCAGCATGATTGGGCTATTGTTTTACTGGAATCTGATGGTAAACCCTTATGTCTTGTTGCACCCGCTAGTGGACCTGTCAGCATAGATCCTGTTCGTTAATTGAATATTTAATTATTTAAGAAAAGCTAGGGACTGAATTTCTATCGTGTGTGTGCTTTGTACGTATGATTTGTCGGGTAGGAGATAGAAAAAGGGTGTTGTAGGAGAGGGTAGAAGGATGTCATAAGAGAGAGAGAGAGAGGAGAGAGAGAGAGAGAGAGAGAGAGAGAGAGAGAGAGAGAGAGAGAGAGAGGAGAGAGAGAGAGAGAGAAGAGAAGAATGGAGAGAGCGAGATAAATAGATGGAGAGAGAGGGGGTAAGACAGACAGACAGACAGACAGTCGGACGAACAGACAGACATACAGATAGAGACATGCTGAGAATATGATACAGAGACAGAAAGGCAGAGGCGAAGGGTAGAGGGGCGAAAGAGAGAAAGGAAGAGAGAGAGAGAGACAGACAGACAGACAAAGACACACAGACACACAGAGCGAGAGAGACAGACATAGAGAGAGACAGAGAGAGACAGAAACATAGAGAGATAGACAGACAACACACACACACACACACACACACACACACACACACACACAACACACACACGCACACACAGGCGCGCACAGCAGACACACACACAGACAGTGCCAGAGAGAAGCAGCTAATCTGATGGGAGAAAGTCAGTGATGCAAATGGACGGTGAGAGACTTCACCTTTCTCTTGGACTCACTGCAGCATACAAATGGGCTGCGCTGCGTCTTACTGCGCTGTGCTGTGCTGTGTTGCGTTGTGCTGTGCTGTGCTGTATTGTACTTTGCTGTGCTTGGCTGTGTTGTGCTGTGTTGTATTGTGCTGTGTTGTCCTGTGCTGTGTTGTATTGTTGCGTTTTGCTGTGCTGCGCTGTGTTGTAGTGTTGCGTTTTGCTGCGCTGCGCTGTGTTGTATTGTTGCGTTTTGCTGCGCTGTGTTGTATTGTGCTGTGTTGTGTTGTGTCCTGCTGCGCTGTGCTGTGCTGTGTTTTGCTGTGCTGTGCTGTGTTGTATTGGGCTGTGTTGTCCTGTGCTGTGTTGTGCTGCGCTGTGTTGTATTGTGCTGTGTTGTGATGTGTCCTGCTGCCCTGTGCTGTTTTGTGCTGCCCTGTGCTGCACTGTGCTGTGTTGTTCTGTGCTGTGCTGTGTTGTGTTGTGTTGTATTGTGCTGTGTTGTGTTGTATTGTGCTGTTGTGCTGCGCTGTGCTGTGTTGTGCTGTGTTGTGCTGTGCTGTGTTGTGCTGTGCTGTGTTCTATTGTGCTGTGTTGTGTTGTATTGTGCTGTTGTGCTGCGCTGTGTTGTATTGTACTGTGTCCTGCTGCACTGTGCTGTGTTGTGCTGCGTTGTGCTGTGCTTTATTGTGCTGTGTTGTGCTGCGCTGTGTTATGCTGTGTTGTGTTGCGATGTGCTTAGCTTCGCTGTGCTGTCCTGTGCTGTGCTGTGTTGTGCTTTTCTGCTCTGTACTGTGCTGTGTTGAGCTGTGCCGTGCCGAGCTTTGCTGTGCTGTGCTCTTCTGTGCTTGTCTGCTCTGTGCTGTGCTCTGTTGTGCTGTGCCGTGCCGTGCTGTGTTTTGTTTTGCTGTACTGTGCTGTGTTGTTATGTGATGTGCTGTGCTTTGCTCTGCAGTGCGTTGCTGTGTTGTG
The DNA here is from genome assembly GCA_028751875.1 of Rapana venosa. Taxonomy (NCBI): domain Eukaryota; kingdom Metazoa; phylum Mollusca; class Gastropoda; order Neogastropoda; family Muricidae; genus Rapana; species Rapana venosa. Next base: position 30,670,802 of record CM054144.1, read on the forward strand.
CTGTGCCGTGCTGTGCTGTGTTGTGCTTTGCTAGTTCTCCCTTGCTTTTCACTGTCTGCAATGCCTTTCTCTCCTCATTTTTTTCTTATTCTTCCTGCCTCTTTTCTCCCACCTCTCTGGCTATCTGTCTGTCGGACTGTCTGTTTGACTGTCTGTCTGTCTGTCTGTCTCCGTCTTTCATTTTCTAATCTCTCCCTACCCTCCCTCTCCATCTCTCTCTCTCTCTCTCTCTCTCTCTCTCTCTCTCTCTCTCTCTCTCTCTCTCTCTCTCTCTCTCTCTCTCTCTCTCTTTCTCTTTCTCTCTCTCTCCCCTGTATCTCTATCTGTCTTTTGTTTCTGTCAATGTATCTGTCTGTCTCTCTTTCTCTATTATATAATTTATGTATCTCTTGAAATTAATGTCCAAGTCAGTTGGGGATTTTGTATTGTTAAATATAATTATCTTTTAAATCATGTTGTCATTGTTGTAGTAGTGTTTTTGTCCTTGTTTTGTTAATAGTCCCTAATCAGGCCAAAGGCCCGATGAAAAAAAAGTATACGCAAACTTATTCTAATGCCCTTAAAAAATAAAGACCCATTCATAAAAATTCATTCATTCATTCTCTCTCTTCTCTCTAGCAATGTCTGTCTGTCTTTCTTTTTCTTCATGTAAGCATCTCCCTATCTCTATCTATCTTTCTTTCTCTCTGTTTGTGTGTGTGTGTGTGTGTGTGTGTGTGAGAGTATATTCTGGCTGGCTGGTTGGTTGGCTGGATAGATGAAAAGTGCTCTCTCTCTCCAAACTGCAAGTGAGCAAGTCTACCCAAAATGGTTGACATACTGTGTTCAATTGTTTTAAATGTGATAGACTGTAACGATCATTGATACGTTGTGCTTTGTGTTGTGTTGTGTTATGTTGTGTTGTGTTATGCTCCCTCTCTCATTTCTCTCTCTCTCTCTCTCTCTCTCTCTCTCTCTCTCTCTCTCTCTCTCTCTCTCTCTCTCTTTTCCCAAACTGCTACAACTGCAAGTTTACCCCCCTCCTCCACCCAAAAAAAGACATAGGGAAGAAAATGAAACTAATAACAAGGCCCATACACGTGGAAGCCTCGAGGAGAGAGAGAGAGAGAGAGAGGAGAGAGAGAGAGAGGAGAGAGAGAGAGAGAGAGAGAGAGAGAGGGAGAGAGAGAGGGAGAGAGAGGGAGAGAGATAGAGGAGAGAGAGAGAGAGAGGAGAGAGAGAGAGAGAGAGAGAGAGAGAGAGAGAGAGAGAGAGAGAGAGAGAGAGAGAGAGAGTGTGACAGCCAGCCAGCCATCCAGCTAGCCAGGCACGCAGGCAGACAGACAAAAGGGAAAAGGGACACAGCAGAGTAGAAGTAAGTAATGTGGATGGTGATAGAATTAATATTCCAGTGTTAATATTTGACATACTGTGTTAACATGTTTTGTAAGTGGTAGACTGTAACGGTTATCCATAACTCTCTCTTTCTCTTTCTAGATCTCTCTCTCTCTCTCTCTCTCTCTCTCTCTCTCTCTTCTCTCTCTCTCTCTCTCTCTCTCTCTCTCTCTCTCTCTTCCAAACTGCAATTGTGCAAGTCTACCCCAAAAATGGAGGAAGAACATGTAACTAATACCAGGGCACATACACATGGAAGCCCTTAATGCTCACTGACTACAGGGCAGTAGGCTAGTGGTATCAAGCAAGTCTGGGGTAGTAAAGGGCAGACAAGAAGAGGACAGAGGGAACATGTACTGGCTGCAGCAGAGCTACACCGTCACTGTGCCAGAAACTGATGGTGAAGGCTTTGTCTTGCAGCCGTCAGTTCTCTCAGTGCACATCACGCTTAATAATGTGAGCAAGGGAGTAGGTGACAGGCTTCCTAGTAATATGTATACATTCCTTGTGTCTGGAGAGGTTTGTTAGTCT
>CM054144.1:30675206-30692706 GCA_028751875.1 Rapana venosa
ACTGTAAAGATTGCCATAATGTTGTGCTTTGTTGTGTAATTATACTCTCTTTCTTTCTCTGTCTGTAAGTCTGTATGTCTGTAGTCTCTATGTCAGTCAGTCTGTCTGTCTGTCTATCTGTCTGCCGGTCTGTCTGTCACCCTCTCTCTTTTTATCTCTCTCTTTTTCTCTCTATATGTCTCTCTCTCTCTCTGTCTCTTTGTCTGTCTGTCTGCCTCTCTGTCTGTATCTCTCTCTCTCACTCTGTGTCTCTCAATCTCTCTTGCTCATTCTCTCTCTCTTATTCTCTCTCTGTCTGTCTCTTTTTCTCACTCTCTCCCTCCCTCTGTCTCTCTGTCTCTCTGTCTCTCTGTCTCTCTCTCTCTTGCACTCTCTTTCTCCCTGCTCTCTCTCTCTCTCTATCCCCCACCCCCCTTTATCTCTTTCTCTTCCCAAAAGCTCAAGTCTGCACACAAAAATGGGGGGGGGGGGGGGGGAGAAAATGCAACTAATACCAGGGCACATACACATGGAAGTCCTTAATGCTCACTGACTACAGGACAGCAGGCTAGTGGTATCCAGCAAGTCTGGGGTAGTAAAGGGCAGACAAGAAGAGGACAGAGGGAACATGTACTGGCTGCAGCAGTGGTACATCGTCACTGTGCAAGAAACTGATGGTGAAGGCTTTGTCTTGCAGCTGTCAGTTCCTTATAGGGCAGACCACGCTTAGTAATGTGAGCAAGGGAGTAGGTGACAGGCTTCCTACTAATGTTTATAGGTTCCTTGTGTCTGGAGAGGTTGGTTAGTCTGAGGTAGTATAAGGGAGGGAGGAGAGATGGAGAGAGAGGGGGGAGAGTGAGAGAGGGAGAGTGAGAGAAAGAGAGAGTGATAGAGGGAAAGAAAGAGAGAGAGAAAGAAAGAAAGAGATAGGGAGGGAGAGAGAGAGAGAGGGAGAGAGAGAGACAGCCAGCCAAGCAGACAAACAGGCACACAGGCAGACAGACAAAGGGGACACAGCAGAGTAGAAGTAATGTGGGTGGTGATAAAATTAATATCCCAGTGTTAATGTCTGATATATTGCGTTAAAATATATTGTAAGTGGTAGACTGTAACAGTTATCCATAACTCTCTCTTTCTCTTTCTAGATCCCCCCCCCCTCTCTCTCCCTCTCCCTCTCTCTCTCTCTCTCTCTCTCTCTCTCTCTCTCTCTCTCTCTCCTCTCTCTCTCTCTCGCACTCTCTCTTCCCAAACTGATACAAGTGCAAGTCTACCCAAAAAGGGGAAGAAAATGAAACTAATAACAGGGCACATACACATGGAAGCCCTTGATGCTCACTGACTACAGGACGGTAGGTTAGTGGTATCAAGCAAGTCTGGGGTAGTAAAGGGCAGACAGGAAGAGGACAGAGGGAACGTGTACTGGCTGCAGCAGTGGTACACCGTCACTGTGCCAGAAACTGATGGTGAAGGCTTTGTCTTGCAGCTGTCAGTTCTCTCAGTGCAGACCACGCTTAGTAATGTGAGCAAGGGAGTAGGTGACAGGCTTCCTAGTAATATGTATAAGTTCCTTGTGTCTGGATAGGGTTGGTTAGTCTGAGGTAGTATAAGGGAGGGAGGGAGGGGGGAGAGAGAGTGAGAGAGAGGAAGAAAGAAAGGGAGATACAGAGAGGGAGAGGGAGAGAGAAGGAGAGGTAGATAGAGAGACAGACAGACAGACAGACAGAAAGACAGGCAGACAGAAAGACAGACAGACAGACAAACAGGCAGACATGCAGACTGGTTGACACGCAGGCAAAGAGACAGAGCAGACAGAACATAATACAAATAAGTAATGCAGACAGTGATAAATATTCCAGTGTTAATGTTTGACATACTATTCTGAAATGTTCTGTTTGTGATAGATTGTAAAGATCACTATAATGTTGTGCTTTGTGCTGTGTTGTGTTGTTATTCTCTCTTTCTTTCTCTGTCTGTAAGTCTGAGTGTCCGTAGCCTATATGTCAGTCTGTCTGTCTGTCTGTCTGTCTATCTGTTTGCCTGTCTCTCTCTCTCTTGCATTCTGTCTCACTCTCTTTCTCTCTCTCTATATATATATGTCTTTCTGTCTCTGTCTCTCTGTCTATGTCTGTCTGCCTCTCTAACTGTCTGTCTCTTTCTCTCTCTCTCTCTCTCTTTCTCTCTCTCTCTCTCTCTCTCTCTCTCTCTCTTCGCTCTCTCTCTCTCAGTCTTTGTTTCTCTCTCTCACTCTCTCCTTCTCTGTCTCTCTCTTATTCTCTCTCACTGTCTGGCTCTTTTTCTCACTCTCTCCCTCCCTCAGTCTCTCTCTCTTGCACTCTCTTTTTCTATATATTTCTCTCTCTCCTCCTTTATCTTTTTCTCTTCCCAAAGCTGAAATCTGCAACAACAAAAAAGGGGCAAAGAAAATGAAACTAATACCAGGGCACACACACATGGAAGCCCTTGATGCTCACTGACCCAGGACGGTAGGCTAGTGGTATCCAGCAAGTCTGGGGTAGTAAAGGGCAGACAAGAAGAGGACAGAGGGAACATGGGTGTACTGGCTGCAGCAGCGGTACACTGTCACTGTGCAAGAAACTGATGGTGAAGGCTTTGTCTTGCAGCTGTCAGTTCTCTCAGTGCACATCACGCTTAGTAATGTGAGCGAGGGAGTAGGTGACAGGCTTCCTAGTCACGTATATACGTTCCTTGTGTCTGGAGAGGTTGGTTAGTCTGAGGTAGTATAAGGGAGGGAGGGAGGAGGGAGGGAGAGGGAGAGAGAGAGAGAGGAGAGAGAGAGAGAGAGAGAGAGAGAGAGAGAGAGAGAGAGAGAGAGAGAGAGAGAGAGAGAGAGAGAGAGAGAAAGAGAGAGAGAAACAGACAGACGGAAAGACAGACAGACAGACAGACCGGAATAAAGACAGACAGACATATAGACAGGCATACAGACAGGTTGACACGCAGGCAAACAGACAGAGCAGACAGAACATAATACAAGTAAGTAATGCAGACAATGATAAATATTCCAGTGTTAATATTTGACATACTAGTCTGAAATGTTTTATTTGTGATAGATTGTAAAGATCACTATAATGTTGTGCTTTGTACTGTGTTGTGTTGTTATTCTCTCTTTCTTTTTCTGTCTGTAAATCTGAGTGTCCGTAGCCTATATGTCAGTCTGTCTGTCTATCTATCTGTTTGCCTGTCTCTCTCTCTCTCTTGCATTCTGTCTCACTATCTTTCTCTCTCTCTCTCAATATATATATGTCTTTCTGTCTCTGTCTCTCTGTCTCTGTCTGTCTGCCTCTCTAACTGTCTGTCTGTTTCTTTCTCTCTCTCTCTCTATCTCTCTCCCGCCCTCTCTCTCACTCTTTGTTTCTCTCTCTCACTCTTTCCCTCTCTGTCTCTCTCTTATTCTCTCTCACTGTCTGGCTCTTTTTCTCACTCTCTCCCTCCCTCAGTCTCTCTCTCTTGCACTCTCTTTTTCTATATATATATCTCTCTCTCTCTCTCTCCTCCTTTATCTTTTTCTCTTCCCAAAGCTCAAGTCTGCAACAACAAAAAAAGGGGGGGGGGGAGAAAATGCAACTAATACCAGGGTACATACACACGAAGCCCTTAATGCTCACTGACCCAGGACAGTAGGTTAGTGGTATCCAGCAAGTCTGGGGTAGTAAAGGGCAGACAAGAAGAGGACAGAGGGAACGTGTACTGGCTGCAGCAGTGGTACACCGTCACTGTGCAAGAAACTGATGGTGAAGGCTTTGTCTTGCAGCTGTCAGTTCTCTCAGTGCACATCACGCTTAGTAATGTGAGCTAGGGAGTAGGTGACAGGCTTCCTAGTAATGTGTATAAGTTCCTTGTGTCTGGATAGGGTTGGTTAGTGTGAGGTAGTATGAGGGAGGGAGGGAGGAGGGAGGGAGAGGTAGAGTGAGAGTAAGAGTGGGAGAGAAAGAAGGAGAGAGGGAGGGAGAGAGTGAGAGAGAGGGAAAGGGAAAGGGAGATAGAGAGAGACAGACAGACAGAAAGAAAAACAGACAGACATACAGAAAGACATACAGACAAGTTGACACGCAGGCAAACAGACAGAGCAGACAGAGGAGAATACAAGTAAGTAATGCAGACAGTGATAAATATCCCAGTGTTAATGTTTGACATACTAGTCTGAAATGTTTTGTTTGTGATAGATTGTAAAGATCACTATAATGTTGTGCTTTGTGCTGTGTTGTGTAGTTATACTCTCTTTCTTTCTCTGTCTATAAGTCTGTATGTCTGTAGCCTATATGTCAGTCTGTCTGTTTGTCTATCTGTCTGCCTGTCTATCTGTCTGCCTGTCTGTTACTCTCTCTCGTATTCTCTCTCACTCTTTCTTTCTCTATATCTCTCTGTCTCTCTGTCTCTGTCTGTCTGCCTCTCTAACTGTCTGTCTCTCTCACTCACTCTCTCTCTCTTTCAGTCTTTGTCTTTCTCTCTCTCTCACTCTCCCTCACTCTCTCCTCTCTCTCTCTCTCTCTCTCTCTCTCTCTCTCTCTCTTTCTTGCTCTCGCTCTCTCAGTCTTTCTCTTTTTCTCACTCTCTCCGTCCCTCTGTCTCTGTGTCTCTCACACTCTTTTTCTATCTCTGTCTCTATTCCCCTTTATCTTTTTCTCTTCCCAAAGCTCAAGTCTGCAACAACAACAAAAAAAGGGGGGGGGGGGAGAAAATGCAACTAATACCAGGGCACATACACATGGAAGTCCTTAATGCTCACTGACTACAGGACAGCAGGCTAGTGGTATCAAGCAAGTCTGGGTTAGTGAAGGGCAGACAAGACGAGGACAGAGGGAACATGGGTGTACTGGCTGCAGCAGTGGTACACCGTTACTGTGCCAGAAACTGATGGTGAAGGCTTTGTCTTGCAGCTGCCAGTTCCTTCAGTGCACATCACGCTTAGTAATGTGAGGAAGGGAGTGGGTGACAGGCTTCCTACTAATGTTTATAGGTTCCTTGTGTCTGGAGAGGTTGGTTAGTCTGAGGTAGTATAAGGGAGGGAGGAGAGATGGAGAGAGAGGGGGGAGAGTGAGAGAGGGAGAGTGAGAGAAAGAGAGAGTGATAGAGAGAAAGAAAGAGAGAGAGAAAGAAAGAAAGAGATAGGGAGGGAGAGAGAGAGAGGGAGAGAGAGAGACAGCCAGCCAAGCAGACAAACAGGCACACAGGCAGAGAAGACAAAGAAGACACAGCAGAGTAGAAGTAATGTGGGTGGTGATAAAATTAATATCCCAGTGTTAATGTCTGATATATTGTGTTAAAATATATTGTAAGTGGTAGACTGTAACAGTTATCCATAACTCTCTCTTTCTCTTTCTAGATCCCCCCCCTCTCTCTCCCTCTCTCTCTCTCTCTCTCTCTCTCTCTCTCTCTCTCTCTCTCTCTCTCTCTCTCTCTCTCTCTCTCTCTCTCTCTCCTCTCCTCTCTCTCTCTCTCTCTCTCTCTCGCACTCTCTCTTCCCAAACTGATACAAGTGCAAGTCTACCCAAAAAGGGGAAGAAAATGAAACTAATAACAGGGCACATACACATGGAAGCCCTTAATGCTCACTGACCAAGGACGGCAGGCTAGTGGTATCCAGCAAGTCTGGGGTAGTAAAGGGCAGACAAGAAGAGGACAGAGGGAACATGGGTGTACTGGCTGCAGCAGTGGTACACCGTCACTGTGCCAGAAACTGATGGTGAAGGCTTTGTCTTGCAGCTGTCAGTTCCTTCAGTGCACATCACGCTTAGTAATGTGAGCGAGGGAGTAGGTGACAGGCTTCCTAGTAATGTATATAAGTTCCTTGTGTCTGGAGAGGTTGGTTAGTCTGAGGTAGTATGAGGGAGGGAGGGAGGAGGGAGGGAGAGGTAGATTGAGAGTAAGAGTGGGAGAGAAAGAAGGAGAGAGGGAGGGAGAGAGTGAGAGAGAGGGAAAGGGAAAGGGAGATAGAGAGAGACAGACAGACAGAAAGAAAAACAGACAGACATACAGAAAGACATACAGACAAGTTGACACGCAGGCAAACAGACAGAGCAGACAGAGGAGAATACAAGTAAGTAATGCAGACAGTGATAAATATCCCAGTGTTAATGTTTGACATACTAGTCTGAAATGTTTTGTTTGTGATAGATTGTAAAGATCACTATAATGTTGTGCTTTGTGCTGTGTTGTGTAGTTATACTCTCTTTCTTTCTCTGTCTATAAGTATGTATGTCTGTAGCCTATATGTCAGTCTGTCTGTTTGTCTATCTGTCTGCCTGTCTATCTGTCTGCCTGTCTGTTACTCTCTCTCGTATTCTCTCTCACTCTTTCTTTCTCTATATCTCTCTGTCTCTCTGTCTCTGTCTGTCTGCCTCTCTAACTGTCTGTCTCTCTCACTCACTCTCTCTCTTTCAGTCTTTGTCTTTCTCTCTCTCTCACTCTCCCTCACTCTCTCTCTCTCTCTCTCTCTCTCTCTCTCTCTCTCTCTCTCTCTCTTTCTTGCTCTCGCTCTCTCAGTCTTTCTCTTTTTCTCACTCTCTCCGTCCCTCTGTCTCTGTGTCTCTCACACTCTTTTTCTATCTCTGTCTCTATTCCCCTTTATCTTTTTCTCTTCCCAAAGCTCAAGTCTGCAACAACAACAAAAAAAAAGGGGGGGGGGGGGGAGAAAATGCAACTAATACCAGGGCACATACACATGGAAGTCCTTGATGCTCACTGACTACAGGACAGCAGGCTAGTGGTATCCAGCAAGTCTGGGGTAGTAAAGGGCAGACAAGAAGAGGACAGAGGGAACGTGTACTGGCTGCAGCAGTGGTACACCGTCACTGTGCAAGAAACTGATGGTGAAGGCTTTGTCTTGCAGCCGTCAGTTCTCTCAGTGCACATCACGCTTAGTAATGTGAGGAAGGGAGTAGGTGACAGGCTTCCTACTAATGTTTATAGGTTCCTTTTGCCTGGAGAGATTGGTTAGTCTGAGGTTGTATAAGAGAAGGAGGGAGGAGAGAGGGAGAGAGAGGAGAGAGAGAGAGAGAGAGAGAGAGAGGAGAGAGAGAGAGAGAGAGAGAGAGAGAGAGAGAGAGAGAGAGAGAGAGAGTGAGAGAGAGAAAGAAAAAAAAGAGAGGGAGAGACAGAGAGGGAGATTGAGAGAGAAGAAGAGAGTTATGGACTGACAGACAGACACACAGACAGACAGACAGAAAGACAGGTTTACACACAGGCAAACAGACAGAGCAGACAGAGAAGAATACAAGTAAGTAATGCAGACAGTGATAAATATCCCAGTGTTTATGTTTGACATACTTTTCTGAAATGTTTTGTTTGTGATAGATTGTGAAGATCACTATAATGTTGTGCTTTGTGCTGCGTTGTGTAGGTATACTCTCTTTCTTTCTGTGTCTGTAAGTCTGTATGTCTGTAGCCTATATGTCAGTCTATCTGTCTGTCTGTCTCTCTCTCTCTATCTCTCTCTCGAATTCTCTCTCATTCCCTTTCTCTATATATGTCTCTCTGTTTCACTGTCTCTGTCTGTCTGCCTCTCTAACTGTCTGTCTGTCTGTCTGTCTGTCTCTCTCTCTCTCTCTCTCTCTCGCTCTCTCTCTCTAATTCTTTGACTGTTTGTCTCTCTCGCACTCTATCTCTCTCTCTCTCTGTCTCTCTCTCTCTGTATCTCTCTCTCTCTCTCTCTCTCTCTCTCTCTCTCTCTCTCTCTCTCTCTCTCTCGTATGTGTACCACTTGACAATGTGTAGATATTTATCTTTATGACTTATTAAGTTTGGTTGTGTTATTGTTCTTGGCTTTGTTGTTGTTCTTGTTGTTGTTGTTGTTTGTCTGTTTTTCTCTTTTTTATTATCTTTTGTTGGTTTGGTTTTTTCTTCTCTTTTGTTTGTTTGTTTGTTTGTTTTGGTTAGGGTTTTTTGGGGGGTGGGGGTAGGGGTGGGGTATTTTTAGGATTTTCTTTTAATTACTTGCTTTGGGGGGGGGGGGTTGTTGGGGGGAGCTGTTTTGAAAAGGGTTATTTCCCCTTGTTTTTATTGTGAGACTGTATAAGTATTGGGTTATTATTATTAAGATGTATCCCTAACGGGCGGGGACTGGATGTAAAAAAGCACATGTGTGCTTATTCATTATCCTCGAAATAAAAGAATTTGTCATTGTCATTGTCATTGTCTCTCTCTCTCTCTCTCTCTCTCTCTCTCTCTCTCTCTCTCTCTCTCTCTCTCTTATTCTCTCTTTTTCTGACTATTTCTCTTCCCAAAGCTGAAGTCTGCACCAAAAAAGGGGCTAAGAACATGAAACTAATACCAGGGCACATACACATGGAAGCCCTTAATGCTCACTGACTACAGGGCAGTAGGCTAGTGGTATCAAGCAAGACGGGGGTAGTAAAGGGCAGACAAGAAGAGGACAGAGGGAACGTGTACTGGCTTCAGCAGCGGTACACCGTCACTGTGCAAGAAACTGATGGTGAAGGCTTTGTCTTGCAGCTGCCAGTTCTCTCAGTGCAGACCACGCTTAGTAATGTGAGTGAGGGAGTAGGTGACAGGCTTCCTAGTCATGTATATACGTTCCTTGTGCAGGGAGAGGTTGGTTAGTAGGAGGTAATACCGATAGACAGACAGATAGGCAGGCAGACAGACAGACAGGCAGAAAGAAGGAAAGAAAGAAAGAAAAGAAGGCAGGAAGGAAGGAAGGGAGAAAAAGGGACTGAAAGAAAAAACAAGGGAAGAAAGGAGTAAGGAAGTTAAGGAAGGAAGAAAAAGAGAAAGAATTAAGGAAAGAAGGAAAGAAAAAAAGAAAGAGGGAGAGAGAAAGACAGGGAGAGAGAGAGAGAGAGGAGGGAGGGGGGAGGGGCAGACAGAGGGTCAGGCAGGGTGGTTAGAGCAGAGTACAAGTAAGTAATGCAGACAGTGATAAATATTCCAGTGTTTATGTTTGACATCACTGTGTTTGAATATTTTGTTGGTGGTAGACTGTAACGACCGTCATAACCGTGTTCTTTGCCCTAAGTTGTGTTGTTATGCTCTTTTTATGTCTGCCTGCCTGTCTGTCAGCTGTCTGTATGTCTATCTGTCTCTGTCTCTGTTTCTGTCTCTGCTTCTGTCTCTCTCTCTCTCTTTATCTCTCTCTCCAATTACCCTCATTAAAAAGTTCTAGTTCGAGTTCGAGTTCTCTCTCTCTCTCTCTCTCTCTCTCTCTCTCTCTCTCTCTCTCTCTCTCTCTTCTCCTCTCTCTCTCTCTCTTCTCTCTCTCTCTCTTTCTTTCTTTCTCTCTCTCTCATCCTCGAAATAAAAAATTAAATCAATAAATAAAGAACAGCATATACATCTCTCTCTCTTTTTCTCTCTCTCACTCTCTCTCTCTCATCCTCGAAATAAAAGAATAAATAAAAAAAAAAAAATAGAAATTATAGATCTCTCTCTTTCTCTCTCTTATTCTCTCTCTCTCTCACTCCCTCTCTCTTCTCTCTCTCCCTCCCTCTCTCTCTCTCTCTCTTCTAACTGCACCTGCAAGGTATTTTTTGCTTGCTTGGTTTTCTTTTTGGTTTGTAAAGAGTGTACATGAGAAATGACACTAATATGAGGATACAGCGGGTATCCCAAATAGTCACAGACATAGGCAGCGCGCTAACCAAGCAGTTCTGGGACGGAAAGGGGAAGAAGAAAAAGGGGAAAGGCGTTTTTTTGGAGGGGGAAAGGCATTTTTCTGGCCGCAGTCATAGACATTCACCTTGCCAGAAACTAATGATGAAAGTTTTAGGCTTCAGCTCTCGGTTCTTTCATTGCCGGTCACGATTGTTCGTTCATTGAGTGACGGTGTAGGGAGGACAGGCTAGGCTTCCTACTAATTCATTTTGTGATCCTTGTATCTGAGTAGTATGGTTAGAGCTAGTACAGGAGGTATTGTACAGGAGAGAGAGAGAGAGAGAGAGAGAGAGAGAGAGAGAGAGAGAGAGAGAAAGGGGGAACAGAGAGACAGAGAGATAGAGAGACAGACAGACAAGCAGAGCAGAGTACAAGTAAGTGATGTTATGAATGTTCCAGTATTGATGTTTGAAGTGCTCTATTCAAGTGTTTTGTATGTGGAAGACTGTAATGTTCATTGTAATGCTGTGCTTTGCCTTAATGTGCTGTGTTGTGCTGTCTCTGTCTGTCTGTATCTGTGTCTGCTTCTGTCTCTGCCTCTGTCTGTCTGTCCGTCTGTCTCTGTGTCTCTCTCTTTCTTCACATAATACAGCTGCAAGTTTTCAAAGAAACAGTGACAGGAGACACGAAACTAATACGAGGACCCGCCTGGTAGCCTGAATAATAATTGACCCAGGAAGCTCGAAATTACTCAGTCTGGGATTGAAAGAGAAAGGGAGGGGGTAGGGGGGTGGGGGTGGGGGGGGGGGGGGTGGCAGGCAGAGGAAATGTTTTGGCTGCAGTGGCACGCCATCGCAGTGCTGGAAAGTAATGGTGAAGACTTTGTATTGCAGCTATCAGTTCTATCTGTGCTGACCAAACTGGGTCATTGAGCAATGAGGTAAGGACAGGTTTCCTACTAGTTTGTAATTTAGGGGGGTCAGGAGAGGTGGGTTAGTTGAAAGTGATTTTTATTTTGTTATTCTTTTATTTTGAGAATAATACAATAAGCACCTATGTGCTTTTTTTAACATCATTTCATTTTATTCTTTTATATCGAGGGTAATGGAACAAGCACTTATGTTTGGGTTATTTTTACATCCTGTCTTCATGTGTATGCGTTTTGTAAATATTGTCATCTGTTCCCACCAACACACAATGGCCTACTCTTATGAAAAGTGGAACAGGGTTTAACATGTGTGCAAGATGTTCTGCATGCATTCGCACATGGGGCCATGGTTTATAGTCTCATCCAAACTTTTGGAAGAGTAGATACTGCACTGATGTTAACTCCAGGGGAAAATATCCCCTTCAATGGAAATCAAGCCGGGGTTGTCAGATTGTGAGCACAATGTTCTAACCACTAGGCTATCCCATCCCCAGAGAGAGAGAGAGAGAGAGAGAGAGAGAGAGGAGAGAGAGAGAGAGAGGAGAGAGAGAGAGAGAGAGAGAGAGAGAGAGAGAAGAGAGAGAGAGACAGACAGACAGACAGACAGACTGACAGACCAACAGTTGTGCAGTCAAGCAGCTAGCCAGTCAAACAAATGGAGCAGAATACAAGTAAGTGATGCAATACATTGTCTAGTATTCATGTTCGATGCAATTTATTCACATGTTTTGTATGCGAAAGACAAAGATGGTGATGCTCAGTGTAATGATGTGCTTTGCCTTGAGTTGCTGTGTGTGCATGCTGTGTTGTACTGTACGGTGCTCTCTCTGTCTGTCTCTCTCTCTCTCTGTCTGTCTCTCTCTGTCTCTCCCTCTCTGTCTCTATCTGTCTCTGTCTATGTCTGTCTGTCCATCTGTCTGTTTCTATCTATGTCTCACTATATGTCTGTCTCTGTCTCTCTTCACATAATACAGCTGCAAGTTTTCAAAGAAACAGTGACAGGAGACACGAAACTAATACGAGGACCCGCCTGGTAGCCTAAATAATAATTGACCCAGGAAGCTCGAAATTACCCAGACTGGGATAGAAAGAAAAGGGGGGAGGGAGGGGGTTGGAGGGCAGAGGCAATGTTTTGGCTGCAGTCGCACGCCATCGTGGTACTGAAAACTGATGGTGAAGACTCTGTATTGCAGCTATCAGTTCTATCGACGCTGATTGAACTGGGTCATTGTGAAAGAAAATAAGGACAGGTTTCCTTCCTAATAGCTTGTAATTTGGGTGGGGGGGGGGGGGGGGGGGGAATTCAGGAGAAGTGGGTTAGTTGAAAGTGATTTTTATTTATGTATTTTTGTATATCAAGAATAATAGACTAAGCACTTATGTGTTGTGTTGGTTTTTTAATATCAATCCCCCATGTGTATGCGTTTTGTAAATTTTGTCATCTGTTCGCACGGACACACGATGGCCTACTCTTACAAAAATCGGGACAAGATTTAACTTGTGTGCAATATGTTCTGCGTGCATTCGAACATGGGGCCTCGGTTTATAGTCTCATTCTAAGGAGTTTTGGGGAGGGTGGAGTCTGCACTGATGTTAGCTCCAGGGAAAAATATCCCTTTGAGCGGGAATCAAACCTGGGTCGTTAGATTGCTAGCGCAATGTTCTAACCATTAGGCTATCCCATCCCCTTAGATTGAGAAAGAAAAAGAGAGAGAGAGAGAGAGAAAGAGAGATTCTGTGTGTTTGACTTACTGTATCCAAATACTTAGCGTGTACTGCACACTATCATAGGGATGCTGTGAGTTATTTCAGCATGGAAAACACACATCCCCACACCATCTAAGAAATTTGAGCTACACATGTCTTTAATGTATTTCTCTCATTTGTTTCGGTCTTTTTTTTTCTTACCTTCCTATCATCATTCTGCTTACTTGTTGTCTTTTACAGTCCATTCTTCTACCTTGTTTTGTGCAAACCTTGCAAATATTGTTTCTTTCATTTTATGGCATTGCGCCTGTATTGGTTTTTGTTCTGGCAAGCGAATAGGGATGTTGTAAACCCCTGCGATGGCACATGACGTGGCGGTTTTGTGCTTTATTTCCGAACAATCCAGTGTTCATTATGCATTGGTACGCTTTCTTGAAGCCTGGAACTAATACATTAAGTAGAATGGTTGGCATCCTGAGCATATCCTGTTTTTATTTGGTCATAAGTAACGGAATGATTAAGTTATTTTATCATTTAATGCTAGGGTTTTTGTGTGTATGGTGTTGTTGTTGGGTTTTGGGGGGGTTTTTTGCTGCTTTTTTTTTGGGGGGGGGGGGGGGGGTTGTTGGCGGCTTTAGTTATGAAAAGGAACTGGATGGCGTTGGTCTTTAATTTGAAGTGAGTATTACCGAAGTCAGTTCTTCCACTTGACTTCGGTAATACTCACTTCAAATGTGGAAGAACTGACACATGAGATGTCCAGATATCATTGGCACATCCTTGGGCTCTGCGAAGTCAGGTGGAAAAACATGGGAGAAACAACGACCCAGGAAGACCACAAATTATACTACAGTGGAAAACAGGATAAACATGAACACGGCGTGGGGTTTCTCGTTCACAAAGACACCGTGAACACCGTCATGAGCTGTCAGCCTGTGTCCAGCAGACTTTTACCATCTGCCTGAGAGAACCCTTTAACATAACTATAGTACAGGCATACGCCCTACATCAGACTGCACAGATGAAGCCGTAGAAGAATTTATGACCAGCTACAAGAGGTTCTGAATCAAACACCCAAGAAAGACATCCTCGTTGTGCAAGGCGACTGGAACGCCAAGGTAGGAGAAGATGCATGGAAAGACTGGGAGGGCGTTTGTGGGCCACATTGTAATAAACCAATCAATGAAAGAGGCTGAGACTCTGGAGTTTGCCAGTAACAACCACCTCCAGCTAGTGAATACACTTGGCCCACACAAGAAATCCAGAAAATGGACATGGCATAGCCCAAATGGGAACACCACAACCAAATAGATTACATCATGGTGAAAAGACGGTTTCAGTCTAGCGTTAACATCGCACAGACACGAAGTTTTCAGGAGCAGACATGGGAGTGATCATGATCTTGTGATGATGACTTTCCGACTACGTCTAAAGAAAATCCACAAGCGGAACAACATCAGGATCAAATTTGACCTCGAGAAGTGAAGGACCCAGAGGTATTAGAAATTTTTCAAGCAAGGATAGGTGGAAAGTTTGCAGCACTCACTGTGTTAGACTCAGACATTGACACAATGACGAATAGTTTCAATACAGCAGTGACTGAAACAGCAAACGAGCTTCTTGGCAAACGCCCGACCAGTCAAAAAACATGGGTCACACTAACAATCCTACAAACTATGCGACAAGCGTTAGAGAGTTGAAGAAAAAGAAAAATGAAACAAAAGAAGAGCAGAACAATATAGGGCAGTCAACAAAAGAATCAGGAAGTCCATGACGGAGGCAAAAGAGAAATGGATCGGTGAACAGTGCCAAGACATTGAAGAGAACATCAAGAAAAAACAATAGCAAGAAGCATATCAGCTGGTGTAAAGACCTGGACTAGCACGAAACAGAGAAAAGGTTTAACAATCCAGACAAAAATGGGAAGTGTCTCACTGACGACCAGGATATTCTGAACAGATGGAATAATACTGCTCCGACCTGTATAACTATAGAACCGCAGGAGATCCAGAAGTCCTTAATGTACCCGAAAGCAAGACACAGACAGTCCCTATCCTCCGAGAAGAAGTGGAAACAGCAGTCAGATCGCTGAAAAAGGGGAAGTCAGCAGGGGCTGACAACATTCCAGCTGAGTTGGTCCAAGCTGGAGGGGAAGCCATGATCAGCGCCCTACTAAGAATCTGCAACAAGATCTGGCAGACAGGAAAATGGCCAACACCATGGACGCAGTCACTCATCATCACCCTCCCCAAGAAAGGAAATCTACAACAATGCCATAATTACCGCCACAATCAGCCTCATATGTCACCCAAGCAAGGTCATGCTGCAGATAATATTGAATAGACTGAAGCCACAAGCAGAGACCATCATTGCTGAGGAACAAGCAGGTTTCAGAGCAGGGCGCAGCACAACAGAACAGATATTCAACCTCAGAATACTATGTGAGCGGTACCTTCAACTCAAACAAGACCTATACCACGTATTTATCGATTTTAAGAAGGCATTTGACAGGGTGTGGCATGCAGCTTTGTGGGCAACCATGAACTTGTACAGCATCAATGCAAACCTGATCAGAGTCATCAAACAGCTGTACAGCGAGGCCACCAGTGCAGTGTACTACAACAACAACATTGGAGAATGGTTTCGAACAACAGTTGGAGTAGGCAGGGCTGTCTACTCTCACCACTCTTTTCAACATCTTCCTTGAGAGAATCATGGCTGATGCACTGGAACATCATGAAGGATCAGTCAGCATTGGTGGCAGAACGATCACAAACCTCCGCTTCGCAGATGACATTGATGGAATAGCAGGATCAGAAAAAGAGCTTGCCAGCCTAACAGAACACTTGGATAAGGCCTCCAAAACATACGGCATGGAAATCAGTGCAGAGAAGACCAAACTGATGACTAATAACACCAACGGATTAGCACTGATATCAGGGTTAATGACCAGAAGCTGGAAACAGTTCAAAGCTTCAAGTACTGGGAGCCATTGTATCGACCGGGATCCAGCCAGAAGTAGTATGCAGGATGCACAGACAATAACAGCTTTGTCAAAACTAAACCATCTGGAGAGATAAGAATATCTCACATTATCTCCAAGATCAGACTAATGCGCTCCCTTGTCTATATCCATATTTCTGTATGCCTGTGAATCATGGACCCTGACTGCAGATTTGGAGAGAGAGTACAGGCAGTGGAGATGAGATGCTTTCGGAGACTCCTTGGCATCTCCTACAAAGACCACATAAACAACGAAAGCGTGCATAACAGAATCCAGCAAACCATTGGACCCTATGAGAACTTCTAACGATCGTGAAAAAGCGTAAACTTAAGTGGTATGGGCATGTCACAAGATCCCAAGGAATTACAAAGACAGTTTTGCAAGGCACTGTCCAAGGAGGAAGAAGAAGAGGCAGACCAAGGAAGAGCTGGGAGGATAACATCAGTGAATGGACAGGCCTAGAACTCAACAAAACCCTGAGAAAGGCAGAACAGAGAGAAGAATGGAGGGAACTGGTTGCTGAGTCTTTGAGGGTGCCCCCACGGTCGTCAGACTACGGGACAGATAGATAGATAGATAGATTACCGAAGTTGATGATATTGAACTAGGTGACAGTCCTGATATATGGCCTGTGTGTTCAGTGAGACTTTAAACAACATGAACTATATTGTACTGCATTTTGTAATGTTATGCAATGTTTTGTTTTGTTTTGTTTTGTTTTGTTTTGTTTTGCTTTGCTTCGTTTCATTTCGTTTCGTTTTGTTTTGTTTTGTGCTGTGTGTGCTCTCTCTCTCCTCTCTCTCTTTTCTCTCTCTCTCTCTCTCTCTCTCTCTCTCTCTCTCTCTCTCTCAATCAAAGATAAAAACTAGAATGTTTTCAATTACAATATTTCACTGATATCTCTGTCTTTGTCTCTCTGTCAGTCTCTACCCCCCCCCCCCCTCGCTCGCTCTCTTTTCTCTCTCTCTCTCTCTCTCTCTCTCTCTCTCTCTCTCTCTCTCTCTCTCTTTCTCTCTTATCACTTTATCTAATCTACCTTTCTTCACAAACTGCAGAGCCAAGTTTAGAAGAAGAAAAAAAGAAAGAAAGAAAGAAAGGTAGAAATGAAACTAATAAGAGGCACATCTGGTATCTTAACATTAATGGTCACTGACATAGAAAGCTTACTATCGACCAGTCTGGAACAGAAAGGGAAAAGAGGAGGATGCAGGAAATGCTCTGGTAGTAGCAGTAGACTGTCACAGTGCCAGAAACTGTGACGCTCCCCCACAAAATGAGTCGCGTGGCGCCAGAGGTCAACGTTTTAGTTTTTGATATGGCAGTAATCTGCAATAAAAAGGCTATTCACTATACAAATTTAAAAAGGATTGAAAATCGGACAAGTCCATGACAAGTTATTACACATCAAAATGGTACACGGCAGGATGTGACACATTGAAAAACTGACTAGTTTAGACATCGTAACAGACGGTCTGCGTGATGGCTTGGGTATTTTTGAAACACATTTCATAGCAAAAGGAACGAAAACTACGCTTTTATATTTCGTTACAAGGTGGAATAATGGCTAATAGTTTTATAGCTAATCAAAATATCAAAATCGAAATCCTGACCTCCCCCCCCCCCCCCCCCATCATCCACACCTACATTGACTCCTAGCGCAAAAGTGGGTCAGGTGCTCAGGACTCATTTCGTGGTGGAGGGTCAGTAACGGTGAAGAGTGAGTTGCAGCTATCAGTTCTGTCCTTGCAGACCACGCTTGTTCATTGAGCATAGGTGAAGGGACAGGCTTCCCACTAATTTGTATCCCTCGTGTCTCCTTAGGTGTGTTAGCAGGAGGTAATAGAAGGAGAAAGGGTGGTGGTGAAAGTAACAGAGAGTGAGAGAGGGAAGAGGAGAGAGTGAGAGAGAGGAGAGAGAGAGAGAGAGAGAGAGAGAGGAGAGGAGAGCGATGATGGGAGAGAGGGAGAGAGGAAGAGAGGGAGAGAGAGGAGAGAGAGAGAGAGGAGAGAGAGAGAGAGAGAGAGATGAGGAGAGAGAGTGAGAGAGAGAGAGGATGGAGGAGAGAGAGAGGAGAGAAGAAGAGAGAGAGAGAGAACTCGAACTCGAATGATTTATTCACAGAAAGGCCATTGGCCCATACACGAAGGGGGTTGTCAAACTGCTTAGTATTTTGGTGGTGGAAAAAGCAATAGTAACGACAAAATGTTACTGTGTAACAAAAAGTCAGCTACAAAAATATGACTTAGGATAACAATATCTCTCTTATTCTGAAAGCTTAACACAAATATAACGGGAGGCTGCGCACAACCTCA
>CM054144.1:30705206-30712706 GCA_028751875.1 Rapana venosa
GGCTACAACTTAGAAACGCCGCGTAGGGACTGTCTTTGTAAGAGTGCATCATAACTGTTTTCAATGCCACAAAACTGTTTTCAGTACCACAAAACTGTTTTCAGTGACACAAAACTGTTTTAAGTGCAACAACAGTGTTTCCAGTACAACAACAGTGTTTTCAGTGACACATAACTGTTTTCAGTGACACATAACTGTTTTCAGTACAACAAAACTGTTTTCAGTGACACAAAACTGTTTTCAGTGACACATAACTGTTTTCAGTACAACAAAACTGTTTTCAGTGCAACAAAACTGTTTTCAGTGACACATAACTGTTTTCAGTACAACAAAACTGTTTTCAATGTAAAAAAACTGTTTTCAGTACAACAAAACTGTGTTCAGTACAACAAAAGTGTTTTCAGTACAACAAAACTGTTTTCAGTACAACAAAACTGTTTTCAGTACAACAAAACTGTTTTCAGTGCAACAACACTGTTTTCAGTACAACAAAAGTTGTTTTGCCCTTCAAGGGATGATTAAAGTGTTTTTGACTTGACTTTGACTTGACTTGAAAACTGTGTTTGTGAAACCACCGTGGTGGGAGCATCCTACCGCGCCTGGAGTTCAACATCATCAACAACAATAGCAACAACAACAACAACAACAACAACAGCAACAATAACAACAGTAACAACAACAACAACAGCAGCAATAACAACAGCAACAATAACACACAAGACACAACGCACGCAAGCACACATACACGCACGTACGCACCCACGCACACACACACACATATATACACACATATACACACAAACACACACACACAAACATACACATACACACACACACACACACACCACACACAACACACAAACACCACACACACACACAACAACAAACACACACAACACACAACACACACACACAACCACAAACACACACAACACATACAAACACACACACATACACACACAAACACACACAACAAACACAAACACACACAAAACACACAAACACACACAAAACACACACACACAACAAACACCCACACACAAACACATACACGGCCGTGGTTTATAGTCTCGTACGAAGGACATCTGGGGCGCGAATGGTGTAAGCACTGATGTAAAACTCCAGTGAAAAAAAACAAAAAAATCCCCCTTGAACTGGCGCCTCGGCGGTGGATCGATCCCGGTCCCAGTCAGATCATGAGCGCAACGCTCTAACCACTAGGCTATCCCGATCCTCCCTTAGGGAACGGGGGCCTGTGATTTTCCAGCCCCCCCCCAAAAAAATACAAACGTGCTATCCACTTGCCGCAGTAGCTACTCGTAAATGATCTATCCTTATCTTCTTTTAGATTGCCCCTCTACTAATCGTTAGGTTTCTGTCTGCGTGTGTACCTATCTGTCTGCTCTCTGGGTCTGTCTGTATATCTGCATGTCTGTAAACCTGTCTGTCTCTGTGTTGATGTTTCTGTTTCTGTCTGTCTCTGTCTGTCTGTATGTATGTATATGTCTGTCCTTCATCCCTTCCCCCCTCCCCCCTCGCACCTCTGCCATGTCCTCTCTTTCCCTTTTCTACCTCTCTGTCCCCCTCCTTCTCTCTTCTCTCTCTTCTCTCTCTCTCTCTCTCTCTCTCTCTCTCTCTCTCTCTCTCTCTCTCTCTCTCTCTCTCTCTCTTGTTATGTATGTATGTATGTATGTATGTATGTATGATGTATGCATGCATGTATGTGTGTGTGAGGGGGGGGGGGCGTGATAGCCTAGTGGTCAGAACTTTGCGCTCGCAATTTGACGACCCGGGTTCGATTCTCGTTCAAGGGGGATGTTTTCCTCTGAAGTTAACATCAGTGTAGACTCCACTCTCCCCAAAAGTCCTTCGGATGAGACTATAAACCGAGGCCCCGTGTGCGAACGCACGCAGAACATCTTGCGCACACGTTAGATCCTGTTCCGCTTTTTGTAAGAGTAGGTAATTGTTTGCCGGTGGGAACACATGACAGAATTTACAAAACGGCATACACACGGGGACCGGATGTAAAAAAGCACATAAGTGCTTATTCCATTATCTTCGAAATAAAAGAACATAAAAGAGTTGGGTTTTTTAATCTATCTCTCTCTCTCTCTCTCCTCTCTCTCTTCTCTCTCTCTCTTCTCTCTCTCTCTCTCTCTCTCTCTCCTCTCCACCATCCCCACACGGGGACTGGATGTAAAGAAGCACATAAGTGCTTATTCCATTATCCTCGATATAAAAGAGTTTTTAAAACTCTCTCGCTCTCTCCTCTCTCTCTCTCTCTCTCTCTCTCTCTCTCTCTCTCTCTCCTCTCTCTCTCTCTCTCTCTCTCTCTCTCTCTCTCCTCCCCCCCCCATCTCTTCCCTCCCCCCTCTCCCTCTCTCTGGGTCATCCCCCTTCCTTTCCACTGTCCGTGCATGTGTCTCTGCGTGTCTGTTATCTGAAAATAATCATATCAATTTTAGTTCGGTCATTCATTATTCATTGGCAGAATAATAAACATTTTTACGTGGCACGCACATCGTGAGGCGAGATGTCGCTTGACAGATCAAAGTGTATCCCCCCCCTCACCCCCACCCCCTCCCTCACCCCCGCACACTGCTGCTGGAATTGTAGAGGTCTGTGAGTCTCTATGTCTGTCTGTTTGTCTGTGTGCCTGTCTGTTTGTCTGTGTGCCTGTGTGTGTGGGTGTCTGTGTGTTTGTCTGTATCTCTGTCTGACTGTTCTATTCTCTGTCAGCGTTACCGTTTGTCTGTCTAGCTATCCGTTTGTTGGTATAAGGGTTTGTCTGGGTTCGGGTGGGGAAGGAGGGGGGGGGGGGTTCTTTCTCGTAAATGTTTTGTGCAGTGTTCGTTAATGTATGTGTGTTATTATGTTGTTGTTATTGTGTGTGTATGTGTGTATTAGTGTGTGTGTGTGTGTGTTGTGTTGGTCTTGTGTTGTGTGGTACTGTGTTATGGGTGCGTGTGTTGTGTTTTTACGTGTTTGTGTATATTTTTCACGGACAGAAAACCCCCCAGAGACACAGACAGATAGGTAAAGGGAAAGGGAGATAGAGAGACAGAGAGAGGGAGGAGAGAGAGAGAGAGAGAGAGAGAGAGAGAGGAGAGAGAGAGAGAGAGAGAGAGAGAGAGAGAGACAGACAGACAGACAGACAGACAGAGAGGCAGACAGAAAGACAGACATACAGATAGATAGACAGGAAGACATACATATATAGACATAGAGATAAAAAGACACATAGGGACAGAAAAGAACAGCTACGGAGACAGAGACACAGACAGACAAGCAGACAGAGAAATTTGTGTAATCAGATAAGCAGGGAGACATTGACAGAGAACTACACACACACACAAAATTGCTGTCTTCCTCTTCAAATAGCAATTCATATTAACATATTCACTGGCGTAAAACACAATGCCATCAGAAGAAGAATGCTTCAAAAGGCAGCACTGTACAATTCATCCTGCAAGTGTATGGTGTGTGCGGTGCTGGTTTTTTCTCTTTGTTATGAAACTTATAAATAGAACTGACGATTATCCAATGCGTGAGAAAGAGAAAGGAAGAGAGAGAGAGAGAAGGAGGAGAGAGAGAAGGGAGGAGAGACGAGATAGATCCGAGACGTAAGAACAGTAAAGAGAAAAATATAGAAAGGAAAACATACAGACGACAAGAATGCATGAAAACAACAGACAAGACAGAGACGCCAAGACGCGCGAACACACAGAAACTATCCCAGGAAGGCAATAGATTAAGACATTACATGATTTTGTGACATGCCCATCAAAAAAATTAATTAATAATGTAAAAATGTAACATGGCTGACATAGACATTGCATGAGCAAGTAACACCACAGGGTACCAGTGAGGACCGCGCGCTGGCTCATACATCACCCACACACCACTAAATACCTGCAAGGTCAGGAAGTAAAGGGGAAAGAGATGGAGTAATAATGAGAGAATGAGATTTAATTAAATTATAATTATGGGACTCCTTTACCTTTACCTTTTTAATGGCATAAGCAAACACTTGTTTACAACCAGCCCTCTGGGCATAAAAAAGAAGAACAATAGCAAACAAGCAAAATATATACCAAAACAAAGACCCCCCAAAAGTCTATGTATGAAGAAGAAAAAGGAATCCATCATATTGTCCAAATGCACCCCCCTTCCCCGTGACTGTTTGTCTCTGTCTGCCAAACAAGCAGACAAACATGATGCTCAGTTACAGACAGGCAGAGAGAGACAGAAAGAGAGAAACAGAGAAGAGAGAGAGGAGAGAGAGAGAGAGAGAGAGAGAGAGAGAGAGAGAGAGAGAGAGAGAGGAGAGGAGGAGAGAAGAGAGACAGAAAGACAGAGGCAGACACAGAGACAGACAGACTGACAGACAGACACACTTACAGACAGGCAAAAAAACAGACAGACAGACAAACTGACAGAGAGAAAGACAGACAGACAGACAGAGAGTAACAGTCACAGACTCAAACAGAGACAGAAAGAAGGACAGAGGTTTAACGATTAATTTTTGTCAAGAACACCCAGCCCCTACCCACTTTCCACATCAGAAATAAAACAAAAAGAAAATAAATCAACAAGAAGAAAAGTCACTACATGAAGACAAACACAACGTGCCTTATGGGCAGTAACTATTCACCACCACGGTCTTAAAAAAAGAAAAAAAAGAAAACAGAAGGTTTGAGTAACGTGTTCATTTAGTTTTAATGTCATTGATCAGGAGACAAAAAAAAAGGATTACCAGAAGTCAATACATGAAGACAAACAGAATGTGCCTTATGGGCAGTAACTCTTCGCCATCACGGTCATTAAAAAAAGAGAAAACAGAAGGTTTGAGTAACGTGTTCATTTAGTTTTAATGTCATTGATCAGGAGAGAAAAAAGGATGACCAGACACTAAGGTGTCTCTGTTTCTCTGTACTTACTCTGTCTCTGTTTACTATCTCGGTCCATTTTAATCCGTCGGTCTGCCTGCTTCTGTATGTCTGTATGTTTTTGTATGTCTCTGTCACTCTGTCTGTTTGTCTCTGTCTGTCTGTCTCATTATCTGTCTTTATGTTTTATATGTCTCTGTCACTCTGTCTGTTTGTCTCTGTCTGTCTGTTTCATTATCTTCTGTCTGTATGTTTTTGTATGTCTCTGTCATTCTGTCTGTTTGTCTCTGTCTGTCTGTCTCATTATCTGTCTGTCTGTTTTGTGTATTTCTCTGTCACTCTGTTTCTCTCTGTCTGTCTGTCTCAATATCTGTCTGAATGTTTGACTCGCTCTCTCTCTCTCCCTCTCCCTCTCTTTGTCTCTCTGCCTCTCTCTGTCTCTCTGTCTTTCTGTCACTCTCTGTCTCTGTCTGTCTGTTTGTCTGTCTCTAAGATATGAAATAAAGAGTACCATAGCATCATTCCTCATGCCACACAGTTCTGTCTTTCTCTACCTCTCTATTTCCATCTTCCGATTTTTGTCTATCTATCTGCTTCTCCTCTCTCTCTCCTCTCTTCTCTCTCTCTCTCTCCTCTCTCTCTCTCTCTCCTCTCTCTCTCTCCTCTCTCTCTCTCTCTCTCTCTCCTCTCTCCTCTCTCTCTCTCTCTCTCTCTCTCTCTCTCTTTCTCTCTCTCTCTCCTCTTTCTCTTCTCTTCTCTCTTCCTCTATCTTCTCATCTCTCTCTTTTCTTCTGTCTCTAACTATTATCATCTCATTCCTATCACCGTTCTGTCTTTCCTCTACTCTCTTTGTCTCCTTCCAATTCTGTCATCATTGTGTCTTCTCTTCTTCTCTTCTCTTACGTTGAAGTCATGGTCATCCCAATTGCATCATTCTATGAGTTGGAGTTAAAACACTCTTTTGTGACCCATCGTGTGCTTCACTGTGTGACAGACTCTCCCCTCCCCCCTCTCTCCCCCATCTAGTCAAGTTACAGCTCATTGGAGTCAGTCAGATGCAAATAGGATGAGGGAGTTGAAAAAGAGAGAGTAGTTGGGACCCATGCGAAGTAGCTGTAGATGGTGACAGAACGACGACAACTAACCGCCACCCATATAAGACAAGATAAAGGCGAGACAAACTGCAGAAGAGACAGATGAAGACAAGCAGAAGAGAAGAGGAGAGAGAGAGAGAGAGAGAGAGAGAGAGAGAGAGAGAGAGAGACTCATGGACAGAAGTAAAGAGGAAAGGATAGAGAAGAGAGACAGACAGACAGACAGATAGACCGCAGACATATAAAGACAGAGAGAAAGGCAGAGACAGAGACTGCCAGACAGCCAAACAGATGCACAGACACATGCAGACAGAGAAAGAGGGAGAAGAGAGAGAGAGAGAGAGAGAGAGAGAGAGATAGAAGAGAGAGAGAGAGGATGAGAGAAGAAAAAAAAATAGAAGAAAGAAAGAAAGGAAGAAAGAAAGAAAGAAGAAAGAGAAGAGAAAGAGAGAGAGAGAGAGAGAGAGAGAGAGACAGAGAGAGACACATTCAGAGAGAGAGAGAGAGAGAGAGAGAGAGAGAGAGAGCCAGCCAGACATCAGACAGACAACAGAGCCACAATCAAAGCACAATTCTAAAAATAAACAGACAAGTAAACTAATAGGTAGACATATATGCCAGCAGACAGACAGACAGACTGACAGAAAGACAAGCTAGACAGTAGAGTGACAGAGGTATTACTAAATAGAGCAGCAGCATTTTTTTTCTCAGTATCCGAGCCATATCTCCACACACACACACACACACACACACACACACACACACACACACACACACACACACACACCACCACCCCTTTCTCCCGAGCGCTGCTGAGTGGGCTGCTTACACATCGATCCTGGAGCGGTCATTAACGCACTGCACTGGCCAGAGTTTGTAGACGCTCTTAGCCGACTGACCCCCGCCACAGACATCAGGCAGAACTGACCACTGTGTGAGTGAGAGACTGTCTGTCTGTGTCCGTCTATGGACGTCATTCCGTCTGTCCCTAGATTGATCCCATCCCGTCTCTTGTCATTAATACCATCATGGCATGTTTTGGGGGGATTTTTTTGGGGTCTGTCTGACTTGTCTGTCTGACTATGTCTCTGCCTGTTTGTCCCTCTGTCTCTGTCTGTCTGTCTGTCTCTGTGTCGCAGCTCATTGTGTAAGTGCAGATTACAATGATTATTACGATCGAGGTGAAAAAAAATCACTGTGTTTTTGACCAACGGTGTAGCTTCCAAGTGTGATAGACCCCGTCCCCTCCTCCCCGAAAAAAAGAAAGTCAAGATTAACAGATGGACAATCAGAGAGAGACCCATTGACAGAAGTAAAGAGAGACAGACAGACCGACCGACAGACAGACAAACAAAGACAGAGAGAGCCAGCCAGACAGCCAAACAAACAGACAGACATAAGGCACAGTCACAGACAGACAGAGAGACAGACAGAAGAGAGAGAGAGAGATGAGAGAGATATAGGAGAGAGAGACAGACAGACAGACAGACAGACGCAGACAGAAGGCAGACAGA
>CM054144.1:30715206-30717706 GCA_028751875.1 Rapana venosa
TCACAGACAGGCATAGAGAGACAGAGAAAGACAGAGAAAGAGAGACTCATGGATACAAGTAATGAGAAACTGATGAGAGAGACAGACAGACAGACAGACTGACAGACACCCAGGTCTGTTTGTAGATCATCTCCAAACTGGGAATGTGGGTACATCAATGGTGGGCCAAAACGGTTGCGTATGCAAAAACATTGCTACTGATTAACCTCGGACTCTAATAAGGAAATAGGGGTGGGTAGGTGGGTGTGGGAGGGGTGGTGTGGGGTGGGGCTTACGGTGTGACTTTTAGGATCTGGGGTATCGTTTGTCAATTTATTGTCTTTTTCTTTATGACTTACATCGTGGGCATTCCATATACTGGCGTGATGTGTTCCTTGTATTTGAGTGAATTGTTGAAACAAGGATTAAATACTCGGTTTCAACCATGGCGTTTTGAATTATATGTACACCTGCGTCTTTTTAATCAGAGCTGTAAATCTGAATCATCTGACGACCCTGATATCTGACATGGAAGAGCTATAATGATCAAGATTCGGATACGGTTAGATGTCTCCCTTTCTCTGTCGCTGTCTTTGTCTCTGTTCTTTTGTTTCTCGCTTTCCCAGATAAGGGAGAGAAAAAGAGCATAGCCGAGATGGAGGTAAGATATATTGCAATGCGATATGTCTTTGTTTCTGCACAATACATTGCTTGCTTTTCTTTCTGTTGTTCGTTCCTTTTTGTTTTCTTTCTCTAATATATTTTTCTGAAAGATGGATGGCTTCAAGAAAAGCAAAACCAAACAAAAACCAAACAAGCAAACGTAAATAAAAACTGTTAAAAAAAGAACAATCACAAAGGGTATTCTTTATTCAGTAAATCATCTGGAAATAACATTTCCACTTTGATTCGTTCAAAAACCTAAGGCTCTTTCTGTGTGTGTATCTGCCTGTCTGTCGTTTTTCTGTGTGTGTATCTGCCTGTCTGTCGTTTTTCTGTTTGTTTGTCTGTCTATCTGCCTGCCTGTCTGTCTGTCTGTCTGCCTGTTTGACCATTTTTGCCAAGGCTGCCACTTCCTGACTATGAACACTGTAAAGTTCAGTACTTTCCTGTTTTGGAGTGTGTCTTTCTCATACATCGCAAAGCTCACTATGCCTTACTCTTGTAAAAAATAATAATGTATGGAATTTATATAGCGCTGAATCTTGTAAAGCAACAAATCAAAGCGCTCAGATAATTTTTTTTTCAAATCGAGGACAATGAAATAAGCACTCAGGTGATTTTTTTTACATCCAGTTCCTGTGTGTATGCGGTTTTGTAAAATTTGTCATCTGTTCCCACCGGCACACAATGGAATAATCTTTTGAAAAGCGGAACAGGATTTAACGTATGCGCAAGATGTTCTGCATGCGTTCGCACTCGGGGCCTCGGTTTATAGTCTCATCCGAAGGACTTACTCTTGTACACCATTAGTCTGTCTCATGTGACCGCTCCTCAACCAGTCTGTTCCTGATGTCCTGATTTCTGGAACCTTCCTGAATTGTGAACCTCCACCACTTAATGCGTCCTGTTGCACCGGAAAATCTTTTTGTTTTCTTTTCTTTTACTTATTTAATTTTATTTATTCTTTTATATCGAGGATTATGGAGCAAGCACTTATATGCTTTTTTACAGCCAGTCCCCGTGTTTGCGGTTTTGTACATTTTGCCATCTGTTCCCACTCGCATACAATGGCCTACTCTTTCGAAAAAAGGAACAAGATTTAACGTGTGCGCAAGATGTTCTGCACAGAGACAGAGTAATACAGAGAGATACAGGGAGAGAGAGAGAGAGAGAGAGAGAGAGAGAGAGAGAGAGAGAGAGAGAGAGAGAGAGAGAGAGAGAGAGAGATACAGACAGACAGACAGAGCAGTGTAGGGGAGGGGGGGAGATAGAGAGAAAGAGGTAGATAGAGAGAAAGAGGGAGATAAACATAAACAGAGAAACATAGTGACACAGAGAAAGAGAAAAAATGCTGTTCTATATTTAAAAAGAGATTAAAATCGGATAACTCTGAAAAGTTATCACAAATCGAAACACTAAACACCAGACAGAAACAAAAAAAAAACTTGTCAAAACTTGTTTCGTAATATAAAAATAATGATGATGATAAAAATAATAATAATAATAATAATAATAATAATAATAATAATAATAATAATATTAATAATAATAATAAATGGAATTTATATAGCGCTATATCTTGCAATTACAAATCAGAGCGCTTGCATTCAATCCGCTCCTACACATGCATCGAGCAATGATTAACAATATTCTAACAAATTCAAATGTACACAACACACACACACACACACACACACACACACACACACACACACACACACACACACACAGAGGTTATACGTTTCAGCAGGGTGATGGAATTTTGTCTGTTAAAGCCAGGGACAGATATGAGATGAAACAGGAGGGGAAAATATTAGGTTTGAAATACGTATGTTTTGAGGCTGGATTTAAAGCTGTC
>CM054144.1:30720206-30727706 GCA_028751875.1 Rapana venosa
GAGACAGACACAGAGAGAGACAGAGAGAGAGAAAGACAGACAGCCAGTCGGTTAGTGTATGTATGTGTGTGTATGTATGTATGTTATGTATGTATGTATGTATGTATGTATGTATGTATGTATGGTATGTATTTATGTATGTATGCATGTACGTACGTGTATGTATGTATGTATGTATGTAATTATGTATATGTGTATGCATTTACGTACGTATGTATGTATGTATGTGTGTATGTATGTATGCATGTATGTATGTATGTATGTATGTACATGCATGTGTGTGTCTGTGGGTGTGCGTGCGTGTGTGCGCGTGTGTGTGTGTGTGTGTTTGTGTGTGTGTGTGGGGTGGGTGGGTGGGTGGGTGCGGGGTGGAGGGAGAAACAAAAGAAAGAGAGGAAGATAGATAGATAAAGAGAGAGAGATAGAGAGAGAGCGAGCATGTGCGCGTGCATGCTTGCGCATGTGTGTATGTGTGTAAGAGAGAGAGAGAAAGAGAGAGAGAGGGAGAGAGAGAAAGATAGAGAGAGAGAGTGAGAGAGAGAGAGAGAAAGAGAGAGAGAGAGAGAGAGAGAGAGAGAGAGAGAGAGAGAGAGAGACATAAACTGAGACTGAGGGACATGCAGAGAAGCAGAGAGACAGAGAAAAAGACAAAGGCACAGACAGACACAAACACAAACAGGTGGACAAGCAGACAGATGGATAGCTAGACAGACAGAGAGATATAGACAGACATAACGACCACGAAACAAAACAGCATCAACAACTAGCATCGTCTTTCCTCGACCCACTCACCCTCTCTACCCCAGCTAACCTCCACCACCACCACCACCACCACCACCCACCCCCACCACCCCACACACACGCAGCGTAGAGTGAGTCGCTTGCAGATCGATGACCAATTGGTCATTAATGCAAAAAATCAAAGACGTAAGAGACACTGAGGTAACTGACCCTGTCACAGATAGTGGACGGGGCCACAGAAAGTGATCGTTGTCTGAGTCCATCTTTAGAACTGACCTCGCCTCCCTTTATCTCCAGTAGAAGAAGAACATTGGTATCAGCAGGGCTAGGGTAGCTATTTTCTCTGTGTGTGAGTGTGTGTGTGTGTGTGTGTGTGTGTGTAAGTTTGTGTGTGTGTGTGTGTGTGTGTGTGTATGTGTGTGTGTGTGTGTTTCTGTGTGTAGTGTGTGTATGTGTGTGTGTGTGTATGTAGGTGCGTGTGTATGTATGTATATGTGTGTGTTTATATCTTGTCTGTTTGTATATCTGTTTGTAAATTAGTTTGTCTGTCGGTTGGTCTCTTTGTTTGTCTGTGTGCTTATGTACTTGCCAGTCAGTCGATCAGTCAGTCAGTCAGTCAGTCAGTTAGTCTGTCTGTCTGATGTCTGTCTGTCTGTATGCCTGTCTCTCTGTCTGTCCGCTTGTCTGCCTGTCTGTCTGCCTGTCTCTGTCACTGTCTCTCTCTCTCTCTCTCTCTCTCTCTCTCTCTCTCTTCTCTGTCTCTCTCTCTCCCCACGCCACTCCCCTCTCTCTCTCTCTCTCTCTCTCTCTCTCTCTCTCTCTCTCTCTCTCTCTCTCTCTCTCTCTCTCTCTCCCTTCTCTCTCTCTCACTCTTCTTCTTTTTTTCTTCTTCTTTTTCGTTTCGATATTCCAGCACACCACCCGCACCACTCTCCAACGTTATGGTGAGAGATACCGCGACATGTCAGGAACCCCAGAGTAGCCGGCACATCCATCATCCCACACTAGCTGGACCCACAGGAGGGAAGGTTGCAGGATGGTTAAGACGTTCGCCTGCCAACAGAGTCAACCGTGAGGTTCTGGGTTCGATTCCCAGCCTCGTCCTTTCTCCTTCCCAGTTTGACCCCCCAAAAATCGAACTGAATGTCAAAGTCCTTTGGATTAGACTAGAAACCGAGGCCCCCCGTGTGCGAACGCATGCAGAACATCTTGCGCACACGTTAAATCCTGTTCCGCTTTCCGAAAGAGTAGGCCATTGTGTGCCGGTGGGAACGGATGAGAAAATTTACAAAACCGCATACACACGGGGACTGGATGTAAAAAAAAGCACATGAGTGCTTATTCCATTGTCCTCGATATCAAAGAATAAATAAAATAAATAAACAACTCACCCATGGCTTCTTGTCTGCTGTGTCCACTGTTCACAAAGTTGTGGTGCTAGACCAGGTCTCAAGACAGCTAAACTCGTACCGTTTTTGATGCCAGAAAAAAAAGAGAGAGATCGTGGACCCAAACAAAATATGAATTGCAAGGTTGTCTGTTATTGCAAGAAACAGAAAGCCTCCTGAAGAACTGTTTTTAGGAACTATAGACATTTTTAAGGATGCGTGGCGTATCATAAAACGTGTGATTTGTTGGTATATCTATAAAATAATAACTAACTTGGGGACGGGATAGCTCAGTGGTCGGAGCACTCGCTTTCCCCCAGCCAAGTTAAGCAGCGTCGAGCGTGGTTACCGGTTGGATGGGTGACCGTTTGCGCGCCTTGGCTTCAGTACAGTTCCCACAGTTCACCCAACTGTAGATGGGTACCTGCCCTCTTTAGGGTCAGGGAAGGTAAAGCAGCGAGGGAGAGGAGATGGGCGCCGCCCTCAATATGCTGGCCCCAGAGAAGTGAGGTCTCTGACGCCTCGCTCCCCTACGACCGCATAGGTTATGGGACTCCTTTACCTTTACCTTAATAACTATCAAAATGTAGAAGAATAAAAAGCAGTTAAGCACGACGTTTCTCCTCTACCTTCTCATATCCCGTAGTCTTGTGGACTGTGGAGGCACCACTAATGATTTTGCGACCAGCTTCCTCCACTCCCCACGGTCTTCTGCTTTCCGTACCACTTCGTTCCACTCAAGGCTAGGTCTCTCTCTGATGGACACACACAGAAACACATACACACTCACGCACACACGCACGCACGCACACACGCACGTACTCACAGACACACATGTACAAACACACACACACACACAAACACACATCCAAAAATCTAAGAGAGAGAGAGAGAGAGAGAGAGAGAGAGAGAGAGAGAGAGAGAGAGAGAGAGAAGAGAGAGAGAGAGAGAGAGAGAGAGAAGGAGAGAGAGAGGGGGATATAGAGGGAGAGAGAGAATGCGAGAGAGGGTCTATTTTAAGAGAGTCTAACATTGATTTTTTAATTTAAATACAACATTTCATATTTAAAAAAACAGAATATTTCCTTTCAAAGACAATTAATAGAGGAGGGGTGCACAGAGAGAGAGAGAGAAAAGAAAAGAGAGAGAGAGAGAGAGAGAGAGGAGAGAAGAGGAGAGAGAGAGAGAGAGAGAGAGAGAGAGAGAAGGAGAGAGACAGACAGACAAACACAAAGAGAAACAGAGTCAGAGTGAGATAAACAGACAGAAAGACAAACAGACGGGTAGACAGGCAGACATAAGAGAGACATAGCCAGAGAAGGAGACACAGATAGACAGACAGACAGAGAGACAAACAGAAACACAGACATAAAGGTAGACCAAGTTAGTAAAAGCCCAAACAGGAGGGCATACTTGTGTACATGCTTCATAACAAAAAGTGCCGGAAGACAGATAAAATACACACCCAATCTGAAAGATCGAAAAAGTAAGATGATGCATGTACTATACTATCCAGACACATCCATTTTGTTCATGTACGTGGTTTTTTATGCTGCTAGCCATAGAAAAAATAGAAATGTACATTGATATATACTTACAAACAGAGGGAGGAGCCAAAATTAGAGGCTGCAAGGGAAATACAGATAGATGATAGGTAGGTAGGTACACGGCAAACGTCTGCAAAACTACAGGAATAACGAAAGATATGTCATGGTTCAGAATGTTAACGCAACAATCGCAGTGTGATATACCAGTAGATACTTGACCATGCATTAATTGACCGACATAACGAGAGTTACGGGGAACAAAAGAATTGCCACACATAACAAAAAATGAGGACGAATTTCAGTCGAACGCCAGAATGGATCCAAGACAAAATGAAGTATAACAATGGGAGACCATGCACACTGAGAAAAACAGAAGAAGAAAAAACGGTACAGCAAACAGACAGAGAAAAAAAAGAAGAGGAAATTGAGGTAATCTGAAAAAAAGAGAATATAATTATATAGAGGACGGGGACGGGATAGCTCAGTGGTCGGAGCACTCGCTTTCCCCCAGCCAAGTTAAGCAGTGTCGAGCGTGGTTACCAGTTGGATGGGTGACCGTTTGCGCGCCTTGGCTTCAGTACAGTTTCTCCAGTTCACCCAGCTGTAAATGGGTACCTGCCCTCTTTAGGGTCAGGGAAGGTAAAGCAGCGAGGGAGAGGAGATGGGCGCCGCCCTCAATATGCTGGCCCTAGAGAAGTGAGGTCTCTGACGCCTCGCTCCCCTACGACCTTATAGGATATGGGACTCCTTTACCTTTACCTTATATAGAGAGAGAATATGACAGGACAAAAGCGAGATAGGTTAAGGAGAGAGAGAGAGAGAGAGAGAGAGAGAGAGAGAGAGAGAGAGAGAGAGAGAGAGAGAGAGAGAGAGAGTGTGAGAGAGAGAGAGTGAGAGAGAGAGAGATGGAGAGAGAAAGAACTGTACATAAGGGAAGATAAAAAAACAGCGAAAAAACAATCACAATATAAAAATAAAGACAGACAAAAATGCAAAGGAAAGAATGAAACACACAAAAAACAAGGGTTAAAGACAAACAAAACAAACAAATAACCAACAAACAAAACAGTAGGAAGCACATATCAAAACACACACAAAAAACTTGGTAAATAAAAGAAAGAAAGAGTGATTGAAAACAAGAGAAAAAAACCTTAAAAAGAGTAAGATAAGATAGAAACAAAGCAAAAACAAAAAAAACAAAAAAGAACAAACGAAATAGAGACAGCGAGTACAAAAGGGCATGAGTGACTTTAGACGTAGGGAAGTGTTTTTTTCCCTTGTTCTTGCTTTCTTTTTCTTTTTTCGTTTTATCCAGAGCTACCTATATATCCGAAAAATCCAAGTATTCTTTTCATTGTCTTTTTTTTTCTTTCTAACTACAAAACATTTTTCTTGTTTTTCACTACATCAAACTTAGGTGGGTTTTATTCTTTGCTTCACTATTTCAAACTTTCTCTTTACTAATACCATACGGACTTCTTTTTTTTTACTGCTCATTTTCTCTTTTCTTCTCAATGTCGTGCCCTACACCTTGTTTTTTCTGTCCTTTGTTATCTTAATTTTTTTCTTCGCTTTTTTATTAACCTTTATCCCCGTCCTCTGTTTTCTTTTCCCTCCCCTCCCATCCACCTTGTTCTTTTCTTTTTTTCTTGTACTTCTTCATCTACCAGACAGTATGCCTTAGTGCACCAACAGTATTTTCTGCCTTGGTTGGCGTTTTGTAAGCACAGATCAAATATATCTGCAGAAAAGAAAAGTTGTTTTATAGTAAGTTTATGAAGCACGGTATTATCGTCGGCGTCGTCACCATCCTTGTCCTCACCAAATTCTCGTCCTCGTCGTCTTCGTCGTCGTCATCGTCGTCATCATCATCATCATCATCATCTTCATCCTCATCCCCATCAGCAGCAGCATCCCAACAAGCAGCAGTGACAAAAGCAGCAGCATCAGTAACAGCATTAGTAGCAGCAACAGCAGCAGACGATATAATAATAGGAATAAAAGGTAACGGTAAACATGTCCCACAAGCACGGTAATTGTCAGGAAGTAATGTGTCAGAGACCCCATCTTCTCCCAAGGCCAGTAGCTTGCGGGTAACGCCTATCTCCTCCCTCCCCCCCCCCCCCCCCGCCCTCTGATTTGCATCCCCTGTTCCTAAAGAGGGCAGATGCCCATTTATAACCAAGTAATTTAGAGGATCCTACCTAAGCCAATGCGACATAAGAATAGGTATGTCCAAAGTGTTGGAGCGTTCTATCACTTTGCCAACAGTGTTTCTGCTGCTTCATTACTCTATCTTTAAAGTTAAACAAAACAATCTTGTTGTTATATTTATCTAATGCAATGCGTTCATGTAGAACATAGAATAAAAGCATCAATAGTACAAGAGTGCGTCTTACTGAAATATTAAATCAGAAGTTACGGTAAAGCAGTTTGGGATTGTTGCCCCTTGCAGAGGTTAAAAACAATGACTCTCCCAACATAAAGGATGCTTCGAGGAAAAAAAAGAATTAAATCACAGATGTGAGACATTTATGAGCCATTTTACCGGCTCAGTATCGCACACTTTTACGTACCGAAATCTGTCTGTCTGTCTGTCTGTCTCTGTCACTGTGTAGATATATATATATATATATATATATATATATATATATATATATATATATATATATATATATATGTGTGTGTGTGTGTGTGTGTGTGTGATAGTAAAAATATGAACACTGGAAGAAAACATGTGTGTGTGTCGGTGAAGATAGAGAGAGAGGGAGAAGAGAAGAGAGAGAGAGAGGGAGAGAGAGAGAGAGAGAGAGAGGAGAGAGAGAGAGAGAGAGAGAGAGAGAGAGAGAGAGAGAGAGAGGAGAGACGGGGGATGGAGGGGTAGGGAGAGGGAGAGAGACTCTCTCTCTCTCTACCCCTCACACACACACACAAACACACACTCAAAAGAAGACAGACAACAGAAACAGGGACATACCAGATAGACATACAAACACACAAACAAACAGACAGATGCACAGACAGGCAGACTAGATCAGTCTGACAATTTAGACAGGTAACATAATGATAATAATAATAATAATAATAATAATAATAATAATAATAATAATAATGATAGTGTAAGTCAGACAGTGATAGAATCAGCGCACAATAACTTGCATGACTTTGCGAATGGATACCATTCCTGACTTTGCAGGTAATTGCTTTAAGCAAGAGACACAGTTTGTGATGCTGATTACTGTATGCCTGTAAATGCAGAGGGCATCAAATTGTGTGTTGAAAGGATCGAAATTGGCATATTTTATGTAACAAAGACCTGGTCAGGCTGTCAATAAGGACACAAAAAGAGGTGAATGGTTTGCCCTACTTCAGATAACTGGCACGTTGTCTTCGGGTACGTGTAAAAAGTAAAGGTAAATGAAAACGAGTGCTCATGTACGTGTACCTTTTACTAAAGTCTCGTGGTCTTAGTAACTGTCAATAGTAGCTTGTTAATTAAGATAGGAACAAAAAAAAGTACAGACAAGAAAAGAAAAAAAGAACGGAATGAAGGCCAACATTAGAATAAGGACGAAGGATAAATTAAATAAAGAGGGGGGAAAAGGCAAAGGGTTTTCTGAAACTTTTTTGCTTTTTTATTTGTTTTGTTTTTCGTTGGTAGGGGTAGGCTAGAGATCGGAGGTTCTTCAATAATGAGACTCGTGTTTATGGAACCGTTTTTTGCCCCACCTTTAAGGTATGTGCATTCCGACTTCAGGGATTGAAAATTTGCCTGGGAAAAGAAAGATGATAAGAAAGTAGAGAAGAAGTATAAAAAAAAGATG
>CM054144.1:30737706-30750206 GCA_028751875.1 Rapana venosa
ACTCTGCCTTGTGGTCATTGTTGTTGCTATGCTGGTGGTGGTGGTTTTTGTTGCTGCTGCTCTTGTTGTTAAAGTTGTTACTGATGATGATGTGATGACGATGATGACGATGAGACGATGATGATGATGATGATGATGACGACGACGATGCGAGATGATGCGATAGAATGATGATGTTATGACGACGACGACGATGCGGTGATGACGACGACGATGATTGAACCGATGACGACGATGATGTGATACGAGACAATGACGACGATGATGATGATACGACGACGACGCATGATGATGTCTGTGATGACATGCATGATGATGGATGTCTGATGACGACTGATGAACGAATGAGCTGATGATGATGATGATGACGAGCGACGACGACGATGACGGTGATGATGATGATGATGATGATGACGATGATAGACTGAATGTGTTTTGGTACGATGATAAGCGTTTTCCGAGACACGATGACCAGCTTCGCATTTACTATTGATGATGATGGTCACAGATGATGAAGATGAGTAGATAATCAGAGATTGACGAAATGATGATAAAGATGATGATGATAATGATGATCCGACGACAACATCGAAGGACAAACGACTATGATATACATTCCTGTATCACAATGCCTGCCTGATGAAGTTTGCATACATGCACACACACACTGAAGGTGAACAAATGACGGTGTGTTAAATGTACACAACACCGACAAACCACAGACGGTGACGATGGATGCAAGACTACGACACACGACCAGCACATACGAGCATACACACTATCCCGAATAAACAAAATTGCTTTACAAAACACACACACAAAACACACACACACACTCACACACACAACAACGATACACGGGGGCGGTTGTAAAAGACATACTATTTCCATTTCTCATAAAAAAACAAAAAAAAAATAAAAAATTTCACACACAAACACACACAACACACACACACACACAACACACACACACAAACACACCACACAAACACACACACACACACACACACACACAACACAACCACACACACACACCACACAACACACACACAAATCACACACATCCAAACAACAGCTAGCCAGAAAGAAGGCAAAGACATAACCACAGGAACAATACATAGATACCACGTATATAAAAAAAACAACAACCCACTACAGCTATTTTAAA
Source organism: Rapana venosa (assembly GCA_028751875.1). Taxonomy (NCBI): domain Eukaryota; kingdom Metazoa; phylum Mollusca; class Gastropoda; order Neogastropoda; family Muricidae; genus Rapana; species Rapana venosa. Next base: position 30,738,875 of record CM054144.1, read on the forward strand.
ACGATCTTTTAACTTATTGCTACACTCATGCAGCTATGTGACCGCTTTCTTCTACATAATGAATCGACACCATAATCCCACCACCACTGAAAGCGGTGTAACAGCCCAAACAACAAAAAAACAACAACCCATGTAACCAACCATCTATCGATCCCATCACAAGCTTAATGAGGCTGCAAAGCTGTCACACTCTCCTCTCTCACCCTTTTGCCAGATAGTGATCAAACATGTTTCAATATTTGCCCGATGTCGCCATCAATACCGCCACCCCCTCCCCCTACCCCCCACCAACCCATTGCAACGATGCTCGTGTGTAAATCAGCCAGCTAACCTGACTGTACAACGTGTGGTGTGATACGGGTATGTAGTAGCAGGGAGGCATTAATAAATGATGGTGCAAAGGAGGGTAGGCCTAGAGCTAGAGCAGAGAAAAGAACACGCTTGTAGGTTGGTACTGGCAGAAAATAAATAGTTAGCTACGCGGATGAAGGGATAGTAAAAGGAAAATACAGATATAAAGAGAGAGAGAGAGAGAGAGAGGGAGAGAGAGAGAGAGAGTGAGAGAAGTAATCCATCTATAGTAGACTATTATTACTTTTTGTATTTTACACACACACACACACATATAATATATAATATATACATATATATATATATATATATATATATATTATATATATATATATATATATATATATATATATATATATATATATATATATATAATTATTAAAATATGTATATGTATGTGTGTGTTTGTGTGTGTGTGTGTGTGTGTTTTGTGAACTAGACATAATCAACGGTTGATTACTTACTTTTTGTGTGTCCTGTGTTTTTGTTATTTCTTTTATTAAATGCCACACCATCAAAATCTTACAAGCTCGTTTTACTTCTATGACTTATTAATGCCTATAGGCATAACCTCAATACATTAACAATGACAACAACAAAAAACAAGAAAGACAGACAGAGACAGAGAGAGACAGAAAGAGACAGAGGGTCAGAGAGAGACTCCCAAATGGAAATTCCACGAATAAAATTGATCTGCAAAGCTTTACACAAACAACAGAAAGCAAAAAATATTCACACACAAAAAAATCGAATTTTACATAACACGAATATCTCAGACGAGAAAAGAATACGTAAGGGACAAAAAAAAACCACCAAGCTACACACAATCTTAAGCCATCTCCTTTTAAAAAATTAGCGAAACATATCGTTTCTACAGGTTTCTTTCAAAGGCCAAGCAAAAAAAGCCAGAGGGGAAATTTCCACTGATTTGACATCAGCATATATATATATATATATATATATATATATACATATATCACAGGTGTGTGGGTGGTGTCATCATCACCACCACCACCATGGCTAATTCTTATCTCTTCTATTGTAAGGCTTCTTGTACGTTTTTTGATGAAGTTGTAAATGAGAAAAACAACAGGGTGTATTTTTTTGTTGCTGATAGTTATGGGGTTTTTGTTGGTATACGCATTTATTTGAATTTGCTAGGGATTTATTTTTGTGGTGGAGTTACGCATTTTGTTTGCACGTTCCAAACGTTTCCCATCTGGCTGCTGCTCTGTCCTTCTCATGTGTGTGTGTGTGTGTGTGTGTGTGTGTGTGTGCTTTCGTGCATGCGTGATTCTATGCATGCGTGCGTGTAGGTTTGTATGTGCCGTGCGTGCGTGCATGTGAGCGTGCGTGGCGCGCGCGCGTGTGTGTGTGTTCACGCGCTCGCGTGTGCATGTGTGTGTGCCTGCATGATTGTGTGTGTGTGTGTGTGAGGACGCGCTCGCGCGTGCTTTTGCATGCGAACTTATGTATGTGCCTCCACATGCATGCACGAGCACGTTTTTGTGTATTCGTGTGTATGCATGTTAGTACGTGTGAAAAAGAGACAGATATAGAAACAAATAGAACTAATGGAAATAGAAGAAGACATACACTACAGGCAGTAGAAAAAAAGAAAAAACAAAAACAAATAATACGGCTGTATAGAAGACCTTAGAACGATCACGCAGTACTGAAGGTGTGTGTGTGTGTGTGTGTGTGTGTGTGTGTGTGTGTGTGTGTGTGTGTGTGTGTGTGTGTGTGTGTGTTGTGTGTGTGTGTAGAGAGAGTGTTGTGTGAGTGTGAGTGTGGGTGTGTGTGGTGTGGTGTGTGTGTGTGTGGTGTGTGTGTGTGTGTGGAGTGATGTTGGTATGTGTGTGTGTTGAGAGAGAGAGTGTTGTAGTGTTTTTAGATTGGGTGTGTGTTGTGTGTTGTGTGGTTGTGTGTTGTTGTGTGTGTGTGTGTGTGTGTGTGGTGTGTGTGTGGTGGTGGCGGGCGGGATGGGGGGGTGTGGGATGGGGTTGGGCTACAGAAGCCGAAAAAAGTGAAATACCACAGTGACGAAGAACAGCCCTGGCCAACTGTCAATTAAGAGTACCTGGCTGTTCAGTGTCGTTTCTAGACCGCTAAAGCCTAAAGCAGCCAACAGCTTGTTTCTTTGTAGCATTATGACGATGGTCATTTAATTTTTTTTAAACTTGGTTTTGATTTTGGTTTGTTTTTCCTTGATATGTGTGTGTCGTGTGTGTGTGTGTGTGCGCGCGTGCGCGCGCGCGTTGTGTGTGTGTGTGTGTGTGTGTGTGTGTGTGTGTGTGTGTGTGTGTGTGCGCGCGTGTGTGTGGATGGGTCGATGGTGCGTGGTGCGTGCGTGTGTGAGTGTGTGTGCGTGCGTGCGTGTGTGTGTACGTAAGTGTGAGTGTCTGTGTCTGTATGGTATGTTGTTGTTGTTGTTGTTGTTGTTGTTGTGGTATTTGTTTGTTGTTTTGAGAGAATACCATGCTGGGGGTGCGTTAGCAGTTGTTGTTTTTTTCTTTTTATATTTATTTTGCTGTGACTGCCATATCTGTGTTTCTATGTGCAGATACAGAGACAGAGACAGACAGAGACAGATAGACAGACACACAGAAACACAGACAAACATACAGAAAGGGACAGACAAACGGATGGATACAGTCAAAGCCAGAGATAAAGAAAAATGAAAAAATTATCGGGTTTGGTTTTCCTATGGTAATACTAATAAAATATGCACTTTACGCTTTTTTCACTTACATCTAGATATCCACAGACGTAAGTGAGAGAGATAACTCTGAACTCTGAAATTTAATGAATATAGGCCAACAGCCCCTTTCATGGAGAGAAACACAAACATCAATACATTATTCTGTCGTGATATATAACATGCACTAGAAGCATAACACCGGTACTACATGAGAGAGAGAGATAGGGAGACAGATAGACAGACAGAAAGACAGACAGACAGACAGACAGACAGACAGAGGTGGGAGGTGAAACTAGAGGCAGAGTAAACAGACAAGCAGACAGGCCCACAGACACGCAAGCAGAAATATTAAGTTAGATGAAGTAATACATTACAAAGAGGAACAAGTAAAACCAGTAGGTGGATGGGTGAGAGGGGGGGGGGGAGGGGGGGGGGGGGGGCTGAGGGATCAAGTGAAAAGAAACAGACTTTACATACGCGTGGTTGTCGTGTATTTTCTGTTGTTTGTTGTGTGCTTTTCCCAGTTAACACAATGGCGGGAATGGGGAGGGGTGTGTGTGTGGGGATGGGTGGGGGGGGGGGGTGGGGGGTCCACCCAGAATTAGATATATAGTGGGTGGAAAAAATGGTGTGTTTGGCTTGTTTTCGGGTACCTCGCTATAAAGGCAGACATACTCCGACTTCCAGGATTTTTGTTGTTGTATCTATTGATGGAGACCGAGTGTTGTTTTTGCAAGATCTTGTCACGGCTGAAGATGATCTCTACATGATATTTTAAACGTAATACCATGTTCATATAGATAGGTCTTGGCACTTAGCTTAAATCAATAACATGCAACGCTTTGGGCCTAGGTCAAGTCTAGTTGTTGTTGTTTTTTTATTAGACCTTGTGCTCATACAGTACAGTCGACATCTTGTTTTCAGTGCACTGCATGTATCTGACTCTGTGACACGCTATCACTTCCAGCCATTATCTTATGGGTGATTTGTCATATCATACTCACTAGGTATTTTTTTTAATCTTAACATATAAGTATGACTAAATTCCGGTTACAACTCTGGAACTTCTAATGCATAAGAGTTTCTAATTTGCATTCCATTGTTACAATTATACGAGCGTAGAACTTCTGAAATCTACGTAAACGATTAAGAGATTAAACAAACAAGTTTGGAATCAACAAAACCAGGTCTAGGCCAATACTTTTGTAATGGACCGAAGCAAGAAAAGTGTGAAAGCCTATATTAAACGATGCAATGGTTTGATATATTTATGATGAGGTATGTTGTTATGCTTTGTAATATTACGTTTAAAATATATTCATCGTTGAACAGTTTTCAGCAATACAACCTGAACTCTCCATAAAAGGCTTGTATTTTAAAGTGCTTTTGAAACCACTCCAAGCAGTAGCACGGCTGCCCATAGACAAGATAGTTTTTAAAAAGAAGAAGAAAACAACCATACACATATAGTTATCATCGGTTGTGTACATAAAACTCGCACAATGACAGTCAGACGTAATGATTAAGACAGAAGACATAATTCGGGCTGTACCATAGCATGTTCATCACAGATATACACAAACAACAGCAACAATAACAACACCAGCAGCACCAGCAGCAGCAACAACAACAACAGCAGCAGCAACAGCAGCAACAACATATCGACAGAATGTCCGAGCCAAAGGCATGCCCCGCACAGTAAACATGCTCGCTGCTGTCAAAGGATTCCTTGACCTGGAAAACTGCACCCAGCACTTTTCCTCTGGGATAGACAGGCCAGAGGGTCTGTTTCCTTTCAAAGCTTTCTCTCTCTCTCTCTCTTTGTTTCTGTATCTCTCTGTCTCTGTCTCGCTGTCTCTATCTCTGTCTGTGTGTCTGTTTGCCTTTCTCTGTCTGTCTCTCTGTTCTGTCTCTAGCTCTCTGTCTGCCTGTCTGTCTGTCTCTCTCCCTCTCTATCTGCGTCTGCCTGTCTGTCTGTCTGTCTGTCTCCCTCTCTCTCTCTCTCTCTGTTTGCCTGTCTGACTCTCTGTCTCTCTCTGTCTGTCTATCTATATATCTATATCTATCTATCTATCTATCTATCTATCTATCTACTACTCTCTATCTATCTATATGATCAATCATTTCAAAATGATTGAGAAGTTGTAAGCGGTCACCTTGCACTTGTTTCACCCCGTTACTATTTCCTCAATAATAATTGTCTACCTCTCGTTCTTTATTATATTTTTTGGTGCGTGAGTGAGTGTGTGGGGGGGAGTTCTTTGATGTCTCAAGGTTTGCTCAGACATGGCCAAAAAACCCTCACCTTTATGACTATCAGATTTTTAAGTAGATTTGACACTTATTCTGATTAATAGGATACTTTTGTTACACATCAATCTATATTACGATTAATACGTATCAACATACCGCAACATTAACCTCTTCCCAACGAGCTGAGTGTCAACATTAACTTCAGCCACACCTGACGTGACTAAAATCGTTTCTTCCAATACTTAAGGAATGAAGACATTATTGTCATTGGAAATGATACAATTGCAACGATAATGTACCATCCTATCAGATTTTCTCACTGGCTTTATGGAGCAGTAAAGTTCTTGCACTGTGTTCACCCGAACCTGGGTGACAGTGACAAACACTTTTCAATATTGTCCCTGCGCTGCAACAGTGCCGAAGTGTCCCGGCCTGGCCACTGTAAGCAATGACCGAGTGACTCAAGCAGCTAATCTGACGTCACACCGTGACCCGGCCAACAGCGCACAAGTAGATAGGCGAGGCAATGGGAATGGAGTTGGGGCTGGGGGTTGAAGTTGGAGTTGGAAAGTAAAGGGAAGAAGAAAGTGAAATATATTGAAAAGAAGAAAAGTAGTAGCCTAAAGTCGGGATTGAAAATACAGAGAGAGAGAGAGAGAGAGAGAGAGAGAGAGAGAGAGAGTGTGTGTGTCTTTGTGCGAATGTGTGTGTGTGTGTGTGTGTGTGCGTGCGTGCGTATATATATATATATATATATATATATTATATATATATATATATATATATATATATATATATCTATATCTATATCTATACTATATATATCTATATATATATATATATATATATATATATATATATATATATATATATATATATATATATATATATGTATATATATATCTCTTCATTTTAACGTCTATTCACATTAGTGATTGTGTGTGTGTGTGTGTGTCTGTGTCTGTGTCTGTGTCTGTGTGCGAATGTGCGTGAGAGTGGGTATGTGTGTGAGACTTTGGTTTGAAGTTACCTTGGGATATATTTTTTAAAACATTAATCGTAGCTTTTCATCGTGTCTTATTGATAGTTTCTGTCACTGTATGTACCTGTAAGGGCTGTAGTCGTACTCTTCACGGGGTGACTTAAGTATTTGGATTGATTTGATTTCAACTGAATTGAGACAGAAACAGAGACAGACAGACAGGCAGGCATGCAGACAGATAGACAAACGGAGAGAGGGATAGGTATAAGAGATGTTTCCCTAGTCTATTCAAAACGAGGATGGTGATAGTAGTAATAATAATAATAATAATAATGTATGGAATTTATATAGTGCTGAATCTTGTAAAGCAACAAATCAAAGCGCTCAGATGACTTTTTTTTAATATCGAAGATAATGGAATAAGCACTCATGTGCTTTTTACAGCTAGTCCCCGTGTGTATGCGGTTTTTGTAAATTTTGTAATCTGTTCCCACCGGCACACAATGGCCTACTCTTTCGAAAAGCGGAACAGGATTTAACATGTGCGCAAGATGTTTTGCATGCGTTCGCACACGGGGCCTCGGTTTATAGTCTCATCTGAAGGACTTTGACATTCAGTTCGATTATTTTGTCAAACTGAGAAGAAAGGGCGAGGCTGGGAATCGAACCCAGAACTTCACGGTGTACTTGTTGGCAGGCAAACGTCTTAACCATCCTGCCACCTTCCTTCCAGTAGCCAACATTGTATTTGATCTTCCCTTGATGTGGCTGACTACTTTTCCACACAGAGAAGAACTAAAAATAACCCTATAATGCCGCAAGCGGTGACATAACAGCCACTGCCAGGTAATCGTCTATCGATTGCACCTCTGCTCTTGTAAGGCTGCAAAGCTGTAGCACTCTTCTGCACGACAATGCGGACACTTTGCACATGTTTGCTGGAGAACTGGTTCCAAGGTACAGGCGTTCAAAGCTCTGGCACAACAGCGATGCAGCTGTACCAGCTAGTTTGACAACATGCCTGGTGTGATTCAGTCAGCAAAGTAAATGGGGCATGGTACGCAGACAGCGATAGAAGGGAGATATGTATAGATTTCTAGAGATAGGTGAGAATATGGGCTAAAACAAAGAGAGAGAGAGAGACAGAGATAGGGAGAGATAGAGAGAGACAGGGAGAAATAGAAAAAGACAGAGAAAGATATATATATAGTGTGTGTGTATGTCTGTGTGTGTATGTGTGTATGTGTATGTGACTTTGGTTCGAAGTTACCTTGAAATATATATATATATTTAAAACATTTATATAAAAAAAATGAATCATAGCTTGTCTTCATGTCTGTATGATAATTCCCATCACTGCATGTGCCTGTACGTGCTGTAATCTTACCCATCACAGGATGACTCAAGTATTAAGATTGATTTGATTTCAATTGATTTGAGAGAGACAGAGACAGACACACATACAGAGACAAACAGAAATAAGGACAGATATAAGAGATCTTCCCCCTAGTCTATTCATAAAAAGGGATGATGATAGCAGTAGCCAGCATTGTATTTGATCTTCCTTGATGTGGCTGACTACTTTTCCACACAGAGAAGAACTCAAAGACCCTATAATGCCGCAAGCGGTGATATAACAGCCACTGCCAGGTAATCGTCTATCGATTCCACCTCTGCTCTTGTAAGGCTGCAAAGCTGTAGCACTCTCCTGCACGACAATGCGGACAATTTGCACATGTTTGCTGGAGAACTGGTTCCAAGGTACAGGCGTTCAAAGCTCTGGCACAACTAGCGATGCAGCTGCACCATCTAATTTGACAACATGCCTGGTGTGGTTGTGGCAGCAGAGACAGCGGTACAAAGATAGGCAGAGATAGAAGAGAGACGTGTACAGATTGATGTGTAGAGATAGGTGAGCTAACGGAAGCATATGGGCTGAACAAAGAGACAGACAGACAGACAGACAGCCAGACAGCCAGACAGACAAACACACACACACACGCACGCACACACGCACATCACACACACACACACAGACACACACACAGACACACACACAGACACACACACACACGCTCACTCTCTCTCTTTCTCGCGCGCGCACACACATATATACACACACATACACACACATGACATAGGTAGACAGACAGACACAAAAGCAGACACAAAGACAGAAATATTTTTCCCCAGCACTATCCTGTCAATAGACCGTTAAAAATAAGATGATAAAAGATGATCAGAATTGTACTGAATCTTTAACTGTTGCACCCCCATCTGCACACACACACACACACACACACACACACACACACACACACACACACACACATACACATACTCTCACACAGACACGCATACTCTCTCCCCTCTCTCTCTCTCTCTCTCTCTCTCACACACACACACACACCACACACACACATGTACACACACACTCTCTCTCTCTCACACATACACACACGCATCTTTAACTGTTGCAGCTCCATCTACTCACACACACGCACATACACACATACTCTCACACAGACACACACACACACACACACAGACACACACATACACACATACACTCTCTCTCTCTCACACACACACACACACAGACAGACACACACACACACACACACACACACACACACACACAAGCACACTCCTTTGCTTCCATACATAGAAAGAATCAAGACTCGAATTCCAGCAGTAGTCTAAAAAGTATGTTCTTTCGATCCAGAAGGACCATAGAGCCGGAGCTTATCCCGGTTTCTGTAGCGTTAAGCGAACTGATGGTTTTTCACCACCCCTGTGACAGGACGCTGGTCTGTCGCCAGATACTTCCCCAGCAGAGCTGGTACCCACTTGTACACCTGGGTGGAGTGAGGAAAATAGGAGTAAAGTGTCTTTACCAAGGACACAACACCGAGCCGAGCGGGGATCGAACCCGCGACCTCTGGATCACGAGTCGACCGCCTAAACCACTCGACCACGGTGCCTCCTAGCAGTAGTCTAAAAGCTACATCTATTAGTGTAGCCATTGATCTATCGATCTCACCTCCCCAGCTAATGAAGCTAAACGTCATTTGCACTTTCCTCACCTACCCCCTTCTCACGCTGAGAAGAAAAAAAGAAAAAGAAACCGCTGTTTGATATTTACGTGGTGCACTGCTGCATGGAGACTAGAGTACCACAGGCTGGCGCCACTAACAGTGACCACAGTCATTCAGCCTGACTAGCAAGTATGGCTCGCTGCGGTTGTGACCGAGCGAGTGGAGAGAAGAGTGAGTGGGTAAGGGTGGGAAGACAACTATGTATGCAATAATAGAGAGATCGATAATATCAGAGAACAGATAGGGACAAATCAGAAATATGGAGGGTAAAGTTGCTAAATAGAGAGAATATTGGAGGAAGAGGGAGAAAGAGAGAGAGAGAGAGAGAGAGAGAGAGAAGAGAGGAGAGAGAGAGAGAGAGAGAGAGAGAGAGAGGAGAGAGAGAGAGATTTTATTTTTATTTGTTTATCTTTTATATCGAGGATAATAGAATAAGCACTCATGTACTTTTTTACATCCAGTCCCCGTGTGTATGCGGTTTTGTCAATTTTGTCATCTGTTCCCACCGGCACACAATGGCCTACCCATACGAACAGCGGAACAGGGTTTAACGTTTGCGCAAGATGTTTTGCGTGCCTTCGCACATGGGACCTTGTTTTATATTCTCATCCGAAAGACTTTTTGGGAGAGTGGAGTCTGCACTAATTGTTATCTCCAGGGGAAAATATCCCCTTGAACAGGTAGTCATATTGCGAGCGCAATGTTCTAACCACTAGGCTATCCCGTCTATCATAATAGAGAGATTGATAGTATCAGAGGACAGATAGGAACACATCAGAAATATGGAGAGTAAAGTTGCTAAATAGAGAGAATATCGGAGGGGAAGAGAGAGAGAGAGAGAGAGAGAGAGAGAGAGAGAGAGAGAGAGAGAGAGAGAGAGAGGAGAGAGAGAGAGGTGGGGGGGGGGGGGGGGGGCTTATTCCATTATTCTCGAAATGAAAGAGTGAAAAACGAAAAAGGAAAGAAATAGACAGTTACAAGAGACAAGAGACAGACAGTTAGACAGACAGACAAACAGGCGGACGGACGGATGGACGGACGGACGGACGGACGGGCAGAGAGACAGAGAGAGACAGACAGAGACAGAGACACAGAGACACACAGCGAGAGAGACAAAGAGACACACACACATACACACAGAGATACAGACAGAGACAGATACAAACAGACAGACAGGAAAATGCAGCAAGAAACAGAAAAGCAAGCAAACAAACAAACAAATCCCCTAACTAAAAGCAGACCTGGTGGGCTGTCAATTAAGGGAAGCTGTTTCACGTTGTCTTCCTGGACAGGGCAAACAGACACAGCTAGCAGCTTGTTTCCTTTAATCACATCGTTATGCTTCAGATGCTGGGGAGTAGCTGTTTGTTGTTCTCGGTTTTGGTAGGGTTTTTTTTCAGTTTGGCGTGCCTTTCTCTATAGCATATCCGTGTGTGAATACATCGGTAATATAGTTTGGTTAAGTAGGTGTTGATACAGAATTGGGATCTGTATATAAGCATGCACGCGTAACAACAACACATGAATATATTACGGTGTATTCTGTTGTGACTATTGATAGATAGAAGCTGGGTATAAAACATAATTGTACAAGAAGCGCATTGTGTAATGAAAGGAAGTGAGTCCAACGACGTTATATTTTAATACATGCAATGGCAGAGAGATGGCTGAATAATCGTAGTCAGAGAGAAGCATGCATGCATCCATCCATCCATATATACATACATGCATTATATACATACATACATACATATTAACAAGCCTAGCGAACTTTTTGACAGACACAAAAAAAGTACACAGACACTGAAAAATAACATACGCACGTATAGGAGAGGAAAATAATAAGCTCATAACAGAATGAAGAGATAAGAAGAGAATAATTAAAATTAATAAAAGAAAATGACGAGTGAAGAAAAACAGAAGCAGAGCTCCGGACATTACGCAGCA
>CM054144.1:30757706-30760206 GCA_028751875.1 Rapana venosa
CACTAATACGCCGTAATTGATAGTAGCATGACTGACAGGTCTGGGTGATGAATTTTTGCATAGAAAGCGTGTTGTCGATAACAACGCCAAGATACTTGACTGTGGTGGATAGAGGAACTGTTATATTGCCAAGCTCTATTGAAGCTGTTGTCATGGACGAGAGTTTGTGTTTGGTTCCTACAATCATGGCTTCCGTTTTATCTGCGTTTAGCTGTAATTTGTTTTGTATCATCCAGTTCTGAATATCTTGGAGGCAGTGTGACATATTTGTCAAGAGAGAAGGCAGATTTTCCGGAGTATCACTGCTTTGAATCTGAGAGTCATCAGCGTAGAAATGATGGTTGATCTGGTGACGGTTTATTATATGTGACAGTGGAGCAGTGTAGAGAGTGAAAAGAACAGGGCCCAGAACGGATCCTGCGGGACTCCGCATTCCAGTCTGGCAGGCATTGATTGAATCTTGTCCACTGCAACCGTCTGGAATCGGTTTGTGAGGTATGAGCGAAACCAGGTGATGGCTGCCCCTTCAACACCGAACGTCCTTTGGAGACGGGCGAGAAGAATAGAGTGATCTATAGTGTCGAAGGCTGCAGATAGGTCGAGAAGAGTGAGAAGAGAGATTTTCCCTGAGTCAGAAGCGTGTAGAAGCATGTTTAACGTGTGGACTAGGGTGGTTTCAGTGCTGTGGTTGACGCGATAGGCAGACTGAAATGCGGGAAGGAGACTATTTGAATGAAGATGGCTATTGAGTTGTTTCAGAACGACTTTTTCAAGGACCTTGGAGATGAAAGGTAGGTTAGAAACAGGCCTGTAATTCTTCAAAATGTTAGGGTCGAGGTCGTGCTTTTTGAGTAGAGGTGTAATAATTGCAGTTTTAAGAGCTGATGGAAACGTTCCTGAAAGAAGAGATGAGTTTACTATTTTTGTGATAGTTGGTATCAGCTGCGGAAGGCACTGTTTGAAAAGAGAAGCAGGTACAGGATCGAGATCGCATGATTTTATGGTCATTTCATTTAAAATGCTATGTGAGTATTACATATTTAGTACTATCCTGAAACACCCCCCCCCCCACCCCACCCCCACACACACACGCTCAAACACACACACACACACACACACACACACTCACTCACTCACCCACCCATATTCTCTCCCTCAACGACTGTATAGTTTTAAATTTCTTCTTGGTTTGTTTCTTGTTTTTATTGTGTGGATGTATGGGTATTAAATTTATTTCATTATCATGACATATAATTTGAAACGAGTATAATCTAAAATGAGTGTTGATGGGATCGCATACTGTTTTGGGATTTATATATTGGATATTATCTCTGAAATACACACACACACACACTCTCTGTCTCTCTGTCTCTGTCTCTCTCTCTCTCACCTTTTATCGTCCTGCTAATAGTCATAGTATATCCTGATGAAGGATTCATATTTTTATATTTTCAATACTTTATTGGACTTGCCTCTGTACTTAAGTTTTAATGAGTGCCCTATTTCAATATCTTATAATTATGTGTAACAAGTATGTGTACTATTTGACAATGTGTAGATGTTTATCTTTATGACTTATTAAGTTTGGTTGTGTTATTTTTCTTGGCTTTGTTGTTGTTGTTGTTCTTGTTGTTGTTTGTCTGTTTTTCTCTTTTTTATCATCTTTTGTTGGTTTGGTTTTTCCTTCTCTTTTGGTTGTTTGTTTGTTTTGGTTAGGGTTTTTTGGGGCGTGGGGGTAGGGGTGGGGTATTTTTAGGATTTTCTTTTAATTGCCTGCTTTGGGGGGGGGGGGGAGGGTTGTTGGGGGGAGCTGTTTTGAAAAGAGTTATTTCCCCTTGTTTTTATTGTGAGACTGTATAAGTATTGGGTTATTATTATTAAGATGTATCCCTAACGGGCGGGGACTGGATGTAAAAAAGCACATGTGTGCTTATTCATTATCCTCGAAATAAAAGAATTTGTCATTGTCATTGTCATTGTCATTGTCTCTCTCTCTCTCTCTCTCTCTCTCTCTCTTTCCCTCTCCATCTCTCTCTCTCTCTCTCTCTCTCTCTCTCTCTCTCTCTCTCTCTCTCTCTCTCTCTCTCACCCCCGTTCCTGTGCATGTGCTTTTGAAAGCAACAACTAGAAATCACAGACACAATGTGTCCAGATTTGTCTTCCATGCAGTAAACAAGAGGCAAAGTGCGATTCTTTAAAATCCTCTAAAGAAGATATAAGTAGTATCTTTCTCTGTATATTAATGCATTCACTCAATTGATTTGATGTTTTGAAAAGGTGTTAGTTACTTCGAAGTGTTTTATCTGTATGTTGCAAAGGGCAGATTAATACTTTCATGGCAGTGACGATCGAAAATTGCCATTTCATGTTATACACATTTTGTCCTAACCTAACATGTCGATGTATTGTGGCCAAGGGCTAAAGTACATTAGTCTTTGAGTTCTTGAGTTCTCTCTGTCTCTCTGTCTCTCTGTCTATGTCTCTCTCTCTGTCTCTGTCT
>CM054144.1:30767706-30770206 GCA_028751875.1 Rapana venosa
CGTTGATGTTGTGTATGTGTCGTGATGGAGTGTGCCTGCCTTTGCCGCAAGATGGTAAATGATGCGCAGCGTGCGATGCGTTGTCTAGTGTTTCGTTATAGTAGAGTCTCAAGACTTGAGAGTTGGTGCTTAGATCATAATCCATTTGCCTTCAGGAGACTGAGAGAAAAGTGCAATCTTCTAGACAGAACGACTGTTTGACATCTGCACAAGGCCGTAGAATTTGTTCCTCTTGACATTGCTCAGTCCAGTGTATGAATGATGATACGACAACGTTCCCATCGATGACATGCACTAATGTCGAAAATTAGCAATCAGTTTTATCTGAGAGTCTGCGAAGAGAAATCGTTGCATGCCATAAATGTGCTTGAAATTAAATGTAATGTCATCGATCCGATTTTTTGGTCTGAGAGTGAATATTGTTATATGTTAGATATTTCTGGGAAGAGGAAGGAGAATGGGCTTAGATAGCAAAAACAAAATAGGCATAAAGGAGAGAGGAAGAAAAGGAACAATTTTGACAGAACGATAGGTATGGAAAAGAGGGAATTCCTTGCACAAAGTGTCCAGAAGATAGTGTTGTTCTTTGTATTGACAGGTCTCCAGCATCCCCATTTGGGAACTTGCTATCTGATACCGACACTCTGTGTTCCCACGGATGGAATGAACACAGAGTTCCAATGTATGCTATATCAAGTTTTCTGGCGCTGAAGGAGTGGCTGCATATTTGAATAACATGATACTATTATCACAACAATTTAATATTATGTTTCATTGATGTGTAATGTTGTACTGTGATCTATTTGCAAGCTATCTGCGTCTGCTGTGAGCTGTGATTTACAATGAATCGTCAACAAAGGTATTGACATAGAAAAGAACAGTAAAAGGCACATAACATCTCAACTCACAAAACGAAACACCTCAATGACTACACCAGTTAATAAAAATACAGGCGATAGCAAGCCATTTTCTGTGGATGGTTTATTTGAAAATTATCCTAAACATCACATTGAACTTTTGTTCCTTTAAAGAAATATTACACTTGTGTAAGCCTGTTACATACAATGTCCGACAGCTTTTAAACAAATTCAATTGATTGGACTGGATCTGATTTGATTTCATTTTGTTTGATTAATTTCTCTGTTGCCTCTCCTCCACTTTTTCCATCATGTTATCGTTTCCTTGGATTGTGTTCTAGCCTATGTACGTGTTTCTCCTGTTTTACATTTGACATTATTTTTGTTCTCTGTTAACCTTTCACTGCACACTGTTTTCTTCGATGGTGTGTGCATGAAGCTGCATGCGCATGATTCCAGCAGACATTGCTGCAAAGGTCTTCCTGTCTAGGTGACATATTGATCTAACTAGCAAAGCTACAGGGACGACTTCTCTGCTAAGGAATCATGTTCAAAAGACCTTTGCAACTTACGTCTTTGAAGGAAACTCTGTTCTCATATTGCGTTTTACATCAATGCAACATTAAACACGCCTGTAAGTTTAAAAGTGTTGATCAGCAGTAACATACCTATATAGTAAAGGTAAAGGTGTCCCATAACCTGTAAGGTCGTAGGGGAGCGAGTGAAGCGAGGCGTCAGAGACCTCACTTCTCTAGAGGCCAGCACATCGAGGAGCACGCCCATCTCCTCTCCCTTGCTGCTTTACCTTCCCTGACCCTAAAGAGGCAGGTACCCATTTACAGCTGGGTGAACTGGGGGAACTGTACTAAAGCCAAGGCACGCAAACGATCACCCATCCAAGAGGTAACCACGCTCAATGCTGCTTAACATTGGCTGGGAGAAAGCGAATGCTCCGACCACTGAGCTATCCCGTTCCCTATCCCGTCATATACCAATAACCTACAGAGAAAAAAAACCACACAGAGTAGACCCATAATTTCAGATTTTACTGTAGAGCCAAAGACACAACTGATACAGAATACATTAATAAATAAACAAAAGAGTGTGATACTTTTGGCTTGACAGAGAGACGCGTAGAAACACACATTATACTGAAACGCACAGACGCACTTATAGACAGACAGACCGTCATACAGACAGACAGGCAGGCAGACAGACGGACAAACAGACACACAAAAAGGCAGACAGACTCAAAGACAGACATGCAACTAGAAACACACAAACATATTAAAACATACAAACATAGTCTGCAGCATTCATGCAAAGGAGTTTACCATTTAGCCATTCAGGCACCAAACCAGCAAACAGGTCATTGCCAAAACACCAAACAAGCCAGCCAGCCAGCCAGCCAGACAGCCAGCACAACAAACACATCATTCAAGCGATCCTCTGTGTGAGTGTGTGTGTGTGTGTGCATGGGAGAGAGAGAGAAAGAGAACGAGAAGAGAGAGAGAGAGAGAGAGAGAGAGAGAGAGAGAGAGAGAGAGAGAGAGAGAGAGAGAGAGAGAGAGAGAGAGAGAGAGAGAGAGAGAGAGAAGAGAGGAGAGAGAGAGAGAGAGAGAAACAAGGACGCACAAGACAAA
>CM054144.1:30772706-30795206 GCA_028751875.1 Rapana venosa
TTTTTTTTTCATCGTCATTCAGTCTCTGCACTTCAACTTTGATTCCCCAGACTTAAGCATGTGAGGAAAATAAAATTATCTGCAACTGGATTTAACCCATCTCAAGCCAAGTTGATGCCAGTAATTTCATTTTCTTTGGGATGAAACGTGACCCTGAGAGAAAAAAAAAGAAAGAGGGGGATGGGGGGAGGGCGGGGGGGGGGGGGGGGGGGGGAGGGCACGAGAGAGGAAGTGGCGGAAGAGAAGGACAGGAGGGGGTGGGGAGCTGGGATTGGATGTGGTGGTATTACAGGCTATTTTGGTCATCAACCAGAATGTATGCTCATTATGGGCAAGAGAGACAGGATTTCCAGACAGCAATAAACTGGGTTGTTTATTATTTTTATGGGTGATAATTATCTTGAATATGAATTATATTTATCATAATGGCTTATTACATGTATTTAAACTCATCATTGATTTTTTTTTAAAATCATTACATTTTCTACTGGGAGTCCATTGCATGCAAAAGACTGTGAGAGCTGGGAATTCTGTTATTTTTTCGTTTTCTTCTTGTCTTTGTGTGTTGTTTTCTGTTTGTTTGATATATTTGTTCAGTATTGTTCTTTTTCTGTGTTTTTCATCAGCTTTTTTTTTCTTCATTTCCTTCCATATGGAATGAGAATATCAAAGCACTTTCATTGTCATTTTATACAGGTTTAAGTAGACAGCTTCAGAAACAATGCCTATTCATTTAGTGCATCCAGACTGACAATGATGCTGTTTAAGATAGAATTGTCTAAGTTTGAAAGTGAACATGGTGCCACGAATGTAGTTTGTATGCATGTTGCAAATGCACGGGAAACCAGGCATGTGCATGCACGCACGCACGCACATGCTCACATACATACACACACGCGCGCGCACACACACACACACGCACGCACGCACGCACGCACCACACACACACCACACACACACGCAAACACAACACACACACACACACAAACACACACACACACACAAACACACATACTTCAAATAAATAAGAGACACAAACAAATACAGAAACAGAGAAGCAAATAAAAGAAAAAGAAACAGGCAGACGCAAAGAAAGAGTCAGACAAAAAAAATAGAGAGATATAGGACAAAACCGAATCGATAACACCGGCGAGTGTGATAATGACAAAAACCATCCCAATGATAACACGAATATCTTATTCATACCAACCCATCAAAAGAAACAGACCGGCAGATCTTTGCATTGCATTTGCAGAAAGAAAAGAATCAAGCACATAATACCAAAAGAAAACAATAACAACAACAACAACAACAAAAATAATAATAATTACAATAATAATAATAATAATAATAATAATAATAATAATAATAATAATAATAATAATAATAATAATAATAATAATAATAATAAAAAAGAGAGATGAAAATGGCCAGGAAAACGCCGAGCAAGGCAGGTGGATGGCTGAATTGCCTGTGATCGTATTTACGCGGGAGGCAAAATGAGCTCCGTTACAAAAGCCCGTTATCCCCCCCCCCCCCCCCCCAACCCCCCATCATGATTTGGCTTCTTCTGCCTTTTGGTGTTGATCACTTGCAGTAAGCACATCATGATTAGCAGCACCAGCAAAGAAGAGAGAAGAAGAAGAAGAAAGAAGAAGAAGAAGAAAAGAAGAAGAAGAAGAAGAAGAAGAAGAAGAAGAAGAAGAAGAAGAAAGGGAAAAAGAAGAAAAGAGAAGAAGAAGAAGAAGAAGAAAGAAGAAAAGAAGAAGAAGAAGAAGAAGAAGAAGAAGAAGAAGAAGAAGAAAGAAGAAGAAGAAAGAAAGAAGAAGAAGAAAGAAGAAGAAGGGAAAAAGAAGAAGAAAAGAAGAAAAGAAGAAAAGAAAAAGAAGAAGAATGCGAAGAAAAAAGAAGAAGCGAAGAAGAAGAGAAGAAAAGCAGAAGAAGAAGAAAAGAAGAAGAAGAAGAAGAAGAAGAAGAAGAAAAGAAGAAGAAGAAGAAGAATGAAGAAGAAGAAGAAGAAGAAGAATGCGAAGAAAAAGAAGAAGAATGCGAAGAAGAAGGAGGAGAGGAGAGGAGGGGGGAGAGAAGGAGAAGAAGAAGAAGAAGAAGAAGAAGAAGAAGAAGAAGAAGAAGAAGAAGAAGAAGAAGAAGAAGAAGAAGAAAAGAAGAAGAGAAGAAAGAAGAAGAGAGAAGAAGAAGATGAAG
Source organism: Rapana venosa (assembly GCA_028751875.1). NCBI lineage: Eukaryota > Metazoa > Mollusca > Gastropoda > Neogastropoda > Muricidae > Rapana > Rapana venosa. Next base: position 30,774,912 of record CM054144.1, read on the forward strand.
AGAAGAAGAAGAGAAGACGAGGCAAAAACAAGAAGAACAAGAAGAAGAACAAGAAGAAGAGTTCGTTGTAGAATGGTTCTTTTGGCTTCAATTGATGCCAGCGCATGGTCTGATTTCAGCGCAGAAAAATTATTTAAAAAACAACAGCAAAAGAAACGTTATTTTGTTAACAATTTTTTATGGCTGTCTGTTCATCATTTTCATTCGTCAGTCGCATCTGTCTATGTCTCTCTGCCTTCTGTCTCTGTTTCTGCGATTCTGTATGCCAGTTTGTCTCTCTGCCTGTCTGTCTCTCTTTTTTATGTCTGCCTGTCTGCCTGCCTGTCTTTCCGCTTCTCACCCTCTCTCATTCTATCTCTCTGTATAGCTCGCTCGCTCTCGATATATATATATATATATCTTCAGTCATTTTCTGAAGAATTATTCGGACGCTTCAGTGAAACCAGCATAACATGCAAAGTGTCTTTGTCCATTTCCAGCTGCAAGGACCCAGATTTCTCTCAGTGAAAGATTGTGTTACGTGCTCTAGAGTCTATACCTCATACAACATTGATACTGAAGACCAAACAAAACAACACCTGCAAGCACAGTTCCCCGTCAATCACGAACTCATAAAAGATTCAGAAGAAGATGAAGCTAGGCTGAAACACAGACACGAAAATAATAACCTCACTAATTCCAAGTATCCTTGAGAAAATCTCATAAATAAACAGACCCCACCCCCCACCCTACCACCACCACCACCACCCTACCCTTCCCCCATCCCCGCTCCCCCAAGGAAAAAAAACGAGAAAGAAGAAGAGGTTTGGCAGAAAGTACAACATCCAAGAATAACAAGGATAGGGCAATGCCCACGGGTGTTGTGTATCTGTACCTTTGGCCAAAATCCGCTTGAGAACTGCGTGCTTCCATCTCCTTTGTTTTGTGCTAGTAAAAAGTCACAGGGAGAAAATCACCAGCACTTTTCTTTGTTTTGGGATAAAGGAAGCAGATGTTTACAGCTGGTGAGTAGTCAATTCCTGTAGATGTACGATCTGACCGTACGTTCAATGATAGTGAAAATCAGGAAAGCTGCTTTGTCTTTGTTATACTGGGTGGTCGTTTTTGATGAGTCGCTGAGTAGTGTGTGGTGTAGTATGGTGTTGTGTGGTGTTGAAGCAAGCTGTGGTTTGGTATTGAGTGTAAAAAGAAAAGATGGTCCAAGCAAGTAGGGGCATTTAAGATTGTGATTAATGGCAAAATATGATCAGAAGTCTGCAAGGTTGAACCGCATTATAGCACACCGTTTTTTGTTTTTGTTTTTGTAAATAACTGATTGAAAATACTCCACTTCTACCCTCTTGCATTTCCTATATCTTTGGAGTTTATTTTCGTTCTTATTTAGATTTGCTTGTTTTTACTTGTTGCTGACTTCTGCTAATTTGTCTATGTTCTTTGTTCTGTTTCCGTTTGATTTGTATTTGTTCTTTTATTCGCTTTCTTTTGGTGTGTGTGTGTGTGTGTGTGGGTGTGTGTGTGTGTGTGTGTGTGTGTGTTTATTGTTTCCTTTAACCTTTCGCGGCATAATCTTACCTTTGATTTCTGAAAATAAACTGTGAAGAACATATGATTACGACTCAAAGTAGTGCACTAACATTTTTTTCCCTTTTCTTTACTTCCAGATGACATATTGGTCTATCGACAAAGCTACAAGGACTGAGCTGCAGAAGACGCGTATTCCAAAGACGTTTGTTGCTGACGTAAATGGGAAAGAACTCAAGTGTATACCATGCATACGTCAATATGGCGCTGAACACACAGACGTCTGCAGGGAATTGATCAGCAGTATCATGTCCATAGCCTACAAACACCATTATCACTAAAACGACGATTTATCCTGGTTTTATATCAAAGTTAATAACAGAAATACACATGTCAGCAGCATCCTTTAAAAAAGAGCAGAAAACAGAGATATACTTTATCTCGCTTCTATGTTCTAGTTCATACCACAGTACCACATGTTAAAAACGTAGCAAAACAGTACCAGGTTGTTTAGACTGAAAATAAGAGCCATTTTATTTTCTCCTTTATTTTGCTGCATCAACCTTTTACTGATTTATTTCTTTAACATTTAAAAGACTACACATTTTCTATATTTTTCTTCGTCTCTCAACAATAAGTTTCGAACATGCAAAGCTAGAGTGCAACACATATTGTGTTAACAAGTGTATTTGCTGTAGATCAAGAGTTGTTTTTTCAAAGAAGTATGTGCAGTAAGTGATCAGACGTTTAACATTAAACCATCATAGCATTATAAAGCTCATAAACCTTCTCTAATTACATGTCTAACATTTTTTGTTTTGCATATTACTACCGTTAAGAACATAGTAGAATCTAAAAGAAGAAGAAAAGAACAAACAAACAAACAAGAACAAGAACAAGAAGAACAAGAACAAGAACAAGAACAAGAGAAATGATGATGCCAATCTTTATATTCAGAAGGTTTCACATACGTTTTTATCCGACCTTTGACCTGGATTCTGGCTACCATAATACGACGCATGTCTAACATTTAAAGAAAAGAAATCATTGTCAATAATCAGCCAGAATTCACATATATCACACATTTGATGGCAAACTAATGTTAAGAGAGAAAGTAAGAAAAAAAGAAAGAAAGAAAGGAAGAAAAACAGGCAAAGAGAGAGGTGGGAAGGAGAGTGAGAGTGAGAGATAAAGAGGGAGAGACAGAAAGACAGAGACAGAGAGGCAGACAGAGACATGGAGACAGGCAAAGATTGAGACATGGAGACAGATAGACTGTCAGAGAAGGAAATAGATTAAAACACACACCACACACACACACACACACACACACACACACACACACACACACACTCACACACACACACACACACACACACACAACACACACACACACACACACACACACACACACACACACACACCAGACGAGCAGACAGGGAGACAGTAACAAAGAGATATATATTTTTTTAAAAACATATTGACACAATCAGCCATTTACATTACTAGAAAGTTAACAACAAAGCCAGCCAGCCACCCAGCCAACCAGCAACTGCAACAGCTTTTAAACCAGCCACTGAACCATATAACTAGCCACCCAAAAAAACCATCCGGTCAGACACCTTACCAGCCAGCCAACCAGCCAACCAGCTACCCAGCAACCAGCCAACCAGCCACCCAGCCAACCAGCCACCCAGCCAACCAGCCAGCCAGACAGCCAAACGCCTAGCCAAACCATCCATCACACAAACGAAACAGAATTGACTCAGTGAGAAGAAGAAAAAGGGCCGAGAGAGGAAACAACATTACACTAATTAAAAAGATACTAATCAAATGTCTGTGTCTGCCCAGGGAGTGAATAATTCAGTAAGGAGAAGTTGTTCAACTTCCAAAAGAGTAGACGGCTGATGCACCTGTACTATAGTTATGTGTGTGTGTGTGGTGTGTGTGTGTGTGTGTGTGTGTGTGTGTGTTGTGTGTGTTTGTGTTGTGTGTGTATGTGTGTTTGGTACGTGTGTGTGGTGTGTTGTTATGTATGTGTGTGTGTTGTGTGTAGTGTGTGTGTGTGTGCTGTGGTGTGTGTGTGTGTGTGTGTGTGTGTGTGTGGTGTGTGTGTGTGTTAGTACGTTGTGTGCGTGTGTGTTGGTACGTGTGTGTGTGCGTGTGTGTGTGTGTGGGGGGGGGGGGGGGTGGGTTGGCGTTGTACGTGTGTGTGTGTGTGCGTGCGTGTGTGTGTTGTGTGTGCGTGGTGCGTGCGTGCGCGCGCGCGCGTTTGTTGTTGTGTGTGTGTTGTGTGGGTGTTGGTACGTGTGTGTATGTGTGTGGTGCATGTGTTTGTGCGTGTGTGTGTGTGTGTGTTGTGGTGTGTGTGTGTGTGTTGTAGTGTGTGTGTGTGTGTGTTTGGTAACGTGTGTGTGTGCGTGTGGTGTGTGGTGTTGTACGTGTGTGTGTGTGTGTGTGTGTGTGTGTGTGTGTGTGTGTGTGGCTGGTTGCGCGCGGCGCGAGTGCGTGTGTGTGGTACGTTGTGGGTGTGTATGTGTGTGTACGTGTTGTGTGTACGTGTGTTGTGTGTGTGTAGTGTCTGTGTGCGTGTTGGTCGTTGCGTGTGTGTTGTGTTGGCTTGTGTTGATGGGTTATGGGTTGGTGGGTGTATGTGTGTGTGTGTATATGTGTGTGCCGGTTGTCTGTGTGACTGCGTGTTTGTGTGTCTGTGTGACTATGTCGTGTGTGCATATGTTTGCGTGTTTTTATTGTTTATGCGTTCGTTCATGCATGCTTGCTTGTGTGTGTGGGATTGGGGGTGGGGTATGGGTGGGGGTGTCACGCAAGCATAATGCGCATTCTCATGTTGCTGCTGTAAATAAAGCAACAGCAGTAACAGCAGTTCTTTCTAGCCGCATCTCTCTCTCTTCCTCCTCGTCTCTCTGCTCTCTCTTCTCTCTCTCTCTCTCTCTCTCTCTCTCCTCTCTCTCTCTCTCTCTCTCTCTCTCTCTCTCTCTCTCTCTCTCTCTCTTCTCTCTCTCTCTCTCCTCTCTCTCTCTCTCTCTCTGTCTGTCTGTCTGTCTGTCTGTCTGTCTCTGTCTGTCTCTCCCTCTATTTTCTCTCCCTCTCATTTTTTTCTTGTTTTTCTTTCTTTCTTTCTTTCTTTCTTTCTGTCTTTCTTTCTATCTTTATTTATTTATTTATTTCTCTCTGTTTTTCTTTCTCTCTTTCTCTTTCTTTCTTTCTGTCTTTTTTCTTACCTTCTTCCGTCAGTCTTCATTCACTTCTTTTTTTTCCCTTTATTTACTATTTTTTTTCTTTCTTATCCTTCTTTCCTTTTTTTCTCACGTTTTTTTTCAATTTTTTTTTCTTTTTTGTCTGCTTTTGCTTTCGTTCTTTCGTTGTTTTTTTCTTTTTCGCGTGTCATTCAGACTTTGGGGTCCTGTCCTGATTCTCTCTGCCCTTGGCATGTGGGGTAAATAAAATTATCTGCAACCGAATTTAACCCATCTCGAGCCAAGTTGACGGCAGTAATTTCATTTTCCTCGGAATGAAACGCGAGCCTGAGGGAGAGAAAAAGAATGTGAGGGATAGGGGGTGTGGGGTGGGGTGGGGTGGGGTGGGGGTGGGGGATGGAGGGGGGCTCAGAGGGAAAGAAAGAGGTGAAAGAAAAGAAAAAAAGAGGATATGAGGAGCGTGGAGGACAATTATGGTGATGTGGAAAATGGCTATGTTTATGATGCAGAGATTCTAGTCCATCAAGGATGAAGATATGTATTGCAGATAGGATTTAGAGATTAAATTGATCGCAGTTAATGAGGGGAAAAAACATGATCATAATGACTGTCTAACAATTCTCCCGTGTTGATGTCAGAGGCATATAATTATCAGTAACTATAATTATAATAATTATTTTTTTTATAATGTATTATATTTTTATAATTATGTTATTTAATTATAATCATATTATAACAATTATAATTATAAATCACCGACTTCTGGAAATTCTGTTGTTGATGTCAGAGGCATATAATTATAAGTAACTATAATTATAATAATTTTTTATTATAATGTATTATATTTTTATAATTATATTATTTATTTATAATTATATTATAAAAATTATAATTATAAATCACCGACTTCTGGAAATTCTGTGCTGGGATTTCCTTCTTTTCTATCCCTCTCCTTTTCTTCCCACCGTGTTTTTTTTAACACTTATCACCCCTTTTTTGGGTCTATTTTATGTATTCGTGATTCATTCTGTGGCCTTTCTTTCCAGAAAGTCTTTAAAGTTAACAAACAATTCTCTCCCACGCCAAAGTCTGACGCGCCGGACGTTGACTTTTCAGGCGCTCAACGGCAGTACAACTCAATAGTGTCATATGACAGACAATAATAGGCGCTGTCTGAGCGTTCAACAGAGGAGAAGAATGTCTTATGATGAAATTTCTAGGTATAAACCAGTTAAAGAGTAGTTTTGTCGAGGGTCAGAGTTCTGCAGATAAGTGTCGTATGGTGTGTGTGTGTGTGTGTGTGTGTTGTGTGTGTGTGTGTGTGTGTGTGTGTGTGTGGTGTGTGTGTGTGTGTGTGTGTGTGTGTGTGTGTGCGTACGTGTGTGTGCGTACGTGTGTGTGTATGTGTACGTGTGTGTGTTGTGTGTGTGGAGTGTGTGTGTGTGTGCGTGTGTACGTGTGTGTGCGTGTGCGTGTGCGTGTGTGTGTGGGTGTGTGTGTGTGTGTGTGTGTATGGGCGCGCGCGTGCGTGTGTGTATATATATTGTGTGTGTGTGTGTGTGTGTGTGTGTGTGTGTGTGTGTGTGTGTGTGTGTGTGTGTGCGAGTGTGTGTATATGTGTGTGCGTGTGTGTGCGTGGGTGTATATGTGTGTGCGCGCGCGTGCGTCTTTGTGTGTGTGTGTCGTTTTAGACATTGCTCTCTGTGTTTCAACTTACAGAAGGCAATGCTGTTCAATATGTGACCTACTTGTCAGCCACGATCGGAACTGTACTGCAGTTTCGATCTGTTTCTGTCGTTTTCTTTTGTTTTCTTTGCATTTTCTTTTTTCTGTGGTAGAAGGCAAACATTTTGCGTATAATAATGATAATAATAGTAATAAAATAATCATATAATAATGGATTTATACAGCGCTATATCTTGCAAAAAAACAAATCAAAGCGCTTTCATTCATCCTTGTCTTTCACTTGCAGCCAGTTACAATTAGAATATCTTTACAAATTCAAATGTAAACACACACGCGCACAATTACCCCTAGATTTATCTTTGATAATTTCTTCTAAGCTGTCATTCAAAACACAGCAGATATCAACTATTCGGGAATGGGAATCATTTGCATTGTTTCGAAAAAAAATGGCATTTAAAACAAAGAAAAATTTCACAAGCTGGTCATGATACAAACAAGGTAAGACAATGGTATGTCACTCCTGCAATATACACACACATACATACACGCACGCACGCACACAAACACACACACACACACACACACGCACTTAGACATACATACACGCACACACACCCTCACCCCACGCACACACATACATACACGCACGCACACACACACACACACACACACACACAACACACACAAACGCACTTAGACATACATACACGCACACACACCCTCCCCCACGTCCACACACACACACTCCCCCCACACACACATTCACACACACACACACACACACACACACACACTCACACACAAGTCCTTCGGATGAGACTATAAACCGAGGCCCCATGTGCGAACGCATGCAGAAGATCTTGCGCACACGTTAAATCCTGTTCCGCTTTTCGAAAGAGTAGGCCATTGTGTGCCGGTGGGAACAGATGACAAAATTTACAAAACCGCATACACACGGGGACTGGATGTAAAAAGCACATGAGTGCTTATTCCATTATCCTCGATATACAAGAATAATAAATAAATAAATATAAAAAAAAAATAAACACACACACACACAACACACACACAACACACACACACACACAACACACACCACACACACAACACACACACACACACACACATTCACACACAAACGCGCGCGCGCGCGGACGCAAGTCTGAGGACATACCTCAGATAATGTTTCAGACTTCCAAGACACGCCGCAACACATTGCCAAACAAAGCATGGCATCGTAACAGCCCTGTTTCCTCTCCTGATAAAAACCATCAGCACCATTCATACAATTATTTAAACAAGTCTAAACAGACGCTCCTCACAAATGAAGCACGGCCTTTTTCCTTGATTACATTTTGAAGGAAAATGTTGGTGTGAAATAACTGGGGTTTTCTTTCTTTATAGTTTCCAAAAGATTGCTATCACGCATGCATAGAGTCACACATGCAGGCACAGTTGTGCCCGTGCAGAATTGTACAGATCTTTGCAAGGGAAGGGGTGTATAGACGTTCGCATGCATGCACACGCGTACATGCACACACACACACACACACACACACGGAAACACACATATAACTCGCACTCACGCACACACAGCACTCACAGACTACACGCACGCATGCACACACACACACCCCACACACACACCCACACACACACACACACACACACACTTCGATAACATTTTCAGATTTTCAAGACACGCAACATATTGCCAAACAAAGCATGGCATCGTAACAGCCCTGTTTCCTCTCCTGATAAAAACCATCAGCAACATTCATACAATTATTTAAACAAGTCTAAACAGACGCTTCGCACAAATGAAGCACGGCCTTTTTTTCTTGATTGCATTTTGAAGGAAAATGTTGGTGTGAAATAACTGGAAAGGTTTTCTTTACAGGTTCCAAGAGATTGCTATCACGCATGCATAGAGTCACACATGCAGGCACAGTTGTGCCCGTATAGAATTGTACAGATCTTTGCAAGGGAAGGGGTGTATAGACGTTCGCATGCATGCAAACACGTACATACACACAAACACTCAAACAAACACAAACAATACAGACACACACACAATCACACACACACAACACAACACCCCCACACAACACAACACAACCCAAAACAACACACACACACACACACCACACACACACACACACACACACACACACACACACAAAACACCTCAGATAACGTTTCAGACTTTCAAGACACGCAACATATTGCCAAACACAGCATGGCATCGTAACAGCCCTGTTTCCTCTCCTAATAAACACCAGCAGCACCATTCATACAATTGTAAACAAGTCTAAACAGACGCTCCTCACAAATGAGGCACAGCCCTTTTTCCTTGATTGCATTTTGATGGAAAATGTTGGTGTAAAATATCGGAAGGGGAGGGGGGGGGGGGTTCTTTACAGCTTCCAAGAGACTGCTATCACGCATGCATAGAGTCACACTTGCAGGCACAGTTGTGCTCGTGCAGAATTGTACAGGCTTTGCAAGGGAATAGGGTGTATAGACGTTCGCATGCATGCACACACGTACATACACACACGCACACACTCAAACAAACACATACAATACAGACACACACACAAAACACACTCACACAACACAAACACAAACACAACACAACACAACACACACACACACACATAACACACACTTCCGATAACATTTTCAGATTTTCAAGACATGCTACATATTGGCAAACAAAGCATGACATCGTAACAGCCCTGTTTCCTCTCCTGATTAACACCATCAGCAACATTCATACAATCATTTAAACAAGTCTAAACAGACGCTCCGCACAAATGAAGCAAGCTTTTTTTCCCCGATTGCATTTTGAAGAAAATGTTGGTTGTGTGAAATAACTAGGGGGGGGGGGGGGGGGGGGGTTCTTTACGGTTTCCAAGAGATTGCTATCAATGCATGCATAGAGTCCCCACATGCAGGCACTGTTGTGCCCCTGCAGAATTGTACAGGTTTTTTGCAAGGCGGGGGTGTATAGACGTTCGCATGCATGCAAGCACGTATCCATACACACGCACACACAAACAAACACACCAATACAGACACACCCACCCACAATACACAAAACAACACAACACAACACCCCTAACCCCCAACCCAACACCACAACAAACAACACAACAAATACACACACACATACATACACACCACACACACACAACACAACACAACACAACACAGCATAACCCACACACACAACACAACACCCACACCCACACACTTCCGATAACATTTTCAGATTTCAAAGACACACAACACATTGCCAAACAAAGCATGGCATCGTAACAGCCCTGTTTCCTCTCCTGATAAAACCATCAGCACCATTCATACAATTATTTAAACAAGTCTAAACAGACGCTTCTCACAAATGAAGCACAGCCTTTTTTCCTTGATTGCATTTTGAAGGAAAATGTTGGTGTGAAATAACTGTTGTTTTTTTCTTTACAGTTTCCAAGAGATTGCTATCATGCATGCATAGAGTCACACATGCAGGCACAGTTGTGCTCGTGCAGAATTGTACATGTCTTTGCAAGGGAGGGGGTGTATAGACGTTCGCATGCATGCAAACACGTACATACACACATACACACAAACACACAAAAACAAACACACATAATAAAAGACACACAAAACAGACAACACCACACAAAACACCACTCACACACCACACATACACCCCAAAACAAACAAAACACACACACACACACACACACACACACACACATTTCCGATAACATTTTCAGATTTCAAGACATGCAACATATTGGCAAACAAAGCATGACATCGTAACAGCCCTGTTTCCTCTCCTGATTAACACCATCAGCAGTATTCATACAATTATTTAAACAAGTCTAAACAGACGCTCCGCACAAATGAAGCAAGCTTTTTTTCCCTGATTGCATTTTGAAGGAAAATGTTGGTGTGAAATAACTGGGGGGGGGGGGGGGGGGTCTTTACGGTTTCCAAGAGATTGCTATCATGCATGCATAGAGTCACACATGCAGGCACTGTTGTGCCCCTGCAGAATTGTACAGGTCTTTGCAAGGGAGGGGGTGTATAGACGTTCGCATCATGCACGCACGTACATACACACGCACACACAAACAAACACACACAATACAGACACACCCACCCACAATACAACACAACACAACACACACACACACACATACACCACAACCCACACACACAACAACACAACACAAAACACACACACATACATACACACACACAACACAACACAACACAACACAGCATAACCCACACACACAACACAACACCCACACCCACACACTTCCGATAACATTTTCAGATTTCAAAGACACACAATACATTGCCAAACAAAGCATGGCATCGAACAGCCCTGTTTCCTCTCCTGATAAAACCATCAGCACCATTCATACAATTATTTAAACAAGTCTAAACAGACGCTTCTCACAAATGAAGCACAGCCTTTTTTCCTTGATTGCATTTTGAAGGAAAATGCTGGTGTGAAATAACTGGGTGTTGTTTTTTTCTTTACAGTTTCCAAGAGATTGCTATCATGCATGCATAGAGTCACACATGCAGGCACAGTTGTGCTCGTGCAGAATTGTACAGATCTTTGCAAGGGAAGGGGTGTATAGACGTTCGCATGCATGCACACACGTACATACACACAAACACTCAAACAAACACAAACAATACAGACACAAACACACGCACACAACACAACCCCAAAACACAACACAACACAACACCACACAACACAAACACATACACACACACACTCCACATCCCCCACACACACACACACGCACCCACAACACACACACACCCCCACACCACACACAACCAACACATTCCGATGATATTTTCAGATTTCCCAGACACGCAACACATTGTCAAACAAGGCATGACATCGTAATATATGTTTCCTCTCCTCATAAAAATCATCAGGGTCATTCATTCAGTTTTCAACACGTCTAAACAGAGGCTCCTTTCAAATGAAGGACATCCTTTCATTTGATTGATTGTGGGAGGACAATGTTGGTGTGCAATGACATTTTGTTTCCATAACAGTTTTCAAAAGATTGCTATCACGCATGCATAGAGTCACACAGGAAGGCACAATTATGCACATGCAGGATTGCACACACCTTTGCGAAGAAGGGGACGTGCAGACACTCATATGTATACACACACGTACACAAACATCCACATGCACACACATACACACAGAGAAACAAACACACAATACAGACACATAAACACACTCACACCCCATATGCGCACGCACGCGCGCGCGCGCGCACACACACACACACACACACACACACACACGGCATGCAGACACACTTCCCACAATGTTTTTCTCAGACTTCAAAGACACGCAACACATTGTCAAACAAAGCATGGCATCTTAACAGCTCTGTCTCCTCTCCTCATAAGGACCACCAGGCACGCTCATACAGTTTTCAGCAAGTCTAAACCCTCCTCTGAAATGAAGCACAGACTGTTCCTTGATCGCAGTTGGAAGGCCAGTGTTGGTGTGCAATAACGTTCGCTTCTTTCCGCTTTCCAAGGATCCCTAGCACGCATGCACGCAATCACACACACACGCCACCACACACACACACACACACAACACACACACACACACACACACCACACACACACACTTACACACACACACGTCTATGAGGCACATGCATGTTCATTTGGAAAAGAGCATAGAAAGAGAGACACAAAAAGAGACACAGACATCACACACACACACACACACACACACACACACACACAACACACACACACACACACACACACACACGCATTGAGAAAGGGTGACAGTGACACACAAACAGACTGCCTGACTACGAATATTATAATTACAGATAGAAAGTCAAGCAGGTAGCTTGAAAGGAGACAGGCAGACAGGCAGACAGACAGACAGACAGACAGACAGAAAAAGAAGAAGAAGAAGAAGAAGAAGAAGAAGAAGAAGAAGAAGAGAAGAAGAAGAAGAAGAAGAGAAGATCAAGATTAAAAAAATCAAGAACAACAACAACAACAAGAAAATGAGGAACAAGGAGGTCAAGAACAAGAAGAAAAAGAAGAAAACCAAAACCAACAACAGTAACAACAACGCAACAGCAAGAACAGTAAGAAGAAGAACAACATCAACTGCAACAACAATAACAACTGCAAAAGCAATAAGAAAAAAACCTATCAGCACCACCACCACCACCGCCCACAACACCACCACCAGCAATAACGCAACACAAAGAAGAAAAAAAAAGAACCACACACCCACCACCACCACCACCACAACAGCAACAACATCAACAACAACAACAACAAGAGCATGAAGAGGAGGAGGATAAGGAAGAAAAAGAAGAAGAACAAGAAGAAAAGAACAAAACCAACAACAGTAACAACAACGCAACAGCAAGAACAGTAAGAAGAAGAACAATCAACTGCAACAACAATAACAACTGCAAAAGCAATAAGAAAAAAAAACCTATCAGCACCCCCACCACCACCGCCACCACAACCACCACCAACAGCAATAACAGCAACACAAAGAAGAAAAAGAAGAAGAACAACCACCACCACCACCACCACCACAACAGCAACAACATCATCAACCAACAACAACAACAAGAGCAGAAGAGGAGGAGGATAAGGAAGAAAAAGAAGAAGAACAAGAAGAAAAGAAGAAAACCAAAACCAACAACAACAACAACAAACGCAACTGCAAAACCAGTAAGAAGAAGAACAATCACTGCAAAAACAATAACAACTGCAAAAGCAAAAGAAAAAAAACTATCAGCACACCACCACACCGCCCCCACAACACCACCAACAGCAATAACAGCAACACAAAGAAGAAAAAGAAGAAGAACAACCACTCACCCCACCACCACCACCACCACCACCACACACAACAACAACAACATCAACAACAACAACAACAAGAGCAAGAAGAGGAGGAGAAGAAGAAGAAGAAGAGAAGAAGAAGAAGAAGAAGAAGAAGAGAAAAAGAAGAAGAAGAAGAGAAGAGAAGAAGAAGAAGAACACAACACAACAACAAGAAGAAGAAGAAGAACAAGAACAAGAACAAGAACAAGAGCAAGAAGAACAAGAAGAACAAGAAGAAAAGAAGAACAACAACAACAACAAGAACAACAGAGAACAAGAACAAGAGCAAGAAGAACAAGAAGAAAAAGAACAACAACAACAACAACAACAAGAACAACAAGAACAAGATCAAGAAGAAGCAGCAGCCACGCAAACATCATTTTACATTCATCATGGTTTGCAGCAGCATCAATATTTAAAGCAATGCAAACAAGCACGCCAGCTCATCTTCTCAAGTCATTCTATTGATTGTATTCCCCAAGATGATGTTATTTGCAACAAGACTGAATGGGTTAGAACAGTTTCATGAGAAGATACTTTTTTTTAAACAAACAGACTATGTACAGGGATGCAAGAACATAGTATACATCTCTATGCGTTTGTGTGTGAGTATGAGTGGGTGTGGGTGTGTGCGTGTGTTTTTGAGTGCGTTTGTGCATGTGTGTGTTAGGGTGTGTGTGTTTTGTGTATTGGTGCGTGCGTGCGTGCGTGCATTCATGCGTGTGTGTGTATGGATGCATGTATGTATGTATGTATGTATGTATCCATGCATGTGTGCATGTATGTATGTATGTATGTATGTATGCATGCCTGTAATGCTACTCTTCTTCTAGTTTTGTTAAAATTCATGCTTTGCTTTAAACTACGATATTTGCCATTAAAGTATAACGTAACACTCTAAGTATGTGTAACACTAGCCTATATTAAAAAACAACAACCCACAAATACTCAAGTAACAAATAACTCAAAGCAGATGACAACTTGAATAAGCTGACTAAAGACGTACAGCAAAGCAAGAACACCAAACTTGTCTTGCTTCAACATCACAAAGGCAAAGCAAAGCCCGACAACCAGCAACATCACCCTTGATTTCTACTTATTTTACATTTTTTTTAGTTTGGTTTTGGCCTCTGGCCAATGTCTGTTTTCATTGTCTTTCTTTCGACATACGCCACTCAAGTCTCAGTTGTGACCTGCCCCTCCTTGTGTGTGTGTGTGTGTGTGTTGTGTGTGTGGTGTGTGTGTGTGTGTGTGTTGTGTGTTGGTGTGTGTGTGTGTGTGTTGTGTGTGTGTGTGTGAGTGTGTGTGCGTGTGTGTGGTTCGGAAGAGTCTGAAAGACAGAACGTCAGGCATAGGGGGGTGGGGTGGGGTGTGGGGTTGATGGAGGGGTGGAGGGGTGGAGAAGGGACAGCAATAGGGAAAGAACTGTAGCGGGAGGAGGGTGGAATCTGGAGGTCTGGCATGGCAGAAAGGATACGAACCTTTCTGGTGAAATAATGACAACTGTCAAACCAAGAACACAATCATCTCCTGACCTTTCTGTTTTTTTCTGGTTCTTTCTCTGTGATGGGTGGTGGGAGTAGCAGTAGTAGAAGTAGTAGTAGTAGTTGTAGTAGTAGTAGTAGTAGTAGTAGTAGTAGTAGTAGTAGTAGTAGTAGTAGAAGTAGTAGTAGTAGTGGTAGTAGTAGTAGTAGTAGTAGTAGTAGTAGTGGTAGTAGTAGTAGTAGTTGTTGTTGTTGTTGATGTTAGTATTGTAGTTGTAGTAGTAGATTGTAGTTGTAGTAGTTAGTAGTAGTAGTAGTAGTAGTAGTAGTAGTAGTAGTAGTAGTAGTAGTAGTAGTAGTAGTAGGAGGAGGAGGAGGAGGTAGGAGGAGGAGGGAGCAGCAGCAGCAGTAATAGTAGTAGTTAGCAGCAGCAGCAGCAGCATCGGAGTAGTAGTATAGTAGTAGTAGTAGTAGTAGTTGTGTTGTTGTTGTTGTTGTTGCATTGTAGTTGTAGTAGTAGTGTAGTTGTAGTGGTAGCTGAAGCAGCAGTAGCAGAAGAGCAGCAGCAGTAGGTGTAGTTGTAGTAGTAGTAGTGTAGTAGTAGAGTAGTAGTAGTAGTAGTAGAAAATAGTAGTAGTAGTATAGAAGTTAGTAGTAGTAGTAGTGTAGTAGTAGTATAGTAGTAGTAGTAGTAGTAGTAGTAGTAGTAGTAGTAGTAGTAGTGTAGTAGTAGTAGTAGAGTAGTAGTAAGTAGTAGTAGTAGTAGTAGTAGTAGTGTGTAGTAGTAGTAGTAGAAGTAGTAGTAGTAGAATGTAGTAGTAGTGTAGTAGTAGTAGTAGTAGTAGTAGTAGTAGTTAGTAGTAGTAGTAGTAGTAGTAGTAGTAGTAGTAGTGTAGTAGTAGTAGTTATAGTAGTAGTAGTAGTAGTAGTAGTGAGTAGTTAGTAGTAGTAGTAGTAAGAAGTAGTTAGTAGTAGTAGTAGTGTAGTAGTAGTAGTAGTAGTAGTAGTAGTATTAGTAGTAGTAGTAGTAGTAGTAGTAGTAGAAAGTGTAGTAGTAGTATGTAGTAGTTGTTGTAGTTGTAGTTGTAGTTGTAAATGTACTTGTAGTAGTAGATGTAGTTCTAGTGGTAGCTGACGCAGCAGTACCAGAAGTAGCAGCAGTAGTAAGTTTTCAGCAGCAGCAGCAGTATTAGAAAAAGTAGGAGGAGGAGGGGGAGGATGAGAAATTTAGTAGGAGGAGGGGGGTAGTAGGATAGTATTAGGAGTAAAAAGTAGTGGGCAGCATTTAGCACGCAGAGTAGCGGGGTTTTGGTACCAGTAGTATTTAGAGTAGTAGAAGTGGTGGTGTGGTGGGGTGGTGGTGGTGGTGGTGGTGGGGGTTTGGGTGGGGGTTTTATTTAGTAGTATTAGTAGTTTAGTAGTGTATAGTGGGGGTGGTGGTGGTGGTGGTGGGTGGTTGAACAAAAAGCAGTAGCTGTAGTAGTAGTCACCACAGCAGCGCGCAGTAGTAGTAACAGCAGAAAACCATCAGTAGCAGCTTTTTGGCAGCAGCGCAGAAAAAATAGAAAGTAGTAGTTGTAGTAGTAGTATTTAGTAGTATGTAGTAGTGAAGTAGTAAAATTGTGTGTAGTAGTATTTGTAGTTTTTAGTAGTAGTCGTGGTTTTTGTTTTCTTGTTTTTGGGTCGGGGTTGATGCAGCAAAACCTGCTGCTTTTTAAAATTCCAATTTGGAAAAAAAGGGGGTTTTTTTTTAAATTTCTATATTCTTCACACGGAGTCTTTTTTGCAGAGGTGTTCCCGGGCTACTGGAAACCCTTTGTGGGCCCAGTACTACCTGTCTCGGGTGGGGAGATAACCCGCCCCAAAAATCCCCGCTATGGGCAAATAGCACTTGGGAGGAGATGGGCCCCCCCAAGCAACCCCGCCCACAGAAATCCCTAAAATGGGGCAACACTGCAAGGAAAAAAAAAAGGACAGGGCCGGATGGGTTTTGGGCCCCGGGAATCCCAACAACCGCCCCTTTCCCCATTGGGGGGCTTTTCCAGGATGGGGTGGAAAATATGCGATTTGGGACGCAAACAACAGCGACCCAAACCCCAAAAGCGAAAGGCCCCAATCTTGGTACATGGAACATCCGTACCTTGCACGCATGGGGGAAACTCCAAGAGCAAACCCCATAAAATTCGAAGTACGAAGGGGACATACTTGGACGGGCCCAAGTCCTTTTGGGTCGGATTCGGCGAAAAATACAAAAGAAGATCACAAGCAGGGTTTAGTGGCGAGGGACTCCAAACCCCCAACCCACGGAGTAGGATTTCTTGTCAACAAGAAAGGACTAATTTTCATCAGCTGTACCCCAATCTCAAGCAGACTTCTCCAGCGTGTCGCAGCAAAACCACCAACATGACCACATAAAAGTCATGCCCAACATCGGGATACGATGATAAAAGAAACCCAGTGTTTTACAAAGTTTTGGGAGGCGCCATAAAATTTCCAATTCCAAAAAGGGAAACTTTCTCGAAATCCGGGCGACGGGAATCCCAAAGTTCGGACCTGACGCTTATGACCAATGGCCAGGGACAGTAGGGTTTTGGCGTGGACAAAAAAAAATTTGAAAAGGGGTTTTCAGATTTTTTGGAAATTTTCGCAAGCCCCCACAATTTACTGTCGCCAAACCCTTAAAAAACCCCCCCAAGACATCAAAAAGAACGCGTGGACTCACCAAATGGAAAAGACCCAAAACCCAGATTGACTACATTTTGGGCCCCCCAAACGTTTTAAGTCGGCATCAACAAAGCCCAGACAAGAATTTTTTCCCTGGAGCTGATATTGGCAGTGCCCCACGAAGGTACTCATGACCCTACAATCAAGCTGAAGACCCAAAAACCAGAAAAGAAATCCCCCTTTTCGGTTTAAACCGGAAAAACTGAAGGACCCCCCAATTCCCCGAAATCTTTAAAGCTGAGAAGGGGGCAGATTTTCAGCATTGAATTTTTCCCCCAAGATGACATCAACAACACCACCCCAGACCCTTTAGCAAGACCTTTTAAAGGGGACAGCGCTGGAGATTTCCTTGGGAAAAAGGGGGGAAAAAAAACCGCCGTGGGTTTCCAACGATATCCCCGGGCCTGTGCGACCAAAGGTTAGGGGGGGCTAAAGCCAGTGAAGAACAAAAAACCCCGAAACGGCCCAAGAGTATAGGGAAAAGTAAAAGGTTTAATCAAGAAAAAATGACTGAGGCCATTGGATGCAAAAACAATGCTCCAAGGGGTTTAAAGGCAATGGCGAAAAGGGGAACAAAAGGGAAAGAGGCGTCCCCGACCATCAAGGTATAACCAAAGGGGCCCAGCACCCAAAAACCCCCGTTATTGAAGACAAAGAGGGGGGTTTCCGGCCCTTTCAGAGAGCGCCATATCATGAAGAGATGGAAAAGAATATTTCAGAAACCTGAACAAATACAAGTGAAGGCTGATCCGAAAAACTTAAAGGGGCAAAATCCCAGACCAAAAAAAATCCTGAAAGGGACACAGGTGCTTTGGGGGAAGAGGTAAAGAAACAGTAAGAAACCCGGAAAGGAGGAAGTCCCCAGGGATTGGGAAAATCCCCCCGGGTGAGCTCATCAAAAAACGGAGGGCCCCCCAAGGGTGATCAAGGCATTTAAAATTTATCTGCCCAAAGATTTTGGACCCCAAGATGGCCTGAACAGTGGACCCCCAAACCATCATTGTTCCACTTCCAAAAAAGGGGGAAACCCGAAGAAGTGCCAAAAAAAACAGAACAAAACAGTCTTTATTAAAACCACCAAGCAAAAATTAGCTACGCCCTTGCCTCGAACAAGACTGAAACCACAAGCAGAAGAAATCCCATCAAAGAACAGGAGGATTAGACCAAAGGGCGGGAAACACTGTCGAGGGAATCTTCAAATCCAGAAGCTCATAGAGAAAACTCTCCAACATCAGTACAGCTCTACAAAAACCCTTTATTGACTTCAAGAAAGGGCCCTTTGACCGAGGTGTGGCAAGAAGGTCTGTGGCAAGTCGAGAGACTTTTTAGGGTTCGACAGAGCCTGATTCAAATCATCCCGGCGCTTTTTTGGGCAGCTCCCACAGTGCAGTCCCAGGGGGAAAATCGGGGAGTTCTTCCCGGGCCCTTTAGTTGGGGTTCGCAAAGGCCGCCCGCAATCCCCCTTCTTTTTTCAAAAGTGTTCCCGGAGAACATCATGCAGGGGGGGCCCCCTTGACTTCAAAAAACCACAATCACAATAGGGGGAAGGGCCCTCTGCAATCTTCTTTTGGAAAACATATTGATCTCATGGGCCGCAGTGAAGAAGAACTCCAGGATCTCCCCCACCAGACTGGAAACATCAGCCAATGCCCACGGTATGGAGATCAGTACGGAAAAGAGCAAGATCCTAGTGAACAGTACCACACCGACCACTCCCACCAGCATCAAGATGAGTGGCGAGACACTAGAGGAGGTGGAACTTTCAAGTACCTTGGAGCAGTCATCACCAAAGAAGGCACGAGCACACAAGAGGTGAAGATCAGACTTGCTGTGGCACTCTCCTCCATGACTAAGCTGGCGAAAGTGTGGAGAAACCACAACATCAGAACCCACACTAAGGTCAGACTCTACAAGGCACTCGTCACATCCATTGCCTTGTACAGCTGTAAAGCATGGACACTTACTGCCGATTTAGAACGTCGCATTCAAGCCTTTGAGATGAAGTGCCTCAGGCGGATCCTGAACATCACCTACAGAGACCGCAAAACCAATGACTACGTCTGGCAGCAGATCGAGGCACTGGCTGGCAAACAAGAACCATTGCTAGATACAGTCAAATGGAGGAAACTGAAGTGGTTTGACCACACAACTAGGCATAACAGCCTGTCAAAGATAGTCCTGCAGGGAATGGTGGAAGGAGCAAGGAGGCAGGGACGACCACGCAAAAGCTGGATATCCAACATCAAGGAGTGGACCGGCCTCACTGTACCAAACCTCCTGAAAACAGCCCAGGACAGAACCATTTGGCGGTCCACTTGCAGCGTCCGTGCGGGTACCCCAACGGTCGTCCCGACCAAGGGATGAGTGAAGAGTGAAGTGATTCTTCACACTGAACCAAGCAAACATGCAGACATGTATATGTTTCTTCCACAATGGGGAATTTCAAGTTGACACTTTTACTAGTGCTGTGTCCTACCACCAACATTACAAGACCACCTAAGGTTCTCCATCCATTTCGATGAATGAGCCCACCTTGCTTTACCTTCATTTCTTCTGTATCTATTTCTATTCCAAAAACCTATACATTCCCATTGGAAAGACTGTAGACTTCGGTCTCCCCCCCCAAAAAAAAGGCAGACAGACACATAGAAACAGACAGATTGGCAGACACACAAAAAAGAGAAGAGAAACAAACAAAGAGAGGGATGAATGGACACAGACTC
>CM054144.1:30800206-30805206 GCA_028751875.1 Rapana venosa
GGTCATGACTGAGCAAGCCTGATGATTTGAGAAAGAAAAACAATGTTTGTCCCCAGAGCATAAGAACAAACAAAAAAAGGAACAAAACACAGCAAAGTAGATTTTGTCTGCTTCAGGCAAAATTTGTCGTTCTATGTATCTCTGTCTCTCTCTCTCTCTGTCTCTCTGTATCTCTCTGTCTCTCTCTGTCTCTCTCTGTCTGTCTGTCTCTCTCTCTCTCTCTCTCTCTCTCTCTCTCTCTCTCTCTCTCTCTCTCTCTCTCTCTCTCTCTCTCTCTCTCCAAGAGTGGTATGGAACCATAAGAGTTAAAGAGAGATATGAAAACTATAGATCATTTAAAACTACTTTTGAAAAAGAAAACTACATTAACTCAATAGACACATATTGTTTTCGAGTTGCTATTACACAAGCTAGGTTGAGTGTTTTACCTCTTAATAACAATGTTTGTAGATACAGAGCAAATGTGCAAGAAAAACTTTGTCCGTTTTGTAAAACAAAATTAGAAAACGAAGCCCATTTTCTGTTTGAATGCTCAATGTACTCCGATTTAAGGGATAAGTTTTTAACTGAATGTATTGATGTACCAATATCAGAGCTACTACCCAAAACATCAAATGGAGAACACAGTCATTATTTATCCAGATACATATTCCATTCCATGAATAACAGGAAGAAATTGTTGTGTCATAATGTGACTTGATTGATACGTGTGTCAAATAAGATATGTCTCTACAAATAATGTTTTTATCAACCTGAATTTAAATATTACATTTTGATTTATACCGATTTTGATATATATTGTGTTATAAATATTTACGCAGTCAAATAGCATTGTTTATCTAGTTCATAGTCCAAGACTTGATCACTGTAGTCATGATTCACTTGAATCGGTTGTTGGTTTGTTTGTTTTCTTTTCTTCCATATACTATGGTACTGTATATACCAGTATGTTGATTCCCCTCCTTCCCCCAAACTCCGTGTATTGTGGCCTAAGGCCAATGTACATATTAAACACGTTCAGCGTTCAGCATTCTCACACACACACACACACACTGACCATACACTAACACGCATATACACACATACTCGCGAGCCCGCACACGCACGCCCGCAAAGGTTCTCTTAGATAATCCGAAATTTTTTTTATAAATGACAACTCTACCTTAAATAAACACAATTCTGAAGAAACACCATCATTTTGATTATAAGAACAAATTATAATAAAATCTGCACTCATAGTAGCACGCTACGTTTATTTTATCAGTCAACAAAATATACTATAGCCGCCATGTTCTTACACCTAAGGTCATTGTTTGAAACCGAATTATTACGTCAACCCTTATTATCTTAACCTAATTCATGGAAATCAGGTCACTGCCGTACAGAATTTCGCACACTTTCGCCTCCATCTTCTTCCTATGCTCACGGTCTCTTATCCAATGTCTCCAGCCGTCTTTTCGCCTCAAAGCAAGGGAGAGTGTTGAGGCGTAAAATCGGTTTCAATCAGTCAGTCACTGGCTGGTGGGCCTGCCAATCTACTAAACTAATCACATTCAAGTCTGTCTGTGTTAGACCCGTCTAACTTTTTTTATCTTTTCTTTTGTTTTCTTTTGTTTCTTTTTTCTCACTGTTTTTTTTTTGGGGGGGGTTGAGGTGTGTGTGGGTTTGGGGTTTTTTTTTGCTTTGCTCTCTTTGTCTTTCTTTTTTTGGTCTGTGTATCTGTCTCTCTGTTTGTCTGTCTTTGTCTGTTTTCTGCAGAGGTGCTTGGGGTGGGGGTGGGGGTGGGGGGTTGTTTGGGTGTAAATAGCTTCCCGCACTTTGTGTGGATATACTGTTCTAGAAATTACCCCTTTTCCATCACCTTCGTCTTTATTGACAGTTCTTTGTTCTGTGTATCATCTCCCGTGCTTGTTTTCTGTCTTCCAAGTCCGTTCTCTATATGTGTGTGTGTATCTGTGTGTGTGTGTGTGTGTGTGTGTGTGTGTGTGTCTGTGTCTGTGTCTGTGTGTCTGTGTGTCTGTGTGTGTGTCTGTGTGTGTTTTCGAGAGAATCTTACAGAAAATATCTGTTATTTTATTATATGACATTTTGCGTGTATTGTTCTCGTCTGATAAACAGATAGTGGTATTGTAAACACTGGGATGGACACATGGTGTCCATGATCCATTCTGCAGTGCTATTTGCCCAGAAGTATGGAGTCTTGTGTAATCTTTTTGTTTATCAATGTGTGTGTTATCTTTCTACATAACCTTGGGATGGGAGATTAAGCAAAATGGCTCGCATATATGGCACAGTCTGGCTTCATTGACTCTAAGGAATAAAACAGTTAAGGTACTTTGTCAGTCACTAGGGTGTTTTTTTGTTTGGGGGGGTGGGTGGATTAATGGGTTTATATTTCCACAGGGACTGGATTGTCTTGTGGATTTTTTAAAACTTGAGATGAACGTGAATGGATTTGCTGTAATTGATGTGAGATGGCAGCCCTTATATGACCTTTGTGGTTGATGGGGGCTATTAACATCATGAAAGAAAATGAACATGTCTCTCTGTCTGTCTTTGTGTGCGTGTGTATATGTGTGTGTGCATGAGACAGATGTGATTTTCTGAATGAACAAATAGATAGATAAATGAATAAATACATCTTGAGCCTTTAATAAGGTTTATCATTTTGCGATGAATTCTTTCTTTACAATTCCAGTAAAATAAGTAAATAAATGAATGTTAAGTCTTTGATATAGTCTGTTTATCATTTTGCGATGGATTCTTGCTTTACAGTTCATGTTAGTATTGATAATACTTTTGGGTGTATTGTTGAAAGGTTTGATCTCCTGTTGATTTCCTTTATAATTCACCATACCCCAAACGAGGTTAAAGAATTAAACCTTGAATCACACCTTGTGACAATCTGCTTTTGATTTTTGTATTTTCCCGCGTTAAACCTCCCAGATAAAAACAGGTAGAAGGTATAGCACTGTATCTAAGAACACCAGCATGCAGCGGACAATGGATCATGCCGTTACCACAACGACCAACGAAAAAACCAGCCAGCTTACCGCCACAGCTGTGGCACGTGCCACTCGTAGCTCAAAGGACAATGTGGCCACTCTTTGTTTCCACTGAAACGCACGCCCGTCAGAGGACAGTCACAGAACTACTACTACTACTACTACTACTACTACTACTACTACTACTACTACTACTACTACTACTACAACTACTACTACTACTACTACTACTTCAACTACGGCGCTTGCACTCAATCATTTACATGCATGCAACTTTCCTTAAATAACATAAGATATTTCAAGTTTATGCACACACACACACACACACACACACACACATACACATACACATAGACACAGGTGGTGATTAAGGAGGTGAAGGATGCTGTTGAAAAGGTAGGAACAGATATGAGGGGAAAGTGTCAGGTAGGAAATAAGTGCGTTTTGAGGTTGGATTTGAAGGAATCAAGTAAAGGCTTTTGGCGAAGTGAAAAAAACAGAGCTAGCAAAAATGTTGGGTTCTAGCTGGCCTGCTGTGTTTACACTACACCGAAGAGGACACCACAGGCTATGGGTGACAGCGTAATGTGTGACCATGGAGTGTACGGGAAGAAAAGCCGTGAGCTAGACAGGAGTATGCATCTTATCAAGTTGCAGTATCAGTCAGTTGTGTTGGCTACCGCTTCTGAGGGAGACATGATGATCAGTCCATTGTTTTCAGTTTTTAGACAAGGTCGTAAGGAATGTACAGGATACATCAAGATTGAGAGTAGAACATTAGCAATTCGGAGGAAACATGCTTGACCAAGCGGATATTAGTGCATTCCAGCAGAAACGTTGAGGATTATAAACGTGTTTGTGGATACTTCACGACCAAGAGAAAAAAAATATATATCCAGATTTTTAAAAATTGTCAGACCTTGTATGTGTTTTAGTTACGACAATATTTCATTTAGTAAGCTTAGGTTAATGTGATTTAAACACATGGTGTTGCCGATGATAAAGCGTTGCAAATGTGAAGTTTTGGACCTTTTTGTTATGTAGAATATTTAGAATGAAAAAAATCAAAAGTGGTAAATACCAAACATAGTTTCCATAAAGCGTTGCCTTGCATCAGTGTAACACACGCTTTTCTTTCTCAGTTGAAAGTCTAGAAGCACCCATTTATCAGAGTTTATAAACAACAAACTGCCAAAATGTAATGCTTTTGTGCACATAATGTAAACAAGTGATGATTTTGCACTCATATGAGTGCGTGGTATTTGTGCTTATGGCATTTAACTTCAAATGTTACTGTAGAGGTTAGGTATAAGACAGCTACCGTGCATCGTTGCAATTCACATGGCTGTTAGTAATAAACGATGAATTGTAATAAGTAAGGCAAATTTTATTTTCAAAACGAACTTGTGTGTGTGGATACTAGGTGAGAATAAACGTGTGTGCATCATTCAGTGAAACACACGGTGACTCAGTTATCCCATCGAATAAAACAAAACATTTTTTCCCATGCCAGAAGCATTATTATACATGATGGCAAGTGTCAGAAAACACACTGAAACAAGTATTTGCTTTGATGCAGATATATTGTGATTTAAACGAAGAAGGAACCAATTTCATTACAATTCTTCTTGTCATAGTCAAATAAACTACAAACACGAATGGTTTGACATGATGTTTTAAAGAAAGTAAAAGCCGAATTGGAACAAAGTAAATAAAATGAGGTCAGAAATGTTGAAATTATATTGATATGGAAACTTTAAACCAAGCAAAATTCGTATGGGTGTAGAGTATGTTTGAAGTGAAAAGGTAAAAGAATATCGCATACATTAAAAACAAAGTTCGTCTATGTGTAATACTTTTCGATGCAAAGATGGTGTACTATACAGGCAATACAAATCCTTTAAAACAATTTAAAAGTATTTATTTATTATTTTATTTATTTATTTATTTATTTATACCACTTAAAGTCACAGCAGATTTCTCTGTGTGAAATTC
>CM054144.1:30820206-30822706 GCA_028751875.1 Rapana venosa
GTAGAACGGATGCCGTTTTTCTTCTCAATTTGAACACAATAACACTGGCTGAAACTTGATGTATATGGAATTACACTTCACCATTCAAAGTTTCCTTTCCACTCTCAGTCACTCCAGACCAAGACGGAGAAGGTAGCCAATAATGATGTTCAGATTGAAGGAAAGCAGCCGATTTCATGTGTGCACCCATACTCCACATCTCACTCCTGCAGTTTTCAAGTTATAGAGTGATACCATTTTGTTAATATACTATTATTGGTTCATAGGAAGACAGAATGATGCATATAGATCAGTAAAGGAAACAAGAGAGAGAGAGAGAGAGAGAGAGAGAGAGAGAGACAGACAGACAGACAAACAAACAGACAGACAGGTACACACATTGACACAAAACATGCAGACACACAGATCGGTGTCATCAAGAAAGAAAAACAAGAAAGATGACAAACACACAGTCACACACACACACACACACACACACACAACACACAACACACACTTCCAGACAAACACACCCACACACTCACACACACATACATATATGCATACATACAAGCACACGTATACACACACGCGCTAGCACACACGCACTCACACACACACACGCACACACACATACACACACATACACAATTGTCTAATATCACCTTGAGTGAACAGACGTTAAATTAAAGAAAATAAAGTACACACACACACCCACACACACACACACAAATTCGCGCGCGTGCGTGCGGGCAGACAAGCAAAGACAAAGTCATAGACAGAAACAGAGAGAGAAACAGAGGGAAATAGAAGATAAGCAAAAACCAGGCATAGGTATAGGGAGACAGTACACACTGCTCGACAGACACACCGAAAGAAACACAAACAAATATAGAGACAGAAAAAACTACAACAAACAAACAAACAAAAACATAAACTTAAGAACGAATAGACTTCATAATTGTTTAATAAAATGAATACTTCAACACTATTGCTAATATTTCAAGAAAAGGACAGGAAAATAATTAATGAGTTCTATACTATACCGTACTGCTGCGCTGCGCGCTACTACTACTACTACTATACTACAAACTACACTACTACTAACTACTACTACTACTCCCTTTACTACTATACTATTTATTACTACTTACTATTTCTACACTACTTTACAAACTACAACATTTTCCACCCTCCCACATACCCCCACTACCCACTATGCAACTACACTATACTACTTATAATACTATACTACTCTACTACTATACCTAAAACTACTACACACCCACTACTGCTACACTAAATACTACTAACTAACTACTATACTACTATACTACTACCACTTCTGCACTGCGCCTGCTTTTTGCTGCAGCTGCTAAATATCACTACCATTACATCATATTTAATAAAAATAATAATAAAAAAAAACAACAACAAAACAACAAAACAACACAAAAAAACAAAGAAATGTAAGTTTCTAAATTTTCAAAAGGGCCCTGCAATAACGACAGGGGGAAGCAAAAAAGTACGATGCAGACATTCGATGGAAAGACACAGCATCTATTTCCGTCTGCACCCCTAGGCGATCTGTTCTACTGTCTGGAAATTTTTATCTTTAAACTATTTTTTTTCTTTTAAAACAGACTGGCAGAACCCCGACAAAAAGTTGGAAGGGTGTGTGTGTGTGGTTTTGGGGGGGGGGGGGGGGGGAGGGGGGGGGTAAAAAAAGCAACGGAAAGAAAGAAATGAAGAAAGAAGACAGACAACAGACAAAGAAAAGAAAAAAAAAAGAAAAAAAAAAGAAGTAACAAGAAAAGACTGAAAGAAGAAAGGCAAACAAAGAAAGACAGCAAGGAAAAGAAAGAAAAACAACAGAAACATCAAACAACAAAGTAGGGAAAAACACTACAGCATGCATAAGTTAATGTTACGTTTTTTATGTTACTACTTTCATTTAAAAAATAACATTCAATAAAAAAAGAAAACCCAGAGCTTGTGGGTACTTTGCTTCAAGCATAACGCATTATCCCGCGAGATACAAATGCACTCACTCCTCTCTCTCTCTCTTCCTTTCCCCCTCTCTCTTCTCTCTCTCTTTTCCCCTCTCCTCTCTCCCCCTCTCTCCTCTCTCCTCTCTCTCTCTCCCCCTCCCCTCACCACCACAAAACACACACAAATACACTTTAAACCACACACACCACACCAAAAAGCTCCCCCAACACCACACACGCCCCACACCCCACACACACACACACACACACCCACACACACACACACAACACACCACACACACACAACCACACCACACAAAAAAAATTTTCTCTCCTTTTTTCTCGCATACACAACGCTACACACATGTCTATAAATACCATTATCGGATAAGGAAATTTGAACTAGATCATGACATTTTTTTTCTTTTTTTTTTTTCTTACATACTGTGCTTCTGGAAAACGAGCGGATTCTTATATCTGTTTATTTGTTGTTATTCTGTCTTTTCTGGAAAAATCACTTTCTTTTTGGG
>CM054144.1:30837706-30840206 GCA_028751875.1 Rapana venosa
GACCGTTTTCGCGCCTTGGCTTCAGTACAGCTCTTCCAGTTCACCCAGCTGTAAATGGGTACCTGCCCTCTTTAGGGTCAGGGAAGGTAAAGCAGCGAGTGAGAGGAGATGGGCGCCGCCCTCAATACGCTGGCCCTAGAGAAGTGAGGTCTCTGACGCCTCGCTCCCCTACCACCTTAATATAGGTTATGGGACACCTTTACTTTACTTTTACTTTACTATTATATATATATATATCTTTCTCTCTCTCTCTCTCTCTCTCTCTCTCTCTCTTCTCTCTCTCTCTCTCTCTATATATATATATATATATATATATATATATATATATATATATATATATATATATATATATATATTATATATATATTTGTGTGTGTGTGTGTGTGTGTGTGTCTGTCTGTCTGTCTGTCTGGGTGTCTGCCTGTGTATGAGTGTCTTTGTGTCCAAGATAGGAAGAAGGCTGTGTCTCTTTCGGAGATCGTTCTGGCCTCTACTAGCATACACTTTACCTTGACAATCAAGTGCAGAATAGGTAAGGGCCTCTCGTTAGAGACTACACTCCCCACATTGCTGGTTCTAGAGCGTAGTTTAGTAGAGAAAGCAGCTATGTTACTTCCAACTGCGTTACATAAGTATCTCTGCAGGACTGCACATAAGTTTATCTTCTTTTTTTTTCTGTCTCCAAGATTCAGTTACATGACAGCTTATTTCTTTGCACATTTTTGATGGGATATCTTTGTGTTTGTTTGGTGTGGGTTTTTTTCGAACTGTCTGTGTTTGCTTGTTTGTTTGTTTTCAAACTGTTTGCGCCAAAGAAAAAAAAATTGCAAATCCTAAATGACACACGAACTCATTAAAGATGAATCCGTCCTTCGCCACCATTTATATATCTTGACTATTCAATATGACAATTAGTTCTTGTGTTTGGGGGATTTTTATCAACGCGGAAGAGGTCTAAGTACTACTTAGTCGTCATTAATCGTCATTCTTTAGAAATATAATATAGCGTAGGAATTCATCAAGTCGCAGGGATTACAGTTAGAGCGACAGAGGGAAGGGGGGATGGGGCGGGACGATGGAGTTATTTCAAAAGCATAATCCGATTTGAAATGATGATAAAGAAAAGTAGAAAATTGCAAGGATGAGTTAGAAACCTTGAAGTCATGTGATTTAATCCATAAAGCCATTTTCTAACGGCCAAACAAGCACGCACGTGATGATTTTATCACTGTACTAAGATGACTGAGACGTAAAGCTTGTGTTAAAGTAGGTTACATTCATTTACCGGCTTTCTAATGAGTTTATTATTTTTAACAAACCCCTTCCAGAAGGCTACATTAGCCTGTAAAAGTACCCGAGTATTAACCTTGAGAAGTCGAAGTCTGAGTAGAATTCCATGACGTACTTTTCCAGAATGGGGTGATAAGCTAGATGCGCTTTTATCGTGACAGCCATATTTAACAGTTTAACAATCCACGTTTTACAAACCATTGTTTTAATGAAACAATGAATCTGCAGCACGCAGACTGTCTTCTGAAAGTTTCTTTTTTCAATGAAACAAACCAAAGTGTGCGCATTGTGAGGAAAAAGGTATTGTAAAATAAAGGGAGAGGCACCTAATCCTCCGTTTTGGTAAAGTACATCATGTGATTACACTAAAAGTTTGAATTCTCAAGGCATGTACTCGTTTAAATTTTAATTCTGTTTCTTGCAGTTTACTGAAAGTGCGGTATCGGTGAGGCTTCAAAACTGGATGTTTTGTAAAGTGTGTGGGGGGTTTTTCGTCCCAAGAGTAAATTTTCCTAGAATCGTTATTTTAAGTCACATGCTACACTAAAGAAGAGGCCACTTGTGAAGGGGCATGTTCTTACATTGTGTGGTTTGCTATTTTCGCTCCTTCAAAACGAACACCAATATACATGTACGTATGAGCCATGCACAAGAAAACGGTATACCAACAAGTAGTACTGTTACTAGTTTCTTTCATTCTTGACTGTAAGTTCATTGTTTTATTCAACGTTGACTAGGAATTCAAATATATTCTGCAACATTAGAAACTACCAGTTTTCTGGCGTATATATTATCACCAGTAATTCATTTTGACAGGCAAAATCCACTAAATGCTGATGTAAATACATTAAGTGAAAAACTGATTCAGGGTTGTTGTTGTTTTTTTTTTAATCCTCCCTTAATCTTCCGAGGTTCACCAATGGTGAGATTTTTGTGGTGACCAACAACACTGCACAAATATTAAAGCGAAAACAAAACAGAACAAAACCACACAGTAACACTTACACAAAGATGCAAAACTAAACAAACAAAAAAACCAAAGTATAGGGCTATTTTGTGGAATCGCTTTTTCTTCAATGTAAATATTTGGAAAAGTTGTATGGTTAATTTTGAAAAGTTGTTACTTCTCTGGCGAGGTTTTTTCTTTTCCTTTATTGGGTGTGTTGTTTTTCTTAGTACTGGGCCCTTTTCAGGCTTAATAAAAGACACA
>CM054144.1:30845206-30850206 GCA_028751875.1 Rapana venosa
CAGACAGAGAGTATCAATTCAATTTTCAAACCTATTTTGAGAGAGAGAGAGATAGAGAGAGAGAGAGAGAGAGAGAGAGAGAGAGAGAGAGAGAGAGAGAGAGAGAGAGAGAGAGAGAGAGAGAGGTTATTTCTTGGATTACAAGCAATAAAGCATATACATATATTCTGCATTGAGTTGCGTCCCGTTTCTTTTTTTCCTTCTTTTTGTTTTTTTTGGTGTAAATTATTGGCAAGCAAATGAACAAAAAATGTCATTAACATTTACAGTTCTAATAGTTGTTGCTCATGTGCCTAAATGGGTATTCTTATCTTGCTTGTATATCTAAGTCTAGTTCCATAGAATGCGACAGCATCTTAGATCCCTATAGTTTTGTTTTTATTTTGTTTCGTTGGGGTTTTTTTTCTATTTAAAGGAGAACTAGATATTGCGTTAATAAAATATACAACTTCATTGCAGCAAAGTGCCTGCTTAATTTTGACTCCCATCTCATGAAATATATCTTCGTTATGTTCGAATCTTTGTATTGAATATAACAGCAATCTAGTCCGTTGTTTAATAAAGCAACCGATCTTTGTGTTTGTTTTTGTAAAACAATTTAGCGCTATCAATATTGTATCATATAGCATTGGAAATGTTACATTTTCTTTCTGGTGACGTATCTGTCGCGATGCCTGAGACAATTACCCTCTCTCTGTGTCTCTGTCGCTCTGTGTCTGTCTGAGTCTGTCTGTGTCTGTTTCTCTCTCTCTCTGTATATATATATATATATATATATATATATATATATATATATATATATATATACATATATATATATATATATATACATACCTCCCCCCCTCTCTCTCTCTCCTCTCCCGACAAATATGTTCCAAATTATATTATTATATCATAACATTAGGGAGCTCATCTTTATTCGAAGTAAATGTGTAGACCTTTCTTGATCCTATGTATCATTACGGAATAAGCACAAAGACCTTATATTCTATCTACATCAGAGGAACGGATATGTGCAGCAGTGCGAAATACATGTATTAATCAGTTTTACCTTTTAAATGATACGTTGTTGTGACATAGGGATAAGCCCTGGAAGTTTCCGATGTGCATCTCTAGTGGCATTTGCTTTTATTCTTCATCGAGAAACCTTCAGAAGCCGAGATATGCGTAAAAAGTAATTTCAAGGAGTTAGGAACAGAAATAATCATATTATGAACTATATTTTGGACAATGTTTCAAAAACACAACTATTCTCTCTCTCTCTCTCTCTCTCTCTCTCTCTCTCTCTCTCTCTCTCTCTCTCTCTCTCTCTCTCTCTCTCTCTCTCTCTCTCTCTCTCACTGTCTCTTCGGACAGATATGTTACAGAGGATCTGATAACATAAGAGAGCTCATCTTTATTCGAAGCAAACTCGTAGATCAGTCTTGGATTCCATTCATCATACTGAAAAAATACACAAATTAATACCCCACATTCTCTATCAGAGAAACGAATCAGCGAGGCAATGCAAAATTCATCAACACATCGATGTCTACCTTAAAAGAGATATTTTGTGACGCAAATATAAGCCATGTTAGTTATTCTGGGTTTTTTTTGCGTTCAGTAGTTTGTTGTTAGATTGTTTGCGTGTTTGTTTGATTGCTTGTGTGCATGATTGTTTTGCTTGTTGGAGTATCTGGCTGAGCTGTTGATTTTATTGTCTGCTTATTGTGTATGTTTGCTTCAGTTAATATTATTTTTAAATAGACAGTAAACACGACAGTGGTGACCGTAAGTTTGACGATGACAAAGGTTACGTCTATCAGTTGTCTTTCTAATGACGTTTCTTGAGCTCGATATGTAAGCTGCATGGATGTTGTTGCTGCGCTTCTAACGATATTTTTTATGCTCATTTATATGTCTTACATCCTGTTCAGTAACCGATGTTTACTTTGTTCTTCCAGAAGAAAAAAAAAAGAAATGTGTCTTGTGCAGTACCAGTGTCCTTCAACCATTGACCTACATACTGTAACTAGGTTAAAACTTACAGATTAGGTACAGGGATAAATCAGATTACCAACGAGAGAGGACAAAATGCTGAGCATGGGAGAGAGAGAGAGAGAGAGAGAGAGAGAGAGAGAGATGACAAATGACAAGTTATTTTATTTCGAGGTTAATGAATAAGCACACATGTGCTTTTTTACATCTAGTCCCCGCCCGTAGGGATACATCTTAATAATAATAACCCAACACTTATACAGTAGAGAGAGAGAGAGGCTGTGTAAATACTTAGTGAGAGGATATGGGTCTTCTGTGCGTCCTTTATTCATCATTAAATATCAAATGTTAAAGCGGCAAAAAAAAATAAATAAATAAAATAAAAAATATATATATATATATATAAATAATACATCGCTGCATTTATTTCAATTCTATTTCCAAATTCTGTATTACCTCAAATACAAAGAGATTCAGATATAGGGGAAATAAGAAATTCAGAGATAGGGGAACGTAAGAGCCGATTTCAGATATTTTTTTGCATGAATTCTTAACCTTTTTTTCTGAAATTAGGAAATAGCAAGATTAAAAACAGACAGAGATGACTTTTTTTTCCTTTGAGGAGAGGGGGGTGGGGTGTCTGACTGTTGTTGTTGTTGTTCTTTTTCTTCTTCTTCTTCTTGTTTCTTTTCTAAACTTAATGTAAAAACAAACAGTACTTTGAACAATCGTGAACTGATGTATTGTGAAAACTAAAGAAAAGTTAGTGTATAAAAATGAGCAAACAAACACACACACACACACGCACACACGCACACATACACACACGCGCACGCACGCGCGCGCACACACACACACACTCAACGCCGCGCGCGCGCACGCAATTATGCATACTCTCTTCAGGTCTCCCTCATTATGTGTGTGCGTGCGAGCAAGCGTGCGTGCGTGTGTGCGTGCGCGCGCGCGTTGTGTGTGTATGTGTGTATAGCACCTTACAGTTCTAAACGTATTAAGAAATTATTGACAAAACTACGTTCAACCGATGTCTTCTGGTCCATCTATCAGCTGAACTGATCTTCAGAACTGCATCAGATTACGGTTCAAAACCCGCTTCTTCCTTTCACTGCATCTCCTGCCTTCTTTGTTGAAAGTGCTGAGTAGAATGAAACCAGTAATTAGGCATTATCTTTAATCCTGAAACAGACAGACACGAGTCTTCTGAGGATCATTTGTCGGTCTGGAAATGTCAAGGAACATATCAGGATAAAGAAACAGTATGTGATGTTGTTCCTTTTCTAAAGTTAATGAAAAAAACTAAAGTATTACTCTTCTCAAATTCTTGATGCCACGTCTATAAAATCTCTCTTTTCCCTCACATCTACTCTTCTTGGATCTTTGAAGGCAAGCCCTCTGCCTTCCATCCACAACCACTCTGAACTTCCTTCTATATTTTCTGCATTCTTTTCTGAAAAAGTTCTTAACATTCGCTTCAAACTGGATCATACTCCTTTCCAGCCTGCACTTCCTGATCCCCAATTCTCTGGCACTCCTCTCCTTTTCTTTCATCCGACAAGTGAGAAAGAAATCATGACAATTCTGAAAGAAATGACTATAAAATCATGTGATCTTGAACCCATACCTGCTTCTCTTTTCACAGTGCCTACCACAACTTATACCCGCTATCACAAAAATAGTAAACTCATCTCTTGTTTCAAGAAATGTTCCATCAGCTCTCAAAATTGCTATAGTCACACCTCTACTCAAAAATCATGACCTTGACCCTAACATTCTGAAGAATTATATACCTGTTTCCAATCTACCTTTTATTTCTAAAGTTCTTGAAAAAGTAGTTCTCAAACAGCTCAACAACCACCTTCTCTCCAACAATCTTCTTCCTGAGTTTCTGTCTGCCTAATAGTGTCTACCACAACAGTGAAACCACCCTAGTACACACTTTAAACACGCTTCTACTCGCTTCTGACTCAGGAAAAATCTCCCTTCTCACTCTACTCGACTTATCAGCAGCCCTCGATACTATAAGACCACTCAATTCTTCTTTCCCGTCTTCAAAAAACGTTCGGTGTTGCTTGTACAGCCCTCACCTGGTTTAATTCATACCATACTGACCGATTCCAGACAGTTGCACTAAACACGATTCAATCAATACCTGCCAAACTGGAATGCGGAGTCCCACAGGTATCAGTTCCATGCCATGTTCTTTTCACTCTTTACACTGCCCCACTGTCACATATAATAAAACGTCATCAAATCAACCATCATTTTTACGCAGATGACTCTCAGATTCAAAGCAGTGTTACTCCTGAAAATCTGCCTTCTCTCCTGACAAATGTGGCCCACTGCTTTGAAGATATTCAAAAGTGGATGACACAGAACAAATTACAGCTAAATGCAGATAAAACCGAAGCCATGCTCGTAGGGACCAAACACAAACTCTCTTCCATTACAAGAGCTTCAATAAAACTCGACAGTACATCAGTACTTCTATCCACTGCTGTGAAGTATCTAGGTGTTCATATCGACAGCACACTCTCTATGCAAAAATTCATCACCCAGACCTGTCAGTCGTGCTACTATCAATTACGGAGTATCGAAAGTACCTGTCCATCGATGCAACAGCAAAACTTGTCACTTTTCTCATTCTTTCACGTCTGGACTATTGCAATTCCTTTTTGTCTGGTCTGCCAGCATCATCTATATACTCCCTTCAACGCATACAAAACTCCGCAACTCGACTAGTTCTCAGAAAGAAAAACTCTGAGCACACTACCCCTATCTTGCGATCTCTCCCCTGGCTGCCTGTGCCACAGAGAGTAAATTATAAGATCAGTACCCTCTATTACAAATGTCTAAAAAAAAAAAGTCCACCCTCCTACCTCTGTGAATGTCTTTACCTGTACACCCCTTCACGTTCCCTCCGCTCTGCTGCAGATGCCTTGTGCCTACGAATACCTAGATTTAACCAATCCATCGTTGGCCGCCGCTCTTTCTCTATTTCGGGTCTA
>CM054144.1:30862706-30865206 GCA_028751875.1 Rapana venosa
TTTAAAAGACCTCAATGCATTATCATTGAAAAACAAACTACATTTTTTTTTTAAAATCATGTTCAAGGTGACCAGACTGATGGTAGAATTGTCAACAATCATTCCGTTTCTCGTGTTTCGGGATAAATTTGTTTAACGAGGATGTCAGTGACCACCCAGATGTATCAAATATGCTTTTGTGACATGGGGATTTTCCCGCAAATATTGATATACGACTTCCTGCTGTCAACCTTTCTTTATTTCTATTTCTGTTATGTTTTAACGATTTTGTTTTTTTTTGGTTTTGTTTCTTTTTGGTCGTTCTGTGAATACGTGAGGTTGTTCATATCTATCTCTGTCTATTGCTGCCTGGCTCTGTATCTTTCTCTCTCTCTCCGTTTTTTTTGTGTCTGCCTGTTTTTCGGTGTCTGTTTACTGTCTGTCTATCTCTCTGTCAGACAAGACGATAAGCCGAGGCCCCGTGAGTAGCATATCTTTAGCGCACGTAAAATAACACCCACGCAAGAAGAGAACTGTCCCTGGTAAATTTTCTAGAAACGAAAAGCCATTCTCGTTGAGAAACAAACACACAAGCAGACAGAATTATTTTTCATCAGCTGGGGGCTGTTCTTATTGTCTCACATTACTCCATGGGGAGAGCTGACTGAATTTCATACAAAGAAACATTTAGCAACTGAAAGCAATATACAATACAAAAGCAAAACAACTTAATACTCTCTCTCTCTCTCTCACTCGCTCGCTCTCTCGCTCTCACTGTATCATCACACTGATGTCATTTCCGTTATGAAATGTTGACCGACTGGGAATTAGCGAGTTATAGTTTCAATAATTCTTGTTCGTCAAATTATCAGACAACAATGGATTATAATTATGTTATATGAGTGAAAAAGCGTTGCGATTGCGTTAAGTGCCTGACAAATCAGACCCAACGCATACGACTTTAGAAAAAGAGAGAATGGTTATGGTTTTAGTCTTTGTTGGGGGAAAAAAGCATGAGGATGGACCAATAAGGTAATAAGACAAAATGGAGGTGACAGGAAGAACAGGAATAAGGAAGAAACAAATAAAGTGAAAGAAAAGAGGAAATTTCTAGCCCCACAATTTCCAGAATGTGGAGATGCTCTTTCGACTCACAGGCCTACTGACATTCCCACGGGGCAGTTTCGTTAATGTTGTTTCTCCTTATTTCTTTGTTCCTTTCTTTCATTCTTTCTTTCTTTCTTTGCTTCTTGCTTGCATGCTTGCTTTCTTGCTTCTTCTTGCTTTCTTTCTTTCTTTCTTTGTTTTGTTCCTTGTTTTCTGCCTTTCTTACCCCCCCCCCCCAGTTTTTCCATTATTTCATGTACTTAATATGATTAACATCTCTACTTTTGTTCTTTGTTCTTTCTGTTTTCCCCCTGACATTCGTTCTTGTTATATTTTATCCTAGCATTCTTGTCTTTCTTCAATACTTTTCCTCTTGATTTTTCGGGGGATGGATGGGTGGGAGGTGGTGGAGGGGTGAGGGGTTACACTTGCCCCCCCCCCCCCCCACACACACACACACCACCAGCCCTCTCCACCTCATGTTTTTATTTAAGTATTTTTAAATTAGAGGGGGTGGTGAAGGGAAGATCTCTGAGTTCTTCAACGTCTCTATTTACTAAACTTGTGTGTCTGATCTTTCAGGCCGCTTTCAGTAAATCACGTGTGATAGCTGGCAAAAAGTGAAGGGGAGGGAGGGAGGGAGGGAGGGAGGAGAGTGGTGGTGCAGACATCGTAAACAAGCAGAGAGGCGGAAGCTGACGTTACTGTGGGGGGGCTGGTGTGGGGGGGCCTCTGGCTGGACATCTCCACCTCGCCAAGACAGACGTTAGGTTCACAGGATAGCGGAACCCATCATTAGTAGTAGTGTTGGTGTAGTGTTGGCTGCTATTGGGTATCTTGTTTGGTGTGGTTTTTGTTTGGGTGTGACGCTATGAGCGTGTGTGTGTGTGTGTGTTGTGTTGTTGTGTGTGTTGTGTGTGTTTTGTGTATGTGAGTGTGTTCTTATGTTTTGGTTCTGTCATCTTCTCTATAGGCCTAACCACCTTTATCTCTGTTAGAAAATGTAGCACGTTGATACTGAGGCTTCCTTTAAAACATTCCTTCTGTCACTGAGAAAAATTAGTAAAACATAGGAAGTGAAGCCGTCTGAACTTCATCGCACATGAAGATTCAGCAACAGACTGGGTCTGGTGTTTTAAACACTAATAATCAAAAGGCGAAATGTAAAGGCAGTGTGATAGTAGAGATCAAGTTTCTATACTTGATGCTTTAGTTGTTTAAACAGAATCAAATTAAATAGATTATTAAAAGGGGTTGGGTAAGGGAGGATATCATAGTTCTTCAACGTCTCTATTTACTAAAACTTGTGGTCTGATCTTTCAGGCCGCTTTCAGTAAATCACGTGTGATGGCTGGCAAGAAGTGAAGGGGAGTGAGGGAGGGAGGGAGGAGAGTGGTGCAGACATCATAAACAA
>CM054144.1:30875206-30882706 GCA_028751875.1 Rapana venosa
TTGCTAAAAAAGGTGTATCGAATCATAAATATTTCATTAAAGCAAAAAAACCTCCAAGGAAATAAAAATAAGGATCTCTATTAATACAGCAAGTGACCAGATTATCATAACATACTGAAAGGTCACGTCTTTCTCTTTCCATACCCCCTGCATTTATGCATATATTTTGAAAAAAATTATGCTCACTATTTTCAAAAAATCTATACAAAAAAATAGGTAAGGTAAAAAGGAGGTAAAGGAGTCCCATAACCT
Source organism: Rapana venosa (assembly GCA_028751875.1). Taxonomy (NCBI): domain Eukaryota; kingdom Metazoa; phylum Mollusca; class Gastropoda; order Neogastropoda; family Muricidae; genus Rapana; species Rapana venosa. The sequence goes on from CM054144.1 coordinate 30,875,459, forward strand.
ATAAGGTCGTAGGAGAGCGAGGCGTCAGAGACCTCAGCTTCTCTAGGGCCAGCATATTGAGGGCGGCGCCCATCTCCTATCCCACTTAACCCTGTTATAGCATGCCTATTGTCAGGATAAGTAGTCCCATTTTAGTAAGGGAACCACAGCTGATGAGTGACTGTGTCCATGGTGTTGGCCATTTTCCTGTCTGCCAGATATTGTTGCAGATTCTTAGTAGGGCGCTGATCATGGCTTCCCCTCCAGCTTGAACCAAATCAGCTGGAATGTTGTCAGCCCCTGCTGACTTCCCCTTTTTCAACGATCTGACTGCTGTTTCCACTTCTTCTCGGAGGATAGGGTGACTGTCTGTGTCTTTGCTTGCGGGTACATTAAGGACTTCCGGATCTCCTGCGGTTCTATAGTTATACAGGTCGGAGCAGTATTCTGTCCATCTGTTCAGAATATCCTGGTCGTCAGTGAGACACTTCCCATTTTTGTCTTGGATTGTTAAACCTTTTCCCCGTTTTGTGCTAGTCAGGTCTTCCACCAGCTGATATGCTTTCTTGCTATTGTTTTTCTTGATGTTCTCTTCAATGTCTTGGCACTGTTCACCGATCCATTTCTCTTTTGCCTCCGTCATGGACTTCCTGATTCTTTTGTTGACTACCCTATATTGTTCTGCTCTTTCTTTTGTTTCATTTTTCTTTTTCTTCAACTCTCTACGCTTGTCGCATAGTTGTAGGATGTTAGGTGTGACCAATGGTTTTTTGACTGGTCGGTGTTTGCCAAGAAGCTCGCTTGCTGTTTCAGTCACTGCTGTATTGAAACTATTCATCAGTGTATCTATGTCTGAGTCTATCACAGTGAGTGCTGCAAACTTCCACCTATCCTTGCTTGAAAAATTTCTACTACCTCTGGGTCCTTCAGCTTCTCGAGGTCAACTCATCAACACCATCCCCAAGAAAGGAAATCTACAACAATGCCATAATTACCGCACAATCAGCCTCATATGCCACCCAAGCAAGGTCATGCTGCAGATAATATTGAATAGACTGAAGCCACAAGCAGAGACCATCATTGCTAAGGAACAAGCAGGTTTCAGAGCAGGGCGCAGCACAACAGAACAGATATTCAACCTCAGAATACCATGTGAGCGGTACCTTCAACATCAACAAGACCTTTACCATGTATTTATCGATTTTAAGAAGGCATTTGACAAGGTGTGGCATGCAGTTTTGTGGGCAACCATAAATTTGTACAGCATCAATGCAAACCTGATCAGAGTCATCAAACAGCTGTACAGCGAGGCCACCAGTGCAGTGTACTACAACAACAACATTGGAGAATGGTTTCGAACAACAGTTGGAGTAAGGCAGGGCTGTCTACTCTCACCCACTCTTTTCAACATCTTCCTTGAGAGAATCATGGCTGATGCACTGGAACATCATGAAGGATCAGTCAGGATTGGTGGCAGAACGATCACAAACCTCCGCTTCGGAGATGACATTGATGGAATAGCAGGATCAGAAAAAAGAGCTTGTCAGCCTAACAGAACACTTGAATAAGGCCTCCAAAACATACGGCATGGAAATCAGTGCAGAGAAGACCAAACTGATGACTAATAACACCAACGGCATTAGCACTGATGTCAGGGTTAATGACCAGAAGCTGGAAACAGTTCAAAGCTTCAAGTACCTGGGAGCCATTGTATCCGACCAGGGATCCAAGCCAGAAGTAGTATGCAGGACTGCACAGACAATAACAGCACTGTCAAAACTAAACACCATCTGGAGAGATAAAAAAGTCTCACTTATCTCCAAGATCAGACTAATGCGCTCCCTTGTCGTACCCATATTTCTGTATGCCTGTGAATCATGGCCCTGAGTGCAGATTTGGAGAGAAGAGTACAGGCGGTGGAGATGAGATGCTTTCGGAGACTCCTTGGCATCTCCTATAAAGACCACATAAGCAACGAAAGCGTGCATAACAGAATCCAGCAAGCCATTGGACCCTATGAGAACATTCTAACGATCGTGAAAAAGCGTAAACTTAAATGGTATGGGCATATCACAAGATCCAAGGACTTGCAAAAACAATTTTACAAGGCACTGTCCAAGGAGGAAGAAGAAGAGGCAGACCAAGGAAGAGCTGGGAGGATAACATCAGCGAATGGACAGGCCTAGAACTCAACAAAACCCTGAGAAAGGCAGAACAGAGAGAGGAATGGAGGGAACTGGTTGTTGAGTCTTTGAGGGTGCCCCCACGGTCGTCAGACTACGGGACAGATAGATAGATAGAACCACAGTTATTCTCAGCATCAAATTCAGTCTATAGAAAAAGCTTTCGTATTTACGAATATTTTATGTCACAGAATCTTTCGCTAATATACATACCACAAAGTGGAAAATATCCCCTTCGTTATTCTTTTTTGTACCGAAGCATTACTTTTATCGAGTTTTTTTTATATTCATTATGCAAGTAATATGTCATTGATTATACAGATGTTCCTGTGTGGTTGTGTGTGTTTGGGTGTGTGTGTATGTGTGTGTGTGTGTGCTCACGCGCGTGCGTGCGTGTGTGTGTGTGCGCGCGTGCGTGCGTGCGTGTGTGTGTGTGTGTGTGTTTGTGTGTGTGTGCTCGTACACGTTCAGAGTTCTCTCTGTCTGTCTGCCTTTCTGTCTCTCTTTCTCTGTCTACCCCCCCCCTCTCTCTCTCTCTCTCTCTCTCTCTCTCGCTCTCTCTGACTCTCTCGCTCTCTCTCTCTCGCTCTCTCCCTCTTTCTTTCTCTCTCTCTCTCTCTCTCTCTTCTTTCTCTCTCTCTCTCTCTCTCTCTCTCTCGCTCTCTCTCTCTCTCCCTCTCTCTCTCTCTCTCTCTCTCTCTCTCTCTCTCTCTCTCTCTCTCTCTCTCTCCCTCTCTCTCTCCGTGACCCCGACAAACATATGGATGGAAGAAGAAGACCCAGAGGGAACAGCAATGCAATGACAAGGACATAAAAGATTCAAGGGACAGTCTAAAAAATCAGACCCTTCCCTCCCTTCATTTCCGATGGCGGATGTCCCTACAAGATATCATTGAAGCTAACCCAAAAAAAATTCGTGATAGAAAAGAATAAATGGAAAATGACAAGCAGTTAAATGATTCTACATATTCATATTATATGCCCTTTATATCGATGTTGAGAAGAAAAAAAACACCCAGTGATAATAGTGATTGGATGAAAAATCAGGAAGGAACAATTGAAAATTAATGATTTGGTTGTTGATATCGTTGTAACAGTAATGATATTAAGGTATAATTTTATGAAGATGCAGTTTCTGAATAAGCTAGAGAGACATCGTGGTTTTTTGGTGTGGTTTTTTTTTCTCCGCTGTATGAGTGAGCGTGTGCGTGCGCGTGCGCCGTGTGCATATGTGTTTTGGGGAAAGAATGAGAGGGGAAGAGGAGAGAGAGTGAGAGAGGCATATAGAGAGAATGACAGGCAGACACGCATAGACACACATAGACACACACACACACACACACACGCGCGCGCGCGCGCGCGCGCGCGCGCGCGTACCATAAAGGCCTGTTGAAATCATATTCGTCTGTTGCGTGCAACAGCTTTTTTGTTTTGTTTCTCGGTTAATATTTTTCCTTAATGATATCTTGTAAATATGTCAGCCATCGGAAATTAAGGAAACCGTTATTTTGTTTTATTATTATTCTCCTCTCTCTCTCTCTCTCTCTCTCTCTCTCTCTCTCTCTCTCTCTCTCTCTCTCTCTCTCTCTCTCTCTCTCTCTCTCTCTCTCTCTCTCTCTCTCTCTCTCTCTCTCTCGCTTTCGCCCTCTCCCTCTCTCTCTGTCTCTGTCTCTCTCTCTCTCTCTCTCTCTCTCTCTCTCTCTCACACACACACACACACACACACACACACACACACACACACACACGCGTGCGCATTCTTCCCTTCCTCTTTCAATATTTGTTTGCTTTAATTGTTTTTTATTCTTCTATCATTGCTTTATATTTTGCCTGTAGAAAGCTTCTGTCTGAAATAAAGAGAATACGATACAAAAAAGGCACTTACGGGGGATTAAAATCATTATAAAAAGACAAGTGAATCCCCAGCCTTGTGGCTGAAATCTCATTGGAACTGTAGGTAAAACAACAGTAATAATAAAGGCATAGGGCATCAGAGCATAGTCTGCCTCATAAGACAGCTGTTCCTGCATTAAAGATATATTTTTGGGTAAAATATGCCACAGCTATAATTGCCGTAACCGTTTTAGCAGCAGCATCAGTAGCAGTAGTAACAAGATCATCAGCAACAGCGACAAAAATGTAGCAATAGTAGCATTTGCTGTTGTTGTTAGTGTATTGGTAGTCGTAGTAGTAGTAGCAGCAGCAGCAGCATCAGTAGTAGTAGTAGTAGTAGTAGTAGTAGTAGTAGTAGTAGTAATAGTAGTAGTAGTAGTAGTAGTAATAGTAGTAGTAGTAGTAGTAGTAGTAGTAGTAGTAGTGGTTAGTGGTGGTGGTGCAGTGGTGGTAGTAGTAGTAGCAGTTAGTAGTAGGAGCAGTAGTAGTAGTAGTAGTAGTTAGTAGTAGTAGTAGTAGTAGTTAGTAGCAGTAGTAGTAGTAGCTAGTAGTAGTAGTAGTAGTAGAAGTAGTTAGTAGTAGTTGTAGTAGTAATAGTGGTAGTAGTACTGGTAGTAGTAGTAAGAGGAGGAGTGGTAGTGGTAGTGTTAGTATAGTAGTAGTAGTAGTAGTAGTAGTAGTAGTAGTAGTAGTAGTAGAAGAAGTAGTAGTAGTAGTAGAAGAAGAAGTAGTAGTAGTAGTAGTAGTAGTAGTAGTAGTAGTAGTAGTAGTAGTAGTAGTAGTAGTAGTAGTAGTAGTAGTAGTAGTAGTAGCAGTAGTAGTCACCGTTATTATTATCAGTGTTCACAACGCTCTACAAATCATTCTCGTTACCATCATTATCAACATTGGTGAATTCACACACACACACACACACGCACACACACACACACGCACACGCCACATACGCACACACACGCGCGCGCACACACACCCCACACACACACACACACACACACACACACACACACACACACACACACACACCGCAACACAACACAACACAACCTAATAAACAACCAAACAAAAAATATCAACCAAGTGATGTCGCAATGAAAACCGAATAATATCATCTAAAATCTCTGTACCGCATGTCGGGTGTTGTTTCTTGCTCACTATGAAGATTTTGGTTGTCATGACATGGTGTATAGATGTCAAGCATCGGAAATGAAAGGAGGCATGGTTTGGATTTCTCCTCTTTATCTCAAACGTTCATATCTTTATTTTTTGTCATTCTCCTCACATTATACATGGCCTCTTTACCTTGCATGTCTATGAAAATACAAAAAACGAAGAAAGGAATTGTTTTATTAAGAGAATGATTTACTAGTAGAGACTTTTTTTGTTCTGCTAGCTACTCCCCCAAAAATAAACCTAAACATATATAATAAAAACAAAATCTAAGTAGAATAAATCACGATTGCGTAAAAATCCATCTTGACAAAGACATGGAAAATTGTTTCTGAAAATAAAGCTAAAGAAGTAGACAAGACAGACGGAAATAAAGAACAGAGGAAAGTCAAAGATGATATTTTTTGAATTGGCTTTTATGAATCAGTCCGTCATCCGTGCACACGACATGGCCGAGCTTGCGCCTACGTCTCTGTTTCAGCAGCGTGTACATAACAATTTTAATAATAATAAAAATGTATGGAATTTATATAGCGCTGAATCTTGTAAAGCAACAAATCAAAGCGCTCTTTTTTTATATCGAGGACAATGGAATAAGTACTCATGTGCTTTTTTTTTTTACACCCAGTCCCCGTGTGTATGCGATTTTTTGTAAATTTTGTCAACTGTTCCCATCGGCACACATTGGCCTACTCTTTCGAAAAGCGGAACAGGATTTAATGTGTGCGCAAGATGTTCTGCATGCGTTCGCACACAGGGTCTCGGTTTATAGTCTCATCCGAAGGACTACATGCTGGTGCATCCCATCTCTTTCTAGAACAGTGTTATTTGGGACCTTGTCCTTCCAGGTGATGTTCAGGATGCGTCGGAGGCAATGCATGTGACAAGCATCGAGCTTTCGTTCTTGTTGGGCACGCAAAGTCCAGGACTCGCTGCCATGCAGGAGTCAAAGGATGCAAGTGCCTTTAGGTTTTGTAATAAAATTCGAGCTACTCTTTCAAATCACACAAACTCCAGCAAGAGTGTTTAGGTAAGAATTTTTGAACGTCGTCAAACCCATGGTATTTCCAACCACGGTTGCTAATGTTACCAACTACAAAAAAAACACTGTTCGTGTTCATTCCGCTAGTCACTAAATCCCTCTGGTAACTCTAAAGCAAGTACTATACAGCTTGGAAAAAAAAAGCAGACTGGAGTGCCAGACAATCGTCGTCCAGACATTCTAAAAAACCACTGAATTAGAATCAGGATCAGATTGTTGTTTGTGGATATGGGATGTTCTTAAAAGGAAGAGAAAGGCCAGTGTGGCACGATAGCGAGCCCACTGTGTGTGTGTGTGTGTGTGTGTGTGTGTGTGTGTGTGTGTGTGTGGTGTGTTGTGTGTGGTGCATGTGTGTGTGTGTGTGTGTTGTGTATGTCAGTGTTTGTGTGTGTGTCTGTGTGTGTTTGTGTGTTTGTGTGTGTTGTGTGTTGTGTGTGTATGTCTGAGTGTGTGTGTGTGTGTGTGTGTGTGTGTGTGTTGTGTGTGGTGGTGTGTGTGTGTGTGTGTGTGTGCGTGTGTTCGGCACTGGAATCTTTTGATCTCCCACTGTCAGTGAAGTAGGTCAGAAATCCGTTTGAGACTTGTTTTTCTCGTCTGCTTTTCGGAGTGTTTATTCATGTCTTTAGTTTCTTGAGTGATAAATTACTTTTTTGTGGTTGGCTTTTTCTTTCCTAAAAGTTTTTAAGAATCAATGTGTGATGTTTGCAATTATGTGGTTATATAATAATATATATATATATATATATATATATATATATATATATAAATATATATATATATATATATATATATATATGTTAAAGTATTGTTTCTAAGAATGAACGTGTGATGTTTGCACTTAGATTTTTGCTTATCTATGTTGCAGTATTGTTTACCACGTTTCTGTACGTCATTGCGTTTGATTACTTTGAGGAATGTGCTACTTTTCTTACACTGTGTTTTACCTTTAGTTAAGATATAAAGCATGGGGTCGATTTTGTT
>CM054144.1:30895206-30952706 GCA_028751875.1 Rapana venosa
GTACTGGGGCTGGGTCCCTTTGGTTTTTTTCCGATTTAGATACACAGAGTACGTAAATGTATGTTATGATGTTGTTAGTATCTGAAAGAACAATCATTAAGGGGGCTTTGGGGTCTACCGCGACCTCAGCAATGTATACAACATACACTTTCACAAAAAGAGAGTACAGCGTGTATATGAGTACTAGCGTCCAAGCTCAGGGAATTCTCTCTTTCAGAGAGAGAGAGAGAGAGAGAGGAGAGAGAGAGAGAGAGAGAGAGAGAGAGAGAGAGAGAGACACAGAGAGAGACAGAGAGAGAGAAACAGAGACAGAGAGATACAGAGAGAGACAGAGAGAGAGACAGAGAAAGACGTAGAGAGAGAGGCAAAGAGAGAGACAGAGACAGAGAGAGACAGAAAGAGAGTGAGAGACAGACAGACAGACAGAGAGACAGATAGACAGAGAGAGAGAGAGATTACCAGTCAGAATTCTGACTGACTCGCCAAGGAAGACTAAGACTTTGACACGTTGCTGACGACGTAAACGACCGCAGATAAGGAGACTCCTGAGGACCTCCATAATCCCAGCGCTGCTACCGTGACACCAGGCCGTGTGCTGTGCTCGCTGTATAGACGGGAACCTGATCCCGAGGGGAGCTACTACTGTTGTTAAGCTGTGGTTCTGATCTCACATTCTTACCCGTGGTTTGCTCCGTACATGGGAGATTACCCCTGTTCTAGGCTAGCCTCAGCTCCATCACATACATACATGATAAAGAAATGATTTTCTTTCTCAATTATAAAGAAGAACAGAGTTATTGAACTTCGAGTCAGTGACAGGCTACCCATCAAATGGCTATATTGAAATCACACGTACATGTTTAGGGTTGTGATGTTCCCATAAAGTAGCAGGTCGTGGGGAGAGGATGGCGGGGGTGGGGGGGGGGGGGTGGACAAGGAAGGCGTCAGAGACCTCACTTCTCTAGGGGCCAGCATAATGAGGGCGGCATACATGTTTAGAAATGTAAAAAAAACTTATCAAAGGAGGAATGTTTCCACGCTGTTTATAATTTGCTTCATTTTAGGGGGATCCAAGAGTAGTATCAAATGGCTTGTCCCTTAACTCCCTAGGGATTTGTTAGGGCAATGGACTGATGGTGGGTTGTTTTTTTTGTTAAGTTGAACCTGAAGGTCGGTGTGCCTCTCCAGGCATTTAGGGTGTGTTGTTGTTGTTGTTGTTGTTGTTGTTGTTGTTGTTGTTGTTGTTGTTGAGTGTTGAGGTTGCTGACCATGCCGGTAGTCAAAGCTAGCCTAGTCTTCTGTCAATGGTATGACTATTGGGCTTCTGGAAATTGTCACAACCCGCTCTGTGAAAGATTTAGGTAGCTTCTTTATTTTTATCTATTTGTGTCTTTTTATGCCGAGGATAATTGAATAATCACTCATGTGCTTTTTTCATTCAGTTTCCGTGTGTATCCATTCTTTAAAATGGATTGTATCCATTTTTTCACCCCCTGTTTGTGTCTGGCCTGTTCTAATGTGTTTTAGTATCGTTGTTTCATCTAAAGGCACATTTTATCTGTTTGTTGTGTCAGGGTGTAGAAGTTGTACCAGAAGTGTTGCTGCTGTGTTGATGCTTTAAAAATACTATATAAAACTCATTGAAAGAAAATAGAACTGGTTAAGACCATGAAATACCTTTCTTTGATATTATTGCGCTAGAATATATTATAATATTGTTCGAAAATCTCTATCTATCTATCTGTTCCGTAGTCTGACGACCGTGGGGGCACCCTCAAAGACTCAACAACCAGTTCCCTCCATTCCTCTCTCTGTTCTGCCTTTCTCAGGGTTTTGTTGAGTTCTAGGCCTGTCCATTCGCTGATGTTATCCTCCCAGCTCTTCCTTGGTCTGCCTCTTCTTCTCCCTCCTTGGACAGTGCCTTGTAAAATTGTCTTTGCAAGTCCTTTGGATCTTGTGACATGCCCATACCATTTAAGTTTACGCTTTTTCACGATCGTTAGAAGGTTCTCATAGGGTCCAATGGTTTGCTGGATTCTGTTATGCACGCTTTCGTTGCTTATGTGGTCTTTGTAGGAGATGCCAAGGAGTCTCCGAAAGCATCTCATCTCCACCGCCTGTACTCTTCTCTCCAAATCTGCAGTCAGGGTCCGTGATTCACAGGCATACAAAAATATGGATATGACAAGGGAGCGCATTAGTCTGATCTTGGAGATAAGTGAGATCTTTTTATCTCTCCAGATGGTGTTTAGTTTTGACAGTGCTGTTATTGTCTGTGCAGTCCTGCATACTACTTCTGGCTTGGATCCCTGGTCTGATACAATGGCTCTCATGTATTTGAGGCTTTGAAATATTTCCATATTCTGGTCATTAACCCTTATATCAATGCTAATGCCCTTGGTGTTATTAGTCATCAGTTTGGTCTTCTCTGCACTGATTTCCATGCCGTATGTTTTGGAGGTCTTATTCAGATGTTCTGTTAGGCTGGCAAGCTCTTTTTCTGATCCTGCTATTCCATCAATGTCATCTGCGAAGCGGAGGTTTGTGATCGTTCTGCCACCAATGCTGACTGATCCTTCATGATGTTCCAGTGCACCAGCCATGATTCTCTCAAGGAAGATGTTGAAAAGAGTGGGTGAGAGTAGAAAGCCCTGCCTTACTCCAACTGTTGCTCGAAACCATTCTCCAATGTTGTTGTTGTAGTACACTGCACTGGTGGCCTCGCTGTACAGGAGGGGGAATACTGTGGTTTAAATTCGTATGCCCACTAGCGGTTTTTACTTATGATTCCTTGATTGTTTGGTTTTTTTTAAAACATTTTGTTATTTTCCTTGTTACCAAAGGAATAGCAACGATTAAATTAAATGAAGATGAACATTTGAATTTGAACTAGAAATCGGTAGAAGAAACAACGCATATGTATTTATACATAAAGACAAACGGTTTCTTTCAATGATGCCTATTTTACCGATAGTGCTTAAGCCATAATTGTAATGACATAACAAACTTTGTCTTAATACAATCATAGTGGATTGCAAACAATGATTTTTTATTTTGCCATCTTAAGATAGTTATTCACCTTTTTTTTTAACTTATAATTTCGGGGCTATGACATAGTTTCCTGACGGACAAGGCTCAAAGCCAAATGAACTAAACTTGCCAATGTTAAACACTTGTTTAAAACTTAGTCTTCCCTCCACTGTCCATATTTCTTAATAAAACCAGGGAGGGTTGCCTCTTTGGGAGCAAAGGGAAACTGTCAGACAGTGGCTTTGAATAATGCATGGCTCACTCGAAACAATAACTTTGGTGGAGCTCAAAATAGTTTGTGAAAAAGCCAATAAAGGAGGATTTTAAAATATCCTGTACTGTATGCCCTATTCCAAGACTACTGCCAATTGTGATGCAAAGGGTTTCTTCCTCTCATTTGTGCGGATGTTATAACAAATCAAATGGCAGCTGCAAAGTTACAGAGGAAAGCATTTAGTATAGGGTGGTTTGGGATAACTGTTGAAGTGATTAGAGGAATGTCCTTTCCTAGGTAAGCACAGTGGGGTTAAGAGACCAAAAGTAGCGTGTGCATCCCGATCATTGGCACCCAAGTGAGGCATGTATTAGCTAACAGACAAGACACAGAACAGTTGCACACAGGTTAAGAAGTCCTATTCAGTCTTCTTTCAACAGTTCGAAGATCTGTGATTTTGTTGGTTATGTTTTGTCCAAAATAGCATCTCTCTCTCTCTCTCTCTCTCTCTCTCTCTCTCTCTCTCTCTCTCTCTCTCTCTCTCTCTCTCTCTCTCTCTCTCTCGCGCGCGCGCGCGCGCGCGCGCGCGTGCGCGCACTCTTCGGATGTATTTCATACACATTGATTAAATAGAAGGCAGACAAAGAGAAAGAAGAGAAAACTGGAGGCAAATATAGCATTAATAAACCAATGTAGGGGCACACACTGACATAAACAAGACAAATAAATGGAATGAGAGAGTGAACAAAGGTGAAAACGAGAGACAAACAAAAACCATAAAATAAAACATAATCTTCCCATTTCCACATGCCCCTTGTGACATAAATTTCAACACGCATAACTCAATTCTCAGTATAACACACTATTTTTTTTTTTTGTCTTTAAAACCTGAAACACTGCATTGCAATAGTTGTTTGTCAGTAGGCATACAACCTATAGTCTGTTTCTGTTTTCATTTGATCTGTTTATCATATGCATCGTGTTTTACGTCGTACAGTGCAGCCGAGGGACATTTTTCCATGTGTAACTTGAAAATAAAGGTAGTATCTCCTACCTTGTACCTAACTGCCCAAACACAGTGTGAGTCTACTGGCTCTCAAAACACAAAGCAGTTCAATAACGAAAGGTTTCTGTTTTACACTATTTTTTTTCCTTTTAGTCAGGAACAAACTTACTTTGGTTTGTTTTGTGTTCCTAGTCTTTTTCTCTAAAAAAGCACCCTTATTAAAACCAATAAGGAAAAATTAAAGATAACACTTTTTTTTTGTCAAGTGACTAAATGTCCTTGTAAGGACACGCAACAGAAAGCACGTGAGTTCCCCAGACATGCGCAGAAAGTGTCTAAAGGAGACAAACGGCACTATTTCCAACACTGAGAGTTCAACAGTAATTCGAAACAGGTGGACAGCTTGACAGACAGAATGAGGGCAGAGGAGATTTCTGCCGCCTCTGTAAAGGCAAGTGTCCGATGAATAGGTGAATGGGAGTCCTCTTGTAACTGTGTCTAAAAAAGACACCACAACAAAAGGAGTAAGAGGGCCAAGGGAGGGAGGCTCTCTTCCGTTTATTATTCCCTTAATGAAGAAACGCAGACATGCTACTGCAAAGTCAAACTGCGCAGAGTGAAAGAAGCTTTAACTCAATAGGAGTGAGTGTCTGGGCTCTCTAGTTTTGCACAACTGGTTTTCAGTAGACTGCTTCACTCTGTGTGTCTGACAATGTGTACATCTGTACGTCTTGGTCTGTGTTTTCTTTTCTCTTCTTCTCTTGCCCTCTGCCTCTCTGTCTCCATCTCCATCTGTCTGTCTGTTTCTCTCCTCTCTTTCTCTCTCACATCCTGTCTCTCTATCTCTCAGTCTGTTTGTGTGTGTGTGCGTATGTGCGTGTGTGTACGTGTGCGTGGTCTGCGTATCTGTCGATGTATGCATGAGTATGTATGTGTGCGTGTAAGATGCACGTGCATATTGATGCATGTGTGAGCGTGCGTTGGTATATGTGTGTGTGCATGTGTCTGCATGTGTGTTTTTGTAAGTGTGTCCGTGCGTATTTGTATGTCCTTAACCTGATCAGAAACGATAAAAACGTATAGGCACAATATACAGTTGCATAAGCTACTCGAATAGTTGCTTCTAACATATTTCTTTTCTATCTCTGTCCGATCACTACTAACATTTCCCAGCACATATTTTGACTAAGTATCGTTTGCATATCCATGACATTAACTCTTATGTGCACATGATAATCATCAAAAAGGTTTCTTTTGCAAGATGATACCTATCATGTTTGTGTTGTAATAATGAATTGTCAAACACTGCATTGTGTGCACACATGAAGTTCGCGGATGTGCGCGATATAAGTGATTTCGTTCTGCCAATGTAACAATGTAAGAGATTGGATATGCTTGAGCATGCATGTGTGTATGTGTTTTGTGTTTGAGCGTGCGTGTGTGTGCCTCTGTGCGCGTGCATGCGTTCGTTTTCCTGTGTGTGTGAATTGTATGCGTGTAGTAAAGAGGCTAGTGAGCTATGTAATTTAATAACAAAACGATGCGCCCTACTTTCTGCCTAGAATATTATGGTTTATGGCCATAGGTGTCTGAGTATGCAAATGACCCAGAAATTTGCAAACTAGCAAGGGACTGGTAAGTGCATTTTTCTGTCCATGGACCCATTGTAGACACCTAGTTTGACCACTTTCACTTCAAAAGACCCTTGCGATTACGAACTATAAGTATTCCTTTCAACATTATGTAAAGGGAGTGTCTGGAAACCACGCAAGTACCTTTTCCCTGTTTTCTTACTCATGGGTTGTCAAGAAATCCTTTATTCCCCCCCCCCTCCACACATGCACTTACACACTTACACACTCACACACAAAATCAAACAGCAACAAAGGCGTTGTCCCAGGAAAGGTTCTGCAAAAAATCTAGTATTATAAGGAAATAAATACAGTTGCAAACCGGAAAAGAAAAAAATAATAAGTGACACTGCTCTTGTGGCGACGCGCTCTTCCCGGGGAGAGCAACCCGAATTCCATGCAGAGAAATCTGCCGAGACTAAAAAGTGGTATACAATACAATACGATACAACACAACACGCACACGCACATCCACCCCTACCTACAACTCCCCAACCCTGCCCCTACACACACACCACATACAGACACATTATCCAAGATTATCCAATGCCAAACATATCTCATCAAGACATTGTAGAGCTGCATGAAACAAACATAAAAGTAACAACAACAAACTCTGGTTTCTCTTCATATAACAAGAAAATATTTTGCTTTTTACAACAACAACAAAGTCACAAGTGCAAAGGCTCTAACTAAATCAAGGCAGTACTCGATCATAGCATCAACACAAGGCAGTCACCACCGCCACACATAATGTTTGATCAATGACTACGCACTGGCATGTGACCCGTTTTACTAAAGTGGGCTGTTAGAGAGGCAGGAACGGTGACAAGGCGTTCATATAATAACACGGATATAAGAGCGACCCAGGTACCAGCGTTGAGGTGTTTGAAACACATTATGATCAGGAAACACAAGAGCAAACAGAGTGGAAGAAGAGAGCTACTTAGTGCAGACAATATTTATTTGTGGGTTTTGGGTTTTTTTATTTCGATGAGCCAAACGAACTAGAGTATACTTTGCAATACAGGTTTGGAAGACGAATTACAAACTTAGACAAGAATTACAAATAGGAGTCGAAAGTAGTAGCAGGGATGATGGTAGTAATAGTAGTAGCAGCAGCAGCAGCAGCAGCAGCAGTAGAGGTAGTAGTAGTAGTAGTAGCAGCAGCAGCAGCAGCAGCAGCAGCAGTAATGAGAAGAGGAGGAGGAGGATGCCTATAAGAACATATGGCAAATATTGCAAAGAAAAACAAACTGTGAATACTTATGTTGTGATTAGACAGTATCTCTAAAGTCACAATATACGTAATATATCGCCATTATTTTGTGAACTTGAGACCTCCTGGGAAAAAAAAGGAAATATTATAGAGAACTTTTTGAGGTTTTGTCATCTGTGGTTTTTCAGAACAGGTTGAATTAAAAGTAAACAGGATATATATTTCATGTTTACATGTTTGAATGTTACTTTATCTGTCTGGCTGTCCGTGTGTCTGTCTATATATCTCTCTGTGCAAAATTACATGTTATATCAATATTATTTCTAGAAAACAAAAAGTTCCTACATGCATACTGTCAATCTTCACAGATTTTTAATGTTCTAAATGTTCTTAATGAAGACAAAAATGCTACTTTATATAAAAAAAATAGTAAAGAACAAAGCATATCTAAAACATGGTTCTCGAATAAACACTTTCCCAAAAAAACTTTCCGTCTGTAACTTGACAGAATACACCAACATGGACACAGAAAAGAAAATGAAGACAAAAGATCCCTTAGCACGCACAGACAGTAAATAAGGGAGACTACTAACTTTACAGACAACACTGAGATTTCAATGTGACTGGAGACAGACACAAAAGCCATCAGACAGTTTGACAGAGAAAAGGAGGGCAGAAGAGACGTTCCACTCCTCTATAGGGGCAAGAGTCAGGTGAGTGGCGATCGGGTGGACATCTCCACTTGTGACCCTGAGGAAAGGAGAATAGGGTGTCTAGGAAAGAGAGACCTTATTCTGTTTGTTAGTTCCTTAGTGACAAACCAGACGTGCATCTGGAAAGTCAACTGCGCAGAGTGAAAGAAGTCTTGATTCACTTGAGGTTTTGGTGTTTGAGGAATTGTAGAATGTGTTGAATTAAGGAGGACACTATGTCTGTCTGATCTGTTTTGCCATGTCCATATAAATGTGTGTATATCTGTCTGATTATTTTCTGCCTGTCTGTCTGTCTGTCTGCCTGTCTGTCTCTCTTTCTTTCTGCCTGTATGTCTCTCCGTCTTTCTCTCTGTCCTCTCTCTCTCTCTGTCTCTGTCTCTCTGTCTCTCTGTCTCTCTCTCTCTCTCTCTTATCTAGACATTATAGTGATGTTCATTCTAGAACATTTTTTCTTACGTTCATATGTTTAGTCTAGGTTAAAAAGGATGCTGCATCTTTTAAAGAGTTCAAAAAAATAACTCTAAAGCACATTTCTCAAATAATGTATTTTTTTCAAAACTTTCGGTCTATAACTTGACCGAATATGCCAACATGGACACAGAACCGAAAATGAAGACAAAAGATCCCTTAGCATGCACAGATAGTGAATAAGGAAGACTACTAACTCTGCAGACAACACTGAGATTTCAATGTGACTGGAGACAGACACAAAGCCAGCAGACAGTTTGACAGAGAAAAGGAGGGCAGAAGAGACGTTCCACTCCTCCATAAGGGCAAGAGTCAGGTGAGTGGTGATCGGGTGGACATGTCTACTTGTGTCCATGAGGAAATAAAAATAGGTTGTATAGGGGAGAGAGATCTTTTTCCTTTTGTCAGTGCCTTAGTGACAAACCAGACGTGCATCTGGAAAGTCAACTGCGCAGAGTTAAAGAACTCCTGATTCAATTGAGGTTTTGTGGAGATTTAGTTGAATTTACAACTGGGCACATTGTTCTCTCTCTCTCTCTCTCTCTCTCTCTCTCTCTCTCTCTCTCTCTCTCTCTCTCTCTCTCTCTCTCTCTCTCTCTCTCTCTCCTCCTCTCTCTCTCTCTCTCTCTCTCTCTCTCTGTCTGTCTGTCTGTCTGTCTGTCTGCCTCCCTTTTCTGTGTATTTCTTTCACTTATTCTGTCTGTATCTCTGTATGTCTCTGTCTATGCGCTTGTCGCTGTCTGTCTGTCTCCCTATCTCTCTTTGTGCAAAATGAAATATTGATTAGCATATATGCCAGGAAAAAAGTGATGTAGGCGTATGCCTGTAAACTTCATAGACTATTTTAGGTCATATTATGTTCTCAACAGACAAAACACCATGAACGTTTGTTCAAAACCTTAACACACACAAAAATACAACCAAACCAAGTGTAAGATCATGCTAAACGTTCAAAAAGACATCGTATAAACAAAATAGCCAATACGGACAGAGAACGACACACAAAAGTAAGCAAGATCCCTCGACATGCGAAGTAAGTGCGAAAGGGAGACTACTACCAGCTTTTTGAAGACGACACTCAGATTTCAATGTGACTGGAAACAGATACAAAAGCCAGCAGACAGACAGCCCCACAGACATCAGGAGAAAGAAGAGATGCCCTGCTTCCCTGTTAGGGGCTAAGATCAGGTGAGTAGGTGATTGGGTAGACGTCTCTCCTTGTGTCCACTGACAAAAGCAGATCACAGTGTCTGCAGGAGGGAGGCTGTGTTCTCTTTATGAGTCCCTCAGCGACAAAGCAGACTCGCATCTGCAAAGTTAACTGCGCGGTGTGTAAGAAGTTTTGACTCAAGATGGCGGTTTTGCGGTTTGAGATGTTGGGCAGGTAGGTTTAAGTTTAAAAAGTAAAATTACTTGCCTTGTGTGTTTGCCTGCCTGTCTGTTTGTCTGTCTGTGTCTGTGTCTGTCTGCCTGTTTGACTGCTTGTTTAATCTACGTGTTTCTTTTCTTAGTTACTGTATTCTGGTATATATGCATATACACACACGCACGCACGCACGTAGGCTTACACACACGCGCGCGTGCGCGCACACACAAACACACACATACACACACGTGTGTGTTTGTCCGTGATACATGTATGCTAACCTTTTGTGTTTTTCTTGGGGCTTAAGGTTGTGTATGGTTCTGTGTTTAGATGTTTCAGATTTCTTGCCATGCATACACAAGTGTGAAAATAGTCGTACTCACGCAAGTAAAGTATTGCTTCAACTGGCGTCCCATCAAATGATTTTTGCAAATGCATTTTTTTACCAACATACTGTTACGTGATGTCACACAAAACTCCCAGTAAAGATGTTTTCCATAATATATTATCTTAAAATTGAAGGTATCATTTCTTGTAACACATTTAAAAACAAGTAAAAGAAGACAATGGGCTTAACTGATGTTACCTATAAATTCCCAACATATTTTTTCTAGAAGAAATTCAAATAAAACAATAAGACCTTGCTTCTTACAAATTTCTTTTCTAACTGTCTTTGTCATCGAAGAACAAAAAACTCCACTATATTATTCAAATACACAGGCACGGCATATTCATGACCTTAACTTCTGCATAATGAGTGACAATGTTGTGTACACTTTCTCACGCCCACATCTGCAGATGTATGTATGTATATATACATGTATACACAAACAGGTGTGTGCATTATCTCTCTGTCAGCTTTAGCAGAAATATGCTTTCGTTTGGTTGATTTCACATGAATTGCGCTTGATCACACTTTCTTTTGTTTAAGATAGAGAACGAGTAGTCGTAGCACTAGTAGTAGTAGTAGTAGTAGTAGTAGTAGTAGTAGTAGTAGTAGTAGTAGTAGGTAGTAGTAGTAGTAGTAGCAGCAGCAGCAGCAGCAGCATAAGAAGCAATAGTAGTAATAATAGTAGTAGTGATAGCAGCAGCAGGTATAGTAGTAGCAGTAGCAGCAGCAGCAGCAGCAGCAGCAGCAGAGGCAGCGGAAACAACAGCAGTAATAATTGTGATAGTAGAAGTAGTAGCAGTAGTAATAGTAGTAGTAGTAGTAGTAGTAGTAGTAGTAGTAGTAGAAGTAGTAGTAGTAGTAGTAGTAGTAATAGTAGTAGTAGTAGCAGCAGCAGAGGCAGCAGAAACAACAGTAGCTTACAATTGTGATAGTAGAAGTAGTAGTAGTAGTAGTAGTAGTAGTAGTAGTAGTAGTAGTAGTAGTAGTAGTAGTAGTAGTAGTAGTAGTAGAAGTAGTAGTAGTAGCAGCAGCAGCAGTAGTATCAGTAGAAGTATAAGTAGAAGTAGTAGTAGTTTTTGTTGTTACTGTATTTTGTGTTATTACTGTTGTTGCTATAATAGTACTAACAATAATAGATGGAGCAGAAGTAGCAGCACCAGTACCACCAGCAGCAGTGTAATAAGTCGCGAGGGCAGAGAGAGTAGACTTGGAGTTAAGAGATACATGCAACCCACACCCTGCTTGTCTGTCTGTCTAATCGTCAATCTCTGTTTCTGTCTCTTTGTCTCTCTCTGTCTCCGTCTCTATCTGTCTGTCTGTTTCTATCTATCTGTCTCTCTTTGTCTCTCTATGTCTCTCTCTGTTTCTGTCTGTCTGTCTCTCTGTTCTCTCTCTCACTCACTCTCTCTCACTCTATCTCTCTCCCCCGTATTTTGTATTTTCTTCTCCGAATTAATCTGTCTTGCTATGAAAATATATCACTATCCTGCAATTCCTTAGCCACAAAAGTGACTGCATTGTCATCAATCATGCAAGCGTATGCGTTATTCATTGAACTCAGTTTCTTCCTCTGCCGTTCTATTGGGGACCAGCGCATGCACACGCTTTACCTATTACACCCAAGATAAGTTTGTATGGGTGCATGCATGCCTCTGTGTGTTGGGGGGGGGGGGTGGATAGGGGGGCTACATAGCTGGGTACATGCGTGTGGCCAGTTGAGGTTCAGGTGGTGAAGAGAAAGATTGTTTTTCCTTGAGAGAGAGAAGGACAGACAGAGACAAACAGACAGGTATACACACAAACAGACAGGAAGACAGTAAAGTAAAGTAAAGGTACAGACAGGAAGACAGGCATGCATATAAACAGACAGGAAGACAGACAAAGACAGAGATACAAAGAGGCACAGATAGACGCAGCGAACACTTAACAGACTTGAACACTGAACTGTTTTCCTTTATTACTTTTTTTGTCTGCAGAGGACGGGATCGGAATCGACGCAAAAGGCTTAGCATGGAAACTGTGTCTTTTAACTGTCTTTCCTGACATCAGAATTAAAAAATCTATTGTCAAGAACAGTCACTACATAGGTAGGCTAACACACCCAGGCAGCACACTGATCCATGGAACTAGACCAGCATCGCCTCAGGTAAAAAAGACCAGATCACGGAGCTCCTGTAGCTTTCGCAGAGCACGTGATTGTGTGTCTCCGGGTATGTAGTTTTGCAAGCACGTTTTCCTCTGTAGATTGTCCGAGTTTGCGCATCGTTTGTTCAACATTTCTTGGGTGTTTTTATTTTATCCTGCTTGATGTACCCGAATACACAGTCATGTTCGTGTTCTTAAAGAGACAGAGAGAGCCAGAGACAGAGAGAGAGAGAGAGAGAGAGAGAGAGAGGAGAGGCATTGATTGTACAGACAGACAGGCAAACGGCCAGACAAACAGATGGTAACAATGTCAAAAGTAATTACAAGATATTCCGACACATCTGCATTAGTTTACAATTTTTATCACTGTGACAACTGAGAGTTTAGGGTGATACACGGATAAAGTCATGGCACAGCATTCCGTTTTGTTCCATAGACATCCAGTATATTCACATATTCACCACTTCTTAGATATGCGTTTTCATGAACAAAATAAAATTATAGCATGTGGGAGTCGTTGGAGTATTCTTTGTAAAAAAATACACTGGATCACAGCTGTAATGGGAGGTGTCAAATTCCAATGTCACTTTTACCTTCACTCACCAAGTAGTCTTGTAGACTGTGGCAGCACCACTAAAGGTTATCAATGTAACATTGACAACAACGCTAATAAAAAGAGATTCTTCTATTTTTTGCTTTGTAACATTGGGTTGAAAACTGTATACTCAGAAAGACAAAAAAATGCATGGTATTCAAATTGATATTAAGAGCAACAACACACAGAAAAGCTTGTAACATCATTCTAACTACACATTCAAAGTATCCAATATTTTCGCACAAAAAAGAATAAGAACACTCATGGAAGCACAAATTGATACATGGCCCACCTCGTGAACTGAACTGAAGACATCTGACAGAAAACAGAACAGAAAAACAAGTGTGAGAGATACACAAACATATGCAAATTGGAGTGAAGGGACGGGTGATGGAATTAGTTGCAGTGCTGAGTTTGTAATACGATTTGGGACTACAAGTCTACACTGGAATCGAAGCGGAGACGAAAGAGGGGCGCTTTTGTTGTCATTCGAGAATGGAACCGGAATAGAAAACAGGCCAGTGTAGTTTGGCCCAAACACAGCTGAGACCTAGCGTCAGCTGCCAATGAGCAGGTGTCAGGAGCATGGTCGTCCATAGTTTTGCCGTCATCTCAATTGCGAAGGAGCCATTCTCAAAATAGGGAGATGTGATAGGCAGTATAGATGTCTGACTTATTTCAGTGTGAATATGCATCACGTTGGCTTACATAATATCAATTGCAAGGACGCAAGCATGCATAATGATACAGTCTTAGCAGTAAAAGATCCAGACCCGTCTTTTTGTTACACTTTTGATTATAAAACAAACCTTTAAGAAACACTCGAATACATTTTAAAAAGAACTAACCCACAAGATGTGCAAGTGAAACCCAGCAATGTCTCAGGCTTTAAAAAAAAAGTATGTCTGTATCTTCAATAATGTTGTTCAGTTACCAAATGAATAAGTGACTTTCAGAAAGCGGGTCAAGACAAAGAACGGAGAGAGAGAGAGAGAGGGAGAGAGAGAGAGAGGAGAGAGGGTGAAAAGTGAGAGAGAGAGAGATAGAGAGAGAGAGAGAGTGGAGAGAGGAGAGAGGAGAGAAGAGAGAGAGGAGAGGAGAGAGAAGAGAGAGAGAGAGATTACGTGATGTCTTGTTTCCTTTAGAAATTGATCGAACAAACAAACAACTCCAACAAAGTACTCGAAAGATCTCTAGGCTTTGCTGACGGCTCCCCAAAAGAACTGATATAATCAGTCTTTTGCTTGTACTTCTTGGAAAGAATCGATTTCCAAAACACTGTTATCATAAGTGAAAAACAAATTGGAGTCAGCGTAGCTAAATAAACTAGAGACAGATCTCTCCTGTCCACCTTAATATGTTACAATAAACATAAGACCTAGGTCGTTGAGGGAAAGTAGAGGAATCGACTCAAGAAATAATTGGCCCCGTGTGAACTGAATTGAAGACAGTTGATAGGACACAGAGCCAGCAGCGTGAGAACGATGGACACGCGTAGGTTGTAAAGAAGGGAGGCTGATATCATTATCCCTGGCGTGGAGCTTGCCATGAGATTTGGGAATACACAGTTACATTTGAATCAGGCAATGACAGGCGAAAGAGAGGTACTTTTACCATTATCTATGAATAACAGAATACAAAAAACCGGATCACCGTGAATCGCATTCGTGGCTCCTGAAAATGTTTTATTTTGCAAATATCATAGAGGCATTGCATGTGGCGGGTTGTTATCGTTTTGTTGATTTTCAGAACGTCGCCAGGTACACTCTTGAACAGTCTGTCAAAACAATTTTTTGCAAGTAATATTGGGTTAAAAAAATGAATTACCAAGATGAAAATCGACTATTTCGTAATTTGCTATTAAGTTTAATCTACGTACGACTTCATTTTGTTGGATATTTAAAAGAGAATTAAAAATGCTGGGGCCAAAACAGTACCACTAAAATGGACCCTTTTAATTGACTTAAGACTTTATAAAATACATGAAGAACGTAAAGCATGTGGACAAGAAACATACACAGACAGTATATCATGGAGACTGATACAATTAGTTAAGCTTTCAATACAAATGAGGTATTTAAGGCTGGCCTTACTTGATCCAGACAGAGGCAGCACAGTGAGTGGCTAATTCATTGAATACACGAGTAATACAGAACAGATCTCCATGGAATGTATCTGATTAGCAGGAAACCAGAAAAAATGTCCAGGGTTGGTGGGAACAGAAGGTGGAAGCAATTCATTGGCATCTCAGAGTACCAGAAGCACTACTCGTCAGCAGGAATACGGGTTAGTTTGGAGATGATCAAGGTATGGCAGTGGCTTAGTAAGTAAAAGGGAGATTCTAGGCTAGTGTGACCACTATAATTTATAATATATATAATATAAATATATATATATATATATATTATTATATGTAGATATATAATTATATGGAAAATTTAGATCAGATTTTATGGATCTAGTGTGTCCAAAGATGAATGAGTTACTTATTGGGTTTAACTTCCTTTGCTCCTTTGTTATTCTCTGTCTCTCCTGTCTCTTTTCTGTCTTGCCTCACGCTTTCTATCTGTATCATTGTCTCCATCTATTTGTCCTTCTGACTGTCCTCCTTGTCTGCTTACTCTCTCTCTCTCATCTCTCATCAATCTGTCTCTCAACTCCTCTCTCTTCTCTCTTCTCCTCTCTTCTCTCTCTCTCTGTTCCAACTCCTCTCTCTCTCTCTCAAGGAGCAGGTCAAGGTCATTCCGGAAGCCACAAGTCATCGGGAAGACAACTGGCCTCAAGTGAACAATCTGCAGGCAGAATGGATACGGCAGGATGAAAAATGCCTGGCACGCAAACAGCTACCAGGCTAATAGGCATCTGCAGTATAGACACCAGCAAGGAAGAAGACATTTTTGACAACACCCAGACAAGATGAGGCTGATCTCGTTTTACAAGCCTAGCTTGTCAGATGGTAACAGTCCACCACGTGGGTACCAGAGCAGGAAGAAAATTATGGTAAGCCCCAACAGAAAAACAATTTTGGAGAATTACCCAGGCATTAACTCCAAAGCAGGGAAATTAGAGCAAGACACTTGTCCCACAATCCAGACTTCAGGACTGATGAAAGAATTCTGCTGTTGGCCATGTTGTATCCATGCTTTAGTTCGTACAAGGAGTGTGCAAATGTGCATCACAGGACAAAACAACTTTGAACTACAAAAGAGTATCATGAGGAAAGACCCTTTCAGCAGACATAATGTTGTGAATGCAAGGTTTAGAAGCTCAGGACTTTCAAATGGTCCACAAGATCACCAATGCGATATCTGCTCCCCTTCGGATGGAAATGTGCCAAGAAACCTGACCAATAACAGGAGGTTAAGCAGTGCCAAGTGATGATTGAGAAAGAGCTCAGTTACATAAAAAAAAAAGCATCAAGAACCTGTAAAAGGAAACTTTCAATGACGGGAAGTGCATCCATCAAGGCTCGAAAAGAAACAGTACAATGCAGTGAAGATTCGATGACTCTGTCATGGGACAAAGCACATCACACCGAACAGACAAATGTTGAATAAAGCGTATAGAATGAGACAGACATGACTGATACAGCAGATAAAAACTAATGAAGATAAGATATTCCGCTTCTGTTGATAGACAAGACATGTGAACATGCATGTGATAAACAAGAAAATGCACTTGCAAATGATACACAAAACAAAGGACATGCATGTAGATAGACAAAACAATGACATACCTGTGATAAAACAACACAGTGAAACATGCAATGCCATTGACCATGAATCACGACGAAGGGTCAGACTCCTACAAACTAGTGCATCATCTGCGCATTGCCCGAACCAAAGAGGGCTGCGTCTTAGTTTCTCGACTAGCCAGAGCCAACAGGCCAGAAACTGCAGTTCGATCCAGCGGTGGATCAAAGCAATATTGTCCGAGTCCTCATAAAAAGCAAGTCTGTGAATCAACAGGGTACAAAAGACAAACCACAACACAAAAAAGAAGATTGCTTCAAACACCAGCAAATAGGAATTCGGCCGGGGCCACTTATTCCAAAAGCACGTTCACCAAGAAAAAGGACCTTTTTTCAGTTCATGTTACAAAAGAAACAACTGTGTACAAAATGTAAATAATAGGCCAGATTAAATTTCTTAATTACAATTAAATGGTCTTCTGCCAAAATTAGAAATGTTGATTTCATTAATTTTCTACTTCGTAGATCATGTTGTTTAACTGAAACCTTTGTTGGTTTTGAATTTGAATCCTATCTATTTAATTAATATTAACATTCACCTCAAAGCAAAGAAATTATCCCATCAAGGGAGATACTCATGGTGGTGTGATTGTTTTAAGTGAGGGAAAACTTTTGCTAGGTTTATAGAATTGTCCATGTGGAACAAGAAAACTTTGTTGTGTTAAAATTGATAAATGTCTTTTGCAACAATAAAATATAATGTTTATGTGCGTTTAATCCTTCCGGATGATTCTCCATTCTTGAATGGTCAAAGAGAAGATTTTTGGCTTAGGAGGTAATAGAGCAATGTTTAGCATATCTGTATGATTTGCATAGTGATTTTTATATTCTTGTTATATGGAGATTTTAATGCCAGAACAGCACATGAGAAGTTAATTCTTTCAATGGGATAGTACTGATTTTGAAGAAAATGTTTGGTGTTCCAGTACAGACACAATACCGAAGGAAAAATCACAGGATAGTACTGTTTAGACCAATTTGGTGCATAACTGAATGAAATTGTAACATGTATGATTTGTCCTTTATATTGAATGGGCTTGAGTGAAACAGATTTTGATAGAAAGTTGTACATATGTTGGATACCACAGGGGAAAGCACGTAGTTGGATATTTTGTTCATCTTTGGAACTTTTTCTTCACTATTTCAAATATTATCCTTAGTTGTCTTGAAAATTTCACGTATAGAGTCTGATCAGTTACCCATTGTCCTAAAGATAAAGGCAACTGGAGATGGCAATGAACTGTCCTGAAACAAAAAATGAATGAAAAATGCTGTGATTTGAGAAAATTTTATCTGGAATGAGGCACAAGACAATGTATTCAAGAATCGGGAGAGGCACACATGGTTCAAAATAGATTTAAGAATAGCCATAAATAACTTAGAAGAGGACGTAGATAAAGCATTTAGATATCTTTGTAGAAATGTAGTAGGTAAAGAGTCTGCGCGAATGTATGGCTCCGAAAAGGTGTCGTATTCATAGACTAAAAAGATCATATTGGTTTGACAGTGAATGTTAGAAAAACAAAAAAAGAATGTAGGAAAAAATTAAAATTGTTTATAGCAAGTCGAAAAGAAGCAGATATACAAATATATGTTACAGGCAAGGAAACAATACAGACATCTGTTGAAATCCAAAAGACAAACTTTTAGAAACAAAAGACTGAAGACATTAGCACAAGAATTAACAATGGGTCACACTTTTGGAATGAGCTGAAAGAAAAATGGGTTTTACCAAAAAGAAAAAAGTAGTAGAATAATATTAGTACGTGAGATGAGTGTTTAGACGATTGTCGATGCGCACTGTATTATTGCTCTAGGGTAATATAGTGAAGAACTTGAAATGGATGAACGGTATTGAAACTTGAAACTTCAGAGGAAACAGATAATACATTGAATACAGAAATATTAGAAGCTAGAAGTTGCTCAGGCAATATGTAAACCTTAAAAGGGTAAAGCAAGTGAATAGATGACATGTTAGCTGATAATGTTACAGACAGGTGGTAAGTAATATTGTAATTTTCTAACAAAAATTATTTAATGTTATTTATTGAACTGAGGTATTTACCCAGAGGAATGGTCAAAAGCCATAATGATAAACATTGCATAAAAAAGGAAACCTAAGATGATGTAGATATAACTACAGTTTAATTATCTCTCTTAAGTATTAAATTAAATTCCAAATGCTATACTTCAAAATACTTAATACACGACTATAACACTTGGTTAGAGAGCAACAACTTAATTTCGAGAATGTCAAGCAGGGATTTCGAAGAAAATATTCAACAGTTGATCAAATATTTACACTATTGCAGTTATTCACGAGCCATAATAAACAAAGAAAGGAAGAAAACTCTATGGTTCTTTTGTAGATTTCAGAAAAGCCTTTGATTCTGTTCAGCATAACAAAACTCCATGCAGTGCATTCAAGATCAAGGAGGTAGCAGGGTAAATTCTTGCTGCACTCCACTATGTATAGGTCATTAAAATCTATGCGTTCGAGCAATTTTGAATTTAACCGAAATGTTTGATTGTCCCATTGGGTAAGGCAAGCTGTGTTCTTAGCCCCGACACTGTTTCATTCACACTATTTTAACCAGTTTAGCAGATTCAATACGAACGGGGTGAAAATGGGGTACAGTTATTTCCTGATATTATGGAATTATTTATCTGTTATTTGGCAGAGATTTGGCATTGATATCAACAACACCTGAGTGGTCTTCAGAATCAGTTAAATGTTGTAAAAACTTGCTGGAATAAGATAAAGTTAGAATGTAAACATAGATAAAACAAAAGTTATGGTATTTAGAAAAAGGGGGCTTTGGAAGAGGGGGGGGGGAGAGGGGGGGGGGGGGGGGGGGGGGGGGGGGGGGGGGGGGGGGGGGGGGGGGGGGGGGGGTGGGGGGGGGGGGGGGGGGGGGGGGGTGGGGGGGGGGGGGGGGGGGGTGTTAAAAAAAAAAAAAGGAAAATAAAAAAAAAAAAAAAAAAAAAAAAATATACTTTGAGAAATGGTTTCTAGGGATTTAAGTGCTTAGAGGTAGTAAACATTATTGATATTTAGGGTTCAGGTTCACAAATTACGATGTAGTGCGAAACGTACATACAGCATCTAGTAACAAAAGGGAAAAAGGCAGTAGATCAGCTTACATAGAGTTTTTTTCTGAAAGTATAAAGAGATACATTAAATACTTTTTTTAACATTTTTTGATAAAAAGATACAACAATATTGCTATATGCTGCTGAAGTATGGGAATAAACCAGTTAGAACTATATAGAAAAAGTCCACATGATGGCGATGGCAAAGATTTTTAGGTGTAGCCAACCAAAAACACCAAACAAAATGAATATATTGAGATATGTGTATATATCCTCTCTATGTAATAATTCATACACTGCCTGTCTAGAGATTATTGGTATAAATACTACATAATGGATAATAACGGTTACCATATAAGGCTTATCAAATCTGTTGCAGCTAGATAATTCCGGAAATACAGTCTGGGGTTTTCGAAATAAGAGAAATCTTATGCTTAACTGGATTTAACATTATGTTTGGTTGCAGCAGGGTGTTGGGGATGTGAAAAGTTTCTAACATATTTAAACAGAGGCTCCATTCGATATGTTTATTCAAGAATGGTCCAGGAACTATAAGGAGATCGGTAGGATAGGATATCACCATATAGATCATTTAAGACATATATTCGTAAAAAGAAAGTTATGTCTAGATATGGATATGAATATATTGTTTTCGTGTGCTATCGACGCAGTTGAGGTTTAGAATGGGTTACAACCCACTGAATAACAATGTACATCGCTATAGCGAATCTTATTCCATTATAAATTCGTGGTCCATTTTGATAAAATCTGATCGAAAATGAAAAACATTATGTGTTATTTTGTGCAGCAGTTTGAAGATTTCAAAAAAAATAAAAATAAAATTAAAAAAAAAAATAAAAAAAAAAAAAAAAATTAAAAAAAATATCAAAAAGAAAAAGAAAAAAATTAAAAAAAAAAAATAAAAAAAAAAAAAAAAAATTTTAAATAAAAAAAAAAAAAAAAAAAAAAAAAAAAGGGATTTTAAAAAAGGGGGGGGGGGGGGAAAAAAAAAAATTTTTAAAAAAAAATTTTTTATTTTTTTTAAAAAAAAAAATTATTTAAAAAAAAAAATAAAAAAAAAAAAAAAAAAAAAAAAAAAAAAAAAAAAAAAAATTTTTTTGGGAAAAAAAAAAAAATAATAAAAATTTTTTTAAAAAAAAAATAAAAAAAATTGAATTTAAAAATAAAAATTTTAAAAAAAAAAAAAAAAAAAAAAAAATAATAATTGAAATTTTTTTATTTTTTAAAAAAAAAAAAAAAAAAAAAAAAATAATTTTTTAAAAAAAAAAAAAAAAAAAAAAATAAAAAAAAAAAAAAAAAAATAAAAAATTTAAAAAAAAAAAAAAAAAATAAAAATTTTAAAAAAAAAAAAAAATTTTTTAAAAAAAAAAAATTTTTTTTAAGAATTTAAATTTTGGTGCAGCAGGTGTTGGGGATGTAAAAAAAGTTTCTAAGCATATTTAAACAGAGCTCATGATATGTTTATTCAAGAATGGCAGGAACTATAAAAAGATCGAGATAGATATCAACCATATAGATCATTTAAGACATATTCGTAAAAGAAATTTATGTTCTAGATATGGAAAATATTTTTTCGTGTTGCTATCACGCATTGAGGTTTAATGTATCCCATTTGAATAACAATGTACATCGCTTAGCGAAATCTTTTCATAAATAAATTCTTCCATTTGTAAAAATAGATCGAAAAATGAAAAACATTTGGTTATTTTGTTACGTTTGAAAAAAAAAATTTTAAGGTTAAATTTCTAAAAAAAAAGTCAAAAAAGAACCCCCTTTCGCACTTGTCACTTAGAGCCACTGATCCTATCCACAGATACAATTTATCTAGATTTGTGTTTCATGCAAGCATAGGCGGAGAAAATACTTTAAGTCTACAAAGTAATCAATCCTATGATGTTACGTCTGTTAAACCACTTAAACATTTTCCCCCTTTGATTATATCGCGTATTTCAAGAATTCGTGCATAACACGATCATGTTTTCTGTACCTCCCCCTTTTTTATCTAATGTCTATGACTGATCCTTTCAGTATATGTGAAATAAAAAACTGTGATTTGCAACTATCCTTAAAATTTGAACCGTAAATAGGTAGAGAGATGTATATTGTTTTCAGGTAACCAAATGAGTGTAGAACATAGATAGGTGCTGCTAAATAAGATATTTTCCTATTTTCTTTTCTATATTGTTTTTGTGGCCTAAGGCCAATGTGCAATTAATCACTTCAGAGTTTCAGAGAGAGTTTTTCGCTCTCTCTCTCAAACACTTTGTTTGAAAGGCTGCTGCGATATGAATTACTCAATATGGATGATTTTTCTTAGATAGCATCTTCTCTCTATGATTGGGTTTTTTGGTTATTTAAGGTTTTTAAAAACATGTAAAATTTTCTTCTGTTTTCAGTCAAAATTTGTTACTGACTTTATCTATTTGTATGAGTTCGCTTCTATATGTGTGTTACTTTTTTTCTTTAATCAGTCAAAATCATTATTTGTTTTTTGCATTTGTTTTTGCCAGGAAAAATTGAATGAACTCACTGTTCCATCCCGAGCCCAACTACAAATGTATTTGGTCCCAAAACCAATTTACATTAAAACATTTCAATTCAAGGGTTTTCTTCTCTCTCTCTCTCTCTCTCTTCTTTCTCTCTCTCTCTCTCTCTCTCTCTCTCCCCTCTCTCTCCCTCTCTCTCTTTCTCTCTCTTCTCTCTCTCATTCTTTTCTCTCTCTCTCTCTCTCCTTTTGGTTTTAAATTTGTCCCCATCTATTTTGCCTTCGTTTTGTAATTGTGCCTGTCGGGTTTTTTTCTTCTCTCTCTCTTTTCCCCCTTTGTGTTCATTTGTCTCGGTCTATTTGTCTTCGTTCAGAATTGTCTCTGTCTCTCCCTTTTTTTTTGCTTTTTTTGATTCGAAAATTTTTTTTTGAAATTTGCATTTTATTTTTTTTTTAAACTTAATTTTCCCTAGTATCCATTTGTATTAAGGAAAATGTTCTTTTTTCTTTTGGGGAAAAGGAATAGTCTGGTGGAAAGAAGCGGGCAAAAAGTCACAATCTGACAGTCCCGGTTGGTGCTACCACCCATTCAAGGGGACCTTTCCCTTAGAGCTAACGTCAGCACCTACTCGGTGATCCAGAGGTAACACACCTGCCTAGGATGCAAGAAATGCGAGTTTGAACCCCGTTTGTACCTGGCACTTTCCCCCTATCCAATAGATCGTAAGTGGTAGTCTGGGTGCTAGTCCTTCGAATAACACGATAAACCAAATTATGTGTGCAACGTATATACAGCAAACGTCAAAGAACACACAGCATCAAGAGATTTGTCTCCGGAACATATTTGTAGAAAAAAATAGCTAATGTGATAGTGGAAGGAATACACATGCAGGCAGTAACAGAAAGAAAAAAATAATAACAATAATAACAGGTCAAGCTGCTCTTGTATCGACAAGGTCTCTCTGGACAGAACAGCCCAGCCCACATTTCGCGCAGAGAAATCTGCCCTGACTTAATAAATTATACAAAGAAATGTTATCCACTCCCTTAAACCTCCTTCGAATGAGTGTCCGTGTGACACACACACACATACACACACACACACACACACATACACACACACACACGCGCACGCGCTTATTCTCTCTCTCTCTCTCTCTCTCTACTCTCTCCCTCTCTCTCTCTCTCTCTCTCTCTCTCTCTCTCTCTCTCTCTCTACCTCTCTCTCTTTCTCTCTCTCTCTCTGCCCCCTCCCTCCCTCCCTCCCTCCCTCTCTCTCATCTGCCCCCTCCCTCTCTCTGTCACTGTCTCTGTCTCTGTCTCTCTCCTCTCTCTCTCTTCTCTCTCTCTTCTTCATCTCTCTCACACACATTTTTTTGTCTATTCCTCATTCACACACGAACACACATACCCGCGCATACATATTCACTTACACTAACATACACACACGCATACGCACATACATTCTCTCTTCTACTCTTTCTCTCTCTCTCTCTCTCTCTACTCTCTCTCTCCTCTCTCCTCTCTCTCTCTCCTCTCTCTCCTCACACACACCACTCAAACGCACAAACACTCACGGAGACAGGTGGTAATCAACTACTTTATCATATACCAGCGGGCACGAGACGCCAGCTTCACACAACACACACACACACACACACACACACACAGCACACACACACACACACACACCACAACACCACACACACACACACACACAAACACACACGTGCACGAGCACTCTCAGAAGGCACCTGTTGGCCAACGGGCAGCAACCTTCCCACGTGAAAAACGTACAGCTCACAACGGCTGCCCAGGGCCCTGTTCGTTGGGCACAAATCCAGTTTGAATTTTGCCGTCAAGGAGGGCAGACACTTGCTGTAGTTGTTGCTGTTTGAAGAGACAAGGAGTGGAGATAAATGAATTTGAAAGGGAAGATAATTGCAGTGTGAGCCCTGAAGACTTGTTAGAAACATGACAGGTAAATAACTGATTCATTCTGTGATGTGACTTTATTGATTACTCCCATATTTATATAATGTTCATGCCGTTTATCCCCAAAGCGGGTATGCAGCTACCTTCATGGTGGGCAAAAGCGGTCACATACCCAGAATTTCAACGTTGGTGAACCTCGGAGCACTAGCCGAGGAACGAAAAACTATACATGTGCCATTTTAAGTCACGGCAGATTTCTTTGTATGAAATTCAGGGTGGTGCTCTTTGGGGGGAAAAACTTGTCGCCACCAAAGCAGCGCCACGCGTTCTCTCGTTCCTGTCTGCTTGTGTATTTGTTTCGATAATCGGAGTGGGTGGGGTTTTTTACCGATATTTTGCCAGAATCAACTCATGATGCCGTGGGTTCTTTAACATGGGCTTAAATGCGTGTTGCACGAGAGATCTTGGGTTATCATTGTATCCGAAAGACTAACACCACCCCAGACCATTACTAAGGGTCTAGAGTATACCTGCGCTCTTCTTAAAGGGAGAATAGACAGTTTGAAGTCTCGACTATGACTACCTATGTAGCAAAAAAGGAGACACAGATACACACTTTTCAACCAATGTGTACTTTGGTCTTAGTGATTCCCAGGTGTGAGCCCAGGTCGCATTATTCTGGGAGACCTGGGTAAAACTCAATACCTGAAAAACGATTTTATGTTACCAAGCTAGAAACCGATGCTACTGTTACGAGAAAGCGAGGGTAAGATCAGTCGTTTTAGGATCTGCCTTAGTTTTTAGTCACCCTGTATGATTTTTCGAAGTAGGTTTTCCCTTGGTGTTAGCGATGCTTCCGACTCCTAACCGTAGTAAAAGCAACGCATATTTTGTAAAAGTAGACCGGTTTGTGCTTGTGGTATGGGTGTATAGAAAGGAAACACAAAAACTAGTTCGTTTGTAGTTAGTATTTGCAAGATCTCTTTTAAAGAATAGACCCTTTTTTGCTACAGTTTATTATATTATGAAAAAAGAATCCATATGCAGTCTGCAGGACCATTTTTTAAATAATTTTTTAATTTATTTCGTAATATAGTGCATATAATTGCGCGCACGTGCGCGTGTATGTGTGTAGTCCCTGGCTGCTACAGGCCCGACAAGGCTATACTCGCTTGGTTAATTCTCACGTGGATCAATCTTAATGAAACGTCTTAATATGTATACAAATCCACCCAAACAAGCGCTCTCTATCAGTTCCTCAAAGAGTATAGGTCAATCACAACGTGCTGGAATGCTAGGAAAATCACCGGGAAAAAAAGAGGATAACTCGTGTTTCTTGAAAGCGCACTGCCTGAGGACTCCAACGTCAGTCATTTTAATCGGTAAGGCGCGATAAATTGATATTTTGGATGAGGCTCTTGTGGCCACTATCATATCCAAAGCTAGTTTAAGACTACATTTTTTGGTAATGTAATCATTAAATTTTATGAAGTGTAACTGATATGCATTTCATAACAAAGATAGGAGGATCGGAATTGTCTGTAAGAATCGTCAAAAGAGGTACAAGTCATTTTCGGAAAGCTAAACAATGTGGCAGGCTGTATTGCGAGTGACTGATATTGCACATGGTCATGTCTGTATACGTCAGAGTAAGAGCACTAGTGTGTAGCTTTATCCCCTTGCACACGTGTGTGTATGCTCTCACGTACAGGCCTGCACTGATACACCTGTTATTTTTTATACAAGCACATGACAATAAAAAGCACCCAGAGGTTGATTCAGGCTCTCTATTTAATAGAAATTGTAGTATTTTATTATGATACTATTTATCTGGTTAGTATTGATAATTCATTATGGTAACCACAAATGAATATTTTGGTGTGCTTTAAGTTGTCGATTTCTCTCTCTCTCTCTCTCTCTCTCTCTCTCTCTCTCTCTCTCTCTCTCTCTCTCTCTCTCTCTCTCTCTCTCTCTCTCTCTCTCTCTGTCTGTCTCTCTCTCTGTC
The DNA here is from genome assembly GCA_028751875.1 of Rapana venosa. NCBI lineage: Eukaryota > Metazoa > Mollusca > Gastropoda > Neogastropoda > Muricidae > Rapana > Rapana venosa. The sequence continues at coordinate 30,921,275 of CM054144.1, forward strand.
TTTCCCTGTCTCGTCTTTCTCTCTGTCTGCCTCTGTCAGATCCTGAGTAGAACGTACTAGCCACTGGGACGGGATAGCCTAGTGGTCAGAACATTGCGCTCGCAATCTGACGACCCTGGTTTGCTTCCCGTTCAAGGGGGATATTTTCCCCTGGAGTTAACATCAGTGCAGACTCCACTCTCCCCCTGAGTCCTTCGGATGAGACTATAAACCGAGGTCCGTGTGCGAACGCTCGCAGAACATCTTGCGCACACGTTCAATCCTGTTCCACTTTAAGTAAGAGTAGGCCATTGTGTGCCGGTGGGAACAGATGACAGAATTCACTAATCCGCATACACGGGGACTGGATGTAAAAAAAAAGCACATAAGTGCTTATTCCATTATCCTCGATATAAAAGAATAAAAGAAAAAGAAAGAAAAAAAGGATGTTCCTCCACCCTCTCCCATCCCCAAATACAAAGGAAAATCGAAGTGCCTTGTCATTTTTGACTAACTTGTGTCTGACAAAATATCACACTACTGTGTGCATAGATCATGGCAGTATGCCCCAACGACTGATAAAAGATATGTCATGTTTTTCCCCAGACTTACCTGATGGTGTAAAGCGAACGAGAGAAGACAATTGGAAAAAACAGGAGAATAAGATCAGCTGGCAGTGGAGAGAAGATTGGAATTGTCGGCGAAATGATGACCAGATAGGCATATTTTCTTGTCAAGCTTTCTTTGTGCGTGCAAGCGTGCCTGACTTGTCTTTCTCTCGATCTTCTTTTTTCATTGTTTTGTTTTGTATCGTGCATTTTTGTGTTTTGTACCGTACATTTTTTTTTGTTTTGTAGTGTGCATTTCTGTGGCGTTTTTTTTTTTTTATCGTGCGTTTGTTTTGTACTCTGCGTCTTTTTTGTACCGTACCTTTGACGTGTACCATGCCTTTGATTTGTACTGTACCTCTCTTTCTCCTGTCTTGTCCAGTGTCTTTGCTTTTTTTTTTACCCTCTCCGGTTTTTGGATGCTTTTATCTCGTGTTTCTTCTCCTTTGTTTCCCACTCCCACCTCTTCAGTGTTGTTTCCTTTTCTTTTCTCTGTTTTCCTTGTTCCTGTTCCTTATTTTCTCACCTACACTTCCTTTCATCGTGATTGCTGAACCTTTTTTGTCATTGGCATTGCTTTATTTCTCGCTCTATGAGGGAAGGCGGCAGGACGGTTAAGACGTTCACCTGCATAAAACGTAAACTATGAGGTACCGGGTTCGATTCCCGGCTTTGCCCTTTCTTCTCAGTTTGACAAAAATTCGAAATGAATGTCAAAGTTCTTTAGATGGGATTATAAACCGAGGTCCCATGTACGAATGTACGTCTTGCTTTCACGTTAAAAACCCTTTTCTGCCTTTCAGAAGAGTAGGCCATTACGTGCTGGAAGGGACGGATGACAATTTTTTTTAAAAAGCAACGAATGCACACAGATGTCATGTTTAGACACCATCCCCAATTTTTTAATGCAGCGGGGGATGAGGGGGAAGGGGAGGGCGCGGTCGTACACGGAAAACTCTCACCATTTGTGAACCTCGAAGCTCTAGCTGAGGAACTGGAAAATAATTCTTGTTCTCTCATTTATTTTTATTTTTTTTTCGCCTTGTCCCTCTCTTGAAATTTCCATTCTTTTCTCTTTTTCTGTTCCTTCAGTGTTTCTTTTTCCTTTTCTGAAAAATGTGTTTGAAATATCAATTAGCCAGCAGGGTTTATAGAGTTTGTAAAGATTTGTGAATGCTCCCCCAAAAAACAGAATCTCCTTGATGTCTTACAATCACGTTAAAGGAAACTGACTTGCGTTTTTGAAGAAAAAACAATGTGCATTTTGAGTTCTCACTCCCAAAATAGAGGTTTCATTCTATAAGTGTTTTCTGTAACCACAAAAATCATCAATGAGTGTTTTCTGTAAACACAAAAATCATCAATGAGTGTTTTCTGTAACCACAAAAATCAACATTGAGTGTTTTCTGTAACCACAAAAATCAACAATGAGTCGAAACTGATTAAAAACAAAGTACTAAAACACTTCTGACGAACTCCAATACCCATGTCAGTGTTACTTTCACTTTCGGCAGGAACGTTCTCTGTCTGGTATCCCTCTCTATCCTGGCGTTTGAGCTCCCCTGTCCTGCCGGGCGGGCCACTGTAGTAAGTTCAGTGACGTTTGGAGGAGAAACACAGACTGCCAGTGCCTTGTTTTGAAGGCACCCATCGAAATGTGATGCAAAGAAATTTTAGCGCAAAACAAATGAAGGCCCATATGCGTGCGTTCGTAAACAAATGATGTCCTAGACGACAGACTGCCCAAGGCAGAAACCTAGTGATTACACATGCGCAGTTAGCCATTGTGTGCCGGCGGGAACAGATGACAAATTTTCCAAAACCCCATACACACGGTGACTGGATGTAAAAAAATCACTTGAGTGCTTATTCCATTGTCCTCGATATTTAAAAAAAAAAGTCATCTGAGCGCTTTGATTTGTTGCTTTACAAGATTCAGCGCTATCTAATTCCATACATTATTATTATTATTATTATTATTATCATTATTATCTGAACTACATTGGTCGTCCCAGTTAGATGAATCTGTGACCGTCAGGGTTTAAAAAAAAAAGATTTTTAAAAAAAAGACCAAGCAAGGCACAAAACGGTGCTCTAAATCCCAAGTAACTGACGAAAGCCGAGTTCGAAGGTTAAATGTAGAAAGAAGCAACAAACACCACAAGGTGTTCTCGCTCTGCATGTGATAGACAGCACCAAGGCTACACACCGCCTATAGAAATTCGCACTTTTCCTTCTGTTTTTCCATATGACTCTTATATTCATACCGCACGTACTAAGGCATCCATAGAAATAAAGAAAACCCCACTTTTTGGGAAAGACTATCCTCTGACTCAAAACTTGTGATTTTGAACAAATTTGGTAGGCTTCAATGGAACAAAATGTCAGCAAACGCTGTACCTCCCTCCCCCCCCCCCCCCCCCCCCCCCCCCCAGTTCTTTGTTGTCTGCTAGCTTCCTAACTTCAATATATATTCGCGGGGTCAACATTGTAGTAACACAAGCATTTGATGATCATTTCCAACTTTCTCGTGACTACCTGATATTGCTCTATGCCCTCAACCCTAGAAACAAGTACACAGTGCATGTTTCCATACTCTAAAAAGATGTGAAAATCGCCAATTTGTTTCCCAACTAGCACGCTATAGAAGATACTACATGACCCCCAAGCTAATACGGGAGTGTGACCTAATCAGCTAGCAGTCGTGGTGAAGAGTTTGAAGGTGAAACCAAGACCCAAGATTTCGCCCTTTGTTTTAGACTAAAGTTGCTAGAAAGCAGATAGCCTACATAGGAAACTGTGATGCAACTGGTGCTCAAGGCTCTGCTGTATAAAAAATCTACTGCTGAATATGTGCTTAATGGGAAAGGGCATAAACAAGACAGATGATAATTGTACTCCCGGTTTCCACCTAGGGCCCTTTCGTTTCAAAGTGTGGCCTATTATTTCCTGACTGAATCGACCGACACAGCATTCAACTCTATTAAGAGATGGGTATAACATTTGAGTCGTTTTATTTTTTCTTTACACTATTTGACGAATGCTTTGTACTTTCAGTTTTTACCTATGGCTCTTTCGTTTCTAAATGCAGCCTGCTCTTTGCTGGTTAAATCTCTAGATGCGTTGTTTGAAGATTGTGATCAATGTTGAAAGAATGTTTTTTTATCAAACTGTAATAATGGCCTTTTTTGATTAATGTATGCAAATAAATTATTGTGCAAATATACAAAGCAACATGATTTTGACTCATATGATATACCTAAAAGTATTTAAGTGAATTTTCGTTTCACAACACACACACACGCGCGCGTGCACACACAACTTAAAAGGTTCAAATATTAGTATTTGTGACACGAAAATTAAGAGAAAAAAACTAATGGATCAACGCATGGTTATTCGACATGCATAAACTAAGAGTCTAGGGTTCTCCTATCATGTTACCCTCACTTCTTGATGTTGTTAGTGACCTTTACCACAAGACACACACACACACACACACACACACACACACACACACACCACACACACACACACACACACGTTTCTCTGTTTTTGTTATAAATTTGAGCATTTGGGTTTTCCCCTTCACCTACCACTGAAGACTTCGCAACTAGCTTCCACCACTCCTTGCAGTTCTCGGTTTTCCGTTTTATGTCACACTCAGGGCTTTCCAACTCTTGATGTCTTCCCATCGTTTTTTTCTGTCTGCCTCTTTGTCTCCCTCCTTGTACTGTCCCCGGTAGGACAGTCTTGGCCAGTCCAGATGTTCGTGTGATTAGCCCTTACCACTAGAGTTTGCAATTGTTCACTGAAGTTGGCTTTTTATAATGACCCGATGGCATTTTCAATTCTGCTGGTGTTTATTTCCTAGTTATTTATCAATATGTGATCTCTGCTTGAAATAACAAGAAAATTGCGAAAACACCTCATCTTCATTGCCTGTATCCTCCTTTCAAAGTGTGTTGTGATGATCAACGTTTTACATGATTGTTATGGACATGACCAGAGAAAGCATCAGTCTGATATTTAAGCTGATGGCAATGTTCTTGTCATTCCAGAGGGCTCTTTAGTTTGGTGATGGCATCTGTGGTGTGGGCTATCCTGAACAGAACTGCAGCTTTTACTCCTTTATACGGTTTACTGCCCCCCTTCAGAAGGGATTTGAAGAAAAAAGTGTTTATGAAAACTTTAAAAATTGTTAGGACGATTTGTGTGCTTGCTTTTGTACTCTTCATGGCTCAATGGCAGCTTTAACTATTACGATTCTGTGCTCGTAACATATAGTCAAAACATTTATCCTGAAAACAGTGCTAGTTTTCTTTAGAACGGCTTGTTTGATACATAATAAATGGGGTCATGTCTAAATAAAGTATTATGGCATTGAAGAACACCATAATTTTCAAAACTGCTCTAGCCTTTCATCTCATCTTATCGGCTCTTGTAACCCCCTCCAGGGTCGTAGGGGCACTGCAGTGATGAACGTTGCACCAGTTGGCTCCATTTGCGGCGGTTGTGGGCAAGTGCCTAGGTTGTGCAGAAGCTCTTCTCGGTCCTTTCAGTAATATTGTCTACCCATTTCTTCTTTGGTCTGTCTCGATTTCTCTTCCCCTGCACTGTTCCTAGCAGTATGGTCTTGGAGAGTTCATCTGATCTTGGCAGTAGTCTTTGATTTTTTCAATTATTACACATTTCCAGTTCCTGAACCCGAAAACTTGTAAGAAAACAGCTAGAAGTGTTAAGTGAACAACAGAGTTAAGTAGAAATTGTTCTTGCTTACGTCGTAAGTGCAGATGCTATAATTATATGTGTTTACATAGACTTATTTTTTGTGTTAAACGGATAAGGGAAACTGTTTGGGCCCTGAGAGAATCGGTGTCATCAGGACTGTCGATTTTCACACCACTGTGGACATATCCTATTGCTAGCCTGCCACTGGTGTGTAATTGCAAATTGCTTTCCGTTGTAAAGAGAGTCCACAACAATTAATCTGATTTCATGATCGACATTTTTTATTGCTTAAAACGAGTTTCTATTTTAACGGCATAATTTAAGACATGCTTTAGTGCCCGCGCGCGTGTGTATGTGTGTGTGTGTGCGTGTGTGTGCGTGTGTTTTAGTGCATTTGTTTGCTAATGTGTTAGTCTGTTAGTGTGTGTATGTGTGTGTTAGGTTTAAATGGGTGGGGGTATATTGCACTATAGGATAGGTGTTATAGCAAAGAGATGTTTAGTGGAGAGATTAAGATGCATGCAGAGACTAGTGTCATTGAAAAGAAAGGGTTTACTGGCTATGAGCAGGAGTGGTTTTGGGGGAGGGGATGGAACGCATTTAAATATCAACAGAAATGAAAAAGAAAGCTGGCTAACCAAAAGAAGTGCTGTTTAAGGAAAGAAGGTAGAAGGCATATGCATATTAACAGGAATGATAGACAAGGCTATTTAACAAGGTGCTTTTTTCTCATGCTGTTAATTTGGGACTGAATTCTTTTTAGATAACCTTGCCAAAAACATTTATGAGAGTGGGGTCGAAAATATATGATCGAAATTCCAAGTGATATGTTTGAAAAATGACTTTTTCTGTTAAGACTGGAAATTTGAACTTTAAAGTGAAACAAAATACCAAAGTGTCTGTGTTGCGCTTGTGTCCACATGTATCCAGACCAACTCACTGACCAACCAGTCATCCCTGCCCTCTTTGACGCTAACATGTTACACTAATGCTAGCAACAACACTAACTTTACTGTTAATCCTTGCCCCACATGTGAACACAAAGGCAGATGGACACGATGGTAGCCGCCGACACAATGGCACACATCTTTTTCAAAGAACAAAGAGGAAGGGGGTGGGGGGGCTTATAGAGAATTGAACTGTGTGTACATTTCAATTTGATAAAGCTATTATTTGTGATTGGTCGTATGTGTAAGCATAGGTAGAATGCAAGCGCTTCGATTTTCTTTTACAGAATATAGCACTGTACAAGTTCCGTATATCGTTATTATCTTTATTATTATTGTTACCAGTAGTAGTGATAATGGTAGTATTGGTATAGTAGTAGAAGTAATATCAATACTACAGCTTTTACTATTTTACTACAGTGTCTATTTCTTCCCTTAGGATTGGGTAGCTGTAGTTGTTGGTTGGTGGAGGACAAACACCTTGGGATGTCATGTTGATGTGTGTTTATGTGTGTGCGTGCATGCGTACGTGCGTGCGCGCACTGCGTGTGTGTGTGTGTGTGTATACAAAGTAGAGCAGTATCCTGTTTACCCCTTTAGAACATTTTGTTCTTCTGTAAGACAATTACCAGGTTTGTCTTGGATAGTAGTAGTTCTTTAGGGTTTCGGACAATCCAGATCTTTCATAAGCTGGTAAGCTTTCTCGCTGTTATTTGTCAGTAGGGTTTTTTCAATGTTTTTGTTCTTCAGTTTGTGTTTTATTTGCTTTCTCATCCCTGTTTTTAAACTTTGCTGATCGGCTTCTCTGTATGCTTTTCACATTCAGCTTCATTCTTCTTTTGATTCAATCCACTGAGTGTGTCGTACAGCTTTAGTTGGTCTTCCATTATCCAGGGATTATCAAGTGTTGGTTGATTGTGTGTCAAGGCTATCATATCTTTCAGTCGCAGTTGTGCTGAAGCTGTTGATCGTGTATTTATTGTGGTGTTCTGAGTGTTAAGAACGAGGAGTTGAGTGGGGCAAAAATGTTCCTCCTGTTGTTGGCTAGTACTTTGTATACTATGTTTCAGTCCTTGATTTTTTCAAGACTAAACCTTGATCCTCTTGAGGCGGAATCTTTAGGTCATCATCACAAGCTCATGGTTGCTTTTGATGTCGGTTCCTGAAAAAACTCCTTGTTTTTGCAATAAACTCACTTAGGATGACAAAATCTCTCCCTTGTTTTTTTTCCAACTGACAACTCGTTTGAAATAGTTAAACATTATATTTAAAAAATTCAAAACACACTTTGAGTAGTTGAATTTTCTGTAAAACACACTTTGAGTAGATTGATTTTCTGAAATAATGAAGTGTTGGGTTAGTACAAGCCTGAAAGATTGAAGCCCTCATAATTAACGTTGGATCTTTTGCTAGCATAAAGAAATACAATCTATACTTTGAACTCGCTTGACATGCAAAAAAGAAGCTGGTCCTGTTGGGTACTCTTGGCAATCGTTAATGAAGACTCTTGAACGCACGGAATTGCCCGACAAAGCTGTTCATTCTACCTGGGACATGTTCACAGATATATGTTGACTTTCTCGAGTCATAATCTCACGCAGCCGCCACATCAAAAACAAAACCAAGTAGAACCGGTATAGCGCACCGTCACCCGAAACCAGAACGACACAGCTGTCCATCGTGCTCCGTGAGTTAACCCTTGATTAGAAGCGACATTATTGCCGTCAAAGCCTGGGCTTTATCACAGTTCTTGATTCAACCATTGACGCTGGGGGCAACAGCAAAGTGAGAGGCTGTATGACCAGTGGCTTTCCCACTCATGGAATTCCAAATTACAGCTTAGTCTTTAGTGATCGACTATGATTCTCCGACTAGGAGACTTGACTCGCACAGTCCTTATGTGCTGCAGCCCTGGGGGCTGGTTGGCCTTTGGAGAACATCTCCAACGCTGACTGTCCTTATGCCCACTTGGCCGAGAGAGTGGGGATGTACTGTGGGCAAAGCATCTCCACTATAATCAAATTTCTGCCCAGTTTCCAAAACAGCAGCTGCCTCCTCTGCTGTTTTGGAGGCCATCGTCGGACACGACGGACAAACATACATACATACATAGAAGCGACGTTTGACCCCGACGAGGTCACTTTGATTATCGTGATCTCCTCCTGGGCAGTGCCATGTCCAGCGTCTAGATGGTGTGTGTGGACTAAATGTGTTCACCACCTTCAGGTCCTTGTTCTTGGCAAAGATCAGAAACCTCGAGCCTATGTGTGCTGGTCTCAGGGTTGTCACATATCCCTACCATTCTTTTCAGCCTCTGCACACATCTTTGTATTCCAGCCACCCTGTACTACAATGTTGCATTTTTTCTTTTGAATCTGATCTATGACTTCTTGAGGTTGATCATAGAAGTCTTCTGTGTCCTCATCATCATAGTCAGTTGTTTGGGCGTACGCTTGGATTACGGCGATTTTAAATTGTGGCACTTTCAGACAGATCGTAATGAGTTTGCTACAGACTGGTCGACATCTCATGATGACATTCACGGTGTTTTTGTGGATGAGGAATGCAACTCAAACCTAACAGCAACTGAGTTTAAAATGTGATCAGTACCGACTAAAACGGAAAAGAAGTATTCAGCATGGAAAGAGTGACTCTAGTAAAATAATCAAGAAAGTAATAACAATTGCAAGGAATTAAAAATCCTACACTACATGCACATATATAGATGCACATAGCACACACTTAAATTGCATACGATCTATTGTTAATTTTATTTTGTCTGGAAGTCAGTGATAGAGCTTGACATGTGTAAATACTGCAAGAATCAAACCCTTGAATGTATGATAAGAAACCCCAAAACATGATATTTCCTTGAATTCCATTCTAAGAACTTTGTATATACGTTGTGATGAGGTCATTGCTGGTTTTAACTCCATACTTCTATCCTCTATTTTTGGTTTGTGATTTTTCAAATGTCAGTGGAAGGTGGCTGTTTCTTAAATTCCTAAACAGGATGTCTTGAAAACCATCTCCGAACAGGGAAGTGACTGTCCCACATGTAAAACTGCATCATTAATATCAGAACTCACCAGAGAAACAAAAAACCATAACATGTTTAGTCTATATTGTTTCATTCTTCTCCTTATGCACCTGTTCCGTTTAAAAATGATACTTTTTTTAAAAAATCGGTTTGTCTTATCTTTATTTTCTTGATTTCTTCTTTCCTTTTGAATAAAAACAACCTTTCTATCAGTTTTGTTATTTTCTATCGTGTAATTTGTCTGTCCTTTTCTCCTTCCAATGTATTTCTTAGTTTCATCATTTAGCTTGTTTTGTGGTTTTATTTCTTTTATGGTGGGGGAGGTGATGGGGTAGCTTTTACCTTGTTTAATTCTCCTTCGTTTGGCCATGTTCTTTGGCCAGTAGACATTTTTCAATCTTCTTTTGTTCTGGTTTGTATTTTGTTTCATCATTTAATCTTGGTTTCGTTGGTTCTGGTGTCTTCCCTGGTTTTCTCTCGTTTTCATTGTCGTTGTTGCTGTTATGGTAGTAGTGGGGTTTTTTGTTTGTTTTTCATTTTACCATTTACTGTATCGTAGTTTCTTCCCCTTCTCTCTTTCCGAATGTAATTGTTTCTTTTCCGCTGTATATATCGGTTTTTCTCTCTTCTTTAATCTTGTCTTCTCATCTCCTTGTTCTTTTGCGTCTTTTGTTTTCTTTTTTAGCTGTTTTGTTTTGTTTTGGGGATTTTGTTTTGTTCGTGCTCTGTCGTTTCTTTTTTTTCTTATTCTTCTAATGCTTTAGTTATTTGTGTTTTTCTTTACTGACCTGTCTTGCCGCTTCTTGTTTGATTTGTCCTTTGTTTCCTTTCTTTTATATGTTTTCGTGTATTTTTCGACTCCTGCATTTATTTTTTCCTGTTATTTTTTTAAATACTTTTCTTATTTTTGTTTCTTATTTTTATACTTGTGTTTTCTTCAGCTTCTATGGTTTCCTTTGCTTCCTGTTCGTTTGTTTGTATTAATTCTTGTAGGTTTCTTTAGTTTTTCTTGTTCCTACATTTTCCGCTTCTTCATCCCCAGTTCCTTTTATTTATTTTTTTTTTATCTTTCCGTTGTTTTTCTCGATTCTCTGCCCTTCTTCTGTTTGTTCTGTTTCCTTTTGTCTGTTGCCAGTTCTTTTTGCTTTGGTTTTGTGGTGTTTTTGCTTTGTCAGTACTTCTTCCGCTTCTGTTTCTTTATCTTCTCTGTTTGGGGCTCTTTTGCTTCACTTTCCTCAAAACCTTTTCTGTGTTTTCTTCTTTTCCTCCTCCTCCTTTAATTTTTCCCTTCCTCCTTGTCATTTTCCTCTGCTCTCATCCTTTTCTTCTTCTTCTTCTTTTCTCTCTTTTTTTTCTTCCTCCTCCTCCTCCACCTCCTCATCCTACTTCTTTTCTTGTTCTCCTCCTCCCCGCCTGCTTTTTCGTTCTTCTTTTCCTATTCGTCTTCGTCGTCTTGTTGTTCTTGTTCTTCGTTTTCTCTTTCTCTCTTCTTCTCGTATTGCTTCTGAGAAGAAAGGATTTCAAAGTATCTAGCCAACGCATGCGTACCATCACACAGGATTGTTTTGTTTTTTTCGCTCTATCTCTCAGATGGCATTCATACAAATAAATCAGTCTCATTTTCGCACAACCCAGAACTTTACTTAAACGTGTCACAATGTTGTTTAATATACATTTTTAACATACAGGCTTTTTATACCAGGATATTACAGAGAAGGGAAAAAATAACAAGCTCAATAAAGCATTGCTGAACAATCTGGAACTCATTGATATTTGCGGGAAGAGAACTGAAGGTTTTACTTTTTTATATATCGAGGATAATGGAATAAGTACTTACGTGCTTTTTAAAATCCAGTCCCCGTGTGTATGTGGTTTTGTAAATTCTGTCATATGTTCCCACCGGCACACAATGGCCTACTCTTACAAAAAGCGGAACAGGATTTTACGTGTGCTCAAGATGTTCTGCTAGCGTTCGCACACCGGGCCTCGGTTTATAGTCTCATCCGGACTTTTGGGGAGAGTGGAGTCTGCACTGATGTTAACTCCAGGGGAAAATATTTCCTTGAGCGGGAATTGAACCCGGGTCGTCAGATTGCGAGCGCAATGTTCTAACCACTTAAGAAAGTTGAGTAACATTGTGAATTTATTATATCTGTATTGGAGATAAATTTAAATCTGTCATCACTAAAGGCACATGGGTATATCATATCTATTACGCCCGTTCTGCCTCTACACCATCACAGATATCATGATTAACTTCCTCACAGATTCAGGCTTTTTCTGCGTGATGTGAGTGGAAGCGTTATAGTTGGTTAAGAAGAGCAAGGCTGTCTCCAGGAATCTGGTTTTGGTTTTATCTCATTGTATGCGTGGCTGATATGTTGTTGTTGTTTTTTTCCACAAAAAGGTGCCCATCCTGGGTTGACCCTTATGGTTGACCAGGGCATTGAAACAGAGAATGACAGTAGAATTAATTGCATACCCTGTTTTAAAGGTATATAGTTGCACAGTTTTAATCGGTGTTTTAAGATTACGAGGTGACAGTCCTGATATGGCCTCTGTGGGTGGCTGGGATGATGCACAATTTTAATCGTGGATTTTAAATTTTACAAGGTGACATCCCTGATATGGCCTCTGTGGGTGGCTGGGATGATGCACAATTTTAATCGTGGATTTTAAATTTTACGAGGTGACATCCCTGATATGGCCTCTGTGGCTGGCTGAGCTATAAACAACAGGATTAGACTTGCGAAAATCAATTAACATTTCTTTTGTGTTTGACATTTAGAGCCAGATTGGTCTTTTTTTCTTTCCGTTTTTGCTGCCTCATCCTCTGTGGAGTCCCCCGTCCTGGTGTTTCCACGCCGCTCAATCCAATCTCCCCGCCACAGCCATACCCAGATTCGTTATGTCTCGTCCAGATCGGTCTCTTAATCCAGACAACTATTTCACTTGTTTAGAATATGTGAGGCGTGAGTTTGACATTCTTCAAGAGCAGAGTCATCACAGTGTTATTAATTGTCATCGATGGTGCCGTATCAGAGCCAGGGCAGTCGGTGGTATAAAGAAGGAGAACAAAGATTGAGAAAACAACACGGCCGGCTACTGTCCTACGTCAAGGCATGTGCACTTTACCAGGAATGTGCCTTCATACAACTCGGTATACACTGCTGAACTTAGCGCTCTTGTTTCGTCTCTAAAACCGATCCAGCGATTTTGAGAGAAAAAAGGTTTTTGGGGTACGCGTGAATCTGCTCTCAGCCGTGGTGGTCATGTGTTAAAGTAACAAAATTCACCCTTAGTTTCAAGAGCTCTACGATCTATATACTTCCTTGAGACGAGGCGGGTGTAATCTTCTTTTGGTATTGATCCCAGAGCACATGGGTATTGGGGGCAACCAAACTGCTGACCGACTAACCAAGCGTGCCACGAAGATATCACATAGCAAACGCTACGTGCAGTCTGTCTCTAGTAAGAAAACCGGAACACTCAGACAGATAATACACTTTTTTTCCAGATTTTTCCTAACTCGAAAGGTTTTTTCTGTGTACCGAAAACTGAAGAAACAGTTCGGACTATGATGCACACGAGCCCTTCTCATATTAATATCCATTTGCTGAACGGCGAGGGAATCCCATAGTGTGTGGCACGTGATATGCGTATAACCATCAAACATCTGCTTCTGGATTGTCGAGATGCCCAGGATACTAGGCACAAGTATCCTGAAGACTCCCTAAAATATTCTATTACGTGCATTAGGATTTGACAGTTACAGTTTTCGTAGGTACTACGGGCACTTGAAAAAGAAAACAGAGAACGTTGGGACGTATCTTAGTTGTGCACAATCCTTGGGAAAACTGTCCTAGTTGTAATGTTCAAAGGGAGAGATATTGTAGTTGTGTAATGTAGGTGGCAATGTATGTTAATACGTGGCACAAGCTATGGTAGTACATTGTACTTCATATTAGTTGTAGAAAGTCCTTGATTAGTAGAAAATACATGCAGAGCTTTTTTTCTTTTAGTGTACAACGTATTACGAAAGTTTGTTGTGGTGAACAATGATCGTAGAGAGCTCTAGAAGCTGTAGAATGCACGCAAAGGGCTCTCTTAGTAGTACAAGGAACCTGGAAAGCTCTTCTTGTCATGCAATGTACGTGGAAAGCTCTGTCATCAGAACAGTGGACAGTTAGACCTACTCTAGCAGTACAGTGTACACGTGATGCTATTGCAGATATCAAGCCATCCCAGGTGTTCAGAATAGCTTGATATCCCTCCAAGGTGTTCACAACACGTGAAGAGCTATTTTTAGTGCACACAGTAAACGGAGAGCTCTTTTAATTGCACAATGTACTTAAAGAGTTCTCTTAGGAGTACAAGGTACGAAGACAGTTCTTGTAGAAGTACGCTGTACGTGGAGGGCTACTCCAAGTGTACAATGTACGTTTTGAGCTCTACTTGCTACAGAACATATATGTAGGGAATACAGTGTACAAACAATGCATTTATAGATGTATAGCCATATGCGGTGCACATCCCTCTAATATGTAATATGTACACAGCATGTGGAGAGCTGTCTTTAGTGTACACGGTACGTGTAGAGCTGTCTTTAGTGTACGCAGCACGTGGAGAGCTGTCTTTAGTGTACACAGTACGTGGAGAGCTGTCTTTAGTGTACACAGTACGTTAAGAGTTGTCTTTAGTGTACACAGTACGTGGAGAGCTGTCTTTAGTGTACACAGTACGTGGAGAGCTGTCTTTAGTGTACACAGCACGTGGAGAGCTGTCTTTAGTGTACACAGCACGTGGAGAGCTGTCTTTAGTGTACACAGCACGTGGAGAGCTATCTTTAGTGTACACAGCACGTGGAGAGCTGTCTTTAGTGTACACAGTACGTGGAGAGCTGTCTTTTGTGTACACAGTACGTGGAGAGCTGTCTTTAGTGTACACAGTACGTGGAGAGCTGTCTTTTGTGTACACAGTACGTGGAGAGCTGTCTTTAGTGTACACAGTACACGGAGAGCTGTCTTTAGTGTACACAGTACGTGGAGAGCTGTCTTTAGTGTATAAGAGAGCTGTCTTTAGTGTACACAGCACGTGAAGAGCTGTCTTTAGTGTACACAGTACGTGGAAAGCTGTCTTTAGTGTACACAATACGTGGAAAGATGTCTTTAGTGTATAAGAGAGCTGTCTTTAGTGTACACAGTACACGGAGAGCTGTCTTTAGTGTACGCAGCACTGAGAACTGTCTTTAGTGTACAGTAGGAGAGCTTCTTTTAGTGTGTACAGTACGTGGAGAGCTGTCTTAGTGTGTACAGTACGTGAGACTGTCTTAGTGTGTACAGTACGTGGAGAGCTGTCTTTATGGTACAGTACGTGAGAGCTGTCTTTAGTGTGTACATACGTGGAGAGCTGTCTTTAGTGTGTACAGTTACGTGGAGAGATGTCTTATGTACACATACCTGGAGAGCTGTCTTTATGTACACAGTACGTGGAGAGCTGTCTTTAGTGTACACAGTACGTGGAGAGCTGTCTTATGTACACAGTACATTAAGAGTTGCTTTAGTGTACACAGTACGTTAAGAGTTGTCTTTAGTGTACACATTACCTGGAGAGCTATCTTTAGTGTACACAGCACGTGGAGAGCTGTCTTTAGTGTATAAGAGAGCTGTCTTTAGTGTATAAGAGAGCTGTCTTTAGTGTACACAGCACGTGAAGAGCTGTCTTTAGTGTACACAGTACGTGGAAAGCTGTCTTTAGTGTACACAATACGTGGAAAGCTGTCTTTAGTGTATAAGAGAGCTGTCTTTAGTGTACACAGTACACGGAGAGCTGTCTTTAGTGTACGCAGCAAAAGGAGAACTGTCTTTAGTGTGTACAGTACGTGGAGAGCTGTCTTTAGTGTGTACAGTACGTGGAGAGCTGTCTTTAGTGTGTACAGTACGTGGAGAGCTGTTATTAGTGTGTACAGTACGTGGAGAGCTGTCTTTAGTGTGTACAGTACGTGGAGAGCTGTCTTTAGTGTGTACAGTACGTGGAGAGCTGTCTTTAGTGTGTACAGTACGTGGAGAGCTGTCTTTAGTGTGTACAGTACGTGGAGAGATGTCTTTAGTGTACACAGTACTTGGAGAACTGTCTTTAGTGTGTACAGTACGTGGAGAGCTGTCTTTAGTGTGTACAGTACGTGGAGAGCTGTCTTTAGTGTGTACAGTACGTGGAGAGCTGTCTTTAGTGTGTACAGTACGTGGAGAGCTGTCTTTAGTGTGTACAGTACGTGGAGAGCTGTCTTTAGTGTGTACAGTACGTGGAGAGCTGTCTTTAGTGTGTACAGTACGTGGAGAGCTGTCTTTAGTGTGTACAGTACGTGGAGAGCTGTCTTTAGTGTGTACAGTACGTGGAGAGATGTCTTTAGTGTGCACAGTACGTGGAGAGCTGTCTTTAGTGTATAAGAGAGCTGTCTTTAGTGTACACAGTACACGGAGAGCTGTCTTTAGTGTGTACAGTACGTGGAGAGCTGTCTTTAGTGTACACAGTACACGGAGAGCTGTCTTTAGTGTGTACAGTACGTGGAGAGCTGTCTTTAGTGTGCACAGTACGTGGAGAGCTGTCTTTAGTGTATAAGAGAGCTGTCTTTAGTGTACACAGTACACGGAGAGCTGTCTTTAGTGTGTACAGTACGTGGAGAGCTGTCTTTAGTGTACACAGTACACGGAGAGCTGTCTTTAGTGTGTACAGTACGTGGAGAGCTGTCTTCAGTGTAAACAGTACATGGAGAGCTATCTTTATTGTACACCGTATGTGGATAGCTCTCTTAGTTATACAACGTGCGTGAACAGTTCCCTTAGGAGTGCAATGTACATGGACAGCTCTCATAGAAGTATGCTGCACGTGGAGGTCTACCCCATGTGTACAATGTACGTGTAGAGCTGGCTTTGTCCTTGTAAATATGTGCAGAGTTGCCCGAGTTGACCAGTTTAGATCTAGAGCTTTCCTAGATAAACCAAACACTTGGAAAGTAGAAAGTACCTGGAGAGATGTATGAGGTGTATAAACTACTCGGATAAATTACAAGGAGCATTGCTCAATGTACAACGCACTTTGATAAAATTGCTAGGCTTTCACGGTATTTGGAGAGCATAGACTTTCCTCTATCTCAACAACTTCAATATGATTTGGCAACACGTCATTCCCTATCTCCAGCTCTGTGAAATATCTAGGTATGGTAATAAAAAAACAACAACACTCGCTATGCAAAGGTTAAACTTCCAGACTTGCCAAGCCTGTTACCATCCATTACGGCGCAAGAGTTCATTTCACAAGTATCTGTCCAATGATGCAACAACTAAGTTTGTCACTTTTTTTTTATTCTTTCACGTCTGGACCACTGTATTTCCCCTACGGCTGCTCTACCAGTATTGTCCATCCATTCCCTTCAACGCATACAAAACTCTGCAGTTCGATTAGTTCTAAGAAAGAAGGGAAAACAATTTGAACACATAATATCTCCTGTCTTTGCGATCTCTTTACTGGCTGTCTCACAAAGAGTGGCGTAGAAGATTAGTAACCTCTGCTTTAAATGTCTCCACGAACATGCGCCCTCTTATCTCTGTAACTGTCTTCACCTGCACACTCCATCCCGTTCCCTACAAGGAATAAAGTATAAGATTAATACCCTTTGTTTCAAATGTCTCCACAAATCTGCACCCTCTTATCTCTGTAACTGTTTTCACCTGTACACTCCGTCCGGTTCCCTTCGTTCAGCTGCAGATACGTTGTGCTTTCGAATACCCAGATTTAAGCAAACCACTGATTTGTTTACTTTACAAGATTCAGCGCTGTATAAATTCCATACATTATTATTATTATTATTATTATTATTATTATTATATGCATGCATACATTTGACATAATTATATTCATTTATGTGCAATTCAATACGTGTAGATGATTTGAATGTAAGCGCTTTGATGTGTAGCTGTACAAGATTCAGAGCTATAAAAATTCTATGTATCATTATTGTTATTGACATTTTTATTATTATTCATTTACAATTCTATTTTTTCCCTGAATCATGGATTACTTATATCATCTCAGCTTCCTCCTCGGGCAAACTCACCAGTTCAAACGTCTTTTGTGATACCTTTTGTCCTCTGGCGTACTGTATATTGGCAACGTTGGTCTGTCCCTCTGTCTGTCTGCATGAAGGTTGTTGTGCCTGCCTGCTGTGTCATTGCTGTGTCTGTTACTATCTCTGTGGCTTTTGTATGCTTCTCCCTGTACAGCTGTGCGTCATTCTGTAGTCAGTCTGTCATTTTCTTTGTCTCTCACAGTGCTTCCATCTCTGTATTTTGTTCCGTCTCTCAGTTTCATTTGTTTTTCTGTCTTCAGTTTGGTCTCTGTCTCTGTCAATGTATTGGTCTGTCTTACTGCCCACCCCCACCATCTCTCTCTCTCTCTCTCTCTCCCTCTCTCTCTCTCTCTCCCTCTCCCTCTCCCTCTCTCTCTCTGCCTCTCTGTCTCCCGGCTTTTCCATTCTCAAGCTAAGTTATTAGCTTTAACACAATCACTTAGGGAAGAGAGAGAGAGAGATTGCTTTACCATCACTCATGCATATAAATGGCGCGGCACTGAATGCAAAATCACCCATCCGGTGACTTGGCGTCCTCTTTGTCTTCCTCCTGTTCTAAGGATAATAAGTTTATAGAGCCACTGTATGCATGTGTGCACGCGCGCACACGTTTTACAGAATTCCAAATTTGCGAGCTATTTTCAGGCTATTTTTGTTCTAGCCCTTAGTTTGTAGTCTTTGAAGCTTGGCTTACGTCAACAGCCACACGTGTGCAGCTGCAATGACATATATTCCTAGAACAATCCTAATTTTGAAGACTGTGGTTCCATTTCACAATACTAACAGCTATTTGAAAACATCTTCCCACCTAAAAAACAACAACTAATTTGCAAAAATCTGGAACAGTCGTGGATAAGTCAAATAGCATCTTATTTCTCTTGAAGAACTTTGAATAATACTCAAAGCTTTTTTAAATGAACTATCACTTTGGAAGAAGGAATCACGCGTGCACACACACACACACACACACACACACACACACACACACACACACACACACACACACACACACACACACACACAACACAAACACACACACACACACACACACACACACACACACACATATATATATATATATATATATATATATATATATATATATATATATATATATATATATAGTATTTATCTCTTATGAATTCATTTCGAGCATAATAAAGTAAGCACTTATGTGAGTTTCTTTTAAATGCAGCCAGTGCGTGTATGTGGTTTTAAAAATGCTGTCTGCCATTCCCACTGGCACACGATGCCCTACTCTTCTGAAAAGCGAAACAGGTTTTAATATGGGCAAACGGGGACAAAAAACACATTGAACGGGATTTGTACCTAGATGAGCAGATCATGAGCGCTATGCGCAATGTTCTTACCACCAGGCTAACCCGTTCCACCGTGTGTGTGTGTGTGTGTGTGTGTGTGTGTGTGTGTGTGTGTGTCTCTCTCTCTCTCTCTCTCTCTCTCTCTCTCTCTCTCTCTCTCTCTCTCTCTCTCTCTCTGTTTGTGTGTGCATTCATTTTTAGTGTGTGTCTGTGTTTGTTTTCATTGGTTTGTGTGTATGTAGGGTTTCATTGTTTCTGCTCTTTTTTTCCAATCTCAAAAGCATTGACCTTATCTTTGATGAGCTTCCGCGATATTTCGAAACAAAGCTATTGCTTTTCTTTCAAGAAAACAACAACCCAAGATTCTGTCTGTATATCCTTCACAAAAGGACATTCAAAGGTTACAAACTTGGCTACCTCCAAGACATTTTTGCTCTGAACGTACAGTGCGATTTTTGGCAAAAATGTCGCGATGTTCTGAAAATATCTTCTAATTTCCACTCGATGTCAAGTTAGCTTACCTAAGATAATCATAGATCAAGGGTATGCTGGGTGACAGGGTTCTACATTCCCGTTTTCTGAAGGCCGTTCGGTTCGTTAATGAAATGGGCGGGAACAAGGTGTGGGTGTGTGGAAGGGGTATAGAATTTCCTTATCATGAGGTGTTGGGATTAGAGTGTCTGGAGTTAATCATGGCGCTGTCAAAGACACGACGTATGCTGTCCTGCGCTCTTGTTAAATGCCAAGCTAGTTAATGCCTTGTCTGATTGAACCGATAGACATCTGCGCCTCTGTTCAGTTCTCTTGTGTGTCTGCGTGTGATGTGTCTATCTCTATCTCTCTCCCTCAATCTCTCTCTTTCTTTGGGGTGTGTGTGTGTGTGCGCGCGCGCGCGCGCGCGCGTTCTCCATGACCGTGAAAAAGCGCCTACATCCACGCACAGACACACGAACGAACCCGCACACACACTCACGCACATACACAACACACACACACATAGGGAGAGAGAGAGAGAGAGAGAGAGAGAGAGAGAGAGAGAGAGAGAGAGAGAGAGAGACTGGGTAGTCCCTTTCAATAAATCACTCGCTGCTGTTAACTTTATTTCGTATTCCCATCTCAGCAACAAGGGCTTGTTGAAATAGATTGAAGGGGCGCGATTGGTTGAAAAACAACAACAACAACAGTGTCATTGTGTTTAGGACCAAAGGAAAAAGCCCCGATGATTTGTTTGCTATGCAGATGAACGCAACTATCTCTTAGATATTTGTTTTCGTTTTTTAATGAAGAAAGAGATGTCCACATTTAATTGTTTCATGTCGAAGCGTGTTGTGTTTAAAACGGAATAAGGGTGACTAGTGTTTATTTTATATTAAATTTTGTTTCTCTCGCTCGCTCTCTCTCTCTCTCTCTCTTTCTTTGCATTAGAAACAAAGACAAGAAAGAAAGGGGGAAAAACCCAGAAAAGCTCTGTTAGTGTCTGTCTGTTTCTATCTGTCTGTCTGTCTTTCTGTCTGTCTGTCTTCCTCTCTCTCTCCCTCTTCTCTCTCTCTTTCTCTCTATTTCTATCTCTCTCTATTTCTCTCTCTCTCTATCACTCTCTTTCTCTTTCTCTCTCTTTCTATCTCTCTCTCTCTCTCTCTCTCTCTCTCTCTCTCTCTCTCTCTCTCTCTCTCTCTCTCTCTATCTCTCTCTCTCTCTCTCTGTCTGTCTTATTAAGAATGCGATATTAAGCCATATACTTGTTCTAAAATCAAACACTTTTCTTACAACAGAGACTGAAAACCTCCCAAAAAACAGCGCCACCAGGCTGGTGTCAAATTTCTCTCTCGTTCACTGTTCCAGGAACACTAGCCTGCAGGGTTACGTAACACATAGGCACAATGCTAAGGCTGAAAGCTGAACAGAAATAACGAAACAAAAGTCACCTTTGTCGTCTGTAGATTATAAAGAAATAGCCAACAAAAATTCCAACAAAGAACTAGAAAAAAAAATGACAGTGAAAAAGAAAGGCAAAAATATGAAAACAAGGTAATGAAAGATGCAAAATAATAGCCCCCCCCCCCCCCCCTCCCCTAAAAAAGACAGAAAAAGATCAAGAAAAACTGAAAACATCAAGTACAGAAATATGAACCTTTTTCCAACTAAACATGGAAGGAAAAAAAACACCAACAAAAACATAGAAGAACAAAATAAACACCGCGGAAAAAGAAAAAACAAAACACAAGAAGGAAGTACGACAAACATGTCGAAAATGTCAAGGATGAAAGCGCATACATACCTTAAGTATACTGATCACTTCATGTTGCTGAATGATTTTGTTTTTGGAACCTATATGACCCGAGCCCTGATATGGCATCTGTGGTCTGCGGGGCTATAAACAATATGGCTGGATTGGATTGGATTGCGTTGGAACGTTATTTCCACAGCCTACTGTTGGTAGACCAAAGCCATCATGACGTCCATAGTGGTCTAAAAATAGTACTTGCCGAGCTATTCGGGGTATGTTACAGTATTCCTGTTACAGTATTCCTGATAGCGGTTTTCACGAGATTACATTTTTGTGTGTCTGTAAGTGAATTGCTTTTATACACGGCATGTTAAATATTTCAGCAACGTAATCCTGTTTTATCAGTTCAAAGGAGAAACTATCCTCTGTGTGTGTGTGTGTGTGTGTGTGTGTGTGTGTGTGTGTGTGTGTGTGTGTGTGTCTCTCTCTCTCTCTCTCTCTCTCTCTCTCTCTCTCTCTCTCTCTTATATATATATATATATATATATTATATATATATATATATTATATAGAGAGAGAGACAGCTCTCTCTCCCTCTCTCTCTATCTCTGTCCCATTTATGCATTTATAATTGAGTTTGGGCCCCACTTTCTTCTCATTGCTGGTATAAAAGAATTTTGTACGCGAGTGGAAAGAGAGCAGACTGGAAACTACCAGAGGCTCCTTTTAGTAGTTGCTTTTGAATCATGGTAGATCTTTAGCTTATGTATATCACACAGGTTTCAGCAGGCACGTTTTCACCTTCTCTATTTCGCTGTACACCGTCAAGTGTGTCTGGCAAAAGTAATGGCATGTCTTTCCAACTCCTCGCGTGGGCCGTCCAGCTTGCCTCGCAGGTTATCTCCATGGGTAACACCCTCTTCCACAGGTCACTTTACAGCGTGCATCTTTAAAGGATGAGTTCGCAGATTTGGTTTTCTTTGCACATCAAGGCACATTGAGGGAGAAGGAACGAGCTTCAGCTTTGTGGACATGTGGTGATTTATCCTGTTGTATCCAGTGCAGGGTCTTAGAATGAGGAGCTGGGTGGGTTTTTTCAGTCTCTTTTGAGATGGTGGCAGCAGTCCTTCTTTACTCTGAGCTGGGTCGTTGATTTTATGTAACAAACAAGTCATGTCACGTCTTAAAGTAACAAAAGTAATAATTTGCACAACATCCGCATGATGGTAATGATGTGAGGATGACTGCATTGATGGGTGACATTTTCATTTGACCCCCATCCTCTCCTATTTTGGTGAACTCACCCACAAACGTAAAGAATGTAAGCGCTTGTATTTGTAATTGCAAGATATAGCGCTATACAAATTCCATTTATTATTATTAGCAGCAAGCAGCAGCAGCAGTAGTAGTAGTAGTAGTAGTAAAGATCGCAAAAATAATATCTTCTCCCTTCTCTCGTGTTGGATGCTAAACGCTATCTTGCCATTCTTCTTATCTCCATGTTACCAAAAGTGATGGATACAGCAATGGAAGAAAGAAACATCGGTCTGTTGTTCTAGCGTATGACCATGTCTGCTCTTTGTCTTCCTGTTCATCCGTCTTCTGCTTAATCCTGGTGCCAATACTTCCTCTGATGAGTAAAGGGAAAAAAGGTACAGAGCTTTAGGATACAGGATATGGAGTGTATGCACTACACAATCAATATATCCCCAAAATGTTTAATATCTTTCATGTCAACACTTCTTTTATGCATGTCAGTATAATTCGTATCATATACTTTGACTCAAAATTTGTATTTAATGTGGTTTTGCAGTTGTTGTTTTTTCAAAGTCCTGGCTATAACTGTACTCTTCGGAAGTAGACATGATGGAGGGGGAGGGGGGGAGTGATGACGATGACAGAAATGACAACAACTGATGACAGTATTATAATGAGTTTAATGATGGTAATGATGATGACAGGGGAAAAGACAAGGCCAACAGGTCAAAACGGAGCGACGGGTGCGGGAAAACAGAAAGTGAGACGGAGAAGAAGAAAACATGAGAAATACAGAGAGAACGCAAACATGCGCACGCAGACGACTTTATTTTTGTAGTGTAATTCGTTTTATGGAAATGATGTGAACACACACACACACACACACACACACACACACACACACACACACACACACACACACACACACACACAAACTCTCTCTCTCTACCGCTCCCTCCCTACATCTCTCTCTCTCTCTCTCTCTCTCTCTCTCTCTCTCTCGCTCTCTCGCTCTCTCGCTCTCTCGCTTCCTCTTCCGAAAGAGGTTATAGCACTAACAGAAAGCGCTCCTAGCACAGTCATTATGGAAGTCATGTGCGCTCGCGACCTTACGGGGGATTCATGCATGCCATGGACAAACATGAGGGGGACTGGCACCGAGGATTCCTAGCGCTGATCTCTGTAGTCTTGATCTCCTCGCTTCTTTCTATGCAAATGCTCGGAAGCTTCTTCCTCCTCACAGGCAATTATTTGGCCAACCTCAACACTTTCGTTTCTGTTTAAACGTGTGCAGCTGTAGCGTTCAATGTGACTTTCTACTCAGTACTTTGGCAAATAATGTGCACCTACTGGAATCAATACAGTGTCTGCATAGGCTTCATCGTAAGAGCTTTTCTGCAGTATTTACTCTGTTGATTTTTCTTTCTTCTTTGTCATTTTCAACAAAGAGCAGAAGGTATGCCTACTAGGTGCGTAAATATTGACTGAACTCTTGCAGTCCTTATTGTTGCTCAGTTTCGTGCAGTTTGGGTTCAGACAGAACCTATTTTTTTCATGGAAGAATAATAAATTTCTAACTGAAGCAGCATCAGCCTGTTTATATGACATTTAAGTTTATTGGTTCCCTACAGGAAAAAGACTGCTAAATGGGACCAAGCTCAAGTAAACATCGTCCGTAATGTTAACAGGGCTCTCTGTTAACTGTATTGTGCACTTAACAGTTATGAAAGGATGGTGATGTGTAGTACTTTTACCTGAACAAAATAGTCAAAGTCAAGTCAAAAACACATTAATCATTCCATGAAGGACAATTACAATATTGGGCAAAGCGAACGTCTCTGAGGGAGCTAAAAACAGACCGGTGTATTTTCGACGTTTTGTGATATGACTGTTTCTTTTTGTTTTCTGTCTCGTTAAGCAACAAATCAGAGGGCTTCCTCCTTAGCTCTGCACATGAAAGATTGAATTTTTAAATGTGACACACGCGATTAACCGATACCAAGGCCCACAATACAATTATGCCTTTTCATTTCATAAGATGGAAGGGGAAAAAAAGGATGTTCGCGGGGAAAAAAACACACAAAAAACCATCACATCATGAAGACTAAGGCAGCTTATAAAGAAACCAAATTAAGTTGCAGATACATACGGCAACAACGTGCATTACAATATAATTATATTGGAACTAATCAAGCCATGCACGTGATAAGAAATCGTCTGTATGAGGACAATACTTCTAGAACACTGTCTTTTGTTCTCTCCTTTATGATATACATCTGCTTTTTAGTAGCACTCTTCATACATAACGCTCACAGCAACTAAGCAGATGAAGCAGGAAGCACCAGAAACGCAATAAATATGTACGTAATCAAGGGCAACAGCAAATGTCACAAAGAATAAATCAGCATCATTGTCAGAGAGAACTCTCTCCTGGCTAGCATCTCTAGCAAACACTTATACAATCACGTGTGTCTTGCTTGATATCCATCAGGGCAGCAGTGCACCTGTGATAATCACGCTGCTATGAGCACAGACTTAACAGCTTCCCAATTAGTCTATCCATCTGCTGGGATGGGAGCATGACTGTACTCGTAACAGAGAAACTCGCAACAAGTACACTGATCAAAGGAAACAGGCACGGGAAGAAAGGATAAAGCATCTCAAATAGGAAAAAAAATGTATAATACAGAGCTAGAATCAAGAGTGATAAGCCTAAGTAGCAGCGGGGACGGGATAGCTCAGTGGTCAGAGCATTCGCCTTCCCCCAGCTAATGTTAAGCAGCATCAAACGTGGTTAAAAAGGGGCTGGGTGACTGTTTGCGCCCCCTTGGTTTCAGACAGTCCCCCAGTTCACCCAGCTGTAAATGGGTACGTCTCTCTTTACGGTCAAGGAAGATAAAGCAGCGAGGGGGAGGAGATGAGCACCGCCCTCAGTATGCTGGTCCCTGGAGAAGCTGAGGTCTCTGATGCCTCGCTCTCCTAGGACTACAAAGTTTATGGGACACCTTTACCTTTTTAGCAGTGATTGCTACAGTGGCGACTACATATCTTCCCCCCATCATTCACGTACACACTCACACATGAATGCCCGTTGCGCAAGTTCTCTAACACACCCAAACCCAACACAACACACACACACACACACACACACACACATACACACACATACACACACATACACACACACAGAGCTAGTGCTTAGAGCATTTGCACTTCAGGTCTTACGCCTAGGGTTTGCCTGAAAACGATCAGTGAACACCAAAATCATGTGCTCCTTATAAACTATTTTGAAATAAATTATTAAAAGTAAGTGATTATGCGCATCGCGTGCGCTGTGTGTGTGTGTGTGTGTGTGTGTGTGTGTGTGTGTGTGTGTGTGTGTGTGTGTGTGTGTGTGTGTGTGTGTGTGTGTGTGTGCGCCTGTGTAAGAGAGAGGCTCGAAGAGATGGGAGTATCTCATTATTTACGAGAGGCATTTTAGAGAATAAGTATTTGGAAGGAGGGGATAGAATGCATGCTGAGATATGTGGAATTGAGAAGGAAAAAATAGGTGGCTAAAGGAAAGAAGCTTAGTTTAGGGGGGAGGGGATGCATGGAGTGTGTGTGTGTATATCAACAGGAATGATAAATGAGACTGGCTATTAGAAAGAAGCCCTTTTTAATGGAGAGGAGGAGATACAATACTTGTATTTCAGCAGGCAATGGGATAAAGAAAAGGGCTAACAGAGAGAGGTTTTTCCCCTCACATTGTTTAATCTGCGTCATAATCATTTAAAAAAAACCTAGAGCATTTATTGAAAGTTGTTCTAAGAATAGGGTTGAAAATGATGACTAAAAATCCAAGCACTTAGATTGAAGCCGTGTATTTTTTTTGCAGTTGACAAGACTTATCATCATTTTTGGATTTATTTTACGTTCTTCTTTAATTTCCAAGGTAACGGAATAAGCACTCGTGTGGGGATTTTTTACATCCTGTCCCCGTTGTACTTTGAGGCAAACAGCCTACTAAAGTGTCGATGTTGCTCTTGTGTCCACATGTATCTTGTCTGACCGACTGACCATGTAGCCACTCCTGCCCTCTTTGATGCTAACGTTTTACACTGACCCTCCTAACCCAGTGTTCATTAACTTTACCCCTAATCTTGGCCCAACGTGTGAACACAAAGGCAGATGGACACGATGGTAGCTGCCCGACACAAGGGTGGATACTTTTTTCTCCACTGGAAGGAAGGGGAAGATTTTGTTTTTTAGGAAGGAGGAGTAGAATGTATATTCTGCCTCTGAAAACAACAAGGTGGATAGTGAAAATAGTAAAATGGAAAGAAGGGTAGGTGGTGGGAGTGGGGGGGGGGCGCAGAGTATGTGTGCATTTTTAGGTGAAGGGACCAATCAACGTTTAGAAACAGTGGGCTCAATGAAAGTCTAGGGAAAATTATGAAATTGTGTGTGTGTGTGTGTTGTGTTGTGTGGTGTGTGTGTGTGTGTGTGTTGTGTGTGTGGGTGTGATGGGATGAGGTAATTGGTGATAATGGATGGTGATGCATTTTAGGAAAGGTGTTGAAAAGAGGTCATGGAAATGTTAGTCTGGTTAGTGGAAATGGGTTAAGAGCGATAACATAATATACTATATGCGTGCGTGTGTGTGTTTGAATGCCCGTGTGTGTGGTTATCCATGTGTGTATGTGATTACAATTATATTTCCGCATCTCCCCTTCTAGCTAGCTGTTTCAAAATCAAAGTAAGAAAACAGTTTTAAAAGTGGAAAAAAATATAAACAGCTTTACAGTGCAAAGAAATAAAGTAGTTTCAGGTTTCATTATATCACGACTCGTGCGTGCGCGCGCGCGTGTTTGTGTTGTGTGTGTTTGATGTGTGTGTTGTGTGATTGTGTGCGTGCTTGCGCGCGCATGTGTGTGTACGAAACCCCTTCAATTATTTCAAATACCCGTTTTCCTCTCCCTTTTAGTGTGTGGACCACTTTATTCACGAGTATACAATATTATGTTTTGCTGCCACTGTCATCAGTTTTTCGAGACAAGGTGATATCTTGCCTACTGCTGCTGCATATAGCTGAATGTGTACTTGATTTAACTTGTACAAGAAAGCTCTTGTTGTTTCTTCAACACCGATATATCTGGCTATCCTGCAGGCTTTTGTTCGACACTTTCAGCATCATTGGACGCCCCAACATAATTATGATTCGCCTTGCACCGGAGGTCAATTTTTTAGTTATTACCATGTTTTTCATCTGCAATA
Organism: Rapana venosa; assembly: GCA_028751875.1. Classification (NCBI taxonomy): domain Eukaryota; kingdom Metazoa; phylum Mollusca; class Gastropoda; order Neogastropoda; family Muricidae; genus Rapana; species Rapana venosa. Next base: position 30,948,761 of record CM054144.1, read on the forward strand.
GAAAAGGCTATTCAATACAGAAAACAAATTTAAAATAGGATAATTCTATGAAAAATTGCAACAAACTAAAATGATTGAGGCTATCAAGTTCACGACGTATTAGCCTCCTATACCAATACTTCTGCTACTGTTACTGTCTTTTACTATTTTCTTGCCCTCTCTCTCTCTCTCTCTCTCTCACCACACACACACACACACACACACACACACACACACACACACACACACACACACACACACACACACACACAGCGCGCGCGCGCATCCTCTACAATCTCTGAAAACTTTCCATTACCATACTTGCCACATCCTTTTAACACTCTTTTTCTGTTGAAATCAAGTAGAAAACATTCTTGTCCGAAGCCATATAAAACTCCCTAAAGTCTAGAAAAAAAATGTGATGGTCGATTTGTATTTGCTTAGTTATATTATGCCCGCTGTCCTCCGCCACTCCACTCAAGACCAGCATCTTGGCTAGCCTGAAGTCAAGTCCATTGAAAAAGCGAGCAGCTTAGCTGAGAGTTTGGAAATGATACAGTGGGTGCTGTAGAAGTTAGTTCTATGTAAGCAATTGTCGAGAATACAATTCGTCTGTAACATCTTAGCTTTTGTAAGTGCTTTTGCATTATTGCACGTTGATGTGGCTAGATATGTATGAGTTTGTATAGAGATGGTTTTTTTAAGGTGACGGAAAAGTAAGTAGTCTATTTTACACTTACGTGTGTGTCATGATTTCCAACTTATCTATCTTTTCCATCAATCTATATCATTTCTGTTGCAGTCTCTTTTTAAATATTTGTGTATGGGTGAGCGTAGGTGTGCGTGTATAATAGCTGATAACTATAGAGTTGCGAGTGGGGTTAATGCTGTTATAGGTTGTAGGTTAACCAGTGGTTTCAAATGTGGGTTTTGTTTCTTATTTTCTAACGAAAAAAACTATACATTGCTTTGTCTTAAACTAGCACCAGGGAACTGGACATATTAATATATAAATGCAAATGCTTCATTTTATGTTTATTGTGCCTATTCTTGTCTTTTCGGATTTATCCATTAGCATACTTTCCCAATCCTCAATCTTACATCTTAAGATTGTACGTTTGAAAGAGATTACAGTTGATATTCTTAGCATCCATAAATTTCGAATTTAAAAAAATAAATGAGCATAGGTGTGTTTAAAAAGAAACGAACGAATAAGCAAAACAATCAAAGAAACAAACAAAAGGAAGTAAAAAGAAGAAAATATTAGAAGTTGATTGTTCAACAGAAACAGAAAGACGCATGGGAAATTTATAGTTATTAACATATTGCATTGTTCTTCTGTTTCAGCATTTGTGGCGTCTGGATGTTGCTTTTCGCCAAGCCAGTCACCCTGAACTACCACCACAATCATAATCACGCCCAGGCTTATACTGGGCTGCTGGGAAAGGTAGCAAGAATCTCTCAATGCCTGGCAGTCATAGACTCACTAGTTTAAAGTGACCGGGCACTATTTGTTTTGTTAGCGACAGTCAGTCACAGCTCATTTCTCTGCGTGAGATGCCGGATGCTCTCTCTGATAAGAGTGCGTCACCACCAAAACAACGCCATTCACATTGAATATTGGTTTCTCCATCTGTTTGTTTCCCTATGGGATTAGATGTTTCTACAGACTTTCACCAGGTTCAACTGTCTTGTTGCCGAGGTTCTTGTGTGTGCGTCAAATGTGCTACCCACAGGAGCTGAGTTTATTGTCTCATCCAGAAGACTATCAACCAGACCACCTCTAAAGGTGAGTGGAATAATTTGGGTCCTAAAAGGGATCAAATCTGAAAGCTTCTAGATTTTTTTTAAACTGGCGTGTTACCTCTAGACCGCCGATCCTCTTCAATGTCATTAGAATGGTGCTTAGTAAAGCAAACTGTCCCTCGTTACAGGTAAGACACCATGTCTCGGACTGTTTCGCTGACAAGGGTGTTTTGAAGAGGAAAAAAAAGCCTACGCATCACTCGAGGCAGCACGGGTTCTAAGCATACAAGACGATGACGCTACCTACATTTTTGGTGACTAATTATTGCTATGTGCTCCAGGCTGTTCACTGCAAAGACAGGAGGACAGAAGCCAGTAGATATCAGAACTGAGGTAAGTTGGGCAGAGACCGCAACACAGTTGGACCTGCAGCGGTACATTGAGCACTGTGGCTGCTGGAAGCAAGACGCTGATGACGGTCATCTCCAACACGTGGACACACAGCTGTGGGGCAGTGAAAGATATGAATGTCCTGTCAGAACGTATAACATGTACAAAAACCGACAATAAGCGACAGTTTGTATCTCTCTCTCTCTCTCTCTTCTCTCTCTCTTCTCTCTCTCTCTCTCTCTCTCTCCTCTCTTATATATATATATATATATATATATATATATATATATATATATATTTTATATATATATATTTATTATACATATATTATATATATATGTATATAAATAAAATTTTATAAATATATATAATATTATGTTAATATGCAGTTGGTAAACTATGACTTTACACTGCATCTAAGGTAGCCGTCTTTAACTCTTTTTTTTGTTCGTTTGCGTGGAATACTCGGACACCAACTCACTGTTGCTTGTCATATGAACGAAAACGCGTTGCGCCGCAGATGAGTGCTCGACAAGTCAGGCCCAGGGCATCTGACTTATGCTTGTTTATACATCAGAATGGTCGTTCTCCTGGACATGTTGCTTTCGCTGAGCTGCAGAGTCCAATCTACAACCTCAAAGCCATCCTCCTCCTCTGCCTTCACAGCCGTTGGGAGACAGGGTCTCCTCTGCTGCCTGTTCTGGATGTCCTCTTGGTATTTTACTAATACTTGGGGTCTGGTTCTTGGGCACCAGGGCGTAGCCACACACCAGTTGGCCTGCATGCCGCTCTTTTGAGTGGGCCAGCTCTGTTTCTGTGGACAGTTGTTTGATTTTACAGCTTTCTGAAAAAACACACAAAAACAGGACCGTTAAAGCACACAAAAAATAGAAAAGAAGAAGGTTATAGGAAGAAAAGGAACAAGACAGAGAGAAAACGAGAGAATATCTAGCACAGAATTTCCAGAAGGTGAGGATGCTATTTATACGAACACCCCCGGGCATTCCCACGGTACGGGGAGTGCATATGTCTTCCAATACTTAAAAGTTTAAAAAGAACGCATGGACTATTCAAACCCCAAAACAACAAACATTGTCTTTTTCGGTCTCTCTACTGAAAAAAATGTGTCTTTGGCAATCCATTTTTGGTTGCGTAACTTTAAAAAAAAATTAAACATTGCTTCTTAACCTTACAGAAAAAACGAGTTCTTTGCAGGAGCAGACAAACTTAAATAGTCTCTGAGACCTCTCCAGGGGTTGTAAAGAAGAGACACTTACCCGAGAGACCATGGGACCAAGGCGGCCACAGAAATGGTAGTGCGTGCAGGAACATCAGCCAGTCTAGAACGTCTGTCTCCTGTCTCATAAAAGTCTGTGGTGCCCAGGACTGACGAGTGTGGAGCACCGTCCATCCCCTCTCTTGGCGAGAGGCGTGTATTCCCCATGACTCTACGAACCCAGAAGTGTCCTCCTTGCCAATGTAGGCCGTCACTGTGTACTGCAAGCCATAGAGTTATGTGTCCAGTACCCTTTTTTCCGTGGCTTGACTAAGACCTAAGGTGAATGTTAGGATTATTTTTGCCGGTACCGTTGTTGTTTTTTTGTATTATTCAACATGTCAGTATTAAGTGCATAGGCATTGTGGACCTGCGGCTTAATATAAACCACATTCTTTCAGACAAGCTTTGACAACTGAGCGAGTTGTATCGTCTTTGGAGAGAGAAGTACAGAAAGGCTAGAGTTTCTATTCCTTCCCTGAAGTTCATTATCTAGCAGTATGCCTGCTGCTGAAGCAGGGCAGAAATCGAAACTACCTGTTTTTCGTATTTTGG
>CM054144.1:30957706-30967706 GCA_028751875.1 Rapana venosa
CTTTGGCTGTGTGAGTTTCAGTGAAAGTGCTATTGAAATGCACGATGTTTTCACCCAGAATACGCTCCATGCACTTGCATATGTTAACGTTTGCTTACGCTCGCTGACGTGTGTGTGTGTGTGTCTGTGTCCCTGTGTGCAAGGAAGAGAGAAAGAGGAGGGTGGGAGAGACAAGACAAAAGGACAGACAGAAAGGTGGAAAGGAGAGAAAGAAATAGAGAGAGAGATGGGTGAATGGAGGCATGTCTGCGCACATGTGTCCAGACTGGTGTGCCACTCTGACCAATTACGGTCAAAAGTTCTACAACTTTTCGCGGAGGTCCCAGTTGATTTTTCAGGTCCATGTCTGCCGTGGTGCTACTGAACAGTCAAGAGAAGAGACCGAAGAACCTCCATCCTCTTTTGTACAGAGACTTGTTTGACATCAATGCAGCTACGCCTTAACCGTCTTCTGAATCTAGATATCGTCTAAAAAGCAAAAAGGTGTCTTGTCTGTCTCTCTCCTTTTCTCAGTGTGTGTGTGTGTGTGTGTGTGTGTTGTGCGTGCGTGCGTGCGAATGTGTATGTGTAAACGAGTTCGTGTGTATGAACGCGCGTGTGCATGTATGTATGTGCACATGCGTGTATTTGTTTGTGTTTCTTTATGTGTGTGTTTATGTGCTCGTATGAAAGTGAGTGTTCGTGCTCGAGCGCTGGCGTAGACATCTACATACGCATACAACTCATTGTATCGTTTTGGCATTGCACAAACTTTTAGGGCCATCTTTTTCGAAGCAAAACAGATCCCTGTAATGATTCTAGTCTATGTTACACTCCCGAGGTCGGAGCAGAAAACAAACGCACTGTCCAGATAATGAAAATGGACGTATCGTGGCCTCAACCTTTGTGGAACGGCATTAGGCGATTTCTCCAGAGACGGCATCCTGTACCAGTAGACTTTTAGCAGGGTATGGCCAACAGCAAATCAGGAGTCCCTACAGGTGTTCTGCACACGTGCATGGACACAGTTCGGAAAGAGATAGCTGTTGATCAGTGGTATCAGCTCTGCAGGGATGTTGTTGTTTCTCCTCTGTAGGGGTTTCGGGATCACGAATGCGGGGTAGGTCAGTCTGAAGGAAAGGGGGGAGGGGAAGGAGAGGGTGATAAGGGGATGGGGTGTTTGATTTGAAATATTTAGCAGCTGGGGTTTCTCATCACGGGTTGTCTGCCACCAATCGTGCCTGCAACAAGCCAAAAATGATAAAAGACCATACCTAGTTTGACATGCACTTGATTTCAGTCTTGATCTTTAGTTTACTTAATTGATGCATTTTTTGATGTACCATTTAAATATCTGTCAAGACGTATCCTTTGCTTCTTCATTCAATTGATTTGTTATCCGTGCATTTTAAATGGAGTAAAACCAACCTATTGACGAGTTCAGTTCAATACGCTATACACATAGGTGGTGTGTGTCTGTGTGTGTGTGTGTGGTGTGGGTGTGTGTGTGTGTGTTGCCCTGATTCTGCAATAATCATAGTAATACACCATGTGCAAGTATGAGAGGATTGTAACGTGACACCAACTTGATCTCTCAGTCTTAATCTTTACAGTTTTTTTCACTTGACCTGTGTGATTATTCTTCTCGAGGGAAACTGGCGTTATCGCATCACAGTTTACTCAGTGTGTCTTCATAGTTTCGTCATTGTCTGACACTCAGAACTTGACATAATATTGCCTTACTAGTGATCATTTTCAAGTCGCATCGCTAACATTGTAGTTTGTTCCTGCTGTAAAACACGGCATTTTGCTGTACGTTTCACAGGAGCGATGGGTACACAGAACTGACAAAGAAACTATTACAAGTTCTCATAAAGTTAATATTGTTTTCCTGCTGTTTGAGTTAAAAAAAAAATAAATTCAATCATTATAAATGGCCGTACAATGTTGCTTGTTGATACTTAAAAGTGTGTCATGTAATATGTATTGCACCATAGACATCAGATAAAGAGAAAACGTGTATTGACTACCAATAGGTTTTCAATCAAGTTAAAATGCGCCAAGTTCATGAATTGTGTGTTACTAACTGCATGATTTCTTGATATACGTTAAAGGCAAATGGCACAATAGCAGAACCAGAACAGCATGCTATATAATTTGGCAAGTCATAATAAACATAAGCTAACATTTCACTTTGAGATTTGGTGAGTTACATGGATGTATAACTTTATTGAAACAGACAATTCCTTGTCGGATTTTTTATTTCAAAGTTTGTGGAAGCTGATGTAACACACCTTAAGTTGGTGCCACGAGTGTCCAAGATTCATAGATCTTTCTGTTCATAAAAAATAGCAGTACAAAAAGCACTGTTGCAGCATCAAAACAAGATAAATTAAACAAAGCATAAATCAAAGGGACGGGATCGGGGGACGGGATAGCTCAGTGGTCGGAGCACTCGCTTTCCCCCAGCCAAGTTAAGCAGCGTCGAGCGTGGTTACCAGTTGGATGGGTGACCGTTTGCGCGCCTTGGCTTCAGTACAGTTCCCCCAGTTCACCCAGCTGTAAATGGGTACCTGCCCTCTTTAGGGGTCAGGGAAGGTAAAGCAGCGAGGGAGAGGAGATGGGCGCCGCCCTCAATATGCTGGCCCTAGAGAAGTGAGGTCTCTGACGCCTCGCTCCCCTACGACCTTACAGGTTATGGGACTCCCTCCCTCCTCCATAAATCAAAGACAAGAAACCAGCTAACCAGCTGACCAAACATACAGCCCACTAATGTAAAAAGAAAACAACTAATCGTAAAGAAACCAGCCGACGAAAACAACAAATGGACACAGACTAAAGAAACCCACACAAGGGCACCAAGAACGCTTCACCACATTCTTATCTCTAAAGGCATTGCAATAGCTGACCAAGACATGTCTGCCAGTCTTATCCACACAGCAAGGCTTGAGAACTGATGATGTTCTGATTAGATTCCCTCCCCTTCACTCATGCTCAACAACATATCTTTTTTCTCCAAGACTGGCTCACTGCGCTGCATGTAGGACACTATGGACAATAAACATGTTTAGTGTAAAAACATTCCGTGAGAAAGAACTTAAGAACTATGCACATAATCAGTGCCGTCAAATACAGATACCTACCTAAAAAATGCACACTATCGCTTACTATCGTTGCCAGCATCCATAATGACTCGTGAATCCAGACTGCCTGTTTGATATCCATCAGAGACTGCGCCTGTACGTAATCATGCTGATGCAACAGACTAGACAACTTCCCGATTAGTTCATTCGTCTTGCCGAATGCATCACGTAATGTGTTCAGAACAGACGGACTTAACAGGTTTGTCACCGTAAAAGATCTGGGTTGTTGGGTACAGTGAAGGAGAAATAAAGGATAGAATAGGTAAACGTGCAAGAGGGTCATTTCTACACACAGACAGGCGAGTACTAAGCATTTTAAATGTTTCATATTCGATATACTTATGCCAAAAGTGAATGCTCTTGTTGTCACAATTGTTGTCATCGTTGTATAAAATGCTCTTTTCTTCAAGTTTATTATTTGGTCAAAATCCTATAATATTGGCCCCGATATACCAGGCTTATAAAATATCCACTGCAATACTATTACCCCAAGCTGGTAACATATTGGCCCTCAGCCAAAACTGCTATCAACATTAGTTAATAAGACATTGACCTGTATACAAATCATCATCATCATCATCATCAGTCCCGTGACCTTGGCGGTCGTGGAGGAGACACGAAAGACGATGCCGTGGTAAGCCTCCTGTGGATACAAATACTAACACTTAAATTCAGGGTGCAAGACCCCATCTGTTCACTCCTCTCTCCTCTACACATTCAAACTTTCCCTTACAATAATTCTATGATCATGCAAACGCGCTTGATCACTTCAATCGAGAGTGAAGCTTCTATGCTTGAAGCCATTACATTCTACGACTTGAGACTGAATAGCGATCAATTAGGCTATAAGCTTATTTTGACCATGGGCACTGCCAGCCACTAATAAAGCCGGTTCATCCAGACTGATGCTGTGTCTGTTGAAACGAAGCCAATTTTACTAAACACTTGAAATAAAATCGGAGTTGAAAGTGGTTCATTTTAGATATGCAGATGTTGTCAATGGAATTGTTCTGTAGTGTGCACAATCTACTGTGTATGTTTTTGCGTTAATGGGCGCTGTATGTGGGTGGGATGTATGTGAGTTGGCTGAGAGCTGTGAAATAAATAAAAGATTTCAAGGGTAGAATGTTACAGCCATGTATTGTAAAGGTGATGACTCCATGTGCAAGGCATACCATCAGTACAGTTGCAATGGTGTGTGTGTGAGTAGGGTGTGTGTGTGAGTAGGTGTGTGTGTGAGTAGGTGTGTGTGTATGTATGTGTGTGTGTGCGTGAGTGTATGTGTGTGTGAGTGTGTGTCTGAGTGTGTGTGTGAGTGTGTGTGTTTGTGTGTGTGTGTGTAATATAGAGTGGGAAGTGGGATCAAATAGTTCATAGAAGGGAAACCACTTATTTTACAGCTGCAGTGCTGTTCGGATATTTGGTTGGTTGATCCGTCGACATACCAGGTAGGTAATCACCTAGCATCTTCTTCATTGTTTGATTTTGATACCTTTCCGTTTTCTTTACCAGCTCGTTTAGAAATTAAAGGACGAAGTGGTGAATATTGCTTCAAATTCGCTTTTACAGATACACTTTGCATACTAAAACTTTAGTGTTTTATAACCAAATGCAAAAGTGTGCTAGCCCTTTAATAATGATTCGCATTCTAATCGTATAGAATAACACTTAACTCTGTCGCTCAACTTTTCATTACGTTTGTTTTAGAATATTCAGAGTGACCAAAACATTGAATACATCCGCTATAAACATGGATATTATTAATTCACCATCAACACGACCCTCCTTCCCACAAAAGCAACAAACAAAAGCCAACGAGGATAATTATACAAGACACACATAAAAGCAAACGTAGAAAGAAAAAACAACTTCAGATAAAAGAGAGAAAGCAGAAATATAAAAAAAGATGGACATAACGAGCAGTAGAAGAGGGAGAAAGGAAAATAAAAGCAAAACAAACTTGTGAAAACCAAATAAAAACAGTCTAGAACAAAAGACCCCATCAGAAAAAAAATCAAATGGCAGAGATTGTAGTAATGAGTGTAATTAAATACCATTTACCTGCCACTTTGGGCGTTTTGTTTTGTTTTGCTGATTTAGTTTCTATATCTTTTGTTGGTTTGCTTATTTGCTAGTATTTCTTTTGGTTTGTTTCTTTGGTTTGTTTTGGGTCTTTTTAAAAAAATAAATTTACCTATTTTCGTGTTCTTTGAAATAAACGTACACAATCATTCTCCTCGAGTTATTATTTCTATAACAGAAGCGGTTTTATTTTTCAATAACACTATTAAATAGAATTGTTTTTAATTGACCGCATTACTTTAAACAAACAAAATGATGGTTAACTACACATCTTGTAGCATTAAAAAATTTAATGTTCGAGAAGATGAAAGATTTCATAAATTCATCTGCTTTTGCTAAAAGGCAATATTTACTCAGATTATTGTACGGGACATTCATCATCATCATCATCATCAGACCCGTGACCTTGGCGGTCGTGGGGGAGACACGAAAGACGATGCCGTGGTAAGCCTCCTCCATCCATCTCGGTCCTCGGCTCTGCGCAGTAGTGCCGAGTCATTCATCCTGGTCCATTCTCTGATGTTGTCCATCCATGACTTGTTCTGTCTTCCCCTCTTTCTGCCACCTTCGAGTGTTCCCTGCAGTACTATTTTTTGGCAGAGTGTTGTGGCGGGTGACGTGGCCGAACCATGTCAGCTTTTTTTCTTTTTGACGATGGTGAGAAGGGGTTCCTGTGGACCTGCCAGCCGTGTTATTTGACTCTTGACAAATTCATTGGTCTTTCGTTCTCTCCAGGATATGCCCAGCAGTTTTCTATGGCATTTTGTTTCAAATGACTGGATTCGCTTTGCTGTTTCATTAAATTCCTTTAAAATATTAATCAACTGTTTAGCGAGAAAATTGTGGTATAACCGTGTGGCAGAAAAAGTGAAAAAGATGCACAATAGCCTGCAAATCTGATTCCTTAATTGTTAACAACTATAACTGGAAGTCCACTGTTAAATCTTGTCCCAAAGAATTGGCACTCAAAACCTTTAGATGAAAGGCGTGATGCTGTGCGGTAGTCCAGTTTGCCCTGAGAAATTAATTTGGGCCATTTTGTGAAAAAAAAAATTCAACTATCTTTGAGATGAATAACAGTTTTATCTTATGCTTTTGACATCTGAAAGTTTACATTAGATTCTGCCAAATACGGACAAAACTGAAAGCTGCTATTTTGTTCAGATAAAACGTTCGTGCACTATGGGATCGAATTATAATGATGATGATAATTAATTGATGCCAAGCAATGGACATCTTTAAGCACCCTTGCGGTATCGTACTTGAAGTTGCAAAAAACAAAACAAAACAAACGAACACACACAAAACTGTATGCAAAACAAACTGACACAGAGAAACAAGCATACTGCTACTCGTGTATTAGCCTGTACTCCAGAAGAAAATTACATATTTCATTAAAGCTTCATTGGTATTTGCCTTATCTTACTGTGTTTCTCATTAAATAAAACAAACGTAGAGTGAGTTCATTTTAGAAACATAAATTAAAATCAGTGTCTTATCTTTAAATAAACCAACAGACACGCACAGGTCAGAAATCTGTCTCCCCCTCCACACCACTTCACACACACACACACACACACACACACACACACACACACCACACACACACACACAAACACACACACACACACACACTCAAACACTCACACACACAACAAACATACGCGCGCGCGCACAAACACACACACACGCACACACACCAACAAAACACACACACACACACGCACGGGCCTACACACATACACACACCCTACACACCACACACACACACACTCACACACACACACACACACACACACACACACACACACACACACACACACACACACAGAAATTAATACATAGAGGTAGACACACACACAGATAGGCGGCTTATAGGCAAAAAAACTAGGCCTGAACTGGGTGCACTCGAAAAGAAAGTTTGCCCACTGAATAATTGAAAACACACGGACCATTCATCACTTTGCAAAGGAAAAAAGGAGTTAGCTGCTCACTTTTCTTCCTAAAGTATTCCAATTTATCCATTTTTGTGTTTCTTTCTCTAAAGTTAGGGGCGCTTACACGCGTTCACGCGAGTGTGTGTGTGTGTGTGTGTGTGTGTGTGGACGCAGGCGCGCGCCTATATTTGTGTGTGAGTGTGTGTGTGTGTGTGTGTGTGTAGTGGAGAGTGACTGAGAGATATTTCCGTCATAAAAAAACTATAAAACAAACTAACAAAAAACCTCGCTAAACGTACAAGAAAAAACAAAAAAGAAAAGAAAACGTGACAGGACATAAAAGACAGATATGTTTCCAGATCATAACATTAACAAAAATCCTGCTAATATAGAGGAATATACGATTCCATTACAGGAAAAAACAAAACAGTGTAGTTTCAGAAGGAACGCTCCCTGTAAAATAAGTACATCGTCTCGCCTCGTAATCACCTAAGACGCGAACTTAACTGCAGATACGCTCTTCTTGATCAAGCACAATGGCGTTTAGGATGCTTGGAGTTCTTGTTTTTTTTGTTGTTTTGGGTTTGTTTCGCTGTGGATTGTGATAAAAACAATACTTTCTTCATGATCACATATAACTAAAAGACGTTCTGCACAGCTAGCATCTGTTTATGCCAATCTGTCACGAGTCCTTGACATGTTTCTAGGAACATGATCATTGCTTTTTGCTCACAATGTGATGTGTTGTATGTGTGTGTGCTAAAAAGAACAGGATACTTACTATGTAACTACTCAACGCCGTTTCTTCATCTTCCGTGTCAAACGCAACTGTCGTTGGACAAGTGAGTGAAAAGGCGTTGCGCTTCCAGATGGGAAAGACTATCGGAATACTACACCTCACTGCATGTCTACTGCTCTCATTTTACAGTATTTGATGCAAACATTATTTCAATTAACAATGCGTCATAGATAATAGATATATTATTTCAATTAACAATGCGTCATAGATAATAGATGTATTATTTCAATTAACAGTGCGTCATAGATAAGAGATATATTATTTCAATAACAATGCGTCATAGATAGTAGATATATTATTTCAATTAATAACGCGTCATAGATAAGAGATAATTTCAATTAACAATGCGTCATAGATAATAGATAATGTCAATTAAGAATGCGCCATAGATAATAGATATATATTTTTAATTAACTTTGCGTCATAGATAATGGATATATTATTTCAACTAACAATGTATCGTAGAGAGACAGACAGATTGACAGACAGACAGACCGCCTCCCTTCATTCACTGAAGCAAACAGACAGACAGACGTCACAATGCACAAACATGAACTAGGTGGACAGTTCTTAAACTCGAAGCAGGCGACTGTCCAGTCTGGCCCTTCTAGTGCACGTCTATTGAAACACTGAGGTGTCGATAGAAAAAAAAAGAGAAGCCGTATTTAGCATCGTATGTCTCCTCTGAAGCTATTTCAAGAACACTCTGAACCCGCTATAGATACTGTATCCTGGTTTTGGTATCCTTGCAACGAAAAGTTTTGTTCTACTGCTTGCTACATCTTGTAGAAGCTGGCCTCACCCCCCCCCCCCCCCCAAATAAAATGGTCGTGAATTTAACATGGCATGTAAACAGTTTACATAGTTAGTGTTCCTTATTTATTTATTTATTTTTTGCTTGTCGGTGGCTCTGAGTGTCTATTGTTCTGTGCCCTGTTTGAGGAGTTTAAGACAGTGCTGAAGTCATCAGTATTGTGTGATCGCTTGTGTAGAGTGGGGGATATATAGGTATACGCCTTGTTGTTGTTTTTTCTTGTTGTCGTTGTTATTGTTACTGCTGCTTTTTGTTTCTTTTTCTTGTTAATGTTGTTACCGCTGCTGTTCTTGTTGTTGCTGTCCTTCTTTTTCTTCTTCTTCTCTCTTCTTCTCTTCTTCTTCTTCTTCTTCTTTCTTCTTCTTCATTTTTCTTCTTCTTCTTCTTCTCTTTCTTCTTCTTCTTCTCTTCTTCTTTTCTTCTTCTTCTTCTTCTTCATCACGTCTTCATCGCAATGTTCTTCATCGCAATCTTCTTCTTTATCACAAGTCTTCATCACAATTCTTCTTCTTAATACTTCTTCTTCGCAGTTCTTCTTCTTTATAATTCTTCTTCTTTTCCTCTAAGCAATTCTTCGATATTCTTCTTCTTTTTTGTTATTCAGATCAACAGTTTATTCTTTTGTTTTAGGGCGGCGTTTAATAACAGTATCGGAATTTCAACATTGTTCTATATTATCAAATTATTTTATTCCTTAAACTGCTAGCTTGCAGAAAGACATTCAGAAAATGCGTGTGTGGCAGCTGCTGTTGTAGTTAAACAAACACCCTGCAATAAAATATTTACAGATGACTTGGAAATAATCCTATCAACACCAGTAATCAACGGTTTTGGAAAAAACTATCTTTAATGGTTCCCTTTGGATTTCAATTCCAGCTTCTTTTTAAACTGAATTTAAAGCTGAACATTGAAAAAATAATTTGTTCACAAGATAATTGCCTCAAAAAAAAGGAGCAAGACACATTTTGAGAATATTTTGTTTTCCAAGAACTTAACCGCAATTAATAAATGATGTTAGAAACATGTCTTGGATAGCCTAGTATTTAACATTTCTCATGTAAAATATTTTTCTTGATATGATATTTCAATAATGAATTCAAGTTGACGACAATCATTTATTGCGTTATGTTCTATGAGCTCTCTTTTTGCACCTTGTTTTGCAAGACTATCCGCTATTTCATTCCAGTATATCCCTCAGTGAGAAAGAATCCAGCAAAAAATCCATTCCGATACCTTTTATCATGAT
>CM054144.1:30970206-31027706 GCA_028751875.1 Rapana venosa
AGAAAGAAAGAAGCAAACACACACAGCAAATACTAGTAACACAAGTCTTCTTCCCTCCAAAAGCACAAAAAAGGCAACAAAACGTCCACCACAAAAACAAACAAAAAGATATAAAACAAACAAAAAACAACATATAAAACAAACGAACAACAATACCTCAAAACAAAACACAAAGCACTAGCAATATACTAACAGACAGTCCATAATAACAGTATCTCTAAACGATTGATAAAAATGCTTCTTCCTATGAGAAAGTCTTACAAGCCCGACGATGTGCTCAACAAAATATCACCGGGCATCCCTCATCTTCCATAGTGTTTTTTATATTCTGTTCCATGCAGTTACACCTAACATAAGACGCGTGTGGCAATGAAACGTATGCTATATACTCAATAAGAATTGTGCACCTAATTAATGGCACCAACGGAATATCACGAATAATCATTCCACACTACTGATAGCATCTCTCTGCTGTTAGCGCACGTTAACGAAGGATGCTAAATCACGACTACCTGCTAGATATCCCTGGAAGACTGCACCTATAATGGTAACGATCGCCGAGGCACGACAGACTTGAACACCTTCGCAATTAGTGCAGTGCTCCTCTACTCCTAATGCATCTGTAACAACGGTACTCTCCTGAAGCTCACCAACGCAAAAAAAGGAGAAAAGGTTATGAAGTGCAGTATATGGGACAGAGTAGCGGGGTAAGGTGCGTACATGGATAATGACTGTAGCTTTTTTACACACATCACAATGCGCATTGCACACACGCCCGTGCAGGCGTGCACAAAATACACAAACGCATACCCGCTCGCGCGCATACATGCACATGCACACACCTGCGCACACACACACTTACACACACAAGCGCGCGCGCACACACACACACACACACAACACACACACACACACACACACACACACACACACATACACACACACATACACATACACACATGGCTGTCGAAAAGCTGATGTATACTCTTTTTTTTTTAAAAAAAATTTTCGGACGACAACCAAAGCAAAGCAAAAAAAGTTTTAAAAAGAAGCAAGTAGACAAAAAGACAAGACACAAACAAAGACAAAGCCAGAAATAAACCAACACAAGTCCAAAAGAATCGAACGTATATTTTCTTGACTTTATTGTATTTTAGATACAAAGTGCATTGACATTTGGTTGGCATTTTCAGAGAGATGAGAGGAGGACAATTGATAGGTTTTAATCTTTGATGATAGTTCATACTCTCCGTCTGTCTAGAATAACACTTGACCATGTCTTTTTCCTGTCCTGTATTCATTTATATCGAGGATAATGGAATAAGCACGTATGTGCCTTTTTACAATCAGTCCCCTTGTGTATGCAGTTTTGTAAATTCTGTCATCTGTTCCCACCGGCACACAATGGCCTACTCTTACAAAAGCGGAACAGAATTTAACGTGTGCGCAAGATGTTCTGCGTGCGCACACATGGGACCTCGGTTTATAGTCTCATCCGAAGGATTTTTGGGGAGAGTAGAGTCTGCACTTATGTTAACTCCAGGGAAAATATCCCCATGAACGGGAATCGAACCCGGGTCGTCAGACTGCCAGCGCAATGTTCTAACCACTAGACTATCCCATCCCATGATGGATATAGGTATTGACGTTTGTTAAAATCCATAAGGATCAAAATAATTGAATTAAGCATTGATAGTGCTTTCAAGCGTTTTATAACTTATTTTAAAAAGAACAACAGAAAAAAGGAAAACGAGTGAAGTACTCCTAAAGAGTAAAAGCAATCTCAGACAAGTAAATCGATCAAGTAACCACAACACACACACACACACACACACACACACACACACACACACACACACACACACACACACACACACACACACACACACACAAGAAAAGGAACGTCCCTCAAAAAGCACAAACCACAACCAAAGCAAGGAAGCAAACAAACAAACAAAAACACGCAAAATAAATATCCATCAAAAGGCAAAAAGCAAAACAAAAACAAAACAAATAACCAAACAAACCAAAAGAAAACCTACGCGAAACAAAAAGGACATCCCTCAACAAAACAAAAACAAGAAGGAAACTGAAACAAGCTAGCAAACATGTGAGCTAAAGTTACAGAAATAACAACAACCGGGAAAAGAAAACGAATAAAACACAAATAATATGCGTTACAGAAAACGATATCGGACGAATAAAAATTTATTTATTTGTTTCGGGAGAAAAAACAAGTGTAGAAGCAGACTTGGCACACATAATGTATTTCTTCTGTCTCATTTTTTTTGGACTGCTTCTTCCATGCCAGTTATCATGATTGTCCTACTCACAAGCACACCTGAGATCTGTCCTCTTTATCTTGGAGATGACGAAAAGTCATCTACAGAGAATATAGGACCACACAGAGAAGATGCAACAGCTTTTGGGTCACTTCTGGTAACTGTTTATTAACATCAGATGCGCATAACAAACGTAGGATACGGCATAACTCTGACGATCTTACTTGTTGATATCATTCAGTCACATTTGGCTAAAGATCTGCACAACGCGAGTTGAGATCAGATGATTCTAGAACAGTACCTATGGCAGAGGGTAAATGTTGATACATATCAAAGTAAAATAATGTTATTAACACATGGTATTCACGAACAGTGTTTTCGCTTTCTGCATCGTTCTTCGGTAGTTAATTCTTTTAGTCTCTTTACAATAGTAAGTTGAGAGGATTTGAAAAACGGTAGAACTGACAATGACAATGACAAATTCTTTTATTTCGAGGATAATGAATAAACACCCATGTGCTTTTTTACATCCAGTCCCCGCCCTTTGGTATATATAAGAGGGAGAGAGATAAACAGCGAGAGAGAGAGAGAGAGAGAGAGAGAGAGAGAGAGAGAGAGTGTGGTGTGTGTGTGTGTGTGTGTGTGTGTGTGTGTGTGTGTGTGTGTGTGTTGTGGGGGGGATGGAATTGAACCTAAGACTGTTCGAGATTTTTGTCCACCTGAGCCGAGTCCGTCAAGCAAAACACAGCATCCTGGCATGCCAGTGACTTTGCATGTATGGAGACATTTCTATGAGCAAACCAACGGACAGCACTGGACATGAGAACAAAGGGATTGTAGGAATGGACAAACTGGCTCTTTAAAAAGAAACCCATTTTAACTAGTGAAAACAGTAACTGTCTAACATGGAAAAAGTAACTAAAGTTAGCTGAAAATCTTTTCGGAACCCCGCTTCTGCTGTCTACAAAGACAGGTGTTAGTGGTGACTGTTAACAAAACTATTGAACAAAGTCAAATGGAATGTGGCTGGACTGGAAACTTCTAATGGCGAGTGTGTTTATGGAACGTCTCAGTGTTTATATTGATGGTTTGTTTGTTTGTTTGTTGTCTTTAACTTGTTTTGTTCTATGCAAGCTAGTTTGTTTGTTTTCACGTTGATATGTTTAATCTTCTTTTGTTGTATTGTTGTTGTTTTTTGTTTTTTTTTTAAATGAAACCACTTTTCTCGTCAGTTATTCAAATAGAAATCATGGGGTTTTGATCGTTTCACGGAATAAGGACAAAGCTTGTGTGGTTTTTGGGGGGATGATTAACTACATTATTTAAAACAATGCAAGAAAGAAAAACACTAAACCAACAGCGTCCAAGAGCTATTCACTAGAAAAAACAAACCCTGAATAAAACCGTAACGTATAACGAAACAAGCCATAAACCTTAATCAGAACAAAAACACGTTCATAACGCTAATTTCATAAGAGTCATACAACAAAACAAATCATAACAAATCAAAACGCAAATCACAACAAAAAGTAGCTGGAAAAATACAAATACAAAACCGTTTCAAACTTTAATGGAGGAATGATGCCCCGTCGTCTCTGACGTTTCTTTCTTAACCGGAGGGGGACGGGGAGGTGGCCATTGTTTGTGGTGGTTTGCATTCGGCTCTGATTTCTCTCCCTTCGTTTGTGCTTGATTAGCGGCTTGTTTTCCGAAACACTGGCATTACAGAAAGCAGTCGCGTATTCCTGGCCACTGGTTTGCATGATCGCTTTCCCGGTACTCCGCGACGTCAACGAAGCTAATTATGCTGCTCTCCTTTCAACTGCTGATGAGCGAGTTAGAGAAAACAAATGACCACACGCACACACACGCACGCGCGCGCACACACACATACACACACACATACCCAGGCACACACACACACACACATATATACAAGCCAGGTCAAAATCAAGTCAAAAACACTTTAATCATCCCATGAAAGGTAATTACAATACACATACTAACACACACACATGTACACACATGCTTTTACACACACACACACACACACACACACACACACACACACACATACTAGCACACACAAACACTCATGCACGCATACTGTTCTGCTTTTCGGAAGAGTACGCCATTGTGTGCCGGTGGGAACAGATGACAATATGTACAAAACTGCGTACGCATTGGGACTACCAGGTAAATTAAAATCACATATGAGTACTCATTCCATTTTCCTTTACATACAAGAATTTTTTTTTGAAAAGCAGCCCTTCGTATTCGAGCAGGTACTGCTATTCCAGAAACACGCCGACAAATGGGTGTCTTCAAACAAGGCTAGTTTTTTTTAATGTTTTTTACTCTATTTTATTTTATTCTTTTATATCGAGGATAATGGAATAATCACTAATGTGTTTTTTATATCCTGTCCCCGTGTGTATGCGGTTTTATAAATTCTGTCGTCGGTTCCCACCGGCACACAATGGCCTACTCTTACGAAAAGCGGAACAGGATTTAACGTTAGCGCAAGATGTTCTGCGCACGGGACCTCAGTTTATAGTCTCATCCGGAATTTTTGGGAGAGTGGAGTTTTCACTGATGTTAGCTCCAGGGGAAAATAGATTATCCCTTTGGACGGGAATCGAACCCGGGTTGTCGAATTGCCAGCGCAATGTTCTAACCACTAGGCTATCCCGTCCCCCAAATAACATCGTAGTTATTTCTGGCAACGGTCAGTGGGGGATAGTTTGCATCTAGTCTGTTAACCGAATAGGTTTTTAAAAAATCATAGGTAAACAAGTCATACAAAGGGACATATTTGTTTCTGAAATTACCATGTGCAATATAAAGCAACATTATAATTATATACCTTGTGCCTTTCTTCTTCTTCTTAGTCCTTATAGCTCCTAGCGGAGTATAGGGCCTCAACAGCGTCCCTCCACCTTCTCTTGTCTCTGGCAAGGGTCTTGGCCTCTTCCCATGTCAGGCTGGAGTCTCTCAGCTCACTATGCAGGCTTCTCCTCCAGGTCTGTTTGGGGCGCCCTCTCTTCCTTTTCCCCTGCGGGTTCCACTCGAGCGCTTGTCTGGTGATGTTGCAAGGCTCCTTCCGTAGGATGTGGCTGACCCAACGCCACTTTTGCCGCCTTACTTGGACTTCCATAGGCTGTTGGTTCGCCCTCATCCACAGGTCGGTACTTGGCACTCTGTCAAACCATCTGAGATGAAGGATATGCCGGAGACATCCGTTGATGAAGGTCTGGATCTTGGAGGAGCTGGTGTTGATGACCCGCCAAGTTTCTGACCCGTAGAGAAGCACAGACTTCACGTTGGAGTTGAAGATCCTGAGCTTGGTGGTTGTGGAGATCGCATTTGTTCTCCATACGGGTTTCAAGATGGCAAATGCTTGGTGTGCTTTCTTTATTCTTGCCTTGATGTCTTCGTCTGTGCCTCCTGTCTGGCTGATCTTGCTGCCCAGGTACACAAATTCTTTGTGCCTTTAGTTTGTACATATGGCCCAGAATTTTCAACAACGACAAAAATGTAAATTGCATTAGTTTTACTCATCAGTATTTCAATCACGATGGCATACGTGATCAACAAAAATGGAGATTTTAATTTTTTTAAGCAGCTTTTGAGGAGAAGGTTAACTACAGGTGCCAGTAAAGAGCAGTAGAATAAGTTTAATGACAATCAGATTAAACATGAGTATTTTATTGCCGATTGTGTTTCCATTATGAACGATACCTTGTAGACAAGACATTCTATACTTCACTTGCGGATGATTCCTCCGTGGGGATGCTAGGGTCCTGTCTGGATAAATAGCATCTCCGCTTTCTGAATGGTCTGTGCTAAGAATTGCCTGTAGAGTAGTACCCCTCTCCTTGTTTTACTGCCTGGTTCCTCTTCTTCTGTCACCTCCATCTTGTCCTATTTCTGCCTTATTCATACAGTAGTAGGAAGAGGAGTAGGAGGAAGAAAAGTAGTAGTAGTAGTAGTAGTAGTAGTAGTAGTAGTAGTAGTAGTGGTAGTAGTAGTAGTAGTAGTGGTTAGTAGTAGTAGTAGTAGTAGTAGTAGTAGTAGTAGTAGTAGTAGTAGTGGTTCATTCACTGCCTTTTTACAGAAGATTTTAAAAGATAGCAACTACCATCCGCGCTGAAGTCGGCTGCTCTGGGCAGAAACAATTGCTTAATGCTTTTGTTTCTTCAGTGTCATAAGCAAATATTACGACCAGACAAAAACAAAGGTGTATACAAAGTTGTATTTTTGCAGAAATGTGAAAGAAACAAAACCTTAGCAGGGTAAGTAGGGGCATGGTGCTCGTAAAACAGTCAGTTACCAAGCCTGGAACATCTCCATGGTGCACGTGAAACAGTCAGTTACCAAGCCTGGAACATCTGCATGGTGCTCGTGAAACAGTCAGTTACCAAGCCTGGAACATCTGTATGGTGCTTGTGGAACAGTCAATTTCCAAGCCTGGAACATCTGCATGGTGCTCGTGAAACAGTCAGTTACCAAGCCTAGAACATCTGCATGGTGCTCGTGAAACAGTCAGTTACCAAGGCTGGAACATCTGCATGGTGCTCGTGAAACATTCAGTTACCAAGCCTGGAACATCTGGATGGCACTCGTGAAACAGTCAGTAACCAAGCCTGGAACATCTGACATCAGACTCAGGCATACAGCTCCTTATTTAGACTCCAAGCATGGAAACATCTCAAGGTCATTATCTCCAGAAGTATCTTCTTTATGTGATAGATTCATTTTGTCCGTAAGCCTGAAGCACCCTTTTATCCATGATTTACTTCGGATCTACATTTCCATTTAAGAGGGGGAATCTGTCTTCACCAAAAGATTACTTTGTATCATACATTTTTGATGGCTTGGGTGCGTTGAACTTGGCAGATCGTTGATTTTACGGTAGCTCGTTTCTTCCATCAGCACGTGTTGTCATTAAAACGCCGCTTGGGGAGTAGCTGCCACAATGCAAAACAGAATGGTACAAGTCTTTGTCTTTGTTAGTTTTTCTCATTTTCCATTGCTTATGTGTATTCTGCAGAGACAGAGAAAGATGGCGACCTCTTGCGGTGTTACATGGAGCTCCTACCATCGACAGTGACAACAGAGATCTATGAATATGTGGCCAAGTGTTACACATTTTGGGAAAAATAATTTATGAAACTGCTGCTGCTGCTTTACTCACACTGACCACTATAAATTCATTGTATAAAAAAAAAGATTTCCTTTTTCTATGTTTTTATTTTTTTTATCAGGACGGCAATCCATTGACATAAAAGCACTTGAGCAAACAAACAAAATCAATACAACGTAAAAATATATGTACTGGTATATTCTCGTTTCCATCAAATATGAACTAGCTGCCTTGAATCAAAACGTATACAATATGTGAAACATTATTGACAGCTATTGAGCAAACTATTGATATTGCTTACATTATTATTGCATTATAATTCTAAATGCAGTTTATATGCTACTTTGTGGCGATAGCATTGAATAGAGGATAAAAACACAGCAGCACAGAAAGAAAACACACATACGAGCGCGCGCGCGCATGCACAAATCAAACTCTCTCTCCCACCCTCTCTCGCTCTCTCGCTCGCTCGCACACACACACATGTGCACGAGATGGGATAGCCTGGGTGGTTAGAGCGTTCGCCACTGTGCTCGTATTCTGCTGGCCCGGGTTCGAATCACGTTAAAGGTGAATTTTTCCCTGGAGTTAATATCAGTACCGACTCCACTACCCACCCACCCCTCCCTACCCCCCCTCCCCACTTCAGAATTCTTCGGATGAGACTATAAACCACTCTACTACCACCACCCCTCCCTCCCCCACACCCCCGCCCCACTTCAGAATTCTTCGGATGAGACTATAAACCGAGGTCCTGAATGCGAACGCACGCCAAAACATCTTGTGCACAGTTTAAAACCTGTACCACTTTTCGGAAGAGTAGACCCCTATGTGCTGGTAGGAACAGATGACAAAATTTACAAAATTGCATACACACAGGGACTGGATGTAAAAAAAGCACATATGCGCTTATTCCATTATCCTCGAAATAAAAGACGAAAGAAGAAGAAGGCGAACGCGTGCAGGCATGTAAATAAAATGGAAGTAGGGACAGACAGACAGGCAGGCATACATAAATGTAAGCTTAACAATAGAATATTGGAAGCTGTGCTGGCCTCTAGTCAACTGGAGGAAAGTCCTCACTGAATTATTTAAAGCACACGGATCATTCATCACTTTGCCAAAGAAGCAGCTTCTTGACTCTCTCTCTCTCTCTCTCTCTCTCTCTCTCTCTCTCTCTCTCTCTCTCTCTCTCTCTCTCTCTCTCTCTCTCATCTCTCTCTCTCTTTTCTCTCTCTCTCTCTCCTCTCTCTCTCTCTCTCTCTCTCTTTCTCTCTCTCTTCTCTCTCTCTCTCTCTCTCTCTCTCTCTCTCTCTCTCTCTCTCTCTCTCTCTCTCTCTCTCTCTCTCTCTCTCTCTCTCTAATGTTCTTTTTAGTCCTTTTGTTGCATATACACTTTACAATTCATCGATCATAGTGCTTCTATTTCATGAAGCAGAATATATATATATATATGTGTGTGTGTGTGTGTGTTTGTGTGTGTGTGTGTGTGTGTGTGTGTGTGTGTGTGTGTGTGTGTGTAGAAATCATCACAACAACCCAAAACAAAGCGAATGATCTTGTCATAAAAACATTTAGGGAATGAAAAAGTCTTATGAATCTTTCTTCAGAACATGTCCTAAAAGCTGGGATATGATGTCTTACTTTTAAGGCTGCCATAGTCTGAGTTGGCCCATTTGGAATAGGAGTGAGAAACGAAAGAGGAGAGCGGCTCACGGAATGGTGCAAGGAACAAAAGCTGGCTGTCATGAACACATGGTTTGAAAACCATCTAAAGAGATGCTGGACGTGGAAAAGCCTTGGCGACAGAACCAGGAATCAAATAGATTACATCCTGATTCAAGAACGTTTCCGTAACTCTATAACATCTTGTAAGTCCATGCCAGGTGCAGCGTGTGGAAGTGATCATGTCCCAGTTATCGGGACAATGCAACTAAAATTGAAAAACTTGTCAAAAGCAAAAAGAACACCCAAACTGCAAATGAACATGCTACACACTGACGAAGAAATCAAATGAAAAATACAAGATCAAAGTTGGAAACAAATTCGATGGCCTAGATCAACTCACCACTACAGAGGAAAAATGGCAGATGATGAAAGATAGCATCAGCGAGGCAGCAAAAGAATATATACCAGTCATAAATAGAAAGGAACATTAGAAGTGGATGAGCTCCGAGATTTTAAACCTAATGGAAAACAGGAGAAAGACAAAAGTAGATGAAAAGAAGTATAAAGAACTCGACAAACTGGTTAAGAAAAAGTGTAATGAAGCCAAGGAAGAATGGATAAATATGCAGTGCAAGGAAATTGAAACGAATGCAAATTTTTTTATAGAAAACTTATGCATGAAAAAATAAAGGATGTGACAGGGAAGAAATCATCTGCAAAAACAGGTTGTATTAAGTCGAGAGATGGAGAAATACTCATTGAAAAAGAAGATATTCTTAACAGGTGGTCAGAATACATCGAAGAGTTATACCACGACGACAGAGGTCCACCTCCTCATATTAGCAACGAAGATGGCCACATAATCATGGAAGACGAAGTGAGACATGCACACAGCAAGATGAAAAGTGGTAAGGCGCCAGGACCTGATATATCCCATCTGAATTGATAACAGCCCTGGATGAAGTGGGAATTAAGGCACTCACAAAACTACTAAACAATATAGATGACACGGGAGAGATTCCGACAGATATGAAGAAGTCCATCCACATTGCGATCCCTAAGAAACCGGGCACAGCTGAATGTGACCAACATCGTACAATCAGCCTGATGAGTCACCTCACCAAAGTTCTTTTACGAATACTCATGAAGAGAATGAGAAATAAAATACTCTCAGAAATATCAGAAACGCAGTTTGGACTCATGGCAGACAAAGGCACCAGAAATGCAATCTTCGCATTGAAAACTCTCATGGAAAGATCCATCGAGGTCCAGAAAGACCTGTACCTCTGCTTCATTTGACTACTCAAAAGCGTTCGACAAGGTACGACACTCCGACTTGTTTGATATTCTGGCAGGGCTATACATCGACGGGAAAGATCTTCGAGTCCTCAGAAACATATATTGGGAACAGGAGGCAGCCATTAGAGTCGACAATGACATCAGTCAATATAGACCAATCTGCAGGTGTGTGAGGCAGGGCTGCGTGTTCTCACCTGATTTATTTAATGTATATAGTGAAATAATTATACGAAATATTGAGAATCATGAGGGAATATTAGTGTAGGTGGCCACAAGATCAACAACCTGAGATATGCAGATGACACAGTCCTTATCGCCGACTCTGAAGAAAAACTGCAACAGATTTTAACAACAGTAACAGACGAAAGCGAAAAGAAAGGGCTACAGCTCAATGCAAAGAAAACAGAATGCATGGTGATCTCGATAAAAGCTGTTATACCACAATGCAACATAGCCTGTAAAGGAGAGAGAACCAGACAAATAAACACCTATAAATACCTTGGTTGTACTATTACCCCGGACGGCAAGTGTGACACAGAAATCAAGAAGAGAATTGGTCAATCTAAGGCAACTTTTAACAACATGAAATGCATTTTTACCAACAGTAAGATACGCCTCAAGACAAAGATCCATGTTGTGAGAGCCTACGTATGGTCCATTAATCTGTACGAATGTGAGTGCTGGACCCTAGCCAAGGACACAGAACAGCGACTAGAAGCAGTGGAGATGGGGTTCATCCGGAGAATCATGAAAGTCTCATGGACAAAAAGAAAAACAAATGAAGAAGTAATGGAAATGGCTGGATACAAGAGATCCCTTCTCAACACCATCAGAGAAAGACAGCTCAAATTTGTCGGCCATATAATCAGGGCTGACGGACTAGAGAAACTGTTTTGGAGTGGCAAAATATGTAGAAACAAGAGCAGAGGAAGACAACGCACAAAATTCACGGACAGCTTAAACAAATTTGCAACGAATAAAGAGGGCACCAACAATGAGCTCATGAGAGGGACCGAGAACAGGGAAAAATGGAGAGCCATGATCGTCGATGTCTGCAGGACCAGACCGGACACTTGAAGAGAGAGTCTGAGTAAATACAGACAGAGAGACAGACAAGCAGACATACAGACAGAGAGAGACAACGACAGAGAGAGATACAGAATAGATGGACAGACACAGACGCACAGACACATAGAGAAATATAGTTACAGCTTAAGAGGCAGTCTAGCAGGCAGAGTAGATAACAGTCACAGAACAGGCAGACAGACAGACAGACAGGCAGACAGGCAGACAGGCAGATAGGCAGACAGGTAAACAGTCAGATAAAGTCAAAGACCACAACAGAGGCAGTGACAAGCAAACATAGTCAATCAACCAAGCAGAACAAACAACGTTTAAAAACAGACTAAACGACGAGAGTATGTTCCAAAACTCTGCACTTACACACACAGACACATACACACATACACATTCTCTCTCTCCCCCCCTCCCTCTCTCTCTTCTCTCTCTCTCTCTCTCTTTCTCACGCACACTCACAAAATCACTCACTCACTCACTCACTCACCAAAGCAACAGTGACAGACATTTCAAGTCACACTGGAGACGAACTGGGTGGAAAGTTCGTAAACTTTAGACAAACTGTCCAATCTGGCGCTTCTGGGGTACGTCTAGCGCGGCACAGAGGTGCCAGTGAAAAGACTGAAGGACTGGCCCCCCTGACTGTTCCCCAACACCTTATACCCCCCATTAAGCTGGCACCACAAGTACACCTCTCCACCCTCCCTCCCTCCACCATACTCTGTCCTGATTGTCTCTCCCTTAAAGAAGAGACCGTTACTTCTCCCACCAGTTTCTGTAATTCTAAGAGTAACCTCGTATACACTAATCTAATCCTAAGAGCTAACGTTGCAAACAATTTCATTAGTTCTCCCGTCTTTTTACTCGTAGCATGTGTCAGTGGGATCTTAACACTGTTTTGTGGTCTGGGTTCTTTCATGAAGAGTTCAGTACAGTCTTTCAAGGCGTAAGGTTTCTATCAAACCCTATCAGTTATTCAGAAATATTGGTTGAGGTGTGTACTTCATTCAATTTTTCAGTAGTACAAAGCCTGTTAAGTTGCGAGACAAAGTACGCCCTTTTGTCTCTTGGTGAAGACTTACAAAATAACAGCCGAAAATGGTTTATGACCAGTGTGAATAGAAGCACGCTCCGTTATCCCTCACAGCCAAACCATGGATATAATTAGTATCACGCCTGCTCCCTTGAACAGTAATAAAGAAGCAGTACGTCTTTTCTTCAGAAAGACGGGACTAACCTTGTTGATATCGTTGGCAAAATCATTTTAGCATTAGTTTTACGGGAAATGTTTTCGATTCATGTCGCGAGCGTTTTCTTTACTTTTCTCTATATCTTGCTGTTCGATCTAACCGCTTCTGGTATTTTAAAGGAAACGATTTGTGCCTGAAGTTAGAAACAATACTTTGCGTATCATATAACAAATACGAATTTTATTATTTTTGACTCTTACAGATTGTCAGTTAATACTTTTGGAGGCTATACATACAGTATTTTTAATTTTCTCTTTTGTAATTTTGCACATTTATAGTTGATTCTCTGTCTGTCTGCCTGTCTGCATGACGACTGTTTGTCTGCATGTCTGTTTGCCTGCCTGCCTGCCTGTCTGCCCCCCCCCCGCCTGTTCTCTCTCTCTCTCTCTCTCTCTCTCTCTCTCTCTCTCTCTCTCTCTCTCTCTCTCTCTCTCTCTCTCTGTCTCCCTCTCCCCCTTTCTCCTTCCACCCCCCTCTCCCTCTCTCTCTGAGACAAGGGGTGGAGAGGCTGCCAGTGCACGCATTGGTCTAGGGGTCGTGTGCCACTTACACCAACTTGAGTCAAAAGTTCTTAAACTTGGCGCAGATGCCCAATGTCTGACTGGCTGACTGGCTGACTGACTGACTCCTCAGGTGAACGTCTGGCATGGTGCTGAGCTGTCAATGCCTGGCTACCCTCTCTCCGCCATCCTTGCACCAGCATGTTCTTTCCCTGGTCTTCTCTCTCTCTCTCTCTCTCTCCTCTCTCTCTCTCTTCTCTCTCTCTCTCTCTCTCTCTCTCCTCTCTCTCTTCTCTCTCCTCTCTCTCTCTCTCTTCTCTCCTCTCTCTCTCTCTCTTATTGGTCTTAAATGCAGCTGCGTTTTAGCCTAAACCTAATTACGGCTGTGTTGGGAAAACTGTTAAGAGTGATGCTCTCTCTCTTTTTGCTAGTTGCAGTTGTGTTCCTTTCCTTACACGTGTTTATAATAATGTGATTGGATTTGGTGTTGTTGTTGTTGTTATAAACAATCGGTATGAATGAATGGATTGATATAACAAAAGAAGTGAGTAAGTGGTAACTGCAGAAAGTGAATTAACAGGGGAGGGGAAGAGACACAAAAAGAGAGAAAGACACAGAGAGAGAGATCCTTAATAAGATGCACCAATATCAATCTATCATTTTTAGCAGCAGATGAAATAATTATTTGTTAAAACTTTCCAAGTATCTACCAGCGAAATGGAAAGAGTCTGCTCACTTTACCTTCGAACAGCAAAAATTAAAACAGTCCTGTTCAGAACACTACGAAAAGCATACACAAGATACACACGCACACAGACATACACATACACAGACACAGACAAAAGAACACACAGACACATATACATACACACTTACAGAAAAGGTAGATAGATAAGCAGATAGACTGTCTCTCCGCCATACTGACAGATCTTAAATGGCTGTGATTGAAATGGTCCACGTTCTTTGTGTCTGCAGAAATGATACCTATTTTCCTGCTCTCAGACATGCAAAGAATACACTCAGCAGGATGCATAATCATATACTTTTAAACATGGGCTCTGTGTACTGCTTCTCGGATGAGGAATTGAATACCTTCTGGATACAACACTGTTTGTGTGTTGTTTTTATTTATTTGTTGTCATTGTCGGAGCGAGAGGTCCTCCTCCGATGATATTGTGTGTATGCGACTGTTTTTTACCCACAACTAAGGTAGCCGCATTACATCTTCAACAATACTGTCTAAACATCACACCCCTGTGGTTGATGTTTTGTACACTTTTAGTCATGTGCTCCTACCGGCACAAATGACCATTCTTCCAAAAAACAGAACGGGTTTTCACGTAAGGGCAAGATAACGTGCTGCGTGTGTTTGCACACTGGACCTCAGTTTATAGTTTCAGCCTAAGTATATTCCTAGTGGAGTCAGCAGTGATGCTATACCCAGAGGAATGTTCCCTGAAATGGGAGTCTTGGCTGTGATTTGAGCCCGGGCTCGACCCCGAGCCATCAAATCGCGAGTGCAACGATCTAACCACTAGGTTACCCACACTCTAATATGGCTTGTTCCATACATCTTTTTGCTGGTGCACTAGCTTACATCACATCTTATGTCAGAAAACAATTCTTTAGGTCCACACACAGATAGTAGACAGCAGATTTGTATTTCTGACCCTAGTGGCTTTCTTGTCCTGTAATTTTTTTTCTCCATTGTGACACTGGTTTATCTATTTAAAAAATGCACCGTTATGTGGGTCTATTAGACGTGTTCTTCTTTTGCTCGTAAAACTTCTTTGTGTGTAATCAGTTCAGTATGCACGCGCATGTGTGAACTTGTGTGTGTGTGGGGGGGGGGGTGTGTGTGTGTGCATGCGCGCGTGCATGCGTGCGAGCGTGTGTACGTGTGTGCGTGGGTGTGTGTTTTGGAAGTCTGCATATGTGTGTTTATTATCATTATCATTTATCATCATAATCTTTTTCAGAATCGCCGTTACTCATAGTCATGGTCGGCGGGGCAATAAACAACAGGGCTGGGCTAGATTGGATGCTCATTCTTGCTGGGAAACACAGACTGGGGCAGTCGCAGTCATAAAAAGCCACTGCACTACGAAGAAACATTGTATTGACTCTGACTCTTTGACAACTGCGCGTAAAGAGAGTTTGGGCAAGCATAAAAAAGATGAAGAAGAGAAGGAGAAGAAGAAGAAGAAGAAGAAGAAGACGATGACGACGACGACGACGTCGAAGAAGAAGAAGAAGAAGAAGAATTGCAAAGAAGAGAAACAGAAGGAGGAAGAAGAAGAAGAGCATGAGGAAAAGGATGAGGAGGAGGAAGAAGAAGAAGAAGAAGAAAAGAACAAGAAGAACAAGAACAAGAACAAGAAGAACAAGAACAAGAAGAAGAACAAGAAGAACAAGAACAAGAACAAGAAGAAGACAAAACCAAACCAAACCAAACCAAACCAAACCAAACCAAACAAAAAAAAGAACTCGGGTGTGTCCTGCTGTTGCAGGTTTGTGGCAACTAATTGAATCACCATGCTCCCCGTCATTCCGCTCAGGGGTGCAATGGCCTCGGCTGAACTGCCCGTGTTTGTCTTCGGCAGAAACAATACCTCATCACAGTGTGTCAATACACAGGAGGGAGGCAGAGAGAGGGGAAGGGGGAAGGGTCGTACACACACACACAGACGGGCAGACAGACAGGACACAGTGGCCAGAATGACATCTTCATGGAGAGAATATTGATGACACTGAGCTGAAGGGAACAGGGAGTTATCCGTGTATCTGTTTGCCTGTGCCTTTTTTTCATGATGATGTCTCTCGGTTTGTCTCTTACTTCTGTTTTTAATTGCGCGCGTGGGTACTAGTTCTTTATTTTTTCTGTCTGTAACCATATTTGTCTCACGATGCTCTCGTTGGATTTCGGGTTTTCTTGGTGTTGTGTGGGTGGTGGGGTTGTGGTGTGTTGTGGTGTGTGTTGTGTGGTGTGTGGGGTGGTGGTGTTGGTGGGGGGGTTTGTGGTGTGTGTGTGTGTGTTCATGTCTTTCTGTTCAAAATTTTTATCTGTCTGTGTTTCTGTTTCCCCGCGCCCTGCTCTCTGTGTG
Source organism: Rapana venosa (assembly GCA_028751875.1). Taxonomy (NCBI): domain Eukaryota; kingdom Metazoa; phylum Mollusca; class Gastropoda; order Neogastropoda; family Muricidae; genus Rapana; species Rapana venosa. The sequence continues at coordinate 30,986,533 of CM054144.1, forward strand.
TCTCTCTGCTCTCTGTCAGTCTTTCTCTGTGTCGTCTTCTGTCTCTCTCAGTTGGTGAAGTTTCTGCAACTATCTGCTTCTTCTCTCTTGTTCTTTGTCTCCCTTACCTGCTTGTTTTCCACAGCTCCTCTCTCTCTCTCTTCCCCCCTCTCTCTCTCATCCCCTCTCCTCTCTCTCTCTCTCTCTCTCTCTCCCTCTCTCTCTCCTCCTTCCACCTCCCTAGAAAATTCGCTTTGCCTGTACTTGAAAAAGAATTAAAAAACCAAATGAAATTTATTTGCTCCCTAAAAAAAAAATAAAGTTTTTTATAAACATTTTAAAAACTCTACCTAAACTTTTTTGTTTTTTACAAAATTTTAAAATTTTTTTTACTTTTTTTAAAGCCGTAACGCACCGTAACATTCTAATTTAGTATGGGAAAAAAGGACTATATCATTTTTTCATAATTGTTGAGGTATACTTCTTTTTAAAAAAATAAGTGTTGGGTTTCTTAACTGCCATGCACAATAAATCTCCAGTACACACGTGGTGTTTGACATGACGGTTGTTTATTGAGAATGCAACCATCGGATGGAAAAAGCACAGTGATTTAAAGGTTCTATGGGGGCTGAATTTTATTCCCGCATCTTTTCAGCAAAATGTGTGCGGATGGAAGTGAAACAGAGAACATACACGCTACCCCACCTTTAATGTACCAGGTGCTGTTGGCAAGATCCGAACCCTAGACCCCTAAGCGGATGTTAAATGTCCACATTCACTTGGCTATGGCGCCTGCCAGAGATCTCACTTCTTCAGTAATCCCTGGGTTTTACTGACATACATATACATGGTAAGGGTGCATACTGTTGCGTCTCTTTTTTTCTGGCAGGGGGATCAATGGTCTACACATAGCACTCTCTTCTAGAAAGCAAGAAGTGGAGTCAATCCCCGTTTGTATACAAACTTATTCTCCTTCCATTAAAACGTGCACGCGTGAATGGTGGTCTGGATGCTAGTCTTCCGAATGCGACAATAAATCCGGCGTTCAATGTGCAAAACTTTAATTTTGCGCTTGAAAAAAGAGCCAAGCAACAAGAGAGCTCTCCGGGACACAAAAATTTTTTAAAACCCCTACGTAGAAAAACAAATTTACCAGGCGGGCAAGCAAAGAAAAAAGTGATTGGCTGCTCATTTTGCAAGCATTTTCCTGAGGGGACACCCAAGCTTTACACATAGAATATTACCTGACTAAAAATGGAATAAACCGTAGAATATGATAGGCATCTTTTTTCCATGTTAGCATAAACCGTTACGTGAACTATTTCGCTGAATTTAGAGCTGCTGTTGCCTCAAAAATTAAATCATAACTTGATATCCTGGCAAATCAAGATTAATAGTGATTCTTGCAGTATAACATTAAGCTCTATACGAGCAAAGCCTGTGATAATTAGTACAATGTAATGGAGTCTTTTCAAACGCTCAAAATGTATGTATCTTGAAGAAAACAAAACGAATCCCAATCTTTTCAGAATGTAAAATATCGCCTTTCAAGGACTCTGCACACATTTGATTTGGAACACAATCACCTTTCTTTCCCATATTCTCAAAAACTGAGCGGCTATTAACTATTATGGAGAGGTAGCAATCTGTGTTACAATGTTTCTTATTTTAGCTTTCACTTGAACATGGGTTGTTGTTTTTATTTGTTTAACTTTTCATGTTCTTAATGCTGTTCATTTTTTCCCTTCTTTTTCCACTTGCTTTGTTCTTGCGCTTCTTGTTCTTCTTCACCTTTTTTTCATCTTTGTTCTTCTTCTTCTTTTGTTCTTCTTCTTCTTGTTCTTCTTCACTGTTCTTCTTCTTCTTGTTTTTTTCTTCTTGTTCTTTTTCATCTTTTTTCTTCTTCTTTCTGTTCTTCTTCTTTTGTTTTTCTTCATCTTGTTCTTGTTCTCTTCTTCTTGTCTTCTTCACTTGTACTTGTTCTTCTTCTTCTTGTTCTTCTCATCTTGTTTTTGTCTTATTCATTGATTCTTCGTCATCTTGTTTTCTTCTTGTCTTCTTCTTCTTGTTCTTCTTCTCTTTATTTTCTTTTTCTTCATATTCTTCTTCGCAATCTCTTTTTTCCGCAATTTTTCTTCGAAATTTCTTCTTCTTCGCAATTCTTCTTCTTCTTCGCAATTCTTCTTCCTCCGCAATTCTCCTTCTTCTTCAAATTATGTTTCCGCTGCCTCTTGGACATGCATTACAGCAAAATCTACCGTCTAAACCCAAATATTCTCTCCGTTTTGTGCCGCGCGTGTGGTTGTGATGTTTTTTGTGTGGTTTGTATGTGTTGCGTGGAATGTATGTGTGCGTGCGCGCGCGCGCAGGTTTGGTTGTTGTGTTGTTCGTTGGCTAACGTGCGTGCGTGGTGGGTTTTGGGTTTTTATGCAGGCGCGTTTGTGTCATGTGTGTGTATGAAGGTTGTGATAATTTAAAAGAGAAACTACGATTGGGCCTTTGTTTATTATTGCTTCATGAATTTTTATTGATATGTGTTTTCTGTTTTGTCTATTCATAAAAAGTGACATCGATTTCTTTTTTAACCTTTTTTTCTTCATTTTAAGTTGATCATAATTTTTTGTTGATTTTAGAATTCCATTCTTTCTGAACACAAGCAAACACACAAAAAAAAAAAGACCACACAAGATGCACTACATACATTTAAAAAACTGTCTTCCCACAAATCAATAAGGGGCTATAAACCGCATGCATGAATTTAAAAAATCGAAAAGCAAATACATGAATAATAAACAAAAGTATATTTTTTTAAAGTCTTTAAACAGACACAGACACCCACCCACACAATGTATAACCATCTCTCTCTCTCTCTCCCCCTTCTCTCTCTCTCTCTCTCTCTTCTTCGCTTTTCCTCTTCTCTTCTTTCTCTCGCTCTCTCTCTCTCTTTCTCTCTATCTCTTCTCTAATATATATATAATATATATATATATTTTATATCTATTTTTGTTATATTATATTATATATATTACAGTACCAGACCTCCTGAAAGCAGCCCGGACAGAACCATTTGCTTTTTGTTTTGCTTGCACCTTTACGTCCGACCAAGGGATGATGAGTGAGTATATAGATATATAGATATTTTATAGAGAGGATATATTTTCTGTGTCTTTTGTGTGTATAATTCTCTCTCTCTCTCTCTCCTCTCTTCTCTCTCTCCTATTTAAAAATTATATTTATAATATATATAAATATAAAATAAATCTACCAACACCACACACACACACACATTTTATATTTATATATATATATATATTTATAATTATATTATTAATATTTATATTATTCTTATCTTCACAAAACCCAGTCAAATAGGGGGAAAAATGAGGTAAACCCAAAGTACAACTCCTCGATCATTATGAAAAAAAAAATTTTCCCCAAAAAATCGAAAAACTTTTTTTTTTAAACCACCACCAAACTTCTACACGTCTACAACTTGCGGTGAGGACATGTGATACTCTTTGGGTAGGACCCTGGGTGAAGGGAAAGCTGAGTCATTGGGTTTCCTTGCTGATTAGCCTTCGTCTGGGTCTCAGCGGGATTTTCCACTTCACTCTCGATCAAAACCTAAGGAGAAAAAACATTCACAAAATCGAAATCTGTCCTTTCTATTTGGCTTCCAACGGGAATGGAATAACACTCGTAGCATACTTTCACTAATAAAACGACTAATATTAAAGACAAAATGCGCTATGAAAAAACACAACTAAAATTTCTATAACAAATTTTAAAAAAAAGGTCCATCATCTTCTTCATCTTGGTTTAAATAGGGTCTTTTAAAATTCAGAAATGAGTATAAGCATTGAAAACAAACAGCATTTTGGAATCATACCAACAACGAGCTTGTAGCTTATGGTGTGCCTTCATCTTCACCTTCACCTATCCCGTAGTCTTGTAGACCGTTTAAGACACCACTGAAGAGTTTGCAACCCGCTTCCTCCACTTCCTGCGGTCCTCAGCTTTCTGTAGCAAAGTGTTTCACTCAAGTGGCACGTTAAATCGAAAATGCCAAAAAATAACCGTGCATTCCCCCTTTTTATTTGTACGTTAACTTCTTTTGTCTACTTTCAGTTTACAGTGGCTTCTGCCGTTGAAAATAGTTCATCCCTGGTGCATCAGCTTTACCAAGATATCTTGGGCGGAAGATCCACGTTTCATGTGCACTGTGATGATGGGTGGTCGTGTATCTTTGACCTATTGTCTGTGCTGTCCATAGCTTTTTTTTCTCCACACAAACTTTAGTTTGCTTTAGGGTGTAGGCATCTTTGTGTCTCCTATCTTTGATCATGTGTGTGTGTGTGGTGTGTGTGGTGTGCGCGCGCGATTTGTGTGTGTGTTGAGTGCGTGCGTCGTGTGTGTGTGTGGTGTGTGGTTGTTGTGTGTGTGGTGTGTGTGTGTGTGTGTGTTTTCTGTGTGGGGTCTGTGTGTGTATAGCCTTTACAACACACACTTAGGGAAACCGCATATCAGTAATGAAATTTTAAATAAGAACACACTTTATTGTAAAGATGTACATCGAACGCTCTCAAAACGGGATTCTGCATTTTTAAAGACGGTATTTTACCGGGACACAAGACAAAAACAAAACAAAGACAAACAACGAGACAAATAAGCAATATGTGAAAGCATTTCAAGAGCTTTAAACCATTCGACATATCTTGCACTCAAGCGATTTGTATTGTCAATAATACTCGTGAATATCTTTTAATTTTCACAGACAACATACTGACTGTTATAAGCAGCTAAGAGGTTAAATTGTAAGCCATGCGATTGCAAAACCCACACACACACACACACAAACACACACACACACAGACACACATACACACAGACACGCACACACATCTTTCGAATAACAAGACAGCCAGATGGTTTTTACAGTGCACCACTAATCCTTAGCGTGAAAAAAACCCATAAAATTGATAGGATTTTCTGTGATGGGAAGATACCTTTTTTCTATGCTTTGTGATGCCTTTAATTCTTACTTTAAAGTTTTGTTTTTGTCTTCAAAAAATTGAGCTCGATTCTAGTTGGGTCTTGTAAAAAATATCCTTAAAAGAAATGTCTTACGTAATAGTGTTTGAAAATGCTACGAATTTATGCCCTTCATCTTTTTTCATGCCCTGGTCGAATCTGAGAATTAAAAATGGATGTGGGGCCATATTATAATTTCAACGGTTTCATTGAGCGCATTACCTTCCCATTCTGTAATGACAAATATTGCTTTTTTTTTTCTTTGCAAAGCTTCAACTGATGAAAATGAGATAATGATGATGATAAAATGAAGATGATGATGTGATGATGATGACGACACGACGACGACACGACAAATGATGATTGGTGGGGTGGGGTGGTGGTGTGTGGGGGGGTGAAGACGGTGATGAAAATTATGGCGATGATAAGGTGAGAAATGGTAGGAGGGTTTGATGATTAAATGAGGTGTAATGAAGTGATGGTGAAAATATTAACGTGAGATGATCTTCCTATGTTGATCATCATAATGGTGTATTGTTGATGAGTTTATAAATGTTATAAAATGATGTCATCCCCCTTTAAAACTGTAAAAAAGGTAATACTAGATGTGTGCAGGTTGAGAAAAAAAATATAGCAAGCGGCCGCATTTTGAATTCCAATAATTACAAATATGAAAACAAGTAGTCTTCAATGAAAACAAAAGGACTTTATGCGAAGCAAAAGTAGAGCTACTATGGATAGAGAGAGAATCACAAAGAAAACAATAACAAATATAGTGATATCAAAATAATATTTTTTTCTGTTTAGCATAACTACTTTTCTAAGGTATTTTATAAACAAAAAACCAATCATTTTAGGAAACGTATCCTAAAAGTTCTACTGATAATGATTATTTGCTCATGATACATTTTTTGACTAGTTGTTTTTAAAACTATTCAGAAGCAACAACAAATCATAATAAACTTCATCTCCATAAGTTTTCTTACACAAACAACATCATGCGTTATTGTTAGAAATACTATGAGCTCGGTGTGGCCGGTGGCCGATTCATAGTCTCATCTGCAGGACTTTTAAGGAGAGTGGAGTCGGCACTGATGTTAACTCCAGAGGGGAAAAAAATCCTCTTGAACGAGATTCGAACCAGTTCGCAGATAAACGAGCGCAATGCGCATCACTCTAACCCACCAGGAAATCCCGTTCCCCTGGCATGATGGTTGGCTGTGTGCAGGAAACAAATTTTGGGCGGTTTGATTTGCGAGAGGCCATGTGGCCCCAAGGATGACTTTGGAAAGGGTGATGCCCATTCTTTGCCACAAGCCTGAAAACGGGGTTTTGTGCCTTTCTTCATAACCTTTTATGATTACACGCGCATGGGCTTCTCTCGTGGGGTTGACAACTAAATGCAATCCCTATATGACGGTTATTTTTCTTTTTCATTGTGCTTTATATTCGGTAGTCTTCGTAGTTAATCTCCTGTTCACTTCCTGAAGATGTGTAATACGAGTAACAGTAGAGGTGATATCAATTCAAACCAGCTATGTAATTCTGGGAAAAAAGTTCACCCAAACCTAAAACAAATGGTGTAGCCTGATTTTGGTTACTTATAAAATATTTAAGAGAGGGAAATTTGGATGTTAGATTGCAGAAGAAAAAATAAATTAAAGAAGAAATTTTCAGAACGAAAGAAGACGAAGAAGGGGGAGGGGGCGAAGAAGGAAAGATAGAAAGAAAAAGGGGAGAAGAAAAAGAAGAAGAAGAAGAAGAAGAAGAAAAGAAAAGAAGAAGAAGAAGAAGAGAAGAAGAAGAAGAAGAAGAAGAAGAAAAAGAAGAAGAAGAAGAAGGAGGAGGAGTAAAGTAGAAAAGAAGAAAAGAAAAAAGAAGATGAAGAAGAGGAACAAGAAGAAGAAGAAGAAGAAGAAGAAGAGAAGAAGAAGAAGAAGAAAAAGAAGATAAGAAGAAGAAGAAGAAGAAGAAGAAAAGAAGAAGAAGAAGAAGAAGAAGAAGAAGAAGAAGAAGAAAAGAAGAAGGAAAGAAGAAGAAGAAGAAGGAAAAGAAGAAGAAGAAGAAGGAAAAGAAGAAGAAGAAGAATTAAGGAAGAAGAAGAAGAATGCAAAGAAGAAGAAGAAGAAGAAGAAGAATTGCGAAGAAGAATGCGAAAAAGAAAAAAGAAGAAGAAGAAGAAGAAGAAGAGAAAAAGAAAAGAAGAAGAAGAAGAAGAAAAGAAAAAGAAGAAGAAGAAGATAAAGAAGGATAAGAAGAAGAAAAGAAGAGAAAGAAGAAGAAGAAGAAGAAGAAGAAGAAGAAGAAGAAGAAGAAAAAAGAAGAAGAAGAAGAAGAAGAAGAAGAAGAAGAAGAAGAAGAAAAAAGAAGAAGAAGAAGAAGAAGAAGAAGAAGAAGAAGAAGAAGAAGAAAAAGAAGAAGAAAGGAAAAAAAAAGAAGAAGAAGAAAAAGAAGAAGAAGAAGAAGAAGAAGAAGAAGAAGAAGAAGAAGAACAAAAAGAACAAGAACAAGAACAAGGAGGAGGAGGAGGAGGAGGAGGAGGAACAGATGAAAAACCAAGAAAAACAAGAAGAGAGCAGGGCGGTAAAAAACAGTTTATGTCATTGTTCATGAACTTAACCAGCCCAGGAAAATGACGACGCTGTCATTCAGTTTGAAGCTTTGAGCGGAACAACAGAGAGTCTTCAAGACATCATGGAGCAGTATAGACGCCTGGAAAACATTCCGAAGTGCCGGTGTGGAAACATTCTCATCACCTGGCCTCCCACCATTCATATGCCACGATGTGACCAGACGTAAAACTGGGATAAAAAAGCAACAATCATATCAGACCACGAGCTGTTGATACAGGAATACATTTCCTTTAACATCGCCCAGTGTACATTTCTAACTCCGATCATCGCCCGCTCATTGTAAAACCCATAGCAAAGCCTGGTGGAGAGGAAATTAAACACAAAAAAACCAGCACTCTGAAGACACAAGGTATCGTTCCCAGTTCAAGAAAATCCTGTTATTTCTTGGTTCATTTCGTGCTACGAGGCTTCATCGTGGATCGTACGACCCAACTGTACTGCCGTTGTAGGGATGATAGCCTACGTGTTTATGCTGGGCAGCCGGTGTGGCGTTTCAATTGCACAGGCTTTTTAGCGGCTTTGAACCCTTCACCGTTGGGGTGATCAGGCCATGACGCAGCCGTACACACGTCGCAGATTGCCCGTTGAAGACGTGGGCCATAACTGTCGTAAGAGAGCTGCACAACGGCTTTTGAGCCACAAAAATGCTTGTTTGCCTGCTGTGTAGGGGATGGGTTTTGTGGGGGTTTTTTGGGGGGCTGGTATTTTCTTGTTTTCAGAGTTTGGTTTGTTTTGGCTTTGTATCCTATGTTTTGGTTTTGTCTTTTTTTTTATTTCTCTTTGTTTTTGGTTTGGTTTGTTTCAGTTTAAGGAAGGAGGGGGGAGGGGGGTGTTGTTGCTGTTTCGATGAATTTTGGCTGTTTTTAATTTGCTTTTTGTTTGTTTACAAAACTGACTTTTGGTAGGAAAAGAATGCTGTTGTGCAGCCCCTTTGTTGTTTTGGAAATTCAGACAAATACTAGTTATGAGTAGAAGTAGGCTCCTTATCTTTTGGGAGACAGCGGCTGCCCCTTCTTTGGCTACATACGCCTTGTTTGGAGCAACATCTAGAGCGGATCAGAAGACCAATCCGTGCATGGCAGTCTCTGTCCCCGCTGTTGCAGACAAATCTGAACACTGAATTGATGCCTTGGGTTTGTTGCTGTCTTTCTGTCCTGCAGTTGTTGTTTTTTCTCTCAGTGCTGTTTAAAGATTTTTCCCTTCTTCCTTACTAATTCCTTCAAGTATTGCGCCTCTCTAGCCCCCGTGATTGTCTGCATGCCCTTCCCAGTTGTCAGAGTTGATGAAAGAGGATTTAAGCATCACGCTTGCTACCGCCCTTGAAGAGCAGTGCTGGACACCTTAAAGGTCTTTACCCTGCAGCCAGTTCACACTACAGGATGTCCCTAAAAATATGGTCATCCTTAACACAATGCACTTGACGGACCTATCCAGCGGGGATAGCGTTGACACAGCAATAGGTGCGTGCTGAATGAATCCGACTGTTCAAGATGGTGTTGGTGACTTTGTCCTCCCAAGTAATGCTCAAGATTTGAGTCGGACAGTGGACATGGCAACTTTTTCAGGCGGTTCTCTTGTCTAGTAGGGTATGTCGTCCTGGTTCCACGGTCATAAAGTGGAGTTATGAGAACGCATGTTTGGTACATGTTGCTGATAAATAGTTTCAGGCAAATAAGTGTACAGTGTGTGAATTATGTTTGCACGTACACATGCAGTTTTATGTATATGGGCATGCACACACATACATTTAAGCAATAATAAATGTACTCATGCACAAACACCACAAACACACCACACACCACATATATATATATATTATTTTATATATATATAAAATTTATATATATATATATTAATATTTAAAATATATATTATATATTTTATTAAAATATATATATATATAATATATAAAATATATATATATTATATATATACGAAACACAAAATACAAGAGAAAAAATACATGTTCCTGTCAATGGACAAACTGATTCCTTGGTGGAGGAAAATGACGTATAGGACAGCACCGTCAAGAGGGCAAGGAGTGCGAAACATCGTCCAGTACAAATGTGAAATAAAACAATATGTCTCTGTCAAAAGATATGTGCTATAGGCGGACTCACCGACAGGGATGTGGAGATATGGCAGAAGCCAAACGAGAGTTGATGTGGGAGCTGAAAAACAAGCAGACAAGTAGACGGAGTCATCACCAAATTGATCAGTGGACTATGAGGCTATTCGGCCATAACAAGGTACTATAGTGACACATACGTGAAAGAAATTTTTTTTAATGAGCAAGCCAAAGAAGCGAGATAAAAAAAAAACAGAAAAGAAGGAATAAATGGAGAAAATAATGTAAACTGTTCTGTATAACGTCGGGAATCAAAATCTTTTCGGAATCAGCAGTGAAATGCTTATGCCTAATATCTAGGTCCGACAATTATAAAAGGGTGGGTTTTTGTTTTCATAGGGGAGGGTGCTTACCCAAGATTCAAAACAGCTCTGGTGAAAGAGATCTCCCCTTTTCCCCTTTTTTCGCACTAAAAATAGAAACCTCCCCAGGTTGTTGAATCTGAGAATGAATTGCCCTCTGGTTCCATTCCCCCCTTTACATAGGAAAGGGGATAAAAACCCTTCTGGAATAGCTTGAGACGTGTGGTAGAGTCGAGTTAAGAACCTCTTATTTTGTGGTGTTCTTGCCGAGTACCGAGTGTGTCGACAGCTTTACAGCCTGGAATGCCCACATGCCCTGAAATTGAGACAAGAACGATGTCGCGCCCGTACCATTTTAAAACCCTATACAGATTCTATAACACCCATATTTTGGGATGACTGATGTTTCTATTGGACATGGACTCCAGGACTGAGGGTAAATTGGTGCAAACTAAGAACTGTTTTCTCTTGAGATCGCTTAGCCAGTTTTAGGGCCGGAGCCAGAGAGTAACGTTTTTAAAGTTTCAACTGACTCGTCGATGACAAAAACCATTTGAAAGCGAGGATTTTGAGATAGAAAGAGACAAACATTTATACATTTTTGGAAAGTTTTAACCAATAGTAAGTACTTCTTGGACTTTTTGAGATTAGGGGAAAACATTATTGCCTCTCCCAAAATTTTAATTGCCTTCAAATAGGATGACAAAAGTGTTTTTTGAGTTTGACTTGACGGTGACAGGTTCACGCCTTCCTCATCTTGGATCCAACAAAAACCATTGGGGTTCATACTTCAACATGTTAAATAATCTTAAGTACAAAAAAGGCAAGGCATAAAATGACGCATTTATTTATTTAGAGAGGCTGTTATCTCTTTTATTAAGTCTTCCTTTTTTTTTTTTTTACAATGTACATTTCAAAAGCTCTCTGGCAATATTTCAGCAGAAGGCCCATCTATTCCAGAATAAGCACAAAAGTTACAGGGGGGGATGCATGAATGATGTAAATTTCTTTTCTTCCTTGTCAACCCTCAGACAGCAACTTTGTTGTCTGCCATAAGCGAAAAAGGCACGCTGCCGCAAGCGCCTAACAATGAGGCCCAGCGATCTACTCGGCAAAAGAGATAATTTTTGTATCTATATTTCTGGGGAGGAAAGCAGAAAAATGGGTCAAAAAGGGATAAAATAACTAGGGGTGACAGGAAAAAAAGAACATGCGAAACGACGCAGTGTAGAATAGAGAAAATTTCTAGCACATAATGTCCAGAATGTGGGGATGCTATTTATACGACAGCTACGGTATCCCACGGAGAATAACGCATACTAAGGATACAAAAACTTCAGTAGTTTCAAAGGTAGAAGCGTTCTATAAACAGAAGGTTGGCATCCAAATAAAAACAATGATATTTTCCTCAGAATGTGGGATGTCGTCTCAGTACCGAGTCCATAAAGTTTTCAGAAAAATTACAACTACTTCTACAGTTTCTATGCTCTTGAACAAACTGACGCGGACAGCAAAAATAGAGTCTAGACAAAATGCATTTTAAATAATAAAATGAATAATCTTCATGCAGTTATGATTTCCTTTTGAAAACAAAACTGACGAGGGAAGCAATAAAAGTCTAGACAAGATCATTTAAAATAAATATGAAAATCTTCATGCCTCATCTGTATTGTTTTTTTGCCCAAAAGGCCCCGAACCCAAAAAACTGGAGCTTTAGGTTAGGTACCAATGACTGGTAGCTACATACAAATTTGTATAAGTTTCCCTTTCCATCGTCTTGCAAGGAAAAAAGTAAGGAAATGTGGGGGTTACTATGCCTTTAGATCAAGCATTTCTAAGAAAAAACCCCACACACATCCACACTAAACCCCCACACACCACAAAAACACACACCACACACACACACAACGCACGCCGCACGCAAGAACACACATTTAAAATAGGTTTTATTGCCGTAAGGGAAACATTTTTTGTGTCCCGTGTAGTGAAATTGAGCTTCCATCAAGGGTTTTTTCTCTCTTTCTCTCTCTATCTTCTCTCTTCTCTCTTCTCATCTCTCTCTTCTCTCTCTCTCTCTTCTTCTCTCTCTCTCTCTCTCTCTTCTCTCTCTCTGATGTTTCCCGGGTATTATCAAGATGTATCCCTACGGGGGGACTGGATGTAAAAAAGCAATGTGTGCTTATTTTTATCCTCGAATAAAATGAATTGTCCAAATTTTCATTGTCATTGTCTGATGTATGTAGTATGTACTTTTGTATGTATGTATATATGTATGTAGTTTGTTTGTTTGCATGTGGTGGACTTTCTGTTTATATGCAAGCGTGCGTGTGAGTTATTGTGTATATAATGATGTATGATGTATGTATGTAGGTATGTATGTATATGTGTATAGATATGCATAAAGATAGGTAATATGTAAAATATATAGTGTTGCTGAGTGTGTGTTTATTGTTGTTGTTGCTGCTACTGCTGCTGCTGCTGTAATGCGCTGCATCCATTTAATGTCAAAGCAATAATGTGGGCACTGATATCCCTTAGATAGTAACCTATTAAAAAAACAAACACATTTCCATACACATATAAAGGGAAATAAGGTGAATTAAGACATGTTGAAAACAAAGAAGCAAAACACAAAAAACACAGCGGCAAATAGTTGCACATCATAAATAGAAAAAGAAGATCAAACGTAAAATCAAGAGAGTGAACATTCATGAAGCAATGAATAAAACACAGGGATATATTAAACACGATGCATATATTTTCTTCCCCTTATCTTCAAAACCCCTTCCCCCCTCATTCTCTCTAAAAACTCGAAATCTGCGTACGTGTACACAAAACTGTAGCATGAATGGGATACAAGCTCATTTGCACAAATGAAAACAGCAGCAGCACGAAACAAGAAGGCAGCAGACATTTGGCAGCAGCAGGCAGGCAGGAGGCACGGCGCACACACACACACAACACACACACACACAACACAAACAAAACAAAACAAAACTCACACAAAAAACAGCATACACACATATACACATACAAATAGCACGCGCGAGCTCATCACATAAAAGTACGCATGAAACAAAACAGCACTCAGAGAGCGTACACACACACACAACATACACACGCAAAAGGGGCGGCGGGGCATGCGCGCGCGCAATAATACACATCCCTAAATCCCACTACATTCAGGACAGATAGAAAGACAGAGAAATGGCAAAACAAAAATTGAAGCCGAGATTTACATATGTTTTAATGTGTTTACATCATGCCCTTAATTGAAGAAGAATTGCGAAGAAAAAATTGCGAAAAAGAAGAAGTAAAGAAGAAGAAGAAGAAGAAAAGGAAGAAGAATTGCGAAAAGAAGGGAAAAAAAGAAGAAGAAGAAGAAGAAGGGAAAAAGAAAGGGAAAGAAGAAGAGAAGAAGGAGGAGGGAGGAGGAGAAGGAAAGGAAGGAGGAGAAGAAGAAAGAAAGAGAGAGCAAAAAAAAGAAGAAGAAGGAGGAAAGGAAACGGAGGAGCATGAGGATAGGGAAGGAGGGAAAACATAAATCCAAAAGGATGGTATGCATTGCCCTGTTTTAAACATTTTGGCTCGGCTCCTTTTGAGAAGAACAACAAAAAAAAAAACCACCTTCGAGAGCCAGAAACAATTTTTTTTGTATTTCCCAAAACACGGTCATTGATTACTGATCTTTAGGAATCCATCTTTTATATCCATCATACTTTCTGATCGGCTAGAGGGTACAATGCACGAGATACTGCTCTGCTTATCTGGAATATCAACTTTGAAGATGGGAAAGGTACTATACTGGCGGCTGAAAAAAAAACGGTTCTAAGGGGACCTTCATGGAGGTAAGGGTCCTAACCATTGGAAAGTAAAGCCTAGGGAGGAACAAGAAAATAAAAGTAGATTTATATCCCATCTCCTGCCTTACAACTGATTACGTATACTAGAGTAGCAATGTTATGCTTTTTTTAAGAAGAACATTACCAACTTCGAATTAGGGAAAATAATTTTCACTTGGTTTGTGTGTTTTTTTTTTAAACTCCGTTATATTAAATTCTCTTGATACTAGGTGCTCAATAAAACTCAACAGAAAAGAAAGAAAGAAGAAAAAAGACGAGATAGAAAGAAAGAAAGAAAGAAAGGGAAGAAAAAAAAAAGACGAAGATAGATAGAAAAAAAAAAGAAGAGAAAAGAAAGACTGAAAGAATAAGAAATAAAAAGAAAGAGAAAGAAAGACGAAGATAAATAAAGAAAAAAGAAAGAAAGAAAGAAGAAAAAAAAAGAAAAAGAAAAAAGAAAAGAAAACAAAAGAAGAAAAAAGAAAAAGAAAAAGGAAAAAAAAAAGAAGAAAAGAAAGAAAGAAAGAAAAGGAAGGGAAGGAGAAGAAAAAAAGCAAACTGCTTCTAAATACTAGTTGTAATTCTCTCTCTGTATCTCTGGGGATCTTCTGTCTTCTGTTCTGCTTCTTGGCCTCTGTCCTTTCGTCTCTCTCCTTCGCTTCTCTCTCTCTCTCTCTCTCTCCCCTCTACCCCTTTTTTCTCTCCCACTTCTACTATTACCCCCACCTGTAAAATTAAATTACTTTCTCTCTATGCGCAATTTTGTGCCCATGTTCTTCTTCTACAAAGCAGAAAGCAATAGTATAACATAAATGAAAAAAAAGAAACGTCTGACCAACCATAAAACGCTTTTCCTTCTGATAAAAGGAATCATTTCCCGGGAAAAAAATTTAAAAACCATGGACAAAGGGGCTTCTAGAGTGCAAATTATCAAACAATGGGCATACCACCATTAAATTTTTAAACAAACATATCTTAGACATTAATGGAAAAAAGAAAGGGCCCTTTTCCCTTTTATATGCTGAAATAAAACGTTGTTATTACATGCATAGCGTGACTTGTTTCACGGACTGAGAGAAAAAAACACCTTGCAGTGGAATAGAAATTATTCAATGTTTTTTTCAATTTTTACCTTTCTTTTAGTTTTTCGGAACGTTGGATAGGATATCGGAAAAAAAAGATGTTGTGCTCATACACACCAAACTTTCATGCAGAGAGAAAATAGAGACAGACAGACAGACTGAACTGAGACTAGACAGGGAAAAAGACAGAGAAAAGAGACGAGAGACAGAGAGACAGAGACAAGACAGAGAGAAGAGACAGAGAGACAGGGAAAAAATGGGAAGGTGGCTGATTTGGAAACACTGAAATGTTACTGTTATACCCCAGAAAAAAATTACAAATTTCCCCTTTCTTTTTGTCCAATGAAAAATAGGATTCTTTATTGTTCTTCAAACGTGTTTCTTTTCAAAGATGGGTTTTAAACAATCAACCCTATGGACAACATAATTTGGCCACAATTATAAAGACTAAAATGAAAAAACTCACATATTTCTGGCCCATCAATGTTAAATAATTGCCCACACTCAGTTACTCAGTTTGCTTATTACAATTATTTACAAAAACGAAATTTTTACAGTCAGAGCTCTAATAATGGAATTCGAGCTAAATGACAGAGGCATAGTCCCGGGGGTATGACTCACAAAACTGACATGACAAACACTCCCCTCAGAAAACCTTGTGAAAAGACGAACTGAGACTTGGGGTTTTACCACCTCTTTATCTGTTCTGGTTTCAGTTCCCAACCAGGAAATCTGCGTAAGATTTTTAAACTCGATCCACACCATTTTTTTTAATCTCCTCACTCATTTAATAGGAGGGCTTTTTGCAGGATATCTTGTTTAAGACTCGCGCACACACCTGTGCTTTTTTTCTTACTCCAAAAAGCCACGCCCCACCCTTACTACGCATCGTCCCACCCATCCATCGAAGCAAAATGTGATCACTGTTTCTAGTAGTGGTGTAGGATTGGCAACAGTGTAGAAGAGACAAAAAAAATAAAATAGCTGGTGGAGGGAGTGTGGGGGTGGGGTGGGTGTTGTGTTTTGTTGTGGGGGGGGGGGGGGGGGGGGTGGGAAAAAAAGGATGGGGGGGGCCGGGGGGGGGGGGGGGGGGGGGGTATGGGGGGGGGGGGGGGGGGCGGGTTGGGGGCGGGGGGGAATTGGGGTGGGGGGGGGGGGGGGGGGTTTTGGGGGGGGGGGGGGGGGGGGGGGGGGGGGGGGGGGGTTCGGGGGGGGGGGCGGGGGGGGAGGGGGTGTTGGTGGCGGGGGGGGGGGGGGGGGGGGGGGGGGGGGGTGGGGGGGGGGGGGTGGGGGGGTTGGGGGGGGGGGGGGGGGGGGGGGGGGGGGGGGGGGCGGGGGGGGGGGGGGGGGGGATGGGGGGGGGGGGCCCTTTAAAAAAATGAAAAAAAGCCCGGGTTTTGGAGGGGAAGGGGAAAGGTAGGTTAGCAAGGGGGGGGGGGGTTGGATTTCGTAAGCGTTCTTTTTTTTGAAAAATTGTACTCTCTCTAAATGCAATAGAATTTTTTATAGCAGACACCTACCGGGCATACTCCATCATGCTAAAAAAAAAGCAGAAAAAATTCCGACATGCATAATGGCCTTTCAAATCACGCCAACGCAAACGTAGCAAAACTATATACTGTTAAAACACGAAAACCAACACCTAACGAAACGCACCGTAATTTCATGGAACTCAGTCATACAGCACATTATATCCTCATGGCAGGTTTGGAAAAAATGTACGGAAAAATGTAAAAACTTTACAAAGAAAAAATAAAACAAACATCAAAATACCAATAAGGTGCCCGGGGTTGGATTAGAGGAAATGGTAAGCCAAAAATAAATAAGAAAAGAAGATTATTGTTGAGAAAGAATGTAAGCTTCAACTATCATGGCACCCAAAATAAATAAAATATACATGAAAAAAAAATTTAAAAAATTTTCTAACTGGTTTTCATTTTGATCAGTAAACATCGTTTGCATAGATCATACTTTAAACAGTTCAAACTGCATCTACATCGCTCTTCAACTTACATAATCCTTTTCCCATTAAATTCTACCTCATCCACTACCATTTAAACTTTACAAAAATAAACATACATTCTAATACCCCGCTACAAGCATACTTCATCTCCATTTTTTACACATACTACTGTACATCATAAAGCATCATCCTCTACATACCAACTCATAAATCCAATAAACATAATACATACAAAGAATACACTGTTTAATGATGAGGGAACAAAATTTAAAAAACAAACTTAAACAAAATGCATACATACTTTCAACATCACATACATACATACATACTAAAATCTAATACATAAAACATCTACATAGAAAGCAAATTTCGGCCCAATTAAAAAAAAAAATAAGAAAAATAATATAAAAATAATCAACGCAAATAGACCCAAAGGTAAAGATAAACAAAAACCTAAAATTAACACCCTTACTCCCTACGGAATTTTAAAACAAATCTACTTTATTGGCTCTGTTTTCAAATAGCTCTATCATATTTAAATATCCGAATAATATTTCATGCATAACATTGTATCACATACTCTAATTCGACCTGGTAACCTTTTAAAGCAAAATACCTTCACAACAGTAAAGCAAAAACCCAGTTTCAACCCAAAACCTAAAAATGATAACCCTTGGTTTACATGTCTCACCAAATACCACTATTTTACCCCCCAATCCAACTTTCATAATTTTTAAACCCCCCCTCAATGAACCAAACTTCCCCTTGGGCCCCAAAGGGAAAAAAAAAATTGGGGCTTTGGGGGTTTCCCCCACCAGCCCTTTTTTTTTAACTTTTTTGGGGGATTTTTCGTTTTTTTCGTTTATCAAAAAATATGGGGGGGGACCCTTTTGGTGGGGATGTTTTAGGGGTTTAAAAAGGGGATTTAGAGTGACTTTTCCTTCCGATTTTATTAGTTGTTTGTAAATTTTATCTAATGGGGAAAAATTTAAAGTTTTTTTCCCCATCTCCATTTTTTTAAATTTTTTTTTGGGGTTTTTTTCAGGGCGAAAAGGGGAAAAAAGTGGCCGGGGGAAAGTTTTTTTTTAACCCCTTTTTTTCTAACATTTTTTTTTAAAAAAAAAAACCAGGCAAAACCCCCAAACCAAAAAAAAAAAAACAAAATAACCCAAAAAACAAAAAAAACCCCAAACAACGAAAAAAAACAAAAAAAAAAAAAAAACATAAACAAAACCCCAAAACAAAAACCCAAAACCCGAAAAAAGCCCCACCGGGGAAAAAATTCCCCCCCGAAAACCCACCCCCCCGGGGGGGGGTGTTCAAGGTTTTTTGGCCAAAAAAGGAATCACCCTGTCCAAGCCTTTTTCCCCCAAGCCACAGGCCGCATTGACCTTCCCCCGCCCCCGCTGGGCATTTGGGGACACGACATTCACGAAAAAAAAATTGAAAAAGAAAGGGGAAAAATTTTAGACGGTAATGGAAGATTTTAAACCAACGAGGAGACCTTTTTTTCCCCTTTAAAAATTTTACCCCGAATTTAAAAACTTTAATGCGGGTAAAAAAATTTTGGGCCCCAGCACGAAGTCCCACCATTGGGAAGACTCGCGAGTTTTAGCGAAACGACAAAAAAAAGCTTTTAAAATATTCCTTGATGACAAGGATATCTTTTTCAGTTTTTCGTCATTCACGTTTAGGAAGGGGAAACAGGATTATTTAAAAGAGCTGTGTTTTTTTTTCTGGCTCTTTTTTTTTTTAAAATATAATTATTTTTTGATTCTCTTTTTTTTGTATCTATTGTGCTTTTCTTGCTTCCCCCCGCATACCTCTGGGATTTTTTTTATGTATGTCCCTTTTTCTTTCTGTCTCTGTCTGCCGTCTACGCTGTCTGTTTTTCTCTCTCTCTCTCTCTCTCCCTCCCCCCTCTCCCCTCTCTCTTTTTCCCCCCTCCTCTTCCCTCCCCCCTCTATCTCCCCGTTACTTTTCCCTTTTTCTTATCTCCCCCTTTACCCAATCCCCAATTTTTAAAATCCCATCCCCTCTTTCCAAAACAAAACAGGCTCCCTCTCTTTTTTTTCCCCAATCTTTCACTTTTCCCATCTCCCCCCTCTCCCCTGTAAATTAGAAAAACTTTTTGTTTCTAATTTTCATGGAACCCTTTTTAAAAAAAGCATCGGTTTTTTTCTGTTTATCAAAAGCGCCCACAACGCCATCGCCCAATTTTTGAAAAATTTTGTTATTTTTTCAAGGAATGTTTTTCAAGCTCTTTGGCATTTTTCTTTGTTGCGGGGGTGGATTTTTTTTTTTGGGTTTTTTTTTGTTTTTTTTTTTCCCTGTTAAATTTCCAGGGAAAAGGGGGGGGGAAAAGAAAGAAGAGGAGAAGAAAGAGGGGGGAGGGGGGAGGAGAAAAAAGAGGGAGAGAGAAGAGAGAGGAGAGAAGGGGAAAGAGGGGGGGGGGGAGAGAGATAGGAAAAGACAAAAAGGGGTAAGAGACATAATATGCTTTTAAAAGTTAAAAAAAAAAATTTTTAAAAAAAAAGACGCAAAAATTTTTTTTTTTCTTTTCCACTGTTCTCTGTTTTTTTTATCCTAATAAATTTTATCTATTCATTTTTATGTGTTTTATCTGTTCAGTTTTAACATTTTTTATGTGGTTTGGGTGATTAAATTATCTCCAGTCAAACTATATCCTCGAGAAAGGTAGATAGAAAAAAATGGTCATTACTGCAGGGATTGTGTTATTATCTGGAGTATCTAGTGACAATAATTATTTAGAACAAATTTAGTACTAAAGACTACCATAGTGAGTAGAGAGGTTGCAGAAATTGAGACATAAATAAATTGAAAACAAAGAAGAAGAAACAGAAACATACAAGCAATTATTTCAACCATTACCATATCCTAAAAAATACATTTCCCCAGTGGTGGTTTATTCCCATGTATTCATCTTCAATAACAGCACATCGGTGTACACAGCTAGAAATGTATTTTTGCTGGCACACATAATTCTTGGTGTACCATTTTCTTTCTTTACATATTAGTGCACCTGCAATTGCCATAAACCACTCCACGTATTACCCAATAATAGGATGTACCATGAACCATACAATGCAATATGAAACCGTATTAGAAAAAATGACAAGCATAGAAAATAACAAATTTTCTAGATGCACACACACACACACACACACACAAGCATATATATATATATATATATATATATATATATATATATATATAAAATATATATATATATTTCCGCATGGAAATATGGAAGTCCCCTCCCCCCCTCCCGAAAAAGAAGGAAATATTTCATGCTCTAAAAAGCTTTGATTTATTGTTGTTATTAGTCTATTGTCACTGCTGTTGTTATTATTATTAATATCATGATTATCACTATTATTTCATAATCATTATCTTCTTCTCTCTTCTTCTTCTTCTTCTTCTCCTAATTCTATTCGTCTCTCTCCTAATTCTGTCTCTCTGTCTCCATCTCTCTGTGTCTCTGTCTCTATCTCTCTCTGTCTCTCTGTCTCTGTGTGTTTGTGTGTGTGTGTGTGTGCCTGTCTGTCAGTCAGTCACTCTGCCACTCTGTCTGGCTGTCTGTCTGTCTGTCTGTCTCTTCTCTTCTTCTCTCCTCTCTCTCTCTCTCTCTCTCTCTCTCTCTCTCTCTCTCTCTCTTTTACTGTATGGAGATTGTATGTGCATTATGCATGCAACTTCTCGTTAACAAATCCTGCCTATTCTTTATTTTTAAATAGGCACTACCACAACCAGCCAAAAAAAAACTAAAAGAAGCTACCTGCTGTCTTTTCCCCCATCAATTCTCCAATCACGCACGCATCCAATGGCATCCTGCCTGGCAATATTTGCAGGAGAACTATTATTGTTTCATACATTTTTCATGGCGTGCTCCTTCAAAGGAAGGCGATATCGTCATTGTTTGACTGTGTGCACGCAGCAACAAAAGGACCCCACTCTGTTCAAGGCTATTTGTCTGTTGTTGTTGTTGTTGCTTTTTTCACACTTTTATTATCAAGGAGAGGAGGTGTCTGAAAGCTCCCTGTGAAAAAAATCTAAGTTCCTATTTTGTTTAATTCTGTTGAAATTATTCATTTCATTGTTGTTGTTTTTTCTTTTTAGGTTCAACTTATTCATGTCGAAACTCGAAGCATATGAACCATTACACTGAACTCTGGAGAGAGAGAGAGAGAGAGAGAGAGAGAGAGAGAGAGAGGTGGTGTGTCACCCAAGCAGGCAGGCCAGAGGTAGATAGACAAAGATGTGTCAAATGGGAATTTAGCTCTATAGAGCCATGGTGAATGTGGGCTACTCCACTGACTGTGTGCAAAAACAATAGCAGCTGTGAGTTTGATGTGGTGTTTTTTTTACACACACGCATATTCTTTACTTAAAACATATACTCACATATATATTTGCAGAAGGCCTCTGTGCGTGTGCGCATCTGTTCCTGTGTTTATGTGTATGTCTATGTATTGGTGAATATAGATTTGATTTCAGAACGCACGAAAATCCATCATTCATTCTATTTTTTTTATATTACCAAGTAGATGAGGGTGGCACCGTGGTCGAGTGGTTTAGGCGGTCGACTCGTGATCCAGAGGTCGCGGGTTCGATCCCCGCTCGGCTGGGTGTTGTGTCCTTGGGAAAGACACTTTACTCCTATTTTCCTCACTCCACCCAGGTGTACAAGTGGGTACCAGCTCTACTGGGGAAGTATCTGGCGACAGACTAGCGTCCTGTCACAGGGGTGGTGAAAAACCATCAGTTCGCTTAACGCTACAGAAACCGGGATAAGTTCCGGCTCTATGGGCCTTCTGGCTCGAAAGAAGTAGATGAGGAAAAGCTATGTAGCATTATGTTACGCATATTGCCACCTTGGACATTCAACACAAACTGCAGCCTTATGTTCCTTTTGCATAATACAAACTCAATCTCTCATTTAAATTCATTTCAAACTTAATGCCCATTTTTTCTTGAAATCTGAATTGCAGACGCATATGATCAGTAGAGACTTTAGTGCAAATGTGCATGAAAATCCAGTAAAAAGTTTAACTTTTGATAAACTATGGAAATAGGCAATTGAGGCGCATAGAGAATACGTGTGATGAAATGGTGCTACTGCTGAGAATCATTTACATTTTCAAGCTGCTTTCTTTGTGAATTTCAGACTGTTACTTTTTGTCTGTAATGCCATCGCTACCTTCATTATTTTCAGTTTAAAAAGAGGTTGAACGCTGGCTTAAAAAAATATATTCTTTTACACTTTAAAATTCAAAATATTATTGATTTTTTAAATGAAAATTTAGTGATGTTGTTATAAACCATATAAAATATGGAATTTCGAGTTTATTTTTTATGCATTATAGGGTAACTGGCTGGCTGACTGACTGACTGGACTGACTGACTGACTGGCCTGTTGACTTGCTGGCTGGCTGTTCAGGCTGGTTGCATGGCAAACCTGCATTAAGAAAATAAATTGAATAGAGAATGCTCGTTTGTGGGGGGTTTTCATGTCTAGTAAACTCTTTCTTGATTATTCACATAATTATTCTGCTTAAAGTGAATATTTATTCCTCCAAAGATGGTATCAGTCACCCACTCATAGTTCACTGACTGACTGACTGACTGATTGACTGACTGACTGACTGACTGACTGACTGACTGAATGACTGACTGACTAACTGACTGACTGACTTGCTTGCTTACTTACTGGTTGGTTTTCAAGCTTCTTCTTCTTCTTCTTGTCTCTGTCACTCTCTCTGTCTGTTTATCTCTTTGTCTCTCTCTGTCTCTCTCTGTCTTCCTGTATCTGTTTCTGTCTCTGTCTCTCAATTGTGTATATCTGCCTTCCCGTATATCTGTCTATCTGTCAGTCAGTCACTCTGCCATTCTGTCTGCCTGTCTGTCTGTCTGTCTTTGTCTCCGTCTCTGTCTCTCTCTCTCTGTTACTGTGTGGAGATTGCAAGTGCATTATGCATGCAACTTCTCTTTACCAAATCCTGCCTATTCCTTATTTTTAAATAAGCACCACCACCAACAGCCAAAACACCCAAAATGAGCCACCCGCTGTCTTTTCCCCATCAATTCTCCAATCACGCATGCATCCAATGGCATCCTGCCAGGCACTATTTGCAGGAGAACTATTATTGTTTCATACATTTTTCATGGCATGCTCCTTCAAAGGAAGGCGATATCGTCATTGTTTGACTGTGTGCACGCAGCAACAAAGGGACCCCACTCTGTTCAAGGCTATTGGTGTGTTGTTGTTGTTGTTGTTGTTGTTGTTGCTTTTTTCACTTTTATTACTAAGGAGAGGAGGTGTCTGAAAGCTCCTTGCGAAAAGAATCTAGGTTTCTATTTTGTTTAATTCTGTTGAAATTTTTCATTTCATTCATGTTCTTTTTCTTTTTAGGTTCAACTTATTCATGTCGAAACTCGAAGCATATGAACAGTTATGCTGAAGTCTAAAGAGAGAGGGAGAGAGAGAGGGGAGAGAGAGAGAGAGAGAGAGAGAGAGAGAGAGAGAGAGAGAGAGAGAGAGAGAGAGAGATGATGTGTGTCACCCAAGCAGGCAGGCCAGTAGGTAGATAAACAAAGATTTGTCAAAAAGGAGTTTAGCTCAATAGAGCCTTGGTAAATGTGCACTACTGTACTGACTGTGTGCTAAAACAATAGTAGCTCCGAGTTTCTTGTATTTGTTTTACACACCCGCATATTCCTTACTTAAAACATATAATCACATATCTATTTGCAGAAGGCCTTTGTGCGTGCGAGCATCTTTTTCTGTGTTTATGTGTATTTCTGTGTATTTGTGAATATTTATTGATTTCAGAACGCACGCAAATCCATCATTCGTTCTTTTTTTATATTACCAATTAGATCAGGAAAAGCTCTGTAGCATTATTTTGCGCTATTGCCACCTTAGACATTCAACACAAACTGCAGCCTTATGTTCCCTTTGCATAATATAAACTCAATCTCTCTCATTTATTTTCATTTAAAACTTAATGCCCATTTTTTTCTTGAAATTTGAATTGCAGACGCATATGATCAGTATAGACTTCAGTGCAAATGTGCATCAAAATCCAGTAAAAAGTTTAATTTTTGATAAATTATGGAAATAGGCAATTGAGGCGTATAGAGAATACGTGTGATGAAATGGTGCTACTGCTGAGAATCATTTACATTTTCAAGCTGCTTTCTTTCTGAATTTCACACTGGTGTTTTTGTCCGTAATTCTATCACTACTTTCATATTCACAGGGTTTTTTTTTAAAAAAAGGTTGTACGCTGGCTTAAAAAATATATTCTTTTACACTTTAAAATTCAAAATATTATTGATTTTTAAATGAAAATTTAGTGATGTTGTTATAAACCATATGAAATATGGAATTTCGAGTTTATTTTTATGCATTATAGGGAAACTGGCAGACTGACTGACTGACTGACCTGTTGACTTGCTAGCTGGCTGTTCAGGCTGGTTGTATGGCAAACTTGGATTAAGAAAAGAAATTAATAGAGAATGCTCGTTTGTGGGGGGGTTTCATATCTAGTAAATACTTTCTTACTTATTCACATAATTGTACTGGTTGCAGTGAATATTTATTCCTTCAAAGACGCTATCTGTCACCCACTCATAGCTCACTGACTGACTGACTGCCTGATGACTGACTGACTGACTGAATGCCTGACTGACTGACTGACTGAATGCCTGACTGAATGACTGACTGGCTAACTGACCGACTGACTTGCTTGCTTACTTACTGGTTGGTTTGCAAGCTTCTTCTTCTTCTTGACTTTGTCTCCCTCTCTCTGTCTCTCTGTCTCTCTCTCTCTCTGCCTTCCTGTATTTGTTTCTGTCTCTGTCTCTGTCTCTCAATTTTGTATATCTGCCTGCCCGTCTATCTGTCTGTCTGTCTGTCAGTCAGTCACTCTGCCATTCTGTCTGCCTGTCTGTCTGTCTGTCTGTCTGTCTATCTCTCTCTCTCTCTCTCTCTCTCTCTCTCTCTCTCTCTCTCTCTCTCTCTCTCTCTCCTCTCTCTCTCTCTCTCTCTCTCTCTCTCTCTCTCTCTCTCTCTCTCTGGTACTGTACGGAGACTGCATGTGCATTATGCACGCAACTTCTCTTTACCAAATCCTGTCTATTCTTTATTTTTAAATAATACCATCACCAACAACCATCACCACCCCCACCACCCCCAAAAAGAGGCACCTGCTGTCTTTTCGCCATCAATTCTCCAATCACGCACGCATCCAATGGCATCCTGCCAGGCAATATTTGCAGGAGAACTATTATTGTTTCATACATTTTTCATGGCATGCTCCTTCAAAGGAAGGCAATATCGTCATTGTTTGACTGCGTGCATGCAGCAACAAAGGGACCCCACTCTGTTCAAGGCTATTTGTCTGTTGTTGCTGTTGTTGTTGTTGTTGTTGTTGTTGTTGTTGTTGCTTTTTTCACTTTTATTATCAAGGAGAGGAGGTGTCTGAAAGCTCCTTGCGAAAAAAAAATCTAGGTTTCTATTTTGTTTAATTCTGTTGAAATTGTTCATTTCATTCATGTTCTTTTTCTTTTTAGGTTCAACTTATTCATGTCGAAACTCGAAGCATATGAACAGTTATGCTGAAGTCTAAAGAGAGAGGGGAGAGAGAGAGATGGGGAGAGAGAGAGAGAGAGAGAGAGAGAGAGAGAGAGAGAGAGAGAGAGAGAGAGAGAGAGAGAGAGAGAGAGAAGAAGAGAGAGAGAGAGAGAGAGAGAGAGAGAGAGAGAGAGAGAGATGGTGTGTCACCCAAGCAGGCAGGCCAGTAGGTAGATAAACAAAGATTTGTCAAAAAGGAGTTTAGCTCAATAGAGCCTTGGTAAATGTGCACTACTCTACTGACAGTTTGCTAAAACAATAGTAGCTCCGAGTTTCTTGTGTTTGTTTTACACACACGCATATTCCTTACTTAAAACATATAATCACATATCTATTTGTAGAAGGCCTTTGTGCGTGCGAGCATCTTTTCGTGTGTTTATGTGTATGTCTGTGTATTTGTGAATATAGATTTGATTTCATAACGCACGGAAATCCATCATTCGTTCTTTTTTTTAGATATTACCAATTAGAACAGGAAAAGCTCTGTAGCATTATTTTGCGCTATTGCCACCTTAGACATTCAACACAAACTGCAGCCTTATGTTCCTTTTGCATAATACAAACTCAATCTCTCTCATTTATTTTCATTTAAAACTTAATGCCCATTTTTTTCTTGAAATTTGAATTGCAGACGCATATGAACAGTATAGACTTGAGTGCAAATGTGAATCAAAATCCAGTAAAAAGTTTAACTTTTGATAAACTATGGAAATAGGCAATTGAGGCGCATAGAGAATACGTGTGATGAAATGGTGCTACTGCTGAGAATCATTTACATTTTCAAGCTGCTTTCTTTCTGAATTTCACACTGGTGTTTTTGTCCGTAATGCTATCACTACTTTCATTATTCACAGTTGTTTTTTTTAAATGGTTGTACGCTGGCTTAGAAAATATATTCTTTTACAATTTAAAATTCAAAATATTATTGATTTTTAAAAGAAAATTTAGTGATGTTGTTATAAGGTAAAGGAAAGGTAAAGGAGTCCCAAAATCTATAAGGTCGTAGGGGAGCGAGGCGTCAGAGACCTCACTTCTCTAGGGGCCAGCATATTGAGGGCGGCGCCCATCTCTCTCCCTCGCTGCTTTCTCTTCCCTGACCCTAAAGAGGGCAGGTACCCATTTACAGCTGGGTGAACTGGGGGAACTGTGCTGAAGCCAAGGCGCGCGCAAATGGTCACCCATCCAACTGGTAACCACGCTCGACGCTGCTTAACTTGGCTGGGGGAAAGCGAGTGCTCTGACCACTGAGCTATCCCGTCCCCATGAAAATATGGAATTTCGAGTTTATTTTTATGCATTATAGGGAAACTGGCAGACTGACTGACTGACTGACCTGTTGACTTGCTGGCTGGCTGTTCAGGCTGGTTGTATGGCAAACTTGGATTAAGAAAAGAAATTGAATAGAGAATGCTCGTTTGTGGGGGTTTTCATATCTAGTAAATACTTTCTTACTTATTCACATAATTGTACTGGTTACAGTGAATATTTATTCCTTCAAAGACGCTATCAGTCACCCACTCATAGCTCACTGACTGATTGACTGACTGACTGACTGACTGAATGCCTGACTGAATGACTGACTGATTAACTGACCGACTGATTTGCTTGCTTACTTACTGGTTGGTTTACAAGCTTCTTCTTCTTCTTGACTTTGTCTCTCTCTATCTGTCTCTCTCTGTCTCTCTCTGTCTCTCTCTGCCTTCCTGTATTTGTTTCTGTCTCTGTCTCTCAATTTTGTATATCTGCCTGCCCGTCTATCTGTCTGTCTGTCTGTCAGTCAGTCACTCTGCCATTCTGTCTGCCTGCCTGTCTGTCTGTCTGTCTGTCTGTCTGTCTGTCTGTCTGTCTCTCTCTCTCTCTCTCTCTCTCTCTCTCTCTCTCTCTCTCTCTCTCTCTCCTCTCTCCTCTCTTCTCTCTCTCTCTCTCTCTCTCTCTCTCTCTCTCTCTCTCTCTCTCTCTCTCTCTCTTCTGGTACTGTACGGAGACTGCATGTGCATTATGCACGCAACTTCTCTTTACCAAATCCTGTCTATTCTTTATTTTTAAATAATACCATCACCAACAACCATCACCACCCCCACCACCCCCAAAAAGAGGCACCTGCTGTCTTTTCCCCATCAATTCTCCAATCACGCACGCATCCAATGGCATCCTGCCAGGCAATATTTGCAGGAGAACTATTATTGCTTCATACATTTTTCATGGCATGCTCCTTCAAAGGAAGGCAATATCGTCATTGTTTGACTGTGTGCACGCAGCAATATAGGGACCCCACTCTGTTCAAGGCTGTTGGCCTGTTGTTGTTGTTGTTGTTGTTGTTGTTGTTGTTGTTACTTTTTTCACGCTTTTATTATCAAGGAGAGGAGGTGTCTGAAAGCTCCTTGTGAAAACATCTAGGTTGCTATTTTGTTCAATTCTCTTGATTTTTTTTCATTTCATTGTTGTTCTTTTTCTTTTTAGGTTCACCTTATTCATGTCGAAACTCAAAGTATATGAACAGTTACACTGAACTCTGGAGAGAGATGGAGAGGAGAGAGAGAGAGAGGAGAGAGAGGAGAGAGAGAGAGAGAGAAGAGAGAGAGAGAGAGAGAGAGAGAGAGAGATGATGATGATGTGTCACCCAAGTAGGCAGGCCAGTAGGTAGATAGACAAGGATGTGTCAAATGGGAATTTAGCTCAATAGAGCCTTGGTAAATGTGCACTACTCTACTGACTGTGTGCTAAAACAATAGTAGCTCTGAGTTTCTTGTGTTTGTTTTACACGCACGCATACTCTTTACTTAAAACATATAATCATATATCTGTTACAGAAGGCCTCTGTTCGTGCGCGCGTTCTTTTCCTGTGTTTATGTGTATGTCTGTGTATCTATGAATATAGATTTAATTTCAGAACGCACGCAAATCCATCATTCCTTCTATTTTTGTATATTACCAATTAGATCAGGAAAAGGTCTGTAGCATTATTTTGCGCTTATTGCCACCTTGGACATTCAACACAAACTGCTGTCTTATGTTCCCTTTGCATAATACAAACTCAATCTTTCTCATTTGTTTTCATTTAAAACTGAATGCCCCTTTTTTCTTGAAATTTAAATTGCAGACGCATATGATCCGTATAGACTTTAGTGCAAATGTGCCTCAAAATCCAGTTAAAAGTTTCACTTTTTATAAGATATGGAAATGGGAAATTGAGGCGCATAGAGAATACGTGCGATGAAACGGTGCTACTGCTGAGAATCATTTACATTTTCAAGATGCACTCTTTCTGAATTTCAGACTGTTTTCTTTTTTGTCTGTAATGCCATCACTACTTTTATTATTCACAGCTTTTACAAATATTGAAGGCTGGCCTTTAAAAAGTGGCGTGTATTCTTGTACACTTTTGAATTCAAAACATTATTGATTTAAATAAAAATTTAGTGATGTTGCTATAAACCATATGAAATATGAAATTTCGAGTTTATTTGTTATGCATTATAGGGAAACTGCCTGACTGACTGACTGACTGACTGACTGAATGACTGACTGACTGAATGAATGACTGACTGACTGACTGACTGACTGAGCTGACTGACCTGCTGACTGACTGACTGACTGACTGACTGACTGACTGACTGACTGACTGACTGAGAGAATGAATGAATGGCTGACTGACTGGCTGACTGAATGACTGACTGACTGACTGACTGACTGACTGACTGGCTGAGTGACTGACCGACTGACTGACTGACCGACTGACTGACTGACTGACTGACTGACTGAATGAATGAATGAATGACTGGCTTGTTGACTTGCTGGCTGGCTGTTCAGGCTGGTTGTATGGCAAACTTGGATTAAGAAAAGAAATTGAATAGAGAATGCTCGTTTGAGGGGGTTTTCATATCTAGTAAACTCTTTCTTACTTATTCACATAATTATACTGGTTACAGTGAATATTTATTCCTTCAAAGACGCTATCAGTCACCCACCCATAGTTCACTGACTGACTGACTGACTGACTGACTGACTTGCTTGCTTACTTACTGGATGGTTTGCAAGATTCTTCTTCTTCTTGACTTTGTCTCTCTCTATCTGTCTCTCTCTGTCTCTCTCTGCCTTCCTGTATTTGTTTCTGTCTCTGTCTCTGTCTCTCAATTTTGTATATCTGCCTGCCCGTCTATCTGTCTGTCTGTCTATCAGTCAGTCACTCTGCCATTCTGTCTGTCTGTCTGTCTGTCTGTCTGTCTGTCTGTCTGTCATCTGTCTGTCTGTCATGTCTCTCTCTCTCTCTCTCTCTCTCTCTCTCTCTCTCTCTCTCTCTCTCTCTCTCTCCTCTCTCTCTCTCTCTCTGGTACTGTACCGAGACTGCATGTGCATTATGCACGCAACTTCTCTTTACCAAATCCTGTCTATTCTTTATTTTTAAATAATACCATGACCAACAACCATCACCACCCCCACCACCCCCAAAAAGAGGCACCTGCTGTCTTTTCCCCATCAATTCTCCAATCACGCACGCATCCAATGGCATCCTGCCAGGCAACATTTGCAGGAGAACTATTATCGTTTCATACATTTTTCATGGTGTGCTCCTTCAAAGGAAGGCAATATCGTCATTGTTTGACTGTGTGCACGCAGCAACAAAGGGACCCCACTCTGTACGAGGCTATTAGCCTGTTGTTGTTGTTGTTGTTGTTGTTACTTTTTTCACGCTTTTATTATCAAGGAGAGGAGGTGTCTGAAAGCTCCTTGTGAAAACATCTCGGTTGCTATTTTGTTCAATTCTCTTGATTTTTTTTCATTTCATTGTTGTTCTTTTTCTTTTTAGGTTCACCTTATTCATGTCGAAACTCAAAGTATATGAACAGTTACACTGAACTCTGGAGAGAGATGGAGAGATAGAGAGAGAGAGAGAGAGATGATGATGATGTGTCACCCAAGTAGGCAGGCCAGTAGGTAGATAGACAAGGATGTGTCAAATGGGAATTTAGCTCAATAGAGCCTTGGTAAATGTGCACTACTCTACTGACTGTGTGCTAAAACAATAGTAGCTCCGAGTTTCTTGTGTTTGTTTTACACGCACGCATACTCTTTACTTAAAACATATAATCACATATCTGTTACAGAAGGCCTCTGTTCGTGCGCGCGTTCTTTTCCTGTGTTTATGTGTATGTCTGTGTATCTATGAATATAGATTTAATTTCAGAACGCACGCAAATCCATCATTCCTTCTATTTTTTGTATATTACCAATTAGATCAGGAAAAGCTCTGTAGCATTATTTTGCGCTTATTGCCACCTTGGACATTCAACACAAACTGCTGTCTTATGTTCCCTTTGCATAATACAAACTCAAACTCTCTCATTTATTTTCATTCAAAAACTTAATGCCCTTTTTTTCTTGAAATTTGAATTGCAGACGCATATGATCCGTATAGACTTTAGTGCAAATGTGCCTCAAAATCCAGTTAAAAGTTTCACTTTTTATAAGATATGGAAATGGCAAATTGAGGCGCATAGAGAATACGTGCGATGAAACGGTGCTACTGCTGAGAATCATTTACATTTTCAAGCTGCTCTCTTTCTGAATTTCAGACTGTTTTCTTTTTTGTCTTTAATGCCATCACTACTTTTATTATTCACAGCTTTTACAAATATTGAAGGCTGGCCTTAAAGAAATGGCGTGTATTCTTGTACACTTTTGAATTCAAAACATTATTGATTTAAATAAAAATTTAGTGATGTTGCTATAAACCATATGAAATATGAAATTTCGAGTTTATTTGTTATGCATTATAGGGAAACTGGCTGACTGACTGACTGACTGACGGACCGACTGACTGACCGAATGAATGAATGAATGAATGACTGGCTGACTGACTGGCTGACTGACTGACTGACTGACTGACTGACTGACTGACTGGCTGACTGGCTGACTGAATGAATGAATGACTGGCTTGTTGACTTGCTGGCTGACTGTTCAGGCTGGTTGTATGGCAAACTTGCATTAAGAAAAGAAATTGAATAGAGAATGGTCGTTTGTGGGTTTTTTCATATCCACTAAAATGCTTTCTTACTTATTCACATAATTATACTGGTTACAGTGAATATCCATTCCTTCAAAGACGCTATCAGTCACCCACTCATAGTTCACTGACTGACTGACTGACTGACTGACTGACTGTGCTGCTTGCTTACTGATTGGTTTGCAAGCTTCTTCTTCTTCTTCTTCTTACTCTTTCTCTCTTATTGTTCTCCTGTCTCCTGTATCTGTATTTGTCTCTGTCCTTGTCCCTCTCAATTAGTATATCTGCCTTCCGCTATCTGTCTGTCTGTCTGCAGTCAGTCAGTCACTCTGCCTTCTGTCTGCCTTCTGTCTTCTGTCTCCTGATCTGTTTGTCTCTGTCTCTGTCTCTCTCTGTTTCTCCTCTCTCTCTCTCTCATCTCTCACTCTCCTCTTCTCTCTTCTTCCTCTTCTCTCTTTCTCTCTCTCTCTTCTCTCTCTCTCTTCTCTTTCTCTTCCCTCTCTCTCTCTCTCCTCTCTCTCTCTCTCTCTCTCTCTCTCTCTCTCCTCTCTTCTCTCTCTCTCTCTCTCTCTCTCTGTGTGGTACTGTATGGAGATTGCATGTGCATTATGCACGCAACTTCTCTTTACCAAATCCTGTCCATTCTTTATATCTTTTTAAAAACAACACCAACACCACCAACAACAACAAAAACCCAAAATGAGCCACCTGCTGTCTTTTCCCCATCAATTCTCCAATCACGCACGCATCCAATGGCATCCTGCCAGGCACTATTTGCAGGAGAACTATTATTGTTTCATACATTTTTCATGGCGTGCTCCTTCAAAGGAAGGCAATATCGTCATTGTTTGACTGTGTGCACGCAGGAACAAAGAGACCCTTCGCTGTACAGGAGCATTGGCCTGGGTTCTTTTTTTTTTTTACTGGTCACTTCCATTATGATTGAAATGAGGCGTGTAAAAGTTGCTAAGATTTGTGAGAAACCATTAATATACTTTTTGGAGGGGTTAATTCTGTAGTTTTTTTCTGGTTTATTTCTGTTATTGTCTACATTTTCTCAAGTCTGTTATTCCTTTTTTTTATTCGGCACAATTATAAAATTGCAACACATATAAACAGCAAATACACACACACACAAACTTTTAAAAAATTGAAAAAATAAACAGCAATTTTAAGGAAGAGCGACAGAGAGAGAGAGAGAGAGAGAGTGAGAGAGAGAGAGAGAGAGAGAGAGAGAGAGAGAGACAGACAGACAGACAGACAGACAGACAGACAGACAGACAGACAGACGGACGGACAGAGAGACAGACATACAGAGCTAGAGAGAAAGAGACAGTGAGCCAAACATGCAGCATATAGATCGAAAGGTCTGAAATTGGCTTGGAGCTTGCTAGAAGCAAGGTACGTATCGTTCACTATCGCTATATATCATGTGTACCAAATCCAAATTAGCTGTGCGTTTGTTCATTCTTTTAAAGCACATACACACATGCACACATGCACACACATCCACACACATCCACACACATGCACACACGCGCACGCACGCATGCATGCACACACGCTCACATTGTACAAAAATATAATCAAATTTCTTTTACAGAAACCCCTCGGTACGTGTGTGTGTGTGTGTGTGTGTGTGTGTGGGGTGTGTGTGTGTGTGTGTGTGTGTGTGTGTGTGTGTGTGTGTGTGTGTGTGTGTGTGTGTGTGTGTTGTGTGTGATTTTGTGTTTATGCATATGTCTGTTTGAATTGGAATATAAATCTGACTTCAGTATGCACATAACACTGTCTTCCATCCAATTCCGTTTTTTTATTATCAAGCCTACCCCGAAAAGCATTTTAGGATTATTTTGCACATATTATTCCCACCTTGGACATTGAACACAAACTTCAGCCTTATGTTCTCTTTGCATAATATACACTTAATCTCTCTTTTATTTTCATTAAAATGTTAATGCCGATATTCCCTGAAATGTGAATTGCAGATGCATATTATCAGTATCGACCACAGTGGAAATCTGTGTTAAAACCTTGTTAAAAGTTTAACTTTTTGACAAAATATGGAAATAGGGGTGCATACAGAATGCTTGTGATGAAACGGTACTACTACTGAGAACAATCAATGCTTTTAAAACATTGCTTCCTCACTTTTTTATCATGTTGTTGTTGTTGGTTTTATTTTTCTCTATGATTCCATCAGTGCTTTTATTATTGATCTTACTGATGAGTGTTTGAAAAAAACCCTTACGTGCATATGATAACACTTTTGAATAAAATATCGTTACTTAAAAAAATTAGTTTCATGGTTAGAACTCAAATTTTGCATAACACAAGTTATTGTTTGCTTAGATGCAATATCAGAAAATTGACTGAGTGACTGACTGACTGACTGACTGACTCAATAACTCACTGACTGACTGACTGTCTGACTGAATGTCTGGCTTACTGACTGACCGAATGTTTGGCTTGTTGGCAGGCTTATTGCAGATCACACTTGCCTTTAGAAAAAGAAATCAAATTAAGACAGTTCTATTTCGTGGTAACTATATCTATGACAAGCTCTTTCATACTTGTTTACAACAGTTACTTAGGGTATGTACTCATTCATTTACTGGACTCTACAAGTCATCTACTCACTCATCTATTACTTAGTTACAAATGCACCCACTTACTGGCTGGCTTGCGTGCTTGTTGCATCGTTTAGTGACCAATTTATTTATTTGCTGGCTTATCTACCTACTTACCTACTACCTAACTTACTGATGTACTTACTAATTCACTTACTTACTTACTTACCTACCTACCCTTTATTACACTTGTTCTTGCGTTTTTAAATGCAATCATTTGAAATGTCACCGAAAGGCGCACAGACCACTCCTTCTAATCCATCTGTGAAAAAGACTACCAAAGAGATTAAATTAAAATGATATGAAGGAGAAAATACGAGTGAAGTGAAGTGAGCACAGTACAGAGAAGCTTTTGTAAAAGCAAATAGATATGGTAGACACTGTTTTGAGTTAAGAACAAAAGCGCACAACGTATCGTCACCTACAGTAAAGAAGGAAAAAAACAACAAGTAGAAACAAAAATCATAGAAAAATGATAAGCATGCATCTAATTTGGGCATTAATAATCAAAAACAACAGATTCTGGGTCAGAATGACATAGTTGATATCGCATCTACAACGCAAATCTTCATGCTTCCTTAATTAAGGAAAACTTGCGTCGAACCCAGCATCGCAAACGAGACAAGTAGACATAAAGCATTGCAAGACAGTAGCGCCGTCAGCATTTTCTGTCCAGGAGAGCTAAAAGATGATTACTGCGTTCATAGTGTGTGCATTTTCTGTCTCTGTGACAAGTCTGTCTGTGTAATTGGATCCATATGTTTCTCTCTTTCCACTCTCTCATTCTGCTGTGTTTTCTTCTTGTTCGCACTTTTTCTTCTAATTCAATTTTATACTCATACACACAGTTTCCCTCTCAAACATACATACACACACCACAACAACAAAACAACACACAACACAACACAACACCACGCACACACACAGCACTACATACACACACCACACAACACATAAAACCTTTCCAACCCCCCAGCCAACCCCCCCCCCCACCACCACCACAAACACACAAT
The DNA here is from genome assembly GCA_028751875.1 of Rapana venosa. Classification (NCBI taxonomy): domain Eukaryota; kingdom Metazoa; phylum Mollusca; class Gastropoda; order Neogastropoda; family Muricidae; genus Rapana; species Rapana venosa. Next base: position 31,021,799 of record CM054144.1, read on the forward strand.
ACACACACAAACGCACACACACAAACACACACGCACACGCACACACGCACCACCACAACAATAAAACAACACGCAACACAATACTACACACACACACACACACACACACACACACAATTACTGAGCACTACATAAATACACCACAAAACACTTATACAACCACCCACCTCCGACACACACAACGTTATGTACACTCACCACACAACACATATACAAACCTTCCACCCCACAGCCCCCCGCCCCCCCCCCCCCCCCCACACACACACAACACAAACACAAACACACAACACACACAAACACACACACAGTCCTAAACCCACTCAAAAACAACGCCATCAACATACTCCCCACCCCTTCCAGTCCCCCCCCCCCCCTCACACACACACACACACACATACCCAAACACTTGCTGATAACTATGAAGCACAGCCCTGGTTCCCTACTGGGGCTAAAGGTAATGAGAAAGGCTCTTGATGGATGAAGGAACAAGGTAACACCCACCCACCCACACACACATATGCACACACAACCACCACCACCACCGCCGCCGCCGCCGCCAAACAACAAAAAGAACACACCATCACACACACACAACACACGCACACACACACAACCACCACAACCACCACCCTTGCCAAAACAACAAAAAGAACACACCATCACACACAACACAACACACACACACAACCTCGAACACTGCCAAAACAACAAAAAGAACACACCATCACACACAACACAACACAACACACAACCTCAACACTGCCAAAACAACAAAAAGAACACACCATCACACACACACAACACAACACACACACAACCACCATCCACCGCCAAAAAACCAAAAAGAAAACACACCAACACACACAACAACACAACAAACACACACACACACACACCACCACCACCTTCGCCAAAACAACAACAAGAACACACCATCACACAACACAACACAAACAAACAAACACACACTCACCACAACACACCACAACACACAACACCCAACCCACCACACCACCCCACCCCACACTCACACACAAAACACTACATACACACTCCACACAACACATACAAACCCCCCACCCCCACTCCCACCCAACACACACACAGGCCTAAACTCACTCTCACAACAACCCTATCAACACCCTGTCCAGCCACCCATCCACCCCACCACCCTACACTTGGTGATAACTGAAGCACAACCCTGGTTCCCACAGGGGCCTAAGAAATGAGAAAGGCCCTTGATGATGAGGAACAAGAAACACACACAAACATACACACACACTCACACACACACACACCACCCACCACCACCACCACAAACAACACACCACCACCAATCGCCAAAACAACAAAAATAACACACCATCACAACACAACACCAACCCCCAACACACACACACACAACACAACACACACACAATACACACACTCACCACAACACATCACAAAATAACCTGATTGAAAAAACAACAAATCACACACCACCACCCACCCCACCCACCACCACACCACACACTCACACACAAAACACTACATACACACTCCACACAACACATACAAAATATCCCAAAACTGCCCCATCCCCCCCCCCCCCAACACACACAGGCCTAAACCCACTCTTACTCAACCCTATCAATACCCCACCTAGCCTCCCACCCCCACCTGGCTATCTCCCAAATCTCCCAAAACTGCCCCATCCTCCCCAACCCCCAACCCACACGGCTAAACTCATTCTCACACCAGCCCTATCCAGTCCCCATCCGACCCCACCCCACCCATCCTCCCAAACCTCCCAAAACTGCCCCCCCCCCCCCCCCCCCAACACACACAGGCCTAAACTCACTCTCACACAACCCAATCAACACCCCATCCAGCCACCCGCCCCCCCCCCCCCCCCCCCCACCCCTCCCATCTCCCAAACCTGCCCCCCTCCCCCACCCACCAACACACACAGCCCTAAACTCACCTAAACTACAGCCCCTCCCCCCCCCCCCCCCCCCCACAGCCCCCCCCCCCCCCACACCCCCCCCCCCCCCCCCCATCTCCCAAACCTCCCCAAACACCCCCCCCCCCCACCAAACACACACAGGCCTAAACTCACTCTCACACAACCCTATCAACACCCCCTATCCAGCCCCCATTCCCCCCACCCACCCCACCCCACCCCTACCCCCACCCCCCACCCCCTACACTTGGTGATAACGTTGAAGCACAGTCCTGGCTCCCTACAGGGGCCTCTGAGGTAATGAGAAAGGCCCTTGATGGATGAGGGGCCAGGGGAGGGCCAGCGAAACAAGGGGGCCTTTTGCGCAGCAGAGTGGAAAGGCCCTTGTACCTTCTTTTAGAAAGAAAAAAATGTTTCTTTCCATTTCTTTTTTGTGTTTAGTTTTACTATGTTTTTTTTCTTTTCTCCTGTGTGTTTATTCTGAATTTCTTTGTGAGTTTGTTTTTTTTTTGGCTTTTATCTTTTCGCTGTAGTTTTTGTTTAGCTGGGGGTGGGGTGGGGGTGGGGGTGGGTCGTGTGTGAATGGTTTGCTTGGGGGATTTTGTTGGTGATTGTTTGTTTGTTAGTGGATGTGTGTGTGTGTGTGTGTTGTGTGTGTGTGTGTGTGTGTGTGTGTGTTTTGTGTGTGTGTGTGGTGTGTGTGTGTGTGTGTGTGTGTGTGTGTGTTGTGGTGTGTGGTGTGTGTGTGTGTGTGTGTGTGTGTGTGTGGTGGTGTGTGTGTGTGTGTGGTGGTGGTTGTGGTGGTGTGTGTGTGTGTGTGTGTGTGGTGTGTGTGGTGTGTGTGTGTGTGTGTGTGTGTGTGTGTGTGTGTGTGTGTGTGGTTGTGTGGTTGTGGTGGTGTGTGTGTGTGTGTCCGTTTAGTGTTGTTTGTTTTGTTATGTGTGTGTATGTGTGCATGTTTGTGTGTTGTGGTAAATGTGTGGTTGCATGCGTGTGTGTGTTGTGCTGTATTATAAATTTATTTATAATATATAAATATAATTTATATATAGATATATTATCTAGATAAAAATATATATGTATATTATCAAATATTGTGTTTGTGTGTTGTGGTGTTGTGTGTCTGATTTTTGTGTTGTGTGTGTGTCTGTGTGTTGTTTGTGAATGTATACACTTTTATTTCAAGGGCAATTGGATTAGCAATACATGTTCCTTTTTTTACGAAGCTATTTATCTAGGAACGAAACAAACAACGTTGTCAATCTATTCACAATAGTGTGTGGTGGTGTGTGTGTGAATGTGTGTGCATTGTAAAGCATGCAGCGCGCGCCGCGCCGCGCGTGGTGTGTTGTGTGTGATGAATGTGGGAGGTTGTTTGTTTCAATTGGATTTTACTTTTTGTTATTGTCTGGTTTCGTATACAACTTTTTTTTTTAGCTTTTAGTTTTGTCTTTTCCTTGGGTTTCATTTTGGGCAACGTTTGTTTCCTTATCAGATGATACATAAGAACAGACAAAGAAAAACCGTGCCATGTTCTAAATCACAATGTGAACAGGAGAAACAACCTGTCTAAAACCTAACGATCAAATAATGTAAAAAAACAGAATTACAAAACAATTGAAACAACTATAATGTGGTATGAATATGTATGCCAATGATGAATGAAATGATGGGGAAAGGACCAGGTCAGAATGTTTTGAGAAATCATTGAAATGGGGCGAAAAAGAAACAAAAATCGAACACTCTTTCTCTTTCTTTCTTTCTCTTTATGTACAAATAATACAGAAACATTCCTTAAATCATTTCTTGATGGATAGAATACAACCACGAATATATCCATCATAAAATCCAGACCATTACTATGAAAGACAAATGACATACTACTGTTGGCAGGTTATCACGTTCTGTGAAATATCCTACAAGTAGCTATGTATAGTAAAATCTACTAAAACACAGAAAAGCAAAGACATACGAGGCAACGAAAACCCCTGTAGTACCTAGAAAACCTTATACTGTGATCTCTTGACCAAAAACAAAACTGATGAGTGTATAATGCATTACGTGCCTTTTTCCAAAGAAACCTCTTTTTTAAAGATGTACTTTGACCCTGTTTCTGACTGTATAAGTTCCCAGAAAACGAAAGCCTTGGATATATTTGTTTTTCATCTTTTTTTTTTGTCTTCGTGTGCTTAGACAGCTGTTGATGTTGTCTGTCATATGAGCAAAAATGCGTTGCATTGCTATTAAGCGCTTTAAACAAAAACCGTTTGCATTCGACTTCGGGATAGAGACATAACAGTTGTATTTTTTTCTTAGTTGAATGTTTATTTTTTTTAATAAAATAAATGATAGAAAAGAGAGAGAGAGAGGGAGGGAGGCGGCTGGTAGGGGGAGATTTTTTTAAAGAGATATTCTTTTATTCTTTTATATCGAGTTGTTTTTATCTTATTTGAATGGGGTTTCTTTAATCAAAAAATGATAGGAGAGAGAAGGAGAGAGAGAGAGAGAGAGAGAGAGAGAGAGAGAGAGAGAGAGACAGACAGACAGAGAGAGACAGAGAGAGACAGAGAAACAGAGAGACAGACAGGCAGGCAGGTAGACAGAGACAGTGAGACAGACACAGAGAGGGACAACTATAGGGTTGGAAGGGAGCCAGATGAACGATGACTCGGAGATTAAATTACTCCTGCTGCCACGATGCAATTTCAGCTAGTTACTGAGCGTTTTCTCTCCTTTGCTTCTTTCTTTCTTTTCTTTCTTGTCTTCCTTTCTTTCGTTCTTTATTTTATTCTTTCTCTTTTTCATTCATTCTTTTTTGGAGAAAACAAATCGAATCAAACAATTAAAATAAAGAACAAAGCACAGTTCAAATAGATACGTGACGTTTTAAAATCTGGTCAAGCATGTTTACAAATCTGCACAAGAGGGTAAAACGAAGGAAAAAAAAAAAAAAAAAAAAGAAGAGAACAACTGATACGGGAAACAAAGAAGATGGAGGAGGAGGAGAAGAAGAAGAAGAAGAAGAAGAAGAAAGAAAGAAGAAGAAGAAGAAGAAGAAGAAGAAGAAGAAGAAAGAAGAAGAAGAAGAAGAAGAAGAACATGAACAAGAACAAGAACAAGAAGAAGAACAACAACAACAAGAACAAGAACAAGAACAAGAAGTAGGAGGAGGAGGAGACAATGATGCCGATGATGCCGATGCTGCTGCTGCTGCTGTTGCTGCTGCTGCTGCTGCTGCTGCTGCTGCTGCTGCTGCTGCTGCTGCTGCTGCTGCTGCTGCTGATGATGATGATGATGATGATGATGATGATGGTGATGATGGTGATGATGGTGATGATGGAGGAAGAGGTGGTGGTGGTGGTAGTAGTGGTGTTGGTGGTGGTGGTGGGCCGATGGCGGTGATGATGATAATGACTGAAGAGAGAGAGAGAGAGAGAGAGAGAGAGAGAGAGAGAGAGAGAGAGAGAGAGAGAGAGAGAGAGAGAGAGAGAGAGAATAAAAACAGTTTGAAGGTAGGCAGATACAAAGACAGGGAGACAGAGAGATTGTTTTTTAAACAGCGAGAGAAAGAGCATCAGACAACTAAAACGTGCTAGAGACAGCTAGTCGGGCTGAGACTAATAGACTGCGAAAGCAAAACAGATACACAGAGAAAAAAAAACATAAATTATATATTTTTTTCTTTTAATCCCCGGCTAGAGCCTCGACGTTCACCAATGGTGAGAGTTTGCGTATCCGACCGTGCTTCCATTTGTTTTCTTTACAAGATTCAGTGCTAGATATGTACCATACATTATTACTATTATTATTGTTGTTGTTACTATTATTATTATTATCATCATTATTTTTATTGTTATTGTTGTTATTATTATCATCATCATCATCAACATTATCATCATCATCATCATTATCATTATTATTATTATTATTATTATTATTATTATTATTATTATTATTATTATT
>CM054144.1:31040206-31047706 GCA_028751875.1 Rapana venosa
TTTAAAAAAAAAATTATCCCGTGGGGATGCTGGGGTCTGGCATTATAGATAGCATCTACATCTTCTAGAAATTATGTGCTATGAATTCCCCATTTGTTATCCGCCTATTTGTTGCTACCTTGTTCCTTTTCTTCTTGTCACCTCTGTTGTGTCTATTTTCTGCTTTCATGGCTGATTTCCCTGCCTTTATTCCAGAAAGACTTCAAAGATAACGATTCTCTCCCATGCCCAAGTCGGATGCGCTTGACCTGATTTGCCAGGCGCTTAACGGCAGCAGGATGCATTTCGCCGATATGAAAGACAACAGTTGTCGCTGTCTGAGCCTTTAGCGAGGTAGAAGAAGAAGGGAAAAAAGCGAATTAAAAGGACTTAGCTTATAACTGATATGACACTTTTTCAAGGGTTTTATATGGTCTTTATTTATTTTTTAGTAATATCAACAACTTGATTAAAATCTCTGACGTAAATGTTGAGCTCACGATCATTGGGGAAAAAAAGTCCAAACAAAAACCCCATGTCATCGTATGGCATCCTTGAAAGATGAGTGACCCGGGCAAACGAGATGTTCTTCATTTTTTGCTAAATCATGCACATTTCACATTTTAAAGCATATTGCTTTAAATTTCTCCTTGCATTCCCGCAGAATGGGGGAGCAGTAATTTGATTGGCACATTTGTAATCGTGCTGATCAGAGCGTGTGGCTGGAGTCCGGTATTAAGACCATTTTTTAATGTCTTTGCAAATTGGTGCTTCGTGCTGTAAAGGGTGCTTTTCGCTTCTGTTTTGCTTTCAACCTGTCGAAATGGAAGTTAACGACGTATTCATTCATTTCACGTTGTCATTAAGGCAAAATCCAAACGAATTTTTATTGGTCATGAAGATTTTGTAGGGGTTAATGGGTCGCTTAGTTGGTTGACTTGTTGATTGGTTGGTGAATTGGTTGACGTGTTGGTTGATTGGCAAATTGCCTGACTCGACTGGCTGGTTGATTGGCAAGTTGGCTGACTGGTTGATAGGTTTGTAGATTGGCTGGTTTCAATGTTGGTTGGGTGGTTGCTAATGGCTGATTGAATCTTTGGCTGGTTTGGCTCTCTGACAGTTTGTCTGTCTGTCTCTCTGTCTTCCACTCTGTCTTTGTTTCTGTCTGTTCTATTTGTCTTTGTATCTATCTCTCTTATTGCCCCCCTCCCCCACTCTCTGTCTGTCTGTCTGTCTGTCTGTCTCTCTCTCTCTCTCTCTCTCTCTCTCTCTCTCTCTCTCTCTCTCTCTCTCTCTCTCTCTTTCTCTCTCGCTAATGCACGTGCACATGCACGTGTATTTAAAGTCACACAAGATCACAGGGCTATAACTCCCCACAAAACAATAGAAAAAAATAGAAGCTGTTGGTGACACTACGGTGTTCAAACAGCATTAAGCATGCCTACAGATGTGTCTCACTTTCTAAAAATAATTCTGTTCTGCTTTTCTTTTATTTTACTTCTCCCTCACAAAAGTAGAAGAGAAAAGAAACTATTCGCAAGTGCGGTCGCTTAGCGTTCGCTCAGAAGCGTGTTTCGAAGCAGTTACATTTGAAACACACTGCCATTTTCATCATTTTCCGGCCACTGCCTTATCCATCAAACTGTCTTTTCGTGCTCACTGGCAATTTAACACACAGAATGAAACATCCTTAGGGCTGGGTCTAGGTTAAGTTAATATTTCTCTTTATTTTTTTCAATGCGTACCAGAGGAGTAAAATGTAGTACATGAAAATATAATATCATAAAATGGAAGTTTAATTATTGTTTCCCCGTTTTTGGTATAGAGCTCGGAGGTTCCACAATGATGCGATTTTTCCGAATGTGGCCGTTTTCGCCCACCATTAATATAGCTGAATTCTAACATTTGGGAGTATGTCTTAACATGACACCTGTGTGAGTGTTTGTTTTTTTAAATAGCATTTGTAATCTGTTCTGACCATCTAAAACTGACCTACTTCTTTTTTTTTCAAAACGCAGAACGCGTTTTAACGTGTTCAAAAGATCTTCTGCGTACATCTGCACACAAGGCCTAGATTTAAAGAGTCTCATCTAATGGACTTTTGGGGGAGTGGAGTCGGTTCTAATATTAACTCCCGGAGAAAAAACATTACCTTCGGATTTGAGACATCACTGAGACGTACTCTCAAACAAGCTTCGAACCAGGGTCAGTATCACTCTAACCACCAGGCTATCCCGAGAGAGAGAGAGAGGGAGAGAGAGAGAGGGGGGGGAGATAGAGAGAGAGAGACAGAGAGAGAGAGAGAGAAAGAGAGGGGGAGAGAGAGAGGGGGAGAGAGAGAGAGGGAGATAGAGAGGGAGAGAGAGAGGGGGATAATATCAACGATACAAAAAGCAGCAAAACCTTATATTTAAGTTTCTTTTCCGTGGATTTGAAAGACGAATATTGATTTTGACAAAACCATTAGGCTTCATGAATGCGCTTCTGTGTGCGTGTGTGTGCGCGCGCGCGCGTGTGTGTGTGTGTGTGTGCGCGCGCGCGTCCGCGAACGCGCGCGAGTACCTCTTTTGCACTTCTTTTTTTCTTAACAAACTGCAAGAAGCAGGCATGCAAAATCAATTTCCTCGCTTCGTGACAGTAAAATTTAGAACGCTTGAAATAGCATCACGCGCGCGCGCGCGCGCGCGCGCACGCACGCACGCACACACACACACACACACACACACACACACACACACACACACACACACACACACACACACACACACCAGGTTGCAATGATATTTAAGGAGATTAAGCTAATCATTATCCCTTTTTTTAATCTCTCTTCTTGAGTTCTTTTTTGTTGTTGTTCACATCCATTTCTTCCATAAAGGCATTCCTGCAAGCATAACACAACTAATTACAAATACGTGGTTTTTTGTTTGTTTGTGGGGTTTTTGTTTACTTTACTCTGATCTTTTATTTGTTTTTCTATTATCATGTGTCCTTTTGTTATGCTTACTTGATTAATGGGCTGTGTAATTCATCATTTGGCTAGTTAGTTGGTTAGCCAGTCGGTTGGCTCATTTGTTTATTTATTTATTTATTCTATTATTTCGAGGATAATGAAATAGGTACACATGCATATTTTCATCCAGTCCCCGTGTGTATGCCGTTTTGTGAATATTGTCATCCGTTCCAACTGGCACACAATGGCCTACTCTTCCGAAAAGCAAACGGGATTTAACGTGTACGCAAGATGTTCTGGACTTCGGTTTATAGTCTCATTCGAAGGGGTTGGAGTCGGCAATGATGTTAACTCCGGAGGAAAAAACTTCTTGAACGGGAATCGAACTCGGGTCAGCAGATCACGAATACATCACGCTAACCACCAGGCTATCCCGTTCGTTTGTTGGTTTGAAGGATAGTTGGCTGGTTGACTGGTTTATCTACTATTTTGATCAGTAGATTTTGTTTCCTTATTTTGCCTTCGTACTTGTTGAGGTTTTCATTGGATATGTGTGTGTGTGTTTAAGTGTTTGTGTGTTTAAGTGTTTATGTGTGTGTGTGGTGTGTGTGTGTGTGTGTGTGTGTGTGTGTGTGTGTGTGTGTGTGTGTGTGTGTGTGTGTGTGTGTAAGAATGTGTGTGTGAGTGTGTGTGTGTGCGCGCGCGTGCGCGCGCGCGCGCGTGTGTGTGTGTATGTGTGTGTGTATGTGTGTGTGTATGTGTGTGTAAGTGTGTGTTTGTAGGTGTGTGCAAATGTGTGTGTGTGTGTGTGTGTGTGTGTGTGTGTGTGTGTGTGTGTGTGTGTGTGTGTGTGTGTGTTGTGTGTGTGTGTGTGTGTGTGTGTCTTTATATTTTTACGAATATCAATTGGATAGAGTTTTGGTTTGTGGTTTTGTTATTAATTTTGTTTAGTTTGTTGAACAGCTAAAGTTTGATATATTCTCGTGACTGCTTTTGTCGTTGCTGTTGCTATCCTTGTCGTTGTTGTTGTTGTTGTTGTTGCTGCTGTTGTTGTTTAATTGCAGGGTAGTTTGAGTTAATATCATTTGGGTGTTCGAGAAAATAAAGGTCAACAGAATCAAACGAAACGCCAGGTAAGTTGTTGTGGCAGGATATATTGGAATTCGTAATTCCAATTGTCTTGTGTACAACTGCTAATATGTGTCATCACTAATATTACACACCATTATTATGTTACAGTTTACAGCATTTGGTGAATGGGATTGCTGTTTAATTATTATTTTTCTTATTTTATTCTTTTATATCAAAGATAATGGAATAATCACTTATGTGCTTTTTACATCCAGTTCCGGGGGCATGCGGTTTTGTAAATTCGGTCATCTGTTCCCACCGGCACACAATGGCCTACTCTTACAAAAAGCGGAACAGGGTTTAACGTGTGCGCAAGATGTTCTGCGTGCGTTCGCACACGGGACCTCGTTTTATAGTCTCGTCCGAAGGACTTTTGGGGAGAGTGGAGTCTGCACTGATGTTAATTCCAGGGGAAAATGTCCCCTTAAACGGGAATCGAACCAGGGTCGTCAGATTGCGAGCGCAATGTTCTAACCACTAGGCTATCCTGTCTCCTGTGAATGTGTTATATGTGTGTGCATGTCCCTTAATGAACTTTTTCTCTCTGGGATACATTTTCAAGGGAAATATACTACTTACGAAAAGCCAGCTCGTCGAAAAAGTCAAATAGTGCTTTTATTTTCATTTGAATGCATTCGTTTATTTTGACGATAGTGAAACAAGCACTTGGAGTTTTTACATCCAGTCCTCTGTGTATGCAGTTTGCAAATGTTGTCATCTCTTCCCACCGACACATAATAGCCTACAGATTTAACCTGTGTATGTGTGTGTGCGTGAGTGCGTGCATGCGTGTGTGTGTGTGTGTTTGTGTGTGTGTGTGTGCTATTCGCATGTGTGTTTTTGTGTGTGTATGGTTTTTTGTGTGTGTTTTTGTGTGATTGTGTGTGCGTGTCTCTGTCTGTGTCTTTGTGTCTGTGTGTGGCAGTATGCATGACCCCCTCTCCCACTTTGTGATTGCCATCCCAACATTCATTTAAGAAAATGTAATAAAAGAAGAGCACGTTATTAGTGGCATGGAGAAAGGATCACTGGAGCAGACAACTGAATTACTCTTTATCTCTGTTATTCCGTGCAAAATCTTTAAAACAAAAAAACTGAATCAACTTGAATTCATTCAAGCATTCTCAAAGAAATGGATGCTTTAATTTGACTGGCACATTTCTAATCATGTTGAACAGGACTTTTGCTGTGGTTTAATATTTCAACCCTTGAGTTTTTTAGTTTCAAGTTTTGCAAACTGGCTATCAACATTGTTGCTTGTGATCTTTTCTTCATTCTCCCCCCCCCCCCCCCACCCTTACAACTCAACCTGTCAAAATTGATGATAAGAATGAACTCTTTTATTTTGAATACTAACTGTGCTACTATAATGAAAAAGAAATGTTGATTGGATTGTTTGGTTGGCTGGTTGGTTTGTTGGTGTCTGTCTTGTTCTCATGCTGTATTTCTACCTGTAGTGTAACCCTGTCTGTCTATCTGTCTGTTTGTCTTTTCTGTCTGTCTATCTGTCTGCTTGTCTTTCCTGTCTGTCTATCTGTCTGTCAGTTTTTTTCACTTCCTCTATCTGCCTGTCTCTCTTTTTCCCTATACCTGTCATGTCTTTTGCAGCCCCCCTCTCCCTCTCTCTCTCACTTTTTCTTCCCCCCCCCCCCACTTCTCTCTCTCTCTCTCTCTCTCTCTCTCTCTCTCTCTCTCTCTCTCTCTCTCTCTCTCTCTTTCTCTCTTTGCTCATACCTTTCTCTGTTTCTCTGTTTTTATCCCTCCACCCACCTCTCTAGAAAAATGGAAACGAACCAAAACAAACAAACAAGACACAGACAGACCAACAGACGAAGACCGACATATTAAGGGCAATGACAGACAAAAAGAGACTGTAAGGAGGGAGAGGGGGAATAAAGAGCAAGTATACACAACAACAAGCACAGAAAACATCATGATAGTAAATGGGCACACACAGCAGACCCGAGTGAATGGTAAACATCCACTACTGAATTACTCCACTGGGCTCGCTAGTAGCCCTACTTTGTGGACATTACCACACGACCACTGTTGTAACGGGCCGCAGTCTCTGTCCTGCCTTTCTCATGCATGATTGATTTACTGGCGTTAGCTGCTGGTCCACCATAACTGTGATGGAGGGTGGGCAGAAGTGAGGGTGACTGGGAGATGGCTTAGCAACAGGGTGATTAGGATCAAGCGATATTAATTGTTGTGTGAATGAATTGTTCTGTATGGGGGGATGCCAGAGTGTGAATTGGAGGTGTTGAGGGTAGGAATGAGGACTTTCATTACTGTGTCTGTACTAGTCCTTCTTGAGATTTTATCCAAAAAAGTCTTTTTTTTTCTCTATCGCTTTGGGATTTTTTTTAGTTCTTGTATTGTCAATATTGACAAGTTGTCTATGTAAACGTACCAAGAGTCTTGTTCCTTGTATTCTTAGATTTTGGAACTCTTTTATCTTGATATTGTATGTTACCTAATTATATAATATATGCATTTCGTAACACTGGTAATAACTGGTAACACCTTTAAATGAAGCTGTTAGTCAGGTTTTGTGTGACTTATCGCATAATTATCTTTGCATAGAAGAGGAAAATAACCTCTTCAGTGAAGGTGAGGCCAGCTATAGCTCATAGTATAGACAGCATGAACATCAATATCCAGTATGCAGTTTGTTGCCCAATGAAGGGAGGAAACGGCAACATTCAATGGGTTGATTTTTTTTTTTTTTTTTTTTTATTCTTTTATATCGAGGATAATGGAATAAGCACTTATGTACTTATGTGGTAGTTAGGTGGCTAACTGATTGCTTGGTTAACAAATTGGCTGACTTTTTTTATTGATTGGCAAAATCACTGAGTGGTTGGTAGAGTTTTAAATTGGCTGATTTCAATGCTGGATGGGTAGCTGCTCATGGCTGGTCAAATCTTTGGTTGATCAGTAAGATGGTGGTTAGTAGGCTAGAAAAAGCTGAAAGTTTTTGTATTAATAAACACTTATTTTGGGCTGAGGGATTGATTGGCTTGTTAGTTGGCTGGTTGACGGATGAATAGATTTAATAGTTGACTGTCTATTTGGTCAGCTGGTTAGGTGTTTGTTGGGTGGGTTGGAAGTCCTGGTAGTTGCTCAAGATCATGTTTTGACGCAGTTATATTTGAAGCACACTGCCATTTTCATCATTATCTGGCCAATGCCTTATCCATCCAACTTGCTGTTCACGCTCATTGGCAGTTTAATATAGAGAATGAAAAGTCTTTAGGGTTGGGTCTGGGTCAAATTCATATTTCTCTTGTTTAATGCGTGCCAGAGGAGTAGAAAGTAGAACTTAAAAGATACCATCAAATGAAATTTTAATTATTGTTTCTGAGGTTCACCAATGATGGGATTTTTTCCGAATGTGGCCGTTTCTGCCCACCATTAATATAGCTGCATTCTGACAT
>CM054144.1:31052706-31055206 GCA_028751875.1 Rapana venosa
CGAAAAAGTCAAATAGTGCTTTTATTTTCATTTGAATGCATTCGTTTTTTTGACGATAGTGAAACAAGCACTTGGAGTTTTTACATCCAGTCCCCGTGTGTATGCAGTTTGCAAATGTTGTCATCTCTTCCCACCGACACATAATAGCCTACAGATTTAACCTGTGTATGTGTATGTGCGTGAGTGCATGCATGCCTGTGTGTGTGTTTGTGTGTGTGTTACTCACATGTGTGTGTTTGTGTGTGTGTGTTTTTGTGTGTGTTTTTGTGTGTTTGTGTGTGCGTGTCTGTATATGTGTGTCTTTGTGTCTGTGTGTGGCAGTATGCATGACCCTCTCTCACATTTGTGATTGCCATCCCAACATTCATTTAAAAAATATAATAAAAGAAGACCATGTTATTAGTGGCATGGAGAAAGGATCACTGGAGCAGACAACTGATTACTCTTCATCTCTGTTATTCCCTGCAAAGTCTTTAAAACAAAACAAAACTAACTTGAATTCATTCAAGCATTCTCAAAGAAATGGATGCTTTAATTTGACCAGCATATTTCTAATCATGTTGAACAGGACTTTTGCTGTAGTTTAATATGTTGCGTCTTCTCTCATGTCCCCCCTACGTCCTTCGGGACATGGGACTGAGTAAGTGAGTGAGTGAATATGAAGCCTTGTGTTTTTTTAGTTTCGTGTTTTGCTAACTAGCTATCAACATTGTTGCTTTTGATCTTTTCATTCTTTCCCCCACAAACAACCTGTCAAAAACGGATTGATAAGAATGAAGCTTTTATTTGTTAATACTAACTGAGCTTTAAAGAAAAATAAATGATATTGATTTTTGTTGGTTGGTTGTTTGTTGCCTGCCTTGTTCTTTTGCAGTACTTTCTGCCTGCTATTAACTCTTTCAATCTTTTAGTCTGTGTTTTGCTCGTTGTCCCTCTTTTTTTCATTCTCTTCTGCGTGTCCTCTTTATTCCCTTTACCTGTCATGTCTTTTGCAACACACCCCCTTCCCCCCCACACCACCCTGCTATCTCTCTCTCTTTGTTTCTCTTCTCTGTCTCATAAGTGGATGCTCTCAGTCGTGTGCTCTGTGTTGAAATGTGTGCATCACTGACAGTATGCAAACTTTTGATTTACTTTTTCAGTTGTTCCTTTTGTCTCCTTTACTTTTGTGGCCCAAGCCGAAGTACAATTCAATTTTCAGTTCTCTCTTCTTTCTCCCTCTCTATCTCTCTCCTCTCTCTCTCTCCTTCCTCTCTCTCCTCTCTCTCTCTCGCTCTCTCTCTCTCTCTCTCCTCTCTTTGCTCATGCCTTTCTCTGTTTCTCTGTTTTTATCCCCCCACCCTCCTCTCTAGAAACAAACAAACAAACCATACACAGACAGACCAACAGACGAAGACCGACATATTAAGGGCAATGACACAGACACCAAGAGAGTAGCAGGAGGGAGAGGGGGAAATAAAGAGCAAGTATGCACAACAACAAGCACAGAAAACATCCCGATAGTAAACGGGCAAACAAAGCAGACTGGAGAGAATGGTAAACATCCACTATGAATGACTCCACTGGGCTCGCTAGTAGCCCTACTTTGTGGACATTACCACACGACCACTGTTGTAAGAGGCCTGCAGTCTCTGTCCTGCCTTTCTCATGCATGATTGATTTACTGGCGTTAGCTGCTGGTCCGCCATAACTGTGATGGAGGGTGGGCAGAAGTGAGGGTAACTGGGAGATGGCTTAGCAACAGGGTGATTAGGATCAAGCGATATTAGATCGTTGTGTGAATGAATTATTCTGTAAGGGGGGATGCCAAAGTGTGGGAATCAGAGGTATGGAGGATAGGAATGACGACTTTCAGTACCGTCTCTGTACTATTCTTTCTGAAGATTTTATCTGAAAAATCTCATCTTCTTTTTACTCTATCTTTTTTGGGTTTTTTCTACTTTTTCTTTCTTGTTTTGTTAGTTTTTGGTAAATTGTCTACGTACATATACCAATACTCCTGTCCCTCTAAATCTTAGGTTTTGAAATTATTTTTCCTCAATATCATTATGCTACCTAATTATTGTAAGATATGCATTTTGTAACACTGATAAATACTGGTAACACCTTTAAATGAGACTGTTAGTCAGGCTTCTTGTGACTTTGCACATAAATATCTTTGCATAGAAGAAAAAAATAATCTCTTCAGGGAAGAGAGGCCAGCTGTAAGTAACAGTATTGACAGCACCAACATTATTATCTAGTGTACAGTTTGTAATCCAGTGAAGGGAGGAAACTGCAACCTTCAACTTGCCCTGGATAGAAGTTTCAGCTTATAATTCCACACCGCATGTAGAAATAAGTCACGTGAATGGTATGGCAAACGCTCTCTGATATGTACCTACTCCTATGCAATATCTATTTGTAGACCGGTGGTCTATAGGTAACGCACCTGTCTAGAAAGCGAAAAGTCCAGGCCGGAAGTGTGTGGTGGTTTGAATACTGTTTGGGCCTGAAAATG
>CM054144.1:31060206-31070206 GCA_028751875.1 Rapana venosa
TGTCTCTCTGTCTCTCTTTCTCTCTGTCTCTCTCTGTTATTTATATCTTTGTCTTTCTCTCCGTCTGTCTGTCTGTCTGTCTGTCTCTTTTTCTCTCTCATTCAACATTCCAACTTTCTTCCGTTTTATTCACACACACACACACACCACACACACACACACACACACACACACACACACACACACACACACACACACACACCCTCTCCTCTATGCTTCTGTGTCTCCATGCATGCCGTAGATCTGTATCCCAACAATAGATGAGTAGTGCAGTAATCCCATGCTTACTAGAAGACAGGAAAAGAAAAACATGGGTGGCGCTGTTCTTGTGGCTGCGAAAGCAGCCTGAATTCCACGCAGAGAAATCTGCTATTACTTAAAATGGAATACAATACAATACTAATGGGCCAAAAAACTTCCTCCCCTCCATTGTCACTGTCAACCCACACACCTAAGCCCATAAATAGTTCTTGTTCTAAATGAAACAAAACAAAAGGAATGGGGTAGGACAACGTCATTCTGTTCCTATTGTGTCATTCTTTAAGCAATTGCCAGAAAAAACCCTCCAACAGTTGTTGCATGTTTTCTTGTATGAAAGTGCACATGTACTTCCTGGGTTTCTTCTTTCCCTGTAGGCTGAGGCAATACACTGATTTAAAAAATGTCATGTCTAATAATGGACACAGTGTGTTCCTTGAGGAATGCTGTTTCCCACAGCTTGTGGCCATCATACCTCTATCTATAGTTAGCTTGACAGTCTGTCCTATTGTCTGAAGGGGCGGGATAGCCTGGTGGCTAGAGTGTTGCGCTTGTGATCTGCTGACACGGGTTCGAATCTCATTCAAGAGGATTTTTCCTCTGGAGTTAACATCAGTGCCGATTCCCACTCCCCCCAAAATTCCTTCGAACGAGACTATAAACCGAGATCTTGTGTGCGAACGCGCGAAGAACATCTTGCACACACGTTAAAACCCGTTCGGCTTTTCAAAAGATTACGGTATTGTGTGCTGGTGGGAACGGAAGAAAAAAATTGCAAAACTGCATACACACAGGGACTCGATGTAAAAAAAAAACACATGAGTGCTATTCCATTATCCTTAACTAAAAATAAATAATCAATAAATAAATATATAAATAAATAAATCTGATATCGTCTAAATGTGCAGCTAGCTTCTGCTGATCATTTATGAAAACGTTGTACGTGGAACAACAGTTACTTCTACTGTGGTGTTCCCCGCTCCTATGAGAATGTTGATGACACTTTCGGTTCCCATCTTTATGTCAGTCTCCCTGACTGCTTTTTTTGTTGTTTGTTTATACATGTGTCCGTGTGTTTCTCCTTGTGTATCTCTGGTCCTCTCTTTCTCTACATCTGTTTTTCCCAGTCTATATGTCTATATGTTCCATTTTTCTCTCTCTCGTTCTCTCGATATCTATTTTACCTTTTTTTCCCATTTCTTTCTCTCTGGGTACTTTTTTTTCTTTTATGCTGTAGTCTTTCTTATGCCTATTGTGATGGCATTTGATTTCCATTACGACTGAGCAATGTTATAGCGTCATACAACTTATGAACAAGCACATGTTCAACTCCTAAACCCACCCACACACCCCAACCCGCCACTACCCTCCTCCCACCAATCATGTTCTTAAATATCCATCAATTTCATTTATCCTTTTCCCATCCCAAACATGAGAACGTGAAAAAGAACCTGCCAATATTGCTCTCCAGTTACTCGCCACGCATTGCTAAAGTACAAGTGGATATACGAATGGCTGTGGCATGCTTTCCCGAACAAATGGTCAATGGCATAATTACAGGGATTTCCCTGTACTCTGCAGGTCATTAGGTCATGGACTATTGGAGGTTTCGCTATAGTTTATTCATGAACAAAGCTGTCCCCGAACGAATCAGCTAATGGTAGTCCCCACAAAGGTGAATGTTATAAAGCTTCTATCTGGTTGGCTGAGTTTGGGGTCTGATACTGTTTCTTTGTGCAGTAAACTGTTGCACGAGGTCATTTATCAATAAAGAGATTATTAATAAAAAAGGACTTACTTCGCTTGATTTTTCTGCTGAGTTCGGTACTCTCTCTCTCTCTCTCTCTCTCTCTCTCTCTCTCTCTCTCTATCTCTCTCTCTCTCTCTCTCTCTCTCTCTCTCTCTCTCTCTCTCTCTCTCTCTCTCTCTTCCTTTCTCTCTGTGTGCCTGTCTGTCTGTCTGTCTGTCTGTCTGTCTGTCTGTCTCTCTTCTCTCTCTCTCTCTCTCTCTCTCTCTCTCTCTCTCTCTCTCTCTCTCTCTCTCTCTCTCTCTCTCCCTTAGTTTGTCATAATTTACTTCCCTTTCCATGTTTGCACAACCATCTTTTCGTCATTACTGTATGTGCTATGGTCATGGAAGCTGTTTACATCAAATCTCAGTAAGCAGTGATGCATACGGGGCTACTATTGATTTAAAAAGAGCTGGGATGCAAATAAAACAACCTTTCGGCTTTCACACATCCTTTCGGCTTTCACACATCCTTTTCTTCACATGTAATTCTTCCACTCTCCCCCACCCCACCCCCACTCCCGCCTCTCCTCCGAAAAAGAGACAAATGATCAATGATCGGCGGGGCTATAAACAACAGGATTGAATTGGTTGAAGAGAAAAAACTTAAGTGGAAAAGAAACAAACTTTCATGTTTCCATCACATTGTCCGTTATGATTGTTGAAGCAGATATTTGAACATCCGTTAATGATTTCCTGTACAAAGGTTCGCTGGTCTCTTTGGGGATTTGTCTCTGGCTCTGCTGGCCATTGGGTCATGGACTACTGAAGGTCTATTAATGAGCAAAGCCGTCCCTTGGTGAATCAGCTAATGCCGCCTGCCTGCCTGCCCGCCTGCCTGGCCCACAAAGGCAGGAGTGGTAAAGCCCGTAACTGATCATTTGGGTGTTGGGTTTGGCATTGCTTCAGCATGGAGTAGAAGAGCACTGTGCATAGTGCTTCTAGCTTTAGCACGGGTAAATATGGAAGATGGACGTTTTTTTTTAATGTCGATCAATTAGTGGGTTTTTTTCTCTGTCTGTCTGTCTTTCTGTCTGTCTGTTTGTCTGTCTGTCTGTCTGTCTGTCTGTCTGTCTGTCTGTCTCTCTCTCTCTCTCTCTCTCTCTCTCTCTCTCTCTCTCTCTCTCTCTCTCTCTCTCTTAACATAAACTCGTACTTGTGTGCTTACTTTACACTCTCAATGTTTGTTAAACTGACACTTTCCTTATGACCACACGAGACAATTTACACTAGACAATGTATTTGGTGTGGACTAGTGTACTGTCACACTCATTTACAAAATGTTAATATTCAAACAGTAAACCTTCTTCCTTTCATTCATTCTTGTAACACATTCGTTTCCGATCCCCACCCCCACACTCGCCCTTTCCCCATCCAAGAATAGAGATTTTGGGAACGCTTATTGTGTGTTTATCTTCGATAATTCCTGAAGTGGCTATTGACACATCTGTTTCATGTTTTCCTATACAAGCACTCAATGGCGCCTCTAGGAATTGCTTTCTACTTTACAGGCCAGTAGGCCAGAGACTGTTGTTGTTGTTGTTGTGTGTGTGTGTGTGGGGGGGGGGGGGGGGGTCTGTTAATGAACAAAGCTGTCCCTTGACGAATCAGTTGATGTTGCACCACAAAGGTTGTGGTCGTAAAAGGCTCTGTGTGATTATCCTGGCATCCTGGCTTCTGTTCTGACATAGTCAAGGCAAGTGTTGTGTTTGTCATTAGCGAGAAGGTTTTGCATGGAACAAGGGCTGTTTCAATCGTGGTTAAGAGATGTACCGTTCAGTGTGCTTTTGGGTTTGGTTTGGTTTGGTTTGTTTGTTTGTGGTGGTGGTGGTGTATGTGTGTGTGTGTGTGTGTGTGTGTGTGTGTGTGTGTGTGTGTGTGTGTGTGTGTGTGTGTGTGTGTGTGTGTGTGTGTGTGTGTGTGTTGCCGTATAAAAATCAGCGGAGTTTAATGGCATGCGTTTGAATTAAACAGTTACAACAAAAACTTCCTTTTTCTTGCCTTCAGCAATATACGTAGAAGTATGTTTATGCTTATCTAATGCTTTGCTATTGCATGACTGCTTTTTTAAATTGTAAACGAGATTCCATTCGTTATACACTTTTTTTCTACTGCTTATTATCCACCGTTCCTCATATTCTTGTATTTCTTATTACAAAACTAGGTACTGGCACCTTCAACATAATCATCAGCTCTCATGAAGTGCAGTACTCGTTACTATCAAACTGGAATAATGATATGTACCCATTTATTTTCAAACCTTTTTGTCCGTTTCCAGTACATTCCTGTTTTCCTTTTAGTCATAACTCTAAAGATAGTAGTGGGAGGACTAAGGAGATTTCTTTCTTTTTTAATGTCATAGATTTGCTGTTTTGTTTGTTTAGTAAGTGAAAAAGCAGATATTCTAAACATTCATTGCATGGTGGCCTATTCAGGCGCTCATTAGTGCCTTTAGGGATGTTTCTATGATCTAAAGGCCATTAGGCCTTAATCTGTTAAAGCCCCATTTAAAAGTGGCGCTGTCTCTTGGATAAACCATGCTAATGCTGCCTCACAAGAGGTTGTGGAGACAAAACCTCTGTCTCCTTTAACATCACAGCCTAGCCTACTTTTCTGATCCGACATTGTATACTTATGAGATTCACAAGAAGGTTTAAACAAAGAACTATGAATAAATGATTTGTTTATCGTGATCTCTCTTGTCCCTTTGTTTCTGTTTCTCCCTGCCTCTGTCTCTCTCTCTCTCTGTCTCTCTCTGTCTGGCTGTTTGTCTGTCTGTCTCTCTCTCAGTGTTCTCTCTCTTCCCACCCCCCACACCTCTCTCTCCGTCTCTCTGTGTATATATGTATGCAGGTATACGCGTATATATGTGTGTGCATGCACGCGCGCGTGTGGGTGCGTGCGTAATTGTGTGCGCGCCCACGCTAATAGATTCTCAAATATGCTCATCCTTCTTTGTTTTTGCTTCTAGAACATTGTCATCTGTGTGACAACCGAACATCTGTGTGTGTGTGTGTGTGCGTGCGTGCGTGTGTGTGTGTGTGCGTGCGTGTGTGTGTGTGTGCGTGCGTGTGTGAGTGTGTGTGTGTGCGTGCGTGTGTGTGTGTGTGTGCATGCGTGTGTGTGTGTGTGCGTGGTGGTGTGTGTGTGTGCGTGCGTGTGGTGTGTGTGCGTGCGTGTGTGTGTGATGTGTGTGTGTGTGGATGTGTGTGTGTGTAGTGGTGTAGGATTAGGGAGGGTATAGACAGAGAGGCATAGACAAAGTATACGAACAGGCAGACAGACAGGGACAGGGACACAAAAGTAGACAGGTGGACCGACAGACGGACAGTTTGACAGACATACTATAAGACAGTCAGGCTGTGGAAGGTCCATGCATGTGCACATGCAGTTAGGAAATCGGGTTCTTTTTTCGAATAAGGGCCGAAGTCTTAATTGAAGAAGGAATCCAGTTACCACTGGAGTTTCCAGTGAAATGAAAATGGGTGGCACTGGCTGGTTCGTGACCTTAGAGAGTCATAAACCATTCAGAGCTAGAACAGAATGTTTTCGTGTGCTACAACTCCGGAAATTCGCAGCGTTTATTTGAATAACACATTGTTTATACCACAATGGTGATCGCGCGTGCAATCGTGGGCACACATGCGCACAAGTGTGTGAGTGTGGTGTGTGTGTGTGTGTGTGTGTGTGTGTGTTGTGTGGTGTGTGTGTGTGTGTGTGTGTGTGTGTGTGTGTGCGCGTTGTGTGTTAAGTTTGCACGCACGTACACGTGTTTGTGTGTGTATGTGAGTGCGTGTGTGTGTTTGTACATGTGTGTTTGTGTGTGTGTGTGTGTGTGTTGGCCTGTGTGTGGATGTGCGCACACGCCTAAGCGTGTGTGTATGTGTGTATAATGTGTGTGTTAATGTGCGTGTGTATACATGAGTGCATGCGTGTGTGTTGTTAGTTTGTAAACAGAGTTTTATTTCTGTCTTTTGTTCTTCCTTGCTCTTTTTTGCTTTTTTGTTTTTATCTACTCCGATCACTTTCCTCCTGACATTTCTTTCTTATTTGTTTCAAGACAAACTAGGTGCATTGTATAATTGACATTACGATGCACTACATATATTCCCCACATACAGAAAAAGATTTACAGAGCCAACAATCTGTTACTGTTAAAATGGTGCTGTGCATTTCTATTCCATGTCCTTCCGCTGCCCCCAAAGCAAACGCCTCTCTCTATCACCATTTCAATTCCAGCCCACTCTCTAGAAAAGCAAACAGATCTCTACTATGGAAAGAGCAGGGGAAGAGTCTGCACTGAATCGACGGGGTATCATTGTCATTGGAAAAGATCCCATCATTTCCTGGGCTGGTCTGTTCTCTCCTGTGAGGCTTCCAGTGCATAATAGAAATGTCTGCTTCGACATTTTCTGGGTTAATAGCTTAGAGTTCAGGGTATCTATTGGATGGCTTCTGTGGAAAAGTGTTTGAGATTGCAGTCACACCCACACACGATGTAGAACAGTATGCTGGCAAAACAAGAAACAAAAAGCAGGCTGTTCTGTTAGCTGGTGCAACCATACTACAGGGAAAGACCATTAGAACGGTCTGACCTGGGTAGAACCAAATGTATCACTTGATAGGCTGAATAGATTAAGATGGACATTTTCTGTGATGCTTTAACTTAAGTCTTGATTTTCTCTCAAGTGTAGTTGTCCTCATCTTTGGCATTGCCAATCTAAAGCCAGTTCTAAAGGAAACAGAAAAGAAATATTAAGTAGTAATCCGACGATGATGATAAAGGTGATGATGTAAATTATTGTGATTTTGAAAGGTACATATTATGTGAGGAAGATGATGGAGTTGAAGATGATGATGATGATGATGATGATGATGATGATGATGATGATGATGATGATGATGATGATGATGATGATGATGATGATGATGATGATGATGATGATGATGATGATGATGATGATGATGATGATGATGATGATGATGATCATGATGATCATGATGATGATGATGATGATGATCATCATCATCATCATCATCATCATCATCATGATACAGATGTGTGTTTGTGCATATTGTTAGCCTCAGTTAACTTTCTTTCTTTGTTTCTTAGTTTTGCTCTACTTTGATTGCTTTTACCTTTTTATTTAGTTGCTTTGTTGGTTGCAATTTTTTTTTAAATAGGCACATGTGCCTATAAATAACGTACCAACACATTGTATGAACTACCCACATACAGAAATGGATTTACAGAGCCAACAATCTGTTGCAGTTGAAACAGTGCTGTGTATTTCTATTCCATGTCCTTCCACTGCCCACATAGCAAACACCTTTCTCTATCCCCATTTCAATTACAGCCCACTTTCTAGAAAAGCAAACAGATCTCTACTATGGAAAGAGCAGGGGAAGAGTCTGCACTGAATCGACGGGGCATCACTGCTATTCTGAAAGATCCCATCATTTCCTGGTCTGTCCTGTTCTGTCCCGTGAGGCTTCCACCGCATAATAGAAATGTCTGCTTCGACATTTTCTGGGTTATTAGCTTAGAGTTCAGGGTATCTATGGAATGGCTTCTGTGTCTGCATCTAGATAATTATGTATATACATGCATATGTTTGTCTGTAAATTATTTAGTTTCTTTCTTTGTTTCGTGTTTCTGCTCTGCTTTGTTTGTTTTTATCCTTTTGTATTTGGATGCAATATTGTTGCAAAGGAAAATAGGTGCACATGCCTATCAATAACATACCAGCACACTCTAAGGATTACCCATATACAGAAATAGATTTACCTAGCCAACAATCTGTTACAGTTAAAATGGTTGTGTGCCTTTCTATTCCATGTCCTTCAGCTGCCCCCAAAGCAAATGCCTCTCTCTATCCACGTTTCAATTACAGCCCACTCTCTAGAAAAGCAAACAGAGGTCTACTGTGAAAAGAGCAAGGGAAGAGTCTGCACTGAATCGACGGGGTATCATTGCCATTGGAAAAGATCCCATCATTTCCTGGGCTGGTCTGTTTTCTCCTGTGAGGCTTCCAGTGCATAATAGAAATGTCTGCTTCGACATTTTCTGGCTGAATAGCTTAGAGTTCAGGGTATCTATTGGATGGCTTCTGTGGAAGAGTGTTTGACATTGCAGTCACATCTACACACGATGTAGAACAATATGATGGCAAAACAAGAAACAAATGCAGGTTGCTCTGTTGGCTGGTGCAACCATACTACAGGTAAATATTATCAGAACAGTCTTGACCTGGGTAGAGCCAAATGTATCACTTGATAGGCAGAATAGATTAATATTGCAACTTTCTATGATGCTTTAACTTAAGCCTTGATTATCTCTCAAGTGTAGTTGTCCTCATCTTTGGCATTGCCAATCTAAAGCCAGTTGTAAAGAAAACAGAAAAGAAATATTAAGTAGTTATCTGAAAATGATGATGATGGTGATGATGTAAATGATGATGAGTTTAAAGGTACAAATTATGTGATGATGATGATGATGATGATGATGATGATGATGATGATGATGATGATGATGATGATGATGATGATGATGATGATGATGATGATGATGATGATGATGATGATGATGATGATGATGATGATGATGATGATCATGATGATGATGATGATGATGATGATGATGATGATGATGATGATGATGATGATGATGATCATGATGTGTGTGCAGATGTGTGTTTGTGCATATTGTTAGCTTCAGTTAACTTTCTTTCTTTGTTTCTTGTGTTTGCTCTACTTTGATTGCTTTTACCTTTTTACTTGGTTGCTTTGTTAATTCCAAATATAAAAAATAGGCACATTTACTTATCAATGACATTCCAGCACATTGTATGGATAACCCACATACAGAATAAGATTTACAGAGCTAACAATCTGTTACTGTTGAAATGTTGCTGTGTATTCCTATTCCATGTCCTTCTACTGCCCACATAGCAAACGCCTCTCTCTATCCCCATTTCAATTACAGCCCACTCTCTAGAAAAGCATACAGATCTCTACTATGAAAAGAGCAAGGGAAGAGTCTGCCCTAAATCGGCGGGGCATCACTGCTATTCTGAAAGATCCCATCATTTCCTGGTCTGTCCTGTTCTGTCCCGTGAGGCTTCCACCGCATAATAGAAATGTCTGCTTCGACATTTTCTGGGTTATTAGCGTGGAGTTCAGGATATCTATGGAATGGCTTGTGTGTGTGTGTGCATCTGGATAGTTATGTATGTACATGCATGTTATTTGTCTGTAAATTACTTGATTCCTTTCTTTGTTTCGTGTTTCTGCTCTGCTTTGTTTGCTTTTATCCTGTTGTATTTGGATGCGGTATTGTTCCAAAGGAAAATCAGGTGCACATGCCTATAAATGATACCAGCACACTCTATGGATAACGCATTTACGAAATAGTTTTACTGAGCCAACAATCTGTTACTGTTGAAATGGTGCTGTGTATTTCTATTCCATGTCCTTCCGCTGGCCACATAGCAAACACCTCTCTCTATCCACTTTTCAATTACAGCCCACTCTCTAGAAAAGCAAACAGATCTCAACTATCGAAAGAGCAGGGGAAGAGTATGCACTGAATCGACGGGGCATCACTGCTATTCTGAAAGATCCCATCATTTCCTGGTCTGTCCTGTTCTGACCCGTGAGGCTTCCACCGCATAATAGAAATGTCTGCTTCGACATTTTCTGGGTTATTAGCGTGGAGTTCATGGTATCTATGGAATGGCTTCCGTGTGTGCATCTGGATAATTATGTATGTACATGCATGTTATTTGTCTGTAAATTATTTAGTTTTTTCTTTGTTTCTTGTTTCTGCTCTGCTTTGTTTGTTTTTATCCTTTTGTATTTGGATGCGGTATTGTTCCAAAGGAAAATAGGTGCACATGCCCATAAATAACATACCAGCACACTATATGGATTACCCATATACAGAAATAGATTT
>CM054144.1:31087706-31095206 GCA_028751875.1 Rapana venosa
AGGTGGGGAGGGTAGGGGGGGGAGGGACGTAGGGAGAGGTAGGGGCAGAAGAATCAGACGAAAATGATGACGCGGAGACAGAGAATACGTTATACATTATTTCGTACCATGTTATGATTTAGCAATTTTTTTCCCTTCTCATCCTTGTGTTAGTTCTGTGCTAGCAAGTCTGCCAAACAAAAAAAAGGAAAGTGGGGAGGGTAGGTTGGGGGGGGGGGGGGGTGTATGGGGGAGGAAGGGGGGAGGGGGGGGAGTAGAAGATTCAGAAGGAAATAGTGAAGTGAGGATAAAGATTAGGTTATACATTATTTGTACCGTGTTACGATTTAGCAGTTTGGGTTTGTTTGGTGGTTTATTTTTCTCTCTTTTCACAATGCTCCTCTGAGCCTCTGATCAAAAAGAAAGGGAATGTATGTTTGACTGACCATGAATGAGTGTTTGGTTGTGTGTGTGTGTGAGAGAGAGAGAGAGAGAGAGAGAGAGAGAGAGAGACAGACAGACAGACAGATAGACAGACAGACAGACAGACACAGACACAGACACGGACACGGACACAGACACACAGACAGACAAGACCGACAGAACATAAATGCAGACAGAAAGGCATACAGGCAGACAGACAGACGGAGGCTGTGTAATTTGACACTCTCAATGTAATTTACTTTACAGCTCATAGATTTCTAGCAAAGACAAATCGAGAAGTAGCTCTGATAGCGATGTTGATCATGAGAAACTAAGTTACATAGGAAAGAATTCTAAGAAAAAGAAAGAATTGAAGGATGAATTAAAACGTCTAGCCATCCAATGTCTTGTTTAGTTTGTTCTTTTTTGTCATTTGCCTTGCGTGCGTTGTGTAGTCTGGGCAGTACATGTATGTCTGTGTGCGTGTGGGCGTGCGCGGGCGCACGCGCGTATGTGTGTGTGTATGCGTGTGTGTGTTTGTTTGTTCGTTCGTTCTTGTATTTTACGTCTGATCACTATAAAGACTATAAGACGGTGTGTGTGTGTGTGTGTGTGTGTGTGTGTGTGTGTGTGTGTGTGTGTGTGTGTGTGTGTGTGTGTGTGTGTGTGTGTGTGTGTGTGTTATCGTGAATAACATATAAACCACTTTTTAAACTCGAACAATATAGACTGAATCTTTTTCGTTATGTGTTGTTGTGTTGAAATAAAAAATATGTGTTATCTGGTTTAGTGGTGCATATATACTAAGTTGCGAAATTAAGATTTCGTGTTTTGATAGTCTATGAAAATCCTCCATATTGCTATATGATTCATAGGAAATGTGTCTTGTTTTAAAGTTTCTTGGCTACAACTGTAAGCTTTGCCAAGGGTTGTTTTTCTGCATACTCGACCGTTTTTCCCAACATTAAGGTAGCCGTATTCCACATGCGGGAATACATAAATCGAAAGTTAAATCTACGGTAAGCATTGCATACACACAGTTAAACTGATACTTTTTCAAAGTCCCTGACTTTATGATTCATGTAAACTGAGAAAATGTAGGATGCAATCTTATCCTATGCTGCAATTTAAGAGCAGAACTTTTACTGTAAGAAAATGTATGCTTGTGCGATAAAGAAATATTTGCTAATGCCACAACAAACGATGTTCCTATTGATTAAGAATTGTATGATATTGGCTGCTTAGCATTGTTCTCTGATTTTTTTAAATACAAAAAACAAACACTAATATTGACAAAATTGAAGTACTTGTCAAGTGGCCAGAGTGTTGAAAACTGGTATGAATTATCATAACTGTAGAATTACTCAAATATAACTCGAAGACATGAACACATCCATTCTTGTGTCTCATTCACAGTAAATTATCATACTGTCTGGGTCTTGAATATTTATATCTGAGGAAAAAAACGCATATTACTCACGCAAAGTAGATCAGAAATTCAGATCTTTAAAAATAATGATATCAAAAGGTTTTGATAATAGCATTAGATACCTAACAGTGAATAGTTTGTTTTGTATTTGCGTCTAGTTATTTCTCAACCAAGTTTTACCAACCAATTATATGGTACCCAGACATACACAAACATAGCGTTAAAAGTCAGGAGCGTCGGGCAGCGTAGGAAAAATTAGGTGTAGAGTCATAGAAAAGTAATGGTCTTTCTGGTTGACTGTGAAACTCAGAGGATCAAATCAGCATTTTATCACATTCAACGTGAAAGTTAAGCTGTCTGCTGACATTAAAGATTCTGTGTCCAGTTTAGGTCATGCAGGCATTCTGGATGATCAGCGTACTTAACACAAACTACTCTGTGTGTGTGTGTGTGTGTGTGTGTGTGTGTGTGTGTGTGTGTGTGTGTGTGTGTGTGTGTGTGTGTGCGTGTGCGTGTGTGCGTGTGTGTGTGTGTGTAATTAATTTAGATTTCAAAGATAGTTTTTTTAACCTTCTTTTTTTTCTTTCTTTATTTCTTTATTTGTGTCTCCACTTTCCAATCCTTGTACAGTTGTACTTGTTTTCTATTTTTACGTACCGTTATATTAATGCAATAAGTTAGTTTGTTCACTTAATTCATTCAATAGATATATTATCATGTCGTTAATTTATCTAAATACCTGGTCATTTATACAGACTTCTACCTCCTGGTGTATTATTTTTCTTTAACTTCTTCCTACAATACTTTTAGCTAATTTTGTGCAAGTTTACTTTTGGTTTTTACTTCCACACACATACACACACACACAGTTCTGCTTTGTGTAACTGGGGTGTAATTGGTTTTTTCTTTGGTTTTACTTGCCCACACATACACACACATACACGCACACACACACACACACACACACACACACACACACACACACACACACACATACACACACATGTGCATGCATGCGCTATTCTTTCCTTTTATTTCTGAAATTGTCTTTAGCCCTTTTCCTTATGTACACTTGTGTTTGTTTGCATGCTCAATTTTCTGATTCACTGCATTCTATTGAGAGTTCTTGGAGTGGGTATTGCCAGTGAATTACAATTTGATGAACACTGGGGATTTTTCTCTTTTCCTTTACTAGACCCTTTCTTAAGTTGATCATTGGGTGGCATTGAAACTGAATTAAACACACACGCCGACACTCAAGGGAATATTTGGCACTGCGGTGGCTGACGCGATTCTTTGTTTTAAAAAATGTTCGGAGAAGACCAACACTGAAAACTAAATATTGCAACCTTGATATTCTCTGTCTGTCTGTCTGTCTGTTTTTCTGTCTGTCAAGAAGAAGAAGAACAAGAACAAGAACAAGAAGAACAAGAACAAGAAGACAGGTGATGCCAATGAAGAAGAGAACGACAGTAGTGCTCATAATGGCAAACGAAGGTTATAATAATAACAACGACGATGACAACGACAACAATAGCAATGCTGCTGCTGCAGCTGATGATGCTGCTGCTGATGATGATAAGGAGGAGGAAGAGGAGGAGGAGGAGGAGGATGGTGATGATGATGATGATGTTGACGACGACGACGACGATGATGATCATGATCATGATCATGATGATCATGATCATGATCATGATCATGAGAATCTAATATAGTTTATAGATTACGTGATAAAATAACAGTCTGGTGATAGCCTTGCACTCTAGTATTAAGGTTGCACTCTCTGCCCCCTCGCTTCCCTGTCGCAACACGGCGTCAACGTAATCCTAGCGATGCAGACACATGCAGATTTGATCAGGTAATTGAAAGCTTTACCCTGCTGATCTGGGCATCAAACAAGCCGCAACCTACACTCAGCTAGCATTCCTGCCTAACAGAACTGGAGAGAAAGAGAGAGGGGGAGAGAGAGGGGAGGAGAGGGAGAGAGAGAGAGAGAGAGAGAGAGGAGGGAGGGAGGGAGGGGAGAGAGATGAGAGATTGGCGCCCACACTGTGAATGGATCATTTACTACTGCGACTGTGGTTTTCGGGCCGGTCAAGCCTTTGTGCGTCGTTAAGTTGTAAAGTGGATGGGTTGTGTTTTTTTAAAGTTTCAGATTTGGGCAGTTACTGCGTCGTAATTATAATCTGATGTTGATCTGAAGACATCTGAGTCCCTGATGAGCAGCGTAGTGTAATGCACTAGATGAGCAGTTTAATAAATATTTGGTCAAGACATTGCGAAATACCTCAGTGGTCAGGACACTCGCTTTCCCAGAGCCAAGGTTAAGCAACGTCGAGCGTGGTTTCCAGTTGGATGGGTGACCGTTTTGTGCGCCTTGGCTTCAGTGCAGTTCCCCCAGTTCGCCCAGCTGTAAAAGAGTACCTGCCCTCTTTAGGGACAGGGAAGGTAAAACATTGAGGGAGAGGAGATGGGCGGCGCCCTCAATATTATGACCCTAAGAGAAGTGAGGTATCTGACGCCTTGCTCCCCTAAGACCTTATAGGTTATGGGACACACACACAAAATTGCAAAAACATAATCATAACACACAGAACAAGCGCTTTGATTTGTCTCTGCAAGATATAGCGCTATACAAATTCCATTTATTATTATTATTATTATTATTATTATTATTATTAACATGCTAAAGAGAGATTGATTTCTTAATCAGTACGGTCCGATTTACAAGCTGTTCTTCAAATAATTATTTTCTTAATCCTTTCTTAAAGCTTTGTTTTGATGGTACTGATCTTAAAATAGGGGGATTAATAAGTCAAACATTGTTCCCCAAGTGTATGCTTGACCAGAATCATTCACAATATTACAGGGTCTTGAGCAAGAGACTTCACGTACGTGTCTACTTTCAATGATGTTAACATGTTCATTACTTTTCGTTGGCCATATTCCTTAAAGAATTATATATTTGTTATTAAAACGTCGGTCTTTTAGTTGAGGAATACTAGGTATTTGCACCCAACTAGGTTCAATGTATTCGAGATTAATTATATTAGTTTTTTAGCGTTCTTATGTAGACGCCTTTTGCTATAAAAGCTAGTCTCCCTAGTGTTGTCCCACAAAATTGAGGCATGATTGATAGGATAGAAATAATGGGTATAACAATGATCAGCTTACATACAACTCATCGAAATGCTGGACAGTCCCAAACCAGTGTGCTACCGTGGAGTTATACATTTTCCAGTTTCTGCCAAATGATCTCATCATAACAGATTATTTTATCAAAATTTGTTCAAATGCTATTTATATAACGTAGCTTTCTCGACACGTTCTTTATTTTTTACCGTGGATATAAATAAAGTATACTGAAATCAGAAACTCCATTTTTTGCCACATTTGACGCATGCTTATACATATGGATATGCTTTTAATGAAGTGTAGAAGGATGTGACCTTATTCAGCCCATGTAAAACAATAGTTTACATGTGTTTATGCATAGCTTTTCAGTTCACTGAAGTCAGTAGGGTTTGACTGAGTTCATGTGTTGCTGTTAAATAACATCAGTAATATATGAACACAAATCGTTTATATAATACAAACACGCGCGTGCGCCTGTGTGTGTGTGTGTGTGTGTGTTTGTGTGTGTGTATGCGTGCGTGTGTACGTGCATGCATGTGTGTCTGTGTGTCTGTGTGAATCTTTGAGAAATACTTGGCAAGGTAAGTGGTAAGTGAGAATCAGCTGGAATACTGACCTTTATAACTTTCCATAGGGAATAGAATATTTTTGGAAAAGATGATAAAATAAACGCATGTTTATTTGCTAATGATAGCAAAACAAAACATGACTCTTCAGAGAAAAACTGGTGTAAACCTTTCTTTTTTTACTCAAAACTTCCAGTTCTTCTTTGTCTGCAGCACAGTTTTTAACTTTACTGTAACGAGTCCCAAGAGTAATGGTGAGGAGTAAAACACACAATTCCGTTGTCATGAACTTTTAATCGTTTATGCATTCATATTTTGTTTGTTATTCGTTTGATATCGTTTAGTTCTATTCATTACATAGTGATATAGTTGCATTTTCTTCAACTTTTTTGCACGCTTTTTCTCTCTCTCACGTGAGTGCTGATTCCATTATCCTCAATATAAAAGAATAGAACAATCTATATCTCTGTCTCTCTGTTACTCTCTCTGTCTCTGTGCTGATTCCATTATCCTCCATATGAAAGAATAGATAAATCTATGTCTCTGTCTCTCTGTCACTCTCTCTCCTCTCTCTCTCATCTCTCTCTCTCTCTCTCTCTCTCTCTCTCTCTCTCTCTCATATCTATTCATTCTATCTCTCTATCTATCTATCTATATTATATCTGTCTCTATCTGTCTCTCTCCCTCTCTCCCCGAACTGATTCCATTATCCTCTATATGAAAGAATAGATAAATCTTTGTCTCTGTTCTCTCTCTCTCTCTCTCTCTCTCTCTTTCTCTCTCTCTCTCTCTCTCTCTCTCTCTCTTTCTCTCTCTCTCTCTCTCCTCTCTCTCTCTCTCTCTCTCTCTCTCTCTCCTCTCTCTCTCTCTCTCTCTCTCTCTCTCTCTCTCTCTCTCTCTCTCGATCATTTCAAAAGCAAGTTAACAGATGGAATTCGAACAAAAGATGAACAGAGAGAAGATGATAAAGACGAAGGCGTTCAACAATGACGAGCAAGAGGAAGAGGACAACAACGATGACTGACGTGACAACACATAATAACGATAGCATAAACATTGCACACTTTGGTATTCAGCATGACATGACATACATGCACTGGACAGCCCCCTTCTATAACGCTTTACAGCACCGACATCACTGTGGTGATGCAGGCTCATGCAGTTTTAATCAGCTTCTTTCAAGCTGTTCCCCCGCTGTCATAGGCATCAGGCGAGTGCCAGCCCCCACTTAAACAAACAACACTCCTGCCTGGAATGGACAGAACGGATGGGGACGAGAGAGAGAGATATACGCTCGTGCAGTGGAAAATGCGTCACTCGCAGAAGCTGTTGCAGAGTGGTTAAGACCACTGGACTTCAATCTCTTGAGTCTATGAAGTCGTGGGCTTAACCTTCGTGACTGGTGTCTAACGAATTGAGGGCTGGAAATTAATATTCCCCAGACCTGCATACCTTGCATTGCTTTTATTCTCTCCGTATATATATATATATATATATATATATATATATATATATATATATATAATATATATATATATATATATATATATATATATATATATATATATATATATATATACGCTGTTATATAGAAAATTAGGTATACACCTTAAAACATCCAGTAACTCATATCAGCAACGGTGGGTTATGGAAACATGAACATGTCCAGCCTGCATTCTGTACAAGAGAATGAGCTCTTCTGAAGTTGGAATGTGTCGGCAGAGGCCAGCGGGCAGACCTCAGGTAGGGTTACAAGCACAGGAGAAGACCAGGCACTACGCGTCCCACCCGGAAAGGAATCATAAAGAACAGAAAGAGAAGGTGTACAGTCACCTTTCTATTTTGCACATTTTTAGAGGAAAGTGGGTAAATTTGTAATCTAAGGTACACTAACATTTGATTTTCATCCATATTTATAGATGGTATTTTCTTCAAGGTTTTATTTTTCTTTACATCGTTTAATCGATC
>CM054144.1:31105206-31110206 GCA_028751875.1 Rapana venosa
TTGTTTAAGTATGCACAAAGAATGACTTTGCTTTACTTTGCACAGAGAGAAAGACAGACAGACAGACAGACACAGACAGAGACAGACAGAGACAGAAACAGACAGACAGACAGACAGGGACAGGTAAAGAGACAGACAAACACTCAGACAGAGACATAGAGTGCTTATGTGGGGTAGGGGAGATCACACACATTAGATGACTGAACTAATTATAGAAAATTAAACGCTATCTAACGAATAGGTTGCCACTACTGCGAATCAAAAAAATGAAATCATAGCAGCTCCCGAAATCGATAAGCATGCATTGTTTTCAAAGTCAACTGACATACGGTGAAAACTCGCCCGCAGTGTGAATGACATAGCCGTGGGGGTAGGAGTAGCGGTGCTTTACAAAGCAAAATCAACCAACACTCGGTGAAAATTAATAAAATGCCTGTAGTGTGGATGGCATAAGCATTACTACAAGAGTTTGGAATAACGTGTGCTTTAAGGCAGAAGGTCAAGAGAGAGAACAACGATAAATAATAATGTGTGTGCACATTGCTTGATAAAGGTTAAGTCTTTCTGTCTGTCTATCTATTTTTGTTTGTCTTCCTGTCTGTCTGTCAGTCAGTCTCTCTCTCTCTCTCTCGCTCTCTCTCGGCTGTTTTTTTTTATTTGGGGGTGGGGGTGTCTTTAGAGTTTTCTTGTATTTGTTTGTTTGTTTGTTGTTGTTGTTGTTTTGGGGGTTTTTTGTTTGAAAAAGGTTATTTCCCTTTTTTCTACTGTGTGAGAGTATAAGTATTGGGTTATTATTAAGATGTATCCCTACGGGCGGGAACTGGAGTACTTATTCATTATCCTCAAAATAAAAGAATTTCTCATTGTCATTGTCCCTCTCTCATCATCATCATCATCATCATCATCATCATCATCATCATCATCATCTGTACAGCATAGCATCGTCATTTAAAATAACAACATACAGCCGCAGGAACTTCTTTGCTTTCTTTTTCAATGCGTTTCATGACTCTCTGATGCTCAATTGTTGCAAACCAACTACAACTTAATTTTTTTTAAAAGACCCATCTTCTTACCCCTTCTGCTCATACCCCTAATCTTAGCCTGTCCTCGTGAGGGATGAAGTTTTAATTGAACTCACGAACGTGTACTCATGGGATTAGTAGCCCTTGTGTTTGCTCAAGTGCTAGTTTATACATTAACAATTCAAGCAGACCAATACGCGAGAGCAAACATCCTGGTCACATAATTACTGTCTTTCTTTTGTTTGTTTTTTCCCCGTTCCTCGGTTAGGATTCAGCAATGGGGATAATGTGCGCACGCGACCGCTTCCACACAACTTTCAGGCAGCTGTATTCCGACTTCAGGGATATTTCTGTGGGTGTTTTTTTCAAGTCTTTAACGTCTCTGCCCCTGTCTGTCCGTCTCTTTGTCTTTTTGTCTGGTCTGTCTGTCTGTCTGCCTGCCTGTTTTTTCCTTCTGTCTGTCTGTCTGTTTCTATAATTATCTTATCTGTGGCTTCTGCCTGCATCCTGCCTTCCTGCCTGCCTTCCTGCCTGCCTGCCTGCCTGCCTGCCTGCTGCTGGCCTGTCAGTCTCCCAGCAAGTCAGACTGTTTCTTTCGTTCTACATATTATATTAACGTTCCCTTCACACACCAGTACATTATAGTGTAATACACTGCAGTACTTTACATCATATTACATCGTTCCTGAAAATCAGTTTTGCATTTCGATTACACGACATAATTCTTGTACTCTATGCTCCCTTCCAAGATGCATCACAGTGTCAACATGATCCTAGCGAGGCAGATACATGCAGTTTTAATCATGTAATGTAAAGCTTTTCCCCATGATGTGGGCATCAAGCAAGCGACACCCGGCTCACATTTCACCTGCTATTCCTGCCTAGAACGAGGATGAGGATGAAGGATGGAGAGAAGGAGATGAGAGATTGGCGCTTATGCTGTGAATGTGTCCAATTTACAAAACGTCTGTGGCATTTTTTTAAAAGACTGTTTAGCATGTGGGCATCGTGGAAAAGCCGACAAAAACCCCAAAATAAAAGGAAAAAAGAAATAAAAGCCTCATATCTGTAAAAGTGGGTAGTGGATTGAAGTAACATAGGGGTTGAGGAAGCAGGTTCGTAACCGAGAGAAATCCGTGGGCATGGGTTCGAGTCGTCACGTGGCTATGTTTTTTTAGAGAGACAGACAGACAGACAGAAAGACAGACAGAGAGACAGAGACACACACACAGACATACACCGACACACGGACACACAGACAGACAAAGAGAAACAGACAGAGACACAGGCAGAGACCGAACAGACAGAAAGAAGCAGAAAACGGTATGACAGAAACGCACAAAAAAAAAACCAACCCACCCCACGAATTATAGAGAAGAAGGCAGACATAGAGTCTTTAGATATTGGAAGAAAAAGCAAAGCAAAACGTGGGTTTTATTCCCAAGGCAAGGCAGAAAAAAACAACATATCGATGAGAATAGGTTGGCAGTGATGTACTTTTGGGTGTGTTTTTTTAAACATCCAAGCTCCCCCTTTACTAGGCTGTGAAATTATGATAATTATATCGAAGAGATGAAATAATCGAAGATTATTTCCCCATCGTTTCTTGGCTAAAGCTCTGAATTTCACCGATGGAAAGATTGTGGTGCGCATACGCCATTTTTACCCACTATTGTTAGCCGTATTCCGCCTTCAGAGATGATGTCTAAACACGACACTTGTGTTTTTTTAAAATTAAAAACAAATGTCATTCGTTCCTACCAATACGACATGGCTTACTCTTACAAAAAAGTGGAATGGATCTTTAACGTGTGCTTAACACGTTCTGTGCGCGTTAGCACACGGAGACTTGGTTTACAGTCTCGTTCGAAAGACTGTCTAAAATTGGAAAAGAGAGATAGCAATGTTGTTGTATTATATATACCTATCTGCTGTTAAAAATAATCAGTGACTTTTTTAAAATGTTGTATAACAAAGGGAATTACAACGAGAATTTTGGTAAATCAGACAGAGTGTACACACACACACACACGCGCGCACGCACGCACACACACATACACACACACACACACACGCATACAAGCACGCACGCACACACACGTACACACACACGTGCCAGAGAGAGAGGGAGGGAGATACAGAGGCAGACAGACAGACAGAGACAGAGAGAGAGACAGACCGAGAAAGAAAGAGAGAAAGAGACAGACAGAGAAAGATATTATTGTGGGGGGGGGGG
Source organism: Rapana venosa (assembly GCA_028751875.1). Lineage (NCBI taxonomy): Eukaryota > Metazoa > Mollusca > Gastropoda > Neogastropoda > Muricidae > Rapana > Rapana venosa. Next base: position 31,108,468 of record CM054144.1, read on the forward strand.
GGGGAAGGAAACGTAACACGCAATGGGTATCTAAACAATTCCTTTTTAAGTGGTGAAAGATCCGCCAGGAAATCTTTTTGAAAGCATATTGTATTTATTTTTGTATGGAACTGCATGTTCTCTGTGGCGCTAGCCTCTTGGGGTTTAGGATATTTTCAAACTACGGTTTTTCCTTTGACATTGGGTGGGTTTTTTTCACGAATGTTCTATTATACTGCTTTCGTTCTTTCTTTATTTTATTTCCTTTCAAGCTTTGTTCCTTTCTTTCTGTCAATATTTCTCTCTGTTTATTTGTTTTCTCCTTTTGTTCTTCTGCGTGTGTGTGTATATATGTGTTTGTGTGTGTGTGTTTGTGTGTGTGAGTTGTGTGTGTGCTTGTGTGTGGTGTGTGTGTGTGTACGTGTGTATTGTGTGTGTGTCTGTGTGTATGTGTGTGCGTGTGCGTGAGCGTGAGCGTGTGTGTGTGTGTGTGTGTGTGTGTGTTTGTGTGTGTTTGTGTGTGTGTTTGTGTGTGTATGTGTGTGTGCGTGCGTGTTAGTTTGAGTGCTTGCGTGCGTGTGAGTATGGGGGGAGGGGAGGGGGATGAAGGAGGTGGACATGAGTTATGTTTCTTTAACTATCATCCTTTCTTTTTTCTTTGCTTACACGTGTGTTCAAAAGTTTCTTTCGTAACGTTTCTTTCTTTTTTTTTTACAAATGTTTTATTTAATTTAATCCGTTTTCATCTTTGCGTTATTCTTTTCCTTTACTGACTTTAATGTCTTTACGTTTGCTTTTGACCACGTTAGTTTTGCAACCGTTCTTGATTTTTTTTAATGTTACATAATGCTATCTTATCTCAGTGTTGTGTTGCACTCCTTTTAGTGTTTATCTTATTTTATTTGCAGGCTTTCCTTTGTAGTTTTTTTTTTTGTTTCTTTGTGACTTCCTGATAGAAGCTGTGAGAATAACACTACTGAAACCAAAAGCGTTATTTTCCGCGTTTAGTTTTTTTTTTTTACTTTTTGTAAGAAAACATTTTCAACAAATTGACGAATACATTTACAACAAAGAATTAATTTCATTTGATTTGCTATTAAAGAAAATATCAGATAGAAATATATTGACAGAAAAAGGAAAGGTCCAGACAATTAAAAACAAATTCTGGATATAATATCTTAAAAGTATAACAACGGGGTAAAAAAAAGATACAACTGAAAGAAAGATTCTGAAACCAAGAGGCAACATGTACAACGAACATAAAGAAAACAGAGTAAGCACAAATCAAACAGGTAATTAAACTTAAATGTAAGCAGGGTTACACTGACCTCCTCAATACTTCACACAACAAAAAAGCATAAACAGTATAATATCAACAGGAAAGTTAACATTCGTTTTGGAAGCATGGTGAAGGAGTGCATGGGGCACGGAAGAGCTCAAGTGGTCAGAACACATGCTTTCTCCCAGCCAATGTTACGCAGCATCAAGCGTGGTTTACCAAGTGGATGGGTGACCGTTTGCGCGCCTTGGCTTCAGTACAGTCCCCTAGTTCACCCAGCTGTAAGTGTGTACCTGCCCTCTTCAGGGTCAGGGAAGGTAAAGCAGCGAGGGAGAGGAGGTGGGCGCCGACCTCAATATGCTGGCCCCTGGAGAAGTTGAGGTTTCTGATGCTTCGCTCTTCTACGACCACATAGGTTATGCGGACACCTTTACCGTTGAACATTCATTGGATAAAGTAGCTTGAAAAACAGGATGAAATA
>CM054144.1:31122706-31127706 GCA_028751875.1 Rapana venosa
CTTCTTCGCAATTATTCTTCTTCAGGTCTTCAAAGTCTTCTTCTTCAACTTCTTCCATGTTTTCTTCTTCCTCAAAGTGCTCAAATTCTTCTTATTCAAATTTCTTTTCTTCTTCTTATTCGCATTCTTTACATTCTTCTTCTTCTCTTCTTCTTCTTCTTCTTCTTCTTCTTCTTCTTCTTCTTCTTCTCTTCTTCTTCTTCTTCTTCTTTGCACTGTTGCATCTTTTTCGTCTTCTCTTTTTCTTCGTCCAACAACACTCTGACATTATTTATTGTCTATCATTTGAGCGAAACGCCTGATGGCAGCGAAATGTTTATCCCTAGGTCTTAGAAAAATAAAATGCACTCAGACATTTCTCTCTTGTGGGTGTGTTTGTTTGGGTTCTCTTTTTGTCAAGCAGTCTGTCTCTGCTATGTAAGCCTGTTGTGTGTGAGTGTGTGTGTATGTGTGTGTGTGTGTGTGTGTGTGTGTGTGTGTGTGTGTGTGTGTGTGTGTGTGTGTGTGTGTGTGTGTGTGTGTGTGTCAGTGTGTGTGTTTGTGTGTGTGTTGGTGGGTCTATGTCCTTTCTGTCTGTTTTGCTGTTTGTCTGTAATTGGTGGTATATAAATTGTATAGTTGATTTCCTCGTTTCTGCCACCTATTCTGTCACCTATGTAATCTTTGTTATTTTCAGTCCAGGTGATGCTGATATCAATATGAATCATGCTATGCTCAGGTAAATAAAAAGAACATTGAATAAGCATATTAAAAGAAGAAAGAATAACAGGAACTGGTAAAAAGTTACAAGAATACTTTTAAAAATCACAATAAATATATAAAACAGCACAAACTGATTTACGGTTGACATAGTGACATTACTTTAAGATATAAAAAAAACAGTGCAAAAAAATGCCTCTGTTTAGCTTACTGCTAAAGATCACACAAAGCATAAGTTACACAACGCGCTACACGAACATATTCCTTCCACAGTAATAGTTTTCGACAATTAAAAAAAAAAAAGAAACTTAAGACACGTCTAGCGTACACTGATATAGATGATAATATATGACAATCTTACATGTACGCTCATTCTAGAACAAAACAACACAGCCACAAGGTTTGATGCAGATGTATTACAACAACAACAACAACAACAACACTGTCCGCAGTGACAGCTGACTTCGTTTAGCAGGAAGGTCTGAGAGATTAATAAAGCACGCGCTGAAGCTGTTTTCTTTACAGCTACCCATTCTTTGCTCGCTCGCTGCAGATGTTCGTCCACGTAAACATAGTGTCTGCGGACAGAGATGCCCACGTTCCGATGTTTTAGTTCAGTCTTTGGAGGTGTCACAGCGTGCGATATATTCCCATATACCATGGTCTTATGTCGTCTCTATTTCGTTTTTCTTTTGGGTTTCTTTTCCTCTCTTTTTTTTCTGTCTGGCATTAAAAACATGTGGGTTGGCTTGTTTTGTTTTTAAATTAAAGACATCTGACTTCGACAAATTCTACTTTGTATGTTGTTTTCTTGAGTTTGTTTGACTCTGCCTCAAAGAGCTATATATATATATATATATATATATATATATATATATATATATATATATATATATATATTAACGCGCACACACAACACACACAGAAACTGACCGATAGACAGACAAATACAGAGAGAAAGAGACAGAGAGCAGCAGAAAGAAAGACACACACACACACACACACACGCACTCACTCACACACACACATACACACGCACACACGCACACACACAACACACACACACACACGCACACACTCACTCTCACACACTCAAACACACGCACACACACACACACACTAACACACACACTAACACACACACTAACACACACACACACATACACACACACACACACACACACACACATACACAAACAGAGCAAGTTTGAAAGAAAAAAAAAGCATTGAAGAAGAATTTCCGTGAGAAGGTGAGTGATAGAGACAAACAGCAAAGGACGAGGTCAGATCACATGACGGCAGTTACAAATGCAGAAAGCCCGACTCTAAATTCGTATAACGATCCGTTTTACACAAGGGACTTGCCGTAATTCCTCCCCATATGACCTGCATGTGCATCCTGGCAGCATCCTTAATAGAAGCTGGCATGCCAATCTTCCATAGCTAACGACTTTTCTTAATGATAAAGATGTTGCTCAGAACACTAAGACACATTTGGGCATTTTGGTTTTTAAACAGGAATTGCAAGCGTGTTTTCTTTGGTTGCATTTTGATAAAGTTACATTCATATCCTCACCTTTGACCCAAAGGTTAAATAATCTCTCTCCTCTCTCTCTCTCTCTCTCTCTCTCTCTCTCTCTCTCTCTCTCTCTCTCTCTCTCTCTCTCTCTCTCTCTCTCTCTCTCTCTCTCTCTCTCTCTCTCTCTCTCTTCACTAGCTCTGTCTCTGTCTGTCTCTGTCTATGTTTGTCTCTGTTGTCTGTTTGTCTGTTTGTCTGTATGTCTCTCTCTCTCTCTCTCTCTCTCTCTCTCTCTCTCCTCTCTCTCTCTCTCTCTGTCTCTCTCTCTCTCTCCAACGTGTGTGTGTGTGTGTGTGTGTGTGTGTGTGTGTGTGTGTGTGTGTGTGTGTGTGTGTGTGTGTGTGTGTGTGTGTGGTGTGTGTCTTGTGTCTGTGTCTGTGTATAGTTGTCGTGCTTGTTAGTATCTGACACTGTGTTCGTGTATTTAGAAATTTACATGTAAAATAAAACGAAAGAGAGAGGCAGCAGACAAACGGACAGACAGACAGACATACAGGGAGCAAACATTTTTACATTAATAATAATAATAATATTAATAATAATGATAATAATAATAATAATAATAATAATAATAATAATAACAACAATGTATGGAATTTATATAGCGCTGAATCTTGTAAAGCAACAAATCAAAGCGCTCAGATGACCTTTTTTGCGTGTGTATGCGGTTTTTTAAATTTTGTCATCTGTTCCCACCGGCACACAATGGCCTACTCTTTCGAACAGCGGAACAGGATTTAACGTGTGCGCAAGATGTTCTGCATGCGTTCGCACACGGGGCCTCGGTTTATAGTCTCATCCGAAGGACTTTGACATTCAGTTCGATTTTTTGGTCAAACTGGGAAGAAAGGGCGAGGCTGGGAATTGAACCCAGAACTTCACGGTTTACTTGTTGGCAGGCAAACGTCTTAACCATCCTGCCACCTTCCTTCCCATTAAACATAATGATGTTGCTACTCTTTTTCAGGGGCTAAGTTTAGTCTAGGTTTTTTGTGTAAGCACAATGGCACCCCAAACGTACCTGTCCAAGAAATCAAAAGAAATAGCAAAAAATGGCAGGGTTTTGTTTTTTACATGTACTCACTGCAAGATCTCAATAACCAGCCACCCAGCCATCCTATATCCACACATTTCTTCCAGTACACTTTTACACAGATTCAACATTAAAAAAGCACTATGGACGTTTATATCTTGTCGAAGAACTGTCAAGCTCAAATTATCAATGCATGATGCTATAATTATTCGTCTGACAAAAGTGTCTGTTCCTCGCCTACTAAAGTAAGTGTGGACAATTTTTGCTTTCATTTGTCACAGACGTTCGTTCAGCTCCTGAACATCCCCTACATCCCTCTGCTGTAAGTGTTATTCGATAGTTTGTTTGTCTCTCCTTCTACCCTGCCAAGTTTCTTTTCGAGTTCTGTTCTGTACTCTTTTGCAAGCCAATCGCTCACTGCTTCGAAACACCGTTTTCATGTCATTGAAGGATAAATTGAATGCCTAAGGCTTGATATTTGGCAGTATTTTTTTTTCTCTCAGATTTTGTGAAATAGCCAGGCCCAGGGAATATACACATGAACAATGCCATTTGCTTCTTTCATAATGCAGATGTTGGAAACATTTTAAAACAGGTCTCTGCATATTCAAAGCAGCCTTTCAACTCTTCTTCATATTCCTTTGTCCACATATCTTCTTACTTTTTTCACAACCGCAGTCTTTTTTAAAAAACATGTTTGATTCTTTTTGATACATGCATGTAGGATGATAATTATGTGTTGTGATTTAATATCCAACAGATTGCAAGCTCAAAAGACTTGCATGCATGTTAAGTGTTTTCATTATAATGAAGAAACGGTTGATTTTATATTTCACACAATTTTCGGGTTTTTTTGCCATTCAGTAATACGTTTGGTGATCCAGCAAGTTTGCCTGCAAGCTAGAAACTACGTCAGCTTTTGGGAGAGAAAAAACTGCACAGCAAAACGACAGAGAGGTAAGACCAATAACCACAATGACAACAACAACAACAACAAGAAAACAATCCAGATACGCTGCAAGTGGCTGACAAAGCGATTGACAGTGTGAAGAGTTCCAGCTGTGTAGCATTCTGGTTTCGTGGATATTTAGATATTATTATGTCTCTCGGTAAAATCAGCAGGTAAATTGCACTTGGTAACATAAAGGAGACTTGCGATTGTGGCCTTCTTTTTAATCTAGGACATGCTTGCCTCTCTGTATGTCAGTTGTTCTGTCTTGTCTCTGTCTGTTTGTCTGTATCTCTCTCTGTGTGTCTCTGTATGTCTGTCTGTCTCCCCAATCTCTCTGTCTGTCTCTCCCTCTTTTTTCTGTCTCTCTCTGTCTCTCTCTCTTTCTCACGCCCCCTCCCCCCATTTCTTTATGTTTGTATCCAAGTGCTACTTTTCTTTTTCTATTTTGCATAGTTCATGTCACTGTTATTTTTCAATCTGTGACACAAACGCCTCGTAACTCCTGGAATGTATGGCCTCAGGGTTGTTCAACTGTCAAAAGTTGCCGAACTTGCCCTTCTTTTTCCAGGTTTCTCTGTCGTTGGCAGAAAGGGAGAGGAGAGAGGAGGGGGGAGTCTGCTTCTCTCTGGCTGTAACTTCTAAGCATCTCTGCCTGTTTCTTTCAAAACCTCCGCGTTTTGCTCGTAGTCTGTTTGTCGTTATTTGAGTGATGCTATGGTCTCTGTATCTAAAGAAAT
>CM054144.1:31130206-31142706 GCA_028751875.1 Rapana venosa
GGGGGGGTGTGTTTGCGTGAGTGTGTGTGTGTGGGTTGGTGGGTGGGATGTTTGTGTGTGTGTTTGTGCGTGTGTTTTGTGTGTGTGTGTGTGTGTGTGTGTGTGTGTGTGTGTGTGTGTGTGTGTGTGTGCGCGCGTTTGTGTGTGTGTGTGTGTGTGTGTGTGTGTGTTTTGTGTGTGTGTGTGTGTGTGTGTGCATTGTGTGTGTGTGTGTGTGTGGGTGTGTTGGGTAATGTTTGTTTCCGTGTGTGTGTGTGTGTGTGTGTGTGCTGTGTGTGTGGGGGTGTGTGTGGGTAATGTTTGTTTCCGTGTGTGTGTGTGTGTGTTATGTGTGTGTGTTTTGTGTGTGTGTGTGTGTGTGTGTGTGTGTGTGTGTGTGTGTGTGTGTGTGTGTGTGTGTGTGTGTGTGTTGTGTGTGTTGTGTGTGTGTGTTCTTCTTTAATTTAACGTCTTTTCACATTACATGATATTTGTGTGTGTGAGTGTGTGTGTGTGATGTTGGTGTGTGTGTGGGTGGGTGTTTGTGTGCGGGTGTGTGTGCGCGCGCACGCGGGTGTGTGTTGTGTGGGTGTGTGGGTGATGTATGTTTCCGCGTGTGTGTGTGCGCGTGTGTGCGTGTGTGTGTGTGTGTATGTGTGATATTTGTGTGTGTGTGTTTGTGTGTGTGTGTGGGTGTGTGTGGGTAATGTTTGTTTTCCGTGTGTGTGTGTGTGTGTGTGTGTGTGTGTGTGTGTGTGTGTGTGTGTGTGTGTGTGTGTGTGTGTGTGTGTGTGTGTGTTGTGTGTGTGTGGTGCGTGTATGTGTGTGTGGTGTTTGTGTGCGTGTGTTTGTATGTGTGTGTGTGGGGGGGGGGGGTGCGTGGGTGATGTTTGCGTGTGGGTGTGTTGTGTGGGGTGTGTGTGTGTTTGTGTGTGTGTGTGGTGTGTGTGTGTGTGTGTAAGTGGTGTGATGTATGTGTGGTATTTGTGAGTGTGTGTGTGTGTGTGCCAGAAATAATGTGTGGTTTGTGAATGTGTGTGTGTGCGTGCATGCGGTGTGTGTTGTGTGTGTGAATGTGTGTTAGAGAAGAATGGATGTGTGTTGTTTGTGTAAGTGTGTGTGTGCGAAAAGATTATATATCTGTTTGTGAGTGTGTGTGTGAGTGTGTGTGTGTTAGCAAGCGCGCGAGTGTGTGTGGTGTGTGTGTGTGTGTGTGTGTGTGTGTGTGTGGGTGGTTTTGTGTGCTCGCGCGAGTGTATGAGAGAGAGGGAAAAAGATAGATAACGTGTGGAGAGAATGTGTGTGTGCGTGTGCGTGTGTGTGTGTGTGTTTAATGTGTGTATGTGAGGGAGAGAATATATGTGCGAGAGAGAATGTGTGTCTGTATGTATGTGTGTATGTGTGTTTGAGTGAATATGTGTGTGTGCTTGTGTAATTGTGTGTGTGTGGTTGCAAGGGTTCAATTTAGCTGATACCTTTCGTCTGAACTTGTTTTGTTACAGTTCTGTATTACTGTTTTGTAATTTAAACAGTTCTTGGTGAATTGGTACAGTTGAAATGTAGCACTCTTTGCATGCAAACAAATACATGTCTAAAAGCCTACCATGTCTAAAAGCTTGATGATTTATTTTCAAATGAGAAAATATCAACTGCGTTTCCATTATCTATCTATCTATATGTATATAATTATATATACATATATATATATATCGTTCTATTTATCTATCTGTATATCTATGTACTTATCTCCCTATCTATCTATCTCTCTATCGTTCTATATATCTATCTCTATTAATGTTTTATCTATCTATCTATCCATCAATCTATTTATATATGTATCTGTCTATGTAAAGGTGCTACCAACGTCTCTATCAATGTGACTCTTTATATATGCTACCTGGCTGTTAGTGCATCTGTCTGTCTGCCTGCGTAAGTCAATCTGAATTGCTTCTGTGAAAAAAAGATGAACAGAAAAAAAGCACACAAAAATCCACGTTTACGTCTCAATGAGTGCACGAGATGCTTTAAATGCCTGCCTGTCTCCTCTTTAAGCCAATATTTCAATTGTGTTTTGAAGAGAGCATGAAATGCGCGCGGAATACCCTGCTTCTAATTCTCAGAGAGGCTAATTTCCTTGGAGATGAATTTCTAAGACATTCTGACAATTTAGACGAGCTCTATCAAATCCCCATCTGCCGATGAAAATAGCCATAAAACCCAATCTCCGTGTTCATTTTATTCCCTGGAAAGGCGTAAAGAAAACCTTAGTCATAATGTAATCCTAACATTGATTGTGCTCTGTCGCTCTGTCGCTCTGTCTCTCTGTCTCTGCATCTATCTCTGTCTCTGTTTCGCTGTCTCTCTGTCTCTTTATCTTTCTCTCTCTATCTTCCCCCCCCACCCCTCCTCTCTCTCTCTCTCTCTCTCTCTCTCTCTCTCTCTCTCTCTCTCTCTCCCTCTCTCTCCTCTCTTTCGGTTGTTTTTTGCGCGTGTGCGTGCGTCCGTGCGTGTGTGTGTGTGTGTGTGTGTGTGTGTGTGTGTGTGTGTGTGTGTGTGTGTGTGTGTGTGTGTGTGCACGTGTGTTTGCCTGCGTGCGTGCGTGCGTGTATGTGCGTGTTGTGTGTGTGTGAAAGAGATTGAATGTGCGTGCGTGTTCGAGAGTAGGCGTGTGTGTGTGTGTGTGTGTGTGTGTGTGTGTGTGTGTGTGTCTGTGTTTGGGTGTGTGTGCGTGTGCTTGCGTGCGTGCGCGCGTGTGTGTATGTATGCGTGTGAGTGTGTGTGCGTGCGTGTGTGTATCTTTGTGCGTGTGTTCGCGCCTGTACGCGTGCGCGTTCGCACGCCTGAGAGCGCCCATGTATATATATGCATTGCCTACCTGCGTGCGCGCGCGCGCGCGTGTTTGCAGATACTTGCTGATACGAGCCTTTCTGGCTCTATTCATATGTCATTGATCTGTTTGTGGTGTGTGTGTGTGTGTGTGTGTGTGTGTGTGTGTGTAGTGTGTGTGTGTGTGTGTGTGTGTGTGTGTGTGTGTGTGTGTGTGTGTGTGTGTGTGTGTGTGTGTGTGTGTGTGTGTGTGTGTGTGTGTGTGTTCTTCAGCACCCTGAAATGCACAGGGGTATTGGCAGGTTCTTAAACTCTACAGCTAATTTCCTCAGAGAACCTTTTCCAGGCTGTTCCGACAACTCCGAATGGTTGCTCGGAGTTCCTCTCTGCCACAGAGAGCAAACGTAAAAGGAAAATATTGTGGCTTGTAAAGTTTATTTGCCCCCGTAAACATAGTGAAAGTAGTCCCATGTTTATCGTGTTTCTAATGATGCTGATGACTGCTGTTGGTTTTTTTAGTGTGTGTGTGTGTGTGTGTGTGTGTGTGTGTGTGTGTGTGTGTGTGTGTGTGTGTGTGTGTGTGTGTGTGTGTGTGTGTGTGTGTGTGTGTGTGTGTGTGTGTGTCTGTATCTGTGTCTGTGTCTGTATGTGTGAAAGTCAAACTATTAATTTCAGATGGTACATTGAATAAGCATAATGTGTGTGTATGTGTGTGTGCGTCAGTGCGTGGCGCGCGCGCGCGCGCGTGTGTGTGTGTGTGTGTGTGTGTGTGTGTGTGTGTGTGTGTGTGGTGTGTGTGTGTTGTGTGTGTGTGTGTTTCTGCCTGTTAGTGTCTGGCTGTTTCTGTCTGTCTTTCAGTCTGTGTCTGTCTATTTGTTTGCCTTTCAATCTGTGTTTGTCTGTTTCTGTCTGTCTTCCACTCTGTGTCTCTCTGTTGCTGTCTCTCTTTCAGTCTGTGTCTGTCTGTTGCTGTCTCTCTTTCAGTCTGTGTCTGTCTGTTTCTGTCTGTCTTTCAGTCTGTGTCTCTCTTTTCTGTCTGTCTTTCAGTCTGTGTCTCTCTGTTTCTGTCTCTCTTTCAGTCAGTGTCTCTCTGTTTCTGTCTGTCTTCCAGTCTGTGTCTGTTTATTTGTCTGTCTTCCAGTCTGTGTCTGTTTATTTGTCTGTCTTCCAGTCTGTGTCTCTCTGTTTCTGTCTGTCTTCCAGTCTGTGTCTCTCTGTTTCTGTCTGTCTTTCAGTCAGTGTCTGTCTGTTTCTCTCTGTCTTTCAGTCTGTGTCTCTCTGTTTATGTCTGTCTTTCAGTCTGTGTCTCTCTGTTTCTCTCTGTCTTTCAGTCTGTGTCTGTCTGTCCTTCTCTGTTTGTCTTTCTGTCTCCCTGACTATGAAAGCAGAAACAGAACACTAAACTAACCGTATACTTTGTTGTTCTTGTTGTTGGGTTGGTTTTTGTTTTGTTTGTTTGCTTTTTTGCCTCGTAGACCTACAATCGCCTCCTCGTCTCTGTTCTACCCTTCTTTGTGGACAGGAGCATACAAATTATGCATCTGGGCCTTAGCAGTTTCTAAGAACTGAGTGCTAATTTCCTGAGGGAACCTATGCGAAGTGTTTTTGTGAGTTTTTTCCCCAAAAAGTTTAGACGGTTGTTCGTTGTCCGATGTCCCTGGCCTGTCTCCCCGTGACTACATACAACTGAAAATCGAACTTGTGGTTTACTCTTTTTTCTGAAGATCAGGTGGAGAGTGTCTCAGGCACCTATCTGTCATAGAAAAAGTGTTATTGTGTCTGGATAAACTGTAATGAGTTTTTGGATGTTGGTGTAGTATGTGCAAGTTGTTATGCGTTGGATTTTTTTTAGGGGGGGAGGTAATCGTTCTCTCTCTCTCTCTCTCTCTCTCTCTCTCTCTCTCTCTCTCTCTCTCTCTCTCTCTCTCTCTCTCTCTCTTTCTTTCTTTCTTTCTTTTTCTCTTTCTCTCTCTCTTTCAGTCTTCCTCTGTCTTTCTTTGTCTTTATGTTTATCTGACTGTCTGACTGTCTGTCTGTATTTTTATCTGCCTCTTTTTGTCATCTAGCATGTGTGTGTATGTGCGTGTGGGTGTGTGCCAGTGTACGTGGAGCGTACGTGTGCGTGTGTGTGCATGTGCGTGAGTGTGTGTGTATGCGTGTGTTTGTGTGTGTGTGTTATTGTTTGTGCGTGCATGCGCGCTCGTGCGTGTGTGTATGTGTTTGTGCGTGTGCTTGTTTTTATATTTGTGTGTGCTTGCTTTTATATTTGTGTCTCTCTGCGCCCCTGTTTGCGTGTATCTGCACATGCACTCACACTCGTATGCATGCAGGTCCGGATGTAAACGGGGTTTTTTTTAAAGCACACGGGGGCTTATTCATTATCTTCGAAATAGAAGAATTTGATTTGATATAGTTTGATGCAGGGGTGTGTGCACGCAACATTTGTTGTCTGTCTGTATGTCCGTCTGTTTTGTCTGTCTTGTCCGTCTATCTGTCTGTCTGTCTGTCTTGTCCGTCTGTCTGTCGGTCTGTCTTGTCCGTCTGTCTGTCTTGTCTGTCTGTCTGTCTGTCGTGTTCGTCTGTCTGTCTGTCTGTCTGTTTTGTCCGTCTGTCTGTCTGTCTGTCGTGTCCGTCTGTCTTTCTGTCTGTCTGTCTGTCTGTCTGTCTTGTCCGTCTGTCTGTCTTGTCCGTCTGTCTGTCTGTCCGTCTGTCTGTCTGCTTGTCTGTTTGTCTGTCTTGTCTGTCTGTCTGTCTTGTCGGTCTGTCTGTCTTGTCTGTCTGTCTGCCTGTCTGCTTGTCTGTCTTGTCCGTCTGCCTGTCTGTTTGTCTGTCTTGTCCGTCCGTCTTTCTGTCTGTCCGTCTGTCTGTCTGTCTGTCTGTGATAACAGAAGTAGAACACTGACCAACAATGCATCTTTTGTCTCACTGCCGTTGTCTTCAGGGTTCTTTGTTTGTTTTTTCTCTTGTGGAAGGAGGCATCACGTAATGCATATGGGGGGCACTAGCAGCTTCCAGGAGCCCAGTTTTGATTTCCTTGGAGATTCTTCCCGAGGTTGTTTTGACAGTTTTGGGGGTTGTTCACACCAGCCCCCCCCCCCCCCCCCCCCCCACCCCCACCCCCCGTGTGCCCATAAATACAGCAGTAAAAAAAAATCAGACTGGTGATTTCTTTGATTTCTTAGATTTTTTAAGAAAGTGTCATGTCAAGAGTGTTTTTGATCCTTTATCGGTTGGCATACTTTTTAGTTGTTCTATAGAGTATGGAGATAATTATGGATGTTAATGGTTTACTTACGGAGCATTATCAGTCTCTGTTTCTGCCTCTGTCTCTGTCTCTGCCTCTCTGTCTCTGTCTCTGCCTCTGCCTCCCTCTCTCTATTATTTATTATTTTATTTCGTGGATACTGGAATAAGCACTCGTGTGGGGTTTTTTTAATACCCAGTCCCCATCTCTCTCTCTCTCTCTCTCTCGCTCTCTCTCTCGCTCTCTCTCTCTCTACCTCCTTTTTAGTGTTAAGGAAGAAGCTTGCAATCTTCTGTTTTGTTTTGTTAAAAAAGAAAAGCTGCAACAACTGCTCCTCTCTTTCGACACTTAATTGATTTTTCTTCTCAGTGAGCCTGAAACACACTTGGGCATTCAAGCTTCTAACCTACAATCACTGATTTCCTCAGAGATCCCTTTTTTAGGTTGTTTTGGCAGTTTAGAGGGCTATTTCTAATCCCAGGCTGCTATTAAAAACAACAGGCTATAAAAACCTTAATTGCGAGTTTTTACTTTCTTTCCACAGCAGATCTAAAGACAGGCTTGTGTATAATTATAATGCGCTTTGTTTCTCACTTTCAGTTCCTACCTCTAAGACTATATGTTTGTTTCGGTCAATTTAACTTCTTCTTCTTCTTCTTCTTCTTCTTCTTTTCTTCTTCTTCTTCTTCTTCTTCTTCTTCTTCTTCTTCTTCCTTCTTCTTCTTCTTCTTCTTCTTCTTCTTCTTTCTTCTTCTTCTTCTTCTTCTTCTTCATCACCATGTGCTCAGACAGCAGCTATTGTTGTCTGTTATATGAGCAAAAATGCGTCACGCTGCCGTTAAGCGCCTGATAAGTCAGGCCCAGCGCATCTGACTTCGGTATAGGAGAATCGTTATCTTTTGAGTCTTTCTGAGAGAAAAAAAGAAGGAAACTAGACCAAGACGGCAAAAAAAAAATTGACAAGAAGGTGGTGACAGGAAGAAAAGAAACAAGGCAGAAACAAAGAAAATGATCGAAAAGAGGAAGTTTCTAGCACCGATTTTCCAGAAGGTGGTGATGTTATTAATACTAACAGGCCCCCGGCACCCTCAAGGGATAGGGGGTGGGAGACTTGTTAGCTGAAGGGTTCAGACAAGGTAGTGAGTCAGTGAACAGTATCTGTTATGTATAAAGACAAAACAAAGACACGGCAATACACCCTGGCTACCACCTGACTTTTTCAATTTTAAATTATCTTCTTTTTTTTTGGCAGAGGGATGGTGGCACACAGTGTGTGTGTGTGCGTGTGTGTGTGTGTGTGTGTGTGTGTGTGTGTGTGTTTGTTTTTGTTTAATGTCCATTCATTACTTGGCGATAATGACACACCCGCATTCAAACCAACATCTCTCTCTCTCTCTCCTCCTCTCTCTCTCTCTCTCTCTCTCTCTCTCTCTCTCTCTCTCTCTCTCTCTCTCTCTCTCTCCTCTCTCTCTCTCTCTCTCTCTCTCTCTCTCTCTCTCTCTCTCTCTCTCTCTCTCTCTCTCTCTCTCTCTCTCTCTCTCTCTCTCTCTCTCATGTACGTATATTTATATTCTCACAACTGTCTACAGTAAGAGGTCTTACTGGGGAAGAATATATAATCTCAGCAACTGATGTTATGAACTGCTGAGAGTCATATAACATTTCTTGAACAGTTGCATATTTTTTTATGAATATCTATTCCTCTCCTTTTAAACAGGTCAGTTAGGATTGGGCAGTCAAACAATAAATAGTGGATTGAAAGAGATTGAGAACAGCAACATGTCATATTTTTAGAGTATTTTGTGTTCCAGACATTTAGCCTCATTTTATATATTAAAATGTCTTCTTTCCGTGAGCAAGAAATGTTTTCAAAGTGTGTTTTCTTCATTTTTGAATGCATACAATTCATCAATTTAGCATTAATTTCATGCGAGGACAATGCGAGATTAAAATCAAGTGTGTGTGTGTGTGTGTGTGTGTGTGTGTGTGTGTGTGTGTGTGTGTGTGTGTGTGTGTGTGTGTGCGTATGTGTGTGTGTGTTTTCCTGACATTTTTATTTGAAGTTATTTTGGAACGTTTTAACCAATATGAAACGTAGCTTTCTTGTGTCTTTCGAGATTATGACACGTAATCAATGTGCCTGTCGGTATTGTAATTGCCTTACGTGGGATGATTAAAGTGTTTTTGATTTGACTTGACTTGACTGAAGTCGCACTTACTCATTTCATCAGAGAATCGTATCCAGGTTGCTTCCGTGTCTACCGATGAAAACATATGGAAAACTGAATGTGTGGTTATGTTTTTATTTCAACAGAATATGAAAAAAGGAACCCGAGGTATTTATCATCCATAATACTGGAGGTGGTAGCTTGGATTTTGAACCTGCATTCCCTTCTTTCTATTTGTTTATGCTTTTTGTAGCTGTCAGTCTTAAACTAGGTGTCTGCTTGTATTATTTTGTCTCTATTTGTGAATGTGCAAGATACAACGCTGTATAAATTCCATTCATTATTATTTTTATTTTGTTATTATTATTATTATGTGACTTTGCCTCTCTGTTTGTCTGCCTCGGGTTTATTATGAGTACTACTTATAACTTTTGCCCGCACTCTCCCTCTCTCTCTCTCTCTCTCTTCTCTCTCTCTCTCTCTCTCTCTCTCTCTCTCTCTCTTCTCTCTCTCTCTCTCTCTCTCTCTCTCTCTCTCTCTCTCTCTCTCTCTCTCTCTCTCTCTCTCTCTCTCCTCTCTCTCTCTCTCTCTCTCTCTCTCTCTCTCTCTGTCTTTCTCTCTCTCTCTTGCTGAGGAACATGGCAAGCTAATAAGTCATTGTGCAATCTTGCTTTGCGAAAAAAAAAGTCAACTCTGGCAACTGCCTGAATTTTTCGACGCTTCATTGATTTTTATTTTACTCTAAGACAGCATGAAACACACTTGGGCATTGCTGCTTTGAACCTGCAATCGCTAATTTCCTCAGAGAGCCTTTCTTGAGGTGGCTCTGGCAGTTCAGACAGCTATCTTTAATCCCAGTCTGCCACTTTAAAAAAACCCAACCCATTACACCTAAGCGGTGGGGTTTCTCGTCTGTCTGCACAGAAGATGTACAGACAATCGCGTGCACACTTCTTTTGTGATCCCAGTTAATCACTCTCATCCTTACTTGCATAATAGTATATCATTTTTTATATTCATTTATTTATTTATTATTTATTTATTTCGAGGATAATGGAATAAGCACTCATGTGGGTTGTTGGGTTTTTTTACATCAATTCCCCATATGGATGAAGTTTTGTAAGTTTTTGTCATCCGTTCCTACTGGCACACAATGGCCTACTCTTCCGAAAAGCAGAACATGTTTTTCTTTATTGTGGCAGCGCGCTGGTTAGAGAGTCAATTGACGCTGTATCTTTATAAAGAAAAACAACAACAACAACAACAACAACAACAAAACCTGGCAACCACTTGCCTCTTTCAACTCTCAAATGATCTTTTAAGTAGTGGGGTTACACTCAGCCATCACAAGCTTCTAAACCTCCACTGCTAATTTCCTCAGAGATCCATATCCAGGTTGTTTTGACGGTTTAGAGCGCTGTTCACAGTCCCTGGCTGCTGATGTAAACGGCTGTAAAGCCAGTGTTACGGTAACTCTGCATTGCCCTTAGAGTATTTAAAGAGAGACCCTGGCATACATTATTCGCAATGCTGCTCAGAATTTTGATCTCCAAATATTTGTCCATCTTGCTGTGTCTCTGCACGCTTTTTTACACATTTATATTGTTTTTCACTATATGTTTTTTCACTATGTATTTTCTGTGAATCCTGCCAGCATCTTTGTCTGTTTGTCTCTGTCTGTCTGCCTTTAGTTTATTATGAGCATAGCCTATACCTTACGTTCCTTCCTGCTTACCCAGCTGTTTATATGTCTGCATGTGTCTGTTCGTCTGTCTGTCTGTCTGTCTGTCTGTCTGTCTGTCTCTCTCTCTCTCTCTCTCTCTCTCTCTCTCTCTCTCTCTCTCTCTCTCTCTCTCTCTCTCTCTCTCTCTCTGAAAAAAGTTGGCATGTTCTGAAGATACTCTGCAATCTCCCTTTTGTGAAAAAGTCAACTCTGACAACTGCCTGCTTCTTTCTACGCTCAACTGACTTTTTTCCTAAGTGAGCATGAAACACACTCTGGCACTAAAGCTTCTGACCTGTAATCGCTAATTTCCTTAGAGAGCCTTTTGGAAGTTGCTCCGGCAGTTTAGAAGGCTATTTTAATCCCAGTCTGCCAATGAGAAAGGCCATAAATCTAAATAAATGGGGGTTCCCCATCCTTCAACAGAAGATGCGATAACGGCGGTGTCATGCAGTAAGTATAGTTATGAGCGCTGCTTATAACTTTGATCCGTTTTGCATAGCTGTGTAAATGTTCCTGTGTCTCAGGTCCTTTAACTGGGCTTGCAGTTATATTAATGAGTCAGTGTACGTGGTCAGAATTTAACTCTGGGAAAAATATTCCTCTTTCCACATTACTTTTTAAGACTTGTTTTTGTTTTGTAAAGCATGGTTGCGTTTGGGCATGACACCTTTTAGATATAACTTGCTGATTTTATCAGACGGATTTTCAAAAGATATTTTGGTAGATTATAGGCACACCTTCAGTACTAGCTTGCCGATGAAAGCAGCAAAAAAACAACAACAACCCAAACAAACCTATGGTTTCCTCTATTTATTGCGAAGGTGTAAAGACAGTCTCATACATTGATTTTAGAAAGTGCTGCTCATAACCCTCATCCCAATTAAATGCATACATTTTTTTGTCTTCTTGATCAAAGGAATGGGCAGAAAGGTGATTAAGCAAGCGGTATACTTTTTTTTATATTATTTCCTTCAAAAGAACCAAACTGGACGAAGGCGTCGGCAGCTTCTAAAATTCGAGTGCTAATTTCCTCAGAGAGCCATGTCTTGGCTGTTTTGACAGTTTACAAGGCTGCTGAGGATCCCTGTCCACTGGTGACCCAACCCCCCCCCCCCCCCCCCCCCCCCCCCCAGCTGTTTAACCAAAAACGTGGTTCCCCTGTTTTTCCACAGAACATGTCAAGAGCTCCAGGCATATATCCATTGTCGTGTTTGGGATTTTTTCTTTCTATATTTTTCTTCGTTCTGTCTTTCTTTCTTTCTTCGTTCTTCTTTTCTCTCTTTCAGTTTGTTATTTATTTTATTTTTCCCTTTCTTTCATTTTGGGGGGATATTTTTCATCCCTTTGGGGTTTTTTCTCTCTGAATGTCATTATTTTTTCTCTTTTTCTATTGCCTTTCTTTCTTTCCTTGTTTCTTCAACACTTTCTTTCTTTGTCTTTTGCTCTTCCTCTGTTTAACGATTTTCTGTTGCTTCTACCTTTCCCCCCTGTTTTCTTATAATCTGTCTTTCTTTGCTTCTCTGCAATCTTTTTTCATTAAGCATGTTTGGTCCTGCTCTTTCATTCCTTTGTGGCGTCTCTCCCATTTCTTCTTCTCTTTGCCAGCGCTTTCTGAAGGCATCCCTCCTCTCTTCTCTCTCCTGGTACAGCAGTTACAGCAGCAGAGGGTTCCTGTGGCAGCAGCTGGCTGGGACAACTGCCAGAAGTGGCAGGTTGAGGGAGCACGTGCTGCATCCCCCTCCATTCATTATCCCTAATCACCGCCTGCATGCTAATCACCGGCATTGCATTGCGTCTGGTAAATGGCTTTCAGGTGAAAACGCTCGCGTGTCTGATTTATCAAGGTGATGGTTGGCCGTCCATCACATTAGAGTGTTGTTTTGTTCTCGAAAGTGTGGGATTTTTTTAACATTAACTATTGAATCAGTATTTTGTTTTCATTCTTAAAATTTACATTTTCACTGTATTAAAATACGGATTCATGAAAATGTAGCTTTAGCTCAACAAAGCATAAAACGAGTTAGATGGAAATTCTTCAAAAAAGCTCAAAATGTCTTTACCAGCCTTTGAAAAGAAAACAGCCACGCGCATGAAACAAAATGCTAAACTGTTCTTTTTTGTGTGAAAACTTGTATATTCTTCGACAGCTATTGTTGTGCTTGTGTATATTGCTCGTTGAAAATTATCCAATGCATAACCTTAATGGATGTTAATAGCTGGTGTAAATGGAGCTATGTGTTGTTTGCAATTATGGTTTGTAAATAATTATGTCCCAATCAGAAACAAAAATATTTTAAAAATCCGTTTCTACTTCCACTTTCTTAATAACAAACAGCGAAGGTACTGAGATAATTCGGTGACTCAAAGAGGCAATACAAACATCACAGGGAGGGTTTTAACCATGTTACCTATTTTAAGTGTACTCGGGTTAAAAATAGGAACGGTGGTTACCTAAGAACTAATTGTGTCTGCTTTTCAGACGCATTCATTCGGATTTGCTAGTCGGAATGCTTTGCTAATTTAGGAATCAGCCTAATCAAAAGTTGATAGAACAAAA
>CM054144.1:31152706-31160206 GCA_028751875.1 Rapana venosa
TGTTTCCTGCCGACTATCTGACTATCTTGTTAGTTGATGTCACAGTGAATCGATGAATTTGCATCTTTACCATTAATTTCATTGTTGCTGCTGATGTACATGAATTTATTTGTGTTCTGATAGCCTACCAACTTGCCCCTCTATAAGAATGTATAGCTTTGCACATTATGGCAGTGGTTTTATTTTATCCTTTTGGAAATACCAAAACAACACACGTACGTACTCCAGAGAGGGAGAGAGAGAGACAGACACAGAGATGGAGGGATAGGCGGACGGACGGACGGACAGACAGACAGACAGACAGAAAGAAAGCAGGCAGGCAGACAGATAGGGGAGACAGCAAAGACTGACTCGAAAGAAACTAACAAAGAAGAGCTCGATAGACGGAAAAAAACTCTGCAAAAAGAAGGACAGGGGGTGGTAAATAGATGGACACATAAAAAACCCAAGAAAGACATTAAGCAAAGATGAGACAGAAAAAGACAACAACAAAAAACAAACAACAAAAGACTGATGGAACTACATCAAAAACATCAACTCTATTTGGAATTGCTGCCCTCATCTAAGAACACATCTTTAAGCGTATTTGAATGATGAGACAACAGAGAGAAAGAGAGAGATGCCTGCCTAGCCAGTCAAATCTGTATCCCCAGCAGATTCCAATCCTGGCGGCAGGTAACATTAAGCCTGTTGTTATGAAGGCGTCAAGGTGGCCATTATCATTATGCCCAGCCATTCTTCTGGGATGTTGGACTTGAAAGATCTCATTAAAGAAGCTGCCGAAATGGCCACTTGGGGTCAAGCAATGACGAATCCTGGATTATCTTTTGTTTTGTTTTTACTTAAAGCCAAACAGAGATCGTTGGGGGCAAACAGCATTAAGGGAAAGATCTTCTGAGATGGATATGAAAGTTGGAATTGTCTTGTTTGTTTCACTGGGTGGGTTTTTTTTCTGTTTTAGCTCCTGCAAACGGATTTTGTACTATCATTGTTGAATGTTGTTGTTGCTCTTGTTGTTGTTGTTGTTCTTCTTCTTCTTCTTCTTCTTTTTCTTCTTCTTATTATTATTATTCTTTGTTACCATCATCTACAGCCTCTTCTTCCGATTCTTCCTTTTTTTTTACTCCATTTTACTGTTAACTCAGGCTACTTAATTTCGAAATTTGTTACTTGATTCCGTTGCATCAAAGACATTGCTAGACTTTGAACTACATTAGTGTATCGACTCATATCTGTGTTCCTGTAACATAATAATGATCAATGTCAGCCTTGAATTTAGTCTTCAAGACAGACCAAAAGAAAAAAAAAGAAAGTCAGATACAGAGACTCTTAACAAGCATACTTGGTCTGAGAGTAAAACAGAGACGGACAAAGACAGAAACAGGGACGGCTCTGTAATCACGCTATTTCTTTGTTATGTACAATATTGAAGTGCAATCAAGAACACGCGACAATTACTAGTTAACTTTTATTGCTATTGATAATGTTTGTCATGCATATTATGTATTTATAACAACAAAATTAATTACATTTTTTTAAAAGAAAGAGGGATAGAGAACAGAGACACAGATAGACAGACAACCAGATAGACAGACATACAAACACATAATATACAGTCACGGAAACCAAACAGACAATTTACATGTAGCATTGCTACATTTTAAGAGAGAAGTGGAGATCTCTGACGCCTCACTCCACTACGACCTTATAAGGTTATGGGACACCTTTACCTTTACATTTTAAGACTTTCTCTTAAACTGTTCCCATTATTCCAAAAAAGCTACAATGAAACATGCCTGAACACTGAACATAGCAACCCAAGCAAACCCTAACTACGGCAGTAGGAGGCATAGCATGGGGTGACGGGATAGCCTAGTGGTCAGAACATCGCGCTCGCAATCTGACGACCCGGGTTCGATTCCCGTTCAAGGGGATATTTTCTTCTGGAGTTAACATTAGTGCAGACTCCACTCTCCCCAAAAGTCCTTTGGATGAGACTATAAACCGAGGTCCCGTGTGCAAACGCACGCAGAACATCTTGCACGCACGTTAAATCCTGTTCCGCTTTTCGTAAGAGTAGGCCATTGTGTGCCGGTGGGAGCAGATGACAGAATTCACAAATCCGCATACACACGGGGACTGGATGTAAAAAAGCACATAAGTGCTTATTCCAATGTCCTCGATATAAAAGAATAAAATAAAAATAAAATAAATGAATAAAATAGCTTGTGTGAAGGCAGGGTGCCCTTTATTGTTCCAGTATGCAAAACCGTGAGTGTGAGAAGCACTTTGTGAAAGAGTCGATGAAAGAAGCCGTGGTGATGGCTGCTGCAGTCCATGATGACACAGCCTTAGGATGTGTCTTTTCCAAAACGGGGTGTTCAATGAATGCTGAACTTTAGCTTTATGAAGTTCAAAGGGCTTATGGTTCTGCTGTATGTTTTGATACTATATTTGTTTGATTGCGTGTTGAATGTTTGTTCATGGGTTGTGGTTGTTTCTTTTTTGCTGTTGTTGTGTTGTTGTTTGATTTTGGGTTTTATTTTGCTTTGGATAGCATTGTGATTTGAGTTTATATGGCATACATGGATTGCTGTATGCCGTTCTTTAATTGTTAAATCTCCCCCAGGTTTACAAATGGGAACATTTTCTGTGTGCAGCTGTGTTTCTGCCATTGTGGTAGCTGCAATAGTTTTTGACTTCTGGATTGTTTTTTTCCATTCGTAGATGAAAGAGAGAGAGAGAGAGAGAGAGAGAGAGAGAGAGAGAGAGAGAGAGAGAGAGAGAGAGAGAGAGAGAGAGATGACTTCAATTGAATTGAATTAAAGATTAAATGAATTGAATAATGTTATGTTAAGACCGTTATGGCATAAGGAAACATGTTTGTGATACATCCAGCCCTATAGGCAAAAGAACACAAAAGACCAACAACAAAAAACCTCAATCAAACAACAGACTTAAAGCAAAATTTTGTTCAAAGAAAAAGGAAAATGGAAAAGGAGAAAGAGAGAGAGAGAGAGAGAGAGAGAGAGAGAGAGGAGAGAGAGAGAAAAGGGAGAGAGAGAGAGAGAGAGAAGCATGTTAAGCTGTCTACTAAAAATTTAGGAAAAGAAAAACAAAGATCAAACCAATGAAATTACCTGTCAGCGTGTGCTTAAACAAGTTTTAAGGCAAAACACATAACTACAAATTGCAATTTGTCATGTAATCCGAGACAAATCAGAATCTAGACATCATCGCCGCTATCAATTTTCATCTTCAACCATCATCAAGAAACATAAAGTAGAAAAAGCCATAATGTTGTGGTTTTTCTAGTAATAGTCTCTTGATAGCCTATTTGCCTACTTCTTTCATGTTTGAGGTAAGTGTCTATCGAGTTCGTAATGCCTACAAATTGTTGGCGGATACTCATCTAAATGAACAAGGGATTGCCACCATGCTAGGCTGGGGGGGGATGGGGGATGAGATCAGTCTAGTTCTACAACTTATGTTTGTACCCGTTGTTTAAAGCTCCGAGGTTTACAAGTGGTAAGATCATAACGTTTACAAGTATTTGTCTGCCTTCTGGATTTTCTTCTTGTTTATCAAAATAATGGGGAAGGGGGTTTCCGTGCACAATATCTGAGTTTAAAACCTGAACGAGGTAGTAGGTATGTCATGATGGCTGTGGTTGTCAGAGCTATGAGCAGTATGATGGCATTGGATATATCTGAAGATTTATAAACAGTATCTTTTGATTAGATTGCACTGGCACGGCATGCCGAACTTTTTTTTATGCAAGGCTTTGTCTACTCAAGAAACCTCAGTTTAAAGTTCCATTCACAGAATTGGGATGAGTTTATAATGTTAAAACACTTTGTTCTGTGAAGAAAAGTGTCTTCCAATCTGACAGCCGCCAGAGAGATCCAAACCCATGACACATCTTTGATGATCCACCATCAATTGTCTTACCCACAGAACCACGTTAGGTCTGCTTCACTATCATGTCCTCATTCTACTTTGCAAGTTGTCAGTGTCTACGTTAAACCTGAATGTGTTCAACGAAATACACAGAAACTGAGCCAGTGATCAGCGGCAGAGTAGGTCTGTCGTTGTGGGGAACTGTGGAAGGGGATTGAACAAACGATGAACCAGAAGTGCAGAGGCACATTTATGCATGCATTTTAGCAGTGGAATGCGGAGACCAAAATGTTAAGAAAGATCCCTTTGCTCAGATGTCACGGGCACAATAGTCATAGAATGTAAGGGGAAAGACACAAAACCTACAAGAGAGCAAGTACTTGATTTCATTTCTAAGCGACAGCTATCTCTCTCTCTTTTTCTCTCTCTCTTTAACAAAAAACCCACAACAATTTAATCCCCAACATCTACAGCAAAAAGGGCAGCAACAGCAGCATGTCCACTTCAAAAAAAACTATCCAAATAAGCACTTTCTTCCTTCCTTCCTTCCACAGAAAGCAAGCTTTACGTGGAAAGAATCAAATCTGAGTTCATGGCAAAGTGCACTTGTGCATAAATCACAGAGATTTTCATCATGGCCATCCACACAATGTAGCTCGGGAATTTGAAAGGTGCCGCGAAAAGGTCAAAAGGTGCAGAGCATTTTAATACATTATGACGTGATTACCTGTAACCACCCTTGAAATAGGATTAATACTAAGTGCCCCACAGAGCGTGATGTGAAACAAAAACAAAATACCACGCAACAAAATCAAAGACGTAATAATTTTGAAGATTGTTTGGGGATTTTGTTGTATTGATCAGGCTATTCACAAGCCTGAACTTTGTCATTCCTGCAAAGATTTGTTTAGTTTTTTGCTTTTAATATTTTTTTGTCTGTTGATTTTGTGGATGCTTTGTGATTATTGTTGTGTGCGAAGAGAAGCATATGGGTATGTAGAGGGGAAGGGACAGAGGGAGTGGAACACAAAGAAAAAGTGGCAGAGGAAAATACCTGATTGTTTTAGGAAATCAATGTATTTTACGCGTCCATGTGCCATGTACATTCATGGGTGCATGTGCACGTTTATAAAAATAAAAAAAGACAAAGGATGTAGATTTAAAGCCTTAAAAGTCAGGCAAAATGTTCAGATTTAAAGCTGGTCAGACTGAAAGGAAAAAATATTTCACTGTTTGTGAAGTGAGAAATGATATATTTTTGTTTTGCTGTAAAGCAGCATCTTATAGAAATAAACCAAAGGCATATTCTGATAAATTGTATTCATATATCTCTCTCTGTGTCTCTCTCTGTCTCTCTTTTAACAAACAACAAGAACAATTCCATCAGCAATATCTACAGCAAAACAGCAGCAACAGTAGCATGGCAATGCCTGCTTCAAAACACTATTTACAACAGGCTCTTCTCTCCACACAAAAAACAAGCTTTTATGTGGGATTAATCAATTCCGAGTTGATGTCAAAGCGCACTTGTGTGTAAATCATAAGGATTACCATCATTGCCATCCCAGCACTGTGGCTGGGGGATATTGAACGGTGCCGTGAAAAGGTCAAACGCCGCAGAGTATGATTAATACATTATGAGGTGATTATAACCAGCCTTGAAAGGGACAGGATTAATACCAAGTGTGATGTGAAACAAAACCAAAATATCATACAACAAAATCAAAGCCGCATTAATTTGGAAGATTGTTGGGGATTTGCGGCTACTGATCAGGACATTTACAAGCCTAAACTGTGTAGTGCTTTGCAAAGGTTGGTTTGAATAATTGGTTGTTTCCTGTCAATTAGTTGATTTTTATGGATGCTTTGTGTTTTAGGTTTTTGTGGGAACAGAAGCATATGAGTACATAGAGGGGAGGGGGGAGGGACACAGGGGCTGGAACACAAGAAAAGAGTGGCAGAGGAAAATACCTCCATACCTGGTTGTTTCAGGAAATTGATATGTTTTACGCGTGTGTATGTGTCCATGTGCATGCACATTCATGGGTGCATGTGCACATTTATTTTTAAAAAGACAATGGATATAGATGTAAAGCTTTAAAAAATCAGGCAACATTTACAGATTTAAAGCTGGTCAGATAGTAAGGAGAAAAGATTTCACTGTTTGTGAGGTAAGAAATGATAGACTTATAATGTTTTGCTGTAAACCAGCATCTGATGGAAATAAATCAAAGGCATAGTCTGAAAAGTTATAATTCTGTGTGTGTGTCTCTCTCTCTCTCTCTCTCTCTCTCTCTCTCTCTCTCTCTCTCACTCTCTCTCTCTCTCTCTCTCTCTCTGTCTCTCTCTCTCTGTCTCTCTTTAGACAAACAACAAGGACACTTTCATCACCAACATCTACAGCAAAAAACAGCAGCAACAGCAGCATGGTTATGTCCACTTCAGAACACTATCAAAATAAGCCGCTTCCTTCCACTGAAAGCAAGCTTTACGTGGAAAGAACCAATTTCGAGCTCATGGCAAAGTGCACATGTGCCTAAATCAGATGGATTATATGGATTGTCATCATGGCCATCCCAACAATATAACTGGGAATATTGAACGGTGATGCGAAAAGGTCAAAGTCTGCAGAATATTATTGATACATTATGACGTGATTACCTGTAACCAGCCTTGAAAGGGTTAGGATTAATACCAAGTGTCCCACAGATTGTAATGTGAAACATAAACAAAATACCACAGAACAAAAGCTAAGCCAGATTAATTGTGAAGATTGTTGGAGATTTTTGTGTATTGATCAGGATATTTACCAGTCTCAACTTTGTCGTCCTTGCGCGTATTCTATTTCTTTTTTGTGTGTGTTGGGGAGTATTTTTTTTAGTTTATTTGTTAATTGATTTTTTACGAGTATTTTATGGACTGTGTTAGTGGGAGCAGGAGCATATGGGTATAATGAGGGAATGAAAAAGAAGAGAGGGAAAGAGTGACAGAGGACAATTACTGATTGTGTCAGTAAATTGCTATATTTTACATGTGTATGCGTGCACGTGTATGCAATGGGTGTATGTACATACTTTAAAAGTAGAAACAACTGTAATAAGGAAAGAAGGGTAAGTGAACGTCTGCAAGAAAAAAACAACCAGAAAACATTGTTCAGATTTAAAGCTAGTCAGACTGTCAGGATAAAACCTCTCCTTCTCTTGTTGGGAAGAAGGAAATGACTGTCTCATAGAGTTCTCTTGTGACGTGTTACGGATATAAACAAAGGCATATTCTGAGAATGTGTATCCGAATCTTTCTCTCTACCCGTCCCTCTCCGTCTCTCTCTCTCTCCCTTTCTCTCACTCCTCTCTCTCTCTCTCCTCTCTCTCTCTCTCTCTCTCTCTCTCTCTCTCTCTCTCTCTCTCTCTCTCTCTCTCTCCCTCTGTCTCTCTTAATCTTAATGTTGATGCAAGGAAATATATTAGCGTGGTTTCTATGGCCAATTCTAAGCAAAAATGGTATTAAGGGAAAGTTTTACAACTGTATAAAAAGTATGTACAATGATGTAAAGGCTAAAATAAAAAGTGGGGCTAAGTTTAGTGACTACATTAAATGTAC
>CM054144.1:31165206-31175206 GCA_028751875.1 Rapana venosa
ATGTGAATAATTTTCTTTTGTGTATTTGCCTAGCGTTGCCATCTGTCTCTATCTGTTCCTGTCTGTCTGTCTATCTGTCTGTCTATCTGTTTGTTTAGATAGATAGATAGATAGATAGATAGATAGATAGATAGATAGATAGATAGGTAGGTAGGTAGATAGATAGATAGATAGATAGATAGATAGATAGATAGATAGATAGATAGATAGATAGATAGATAGATAGATAGATAGATAGATAGATATCGATATAGATATATACAGATATATATATATATATATATTATATATATATATATATATATATATATATATATATATAATATATATATATATATATATATATATATATATATATATATATATATAGACACACACATCCAAACTCACATACAAACACATTCGCTCTCTGTCTGTCCCTCTGTTTCTGTCTCTCTCTGTATCTGTCTGTCTGTCTGTCTGTCTATCTCTCTCTCTCTCTCTCTCTCTCCTCTCTCTCTCTCTCTCTCTCTCTCTCTCTCTCTCTCTCTCTCTCTCTCCCTCCCTCCTTCCCTCCTCCCTCCTTTTGTGCTCTCTAAATAAAATGAACCCACTCCCTCCCACTCTAAAACTAATTGTTCGATTATATATGTCTAGACCTTAATACTACCTATAATAATTACCTTTTGTATTCTCTCTGTAACTAAAAATGAAGGAAAACAGAGTGTAGCAGCTTGCACGCCAATATTGAACATTTAGCTTAGCGTTGGTTTCGACTGCGAATATTCTTCCTATTTTCTTTCATTTTCCCCCTTTTTCCCCCATTATCCTCCTGTCAGTACGTTGACAAGCACTGAAAATACTCTTATTGTATCTTGCTTGTTTTGCAAGTATATTACAGCGTAACAACGTTATGAAGAATGTCCTGATGGAATTGGCCTAAGTAGTACGTGGATGGTGAATTATTACGCATTTTAAGTGCGCTAGCGTGCAAATGCGCGCGCGCGCACACACACACAAAACACACTCGTGTGCACGCGCGCACGCACACACAAATGCACGCACGCACGCGCTCACACACACATATGCGCGCGCGCGTGCACGCGCAGCTAGAGAGATAGAGAGAGAAAATTCCTTTTTGTCAAATGCTAAGTGCAAATTGAACAAATGACTTGCAGCATATGCTGACTAACCAGCACAAGCAGTGTCATAACCGCCCTCTGAAGAACAGGACCCACCATGATCTGCCTGCTTAGTATTTCTGTCTCAAAGCTACATTCAACCAGTTTTTAAATAAAGAACACGGTTTACCACAGCAATGCACAAAGACCTCCAAAGGATTTTTTTTTTTAAATCCAACCAAACCATTCACATCTTCGAAGGGCAGCTAGATAGATGTGAAGAAAAATAGGTCTGATCTTCTTCGTCTGTTTTTTGTGTTTGTTGTTCTTCTTCTACCTCTTTTCCTCCTCCTCCTCTTCCTCCTCCTCCTCTTCCTCCTCCTCCTCCTCCTCCTACTACTACTACTACTACTACTACTACTACTTCGACTATTACTACTACTACTACTACTACTTCTACTACTACTACTACTACTACTACTACTACTACTACTACTACTACTACTACTACTACTACTACTACTACTACTACTACTGCTGCTGCTGCTGCTGCTGCTGCTGCTGCTGCTGCTGCTGCTGCTGCTGCTGCTTCTACGGCTTCTACTACCCATCTTTTGAAATTCCGTCCATTGCAAATTTTATAGAATTATACACATAAATGCAATGATTATAAAGATCAAGTGGAATATCTGAGGGGAAGGAGATGAAGTGGGAAATGTCATAAATGCCGCTGAGTCCAAAACGTTATATGTATACTAACTTTCCAACCCTGCAGTATGACTAATAGTGTCAGCAAATGTTGACGAGGACACACGTTTGGAAATCTTGTTGAATCCTTTGCACTGTTTTCATATTTCTCACTATAATGCCTTTTTTGTTGTTCAAGAAAGAGCTAAAAAGACAGGCTCTGAGAAGGATCGAGTCTGTGCAAGCTACCGTCATTGTGTTGGAAGGCGATCCTTGTGTCATATGACATATTTATTTCAAACCTAAGATTTTCCCCCTCCTGTTTCATGTCAGAACTATCCCACCTTCACTAACCCATGTCCTATCACCCTGCTAAAGTATACGACCTGTGTGAGTGTGTGTGTGTGTGTGTTTGTGTGTGTGCGTGTGTGTGTGTGTGTGTGTGTGTGTGTGTGTGTGTGTGTGTGTGTGTGTGTGTGTGTGTGTGTGTGCTTTTGAAAAACATTTTACTATTGACATTTTATTTAATAGATTTTGTATGCAGCGCACCATGTTTGTAATATCTGTTTGTTGAAACTATTGATTATTTATCATTGCTTGCATGACTGTGCCATATAAGGTTGAATGCATGCGCTTTGATTTGTCTATGCAAGATATAGCGCTGCATAAGTTCCATTTATTATTATTATTATTATTATTTATATGAAGACCTTTGTCAAGGTTGACCACCACTGCCAGCCGAAAACATGTAAGATACAATTATCCACCTGACGTTCGTCTGCCCAGAGCTATGGCATTACGGCAATATCTTTTTCCTAATAACGTGTATTCTGCTGACGAGAGCATTGTGCAACACAACGAACAACAAAGAATAATGAAACACAAAATGAACTTCGTTGCAATGTATATATATGTGATCCTTTGTGGCTGATTTACCTCACTGTTAAAACCATTCAGAATAAGGAAGCAGTTCAGTGGGATGATCTCTTGATTTGCAGACGTGTAACAATTCAAAGAGACAAAAATTACCTCCCTTGTTGCTTTCTTACTCTGTGAAAGCACGTCTACCTGAAAAAAAAGAGTTCATCAGAAGCTACCTGTTTTATTTTATTTTTAAAATTTTTATTTATTCCTTTTTATCGAGGATAATGGAATAAGCACTCATGTGCTTTTTTACATCCAGTCCCCGTGTGTATGCGGTTTTGTAAATTTTGTCATCTTTTTCCACCAGCACACAATGGCCTGCTGTTACGAAAAGCGGAACAGCATTTAACGCGTGCGCAAGATGTTTCTACATGCGTTCGAACACGGGGCCTCGGTTTGTAGTCTCATCCGAAGGACGTAGGATTTATCTAAAATAAGCTCATGTGTAGACAGTTTGCAGACTACAATCGTCAACCCTCACAAATCGAACGCAAATTTTGGTTGTTTGGCGGTTACAAGGTTTTGATCAACAATGACCCAACCGCGCCTTCATCAAAGCGGTCCAACGCAAAGCGAAAGAAACAGCTTCTAGTTATAGTCTACGCTTTCTCAAGTGCTGAGAATTTTCATAACTACGATCATTTAGGTGGAAAAGTTGTCTGTGCACGAAAATGGTTATCTTTACTGAAGATTCAAAACGGCCTTACATTTATTTTTTACACAACTTAATGTCAAATTGATCGGATTCTGGTGGTATGTGTACGATTACTATATATAAATAGATTAGTGGTGCGCTGATGTTTGATTTCTTTTAATGATAGGTGTTATTTAGAGATAGTTGACAATGTGAATAGCAGGATGAAAGTTTCACTGAGCTGTATGAGCTTGAGCTAGATAAGAATTCTTCTTTTAATACAACTTACTGTCATGGTGTGGATTTTTTGTTTGTTCTTTGTGTTTGCTTGTTTTTCCGTTTTCCAATTCTTTTATTTGTTTGAAAATTTTTTATTGCTCCTATTTAAAATATGCATAATATTGCCCATGTGTGGTGCTACGATTTTCACTTTTTTTCTCTTTAAACAGCAGAACTGGAACTAATTGTATATTTCACCCATTAAAATAAAGAAACCACCACCACCACCCTCCCCCCCAAAAATACAGTTATGTTTGTTGCTAGCAAATTCCTGCGTAAAAAGGGGAAGTTATTCATATCAAAAAGCGCACGTTCTGTTCTTTTTTGTTCTTTTCTTTTTTGTACTTATCCATACCTTGCAGTAATACTAAACAACAAATCTGAAGTCGCAAAGACTATAACAGAATACGACATATTACAAAGTCTTAACTGCTCTCGCGGCTCAACAATAGCGCCGCTAAACATTAATCAACTTTTTTATGACTTTTCGTCTACAAATCGTCTGGCTTTTTTATTGAAGTAAAATGTCTTGGTAGAAAGTTAATTCGTGACTGTCAGATCAAAGTCAACTCATTATTCCACTAAAAGGATGCGGCGTTTGTGTTGATCTAAAACGGTTAGCAACTAATAAAAGAAGAGCTTAAATCACGATTTATCTTTTCTTGTATGGTCTGTCTGACATCTGTCTTGCTTGACAGTCTGTGTCTGCCATTTTTCGGTCTTTTTTTTTCTTTGTTTATGTCTCTTTCTCTACCAGTCTGTCTGTCTGTTTGTTTGTCTGTCTCTGTCTCTGTCTCAGTGTCTCTGTCTGTCTCTCTCTCTCTGTCCCCCCCCCCTCTCTCTCTGTCTCTCTCTGTCTCCTCTCTCTCTCTGTCCTCTGTCTCTTCCTCTCTCTCTCTCTCTCTCTCTCTCTCTCTCTCTCTCTCCTCTCTCTCTCCTTCTCCTCTCTCTCTCTCTCTCTCTCTCTCTCTCTCTCTCTCTCTCACACACACACACGCACACTCTGAACCAAGAAGGGCTATCACTTTGAGGCTGCCTTCTTAATCTGCTACTCCTACTACTGCCACTGCTACTATTACTGGGTCTACTTCTACTACAACTACTACTACTACTGCTACTACAACTGCTGCTACTACTCCTACTAATAATAAACGCCTCTCTGGAAAAAGGGAAGAATACATACACACATACTCACACAATTACATGCATGCATGCATAAATACATACATACATACATACGTACGTACATACACACATGCATACATACATACACACATACATACATACACACATACATACATACATACATACATACATACATACATACATACATACATACGTACATACATGCACACATACATACATACATACATACGTACTTTCATACATACATACATACGTACATACATACATACATACATACATACATACATACATACATACATACATACATACATACATACATACATACATACATCACCAATTTCATCAGAGTACATCTTGATTCTGAAACTAAATAGTTTACAACTTTTGTACTCAAAATACCTACAAGCATGTATAAACAATTGTAGATGGCAAAAAAGAGAGAATAACAACACAAAACAAGCAAAAACGTATTTAAAATAAAACACGTAAGAGAACAACAAACAAGCCAGACAAACATACGACAACAAACAAACTTCATTGTACAGTTGGAAGGACATTGCCGACTCCTTGCTTTAGATGTGTGTGTGTGGGGGGGGGGGGGAGCCACAGAAGGACCCATTGAAGTATCGCTTTCTCCAGGCTGGTATGTGTTTAGCCTTTTGCAGTAATGCAATGTATGGAGGCCAGTCCTTCTGCAGCAATGCAATGTATGGAGGCCAGTCCTTTTGCAGCAATACAATATGTGTAGGTCGGTCCTTTTGCAGAAATACAATATGTGGAGGTCGGTCCTTTTGCAGAAATACAATATGTGGAGGTCGGTCCTTTTGCAGAAATACAATATGTGGAGGTCGGTCCTTTTGCAGAAATACAATATGTGGAGGGCTGTCCTTTTGCAGCAAGATATAAAGGCCTGTCCTTTTGAAGCAATACACTAAATATGTGGATGCCTGTCCTTCTGCAGCAATGCAATATGTGGAGATCGGTCCTTTTGCAGCAATGCAATATGTGGAGATCGGTCCTTTTGCAGAAATAAAATATGTGGAGGTCGGTCCTTTTGCAGAAATAAAATATGTGGAGGCCGGTCCTTTTGCAGCAATACACGATGTGGAGGTCGGTCCTTTTGCAGAGATACAATATGTGGAGACCTGTCCTTTTGCAGCAATACAATATGTGGAAGTAGGTCCTTTTGAAGCAATGCAATATATGGATGCCTGTCCATTTGCAGCAGTCCAATATGTGCAGTCTGGTCCATTTGCAGCAGTCCAGTCATTGCAGGCCGGTCCATTTTCAGCAGTCCAGTATGTTCAGGCCGGTCCATTTGCAGCAGTCCAGTATGTTTAGGCTGGTCCATTTGCAGCAATACAATATGTGCAGGCCGGTCCATTTGCAGCAGTCCAGTATGTGCGGGCCGGTCCATTTGCAGCTGTCAAATATGTGCAGGCTGGTTCATTTGCAGCTGTCAAATATGTGCAGGCCGGTCCATTTGCAGCAGTCCAGTATGTTCAGGCCGGTCCATTTGCAGCAATACAATATGTGCAGGCCGGTCCATTTGCAGCAGTCCAGTATGTGCGGGCCGGTCCATTTGCAGCTGTCAAATATGTGCAGGCCGGTCCAATTGCAGCTGTCAAATATGTGCAGGCCGGTCCATTTGCAGCTGTCAAATATGTGCAGGCCGGTCCATTTGCAGCTGTCAAATATGTGCAGGCCGGTCCATTTGCAGCTTTCAAATATGTGCAGGCCGGTCCATTTGCAGCTGTCAAATATGTGCAGGCCGGTCCATTTGCAGCTTTCAAATATGTGCAGGCCGGTCCATTTGCAGCAGCCCAGTATGTTCAGGCCGGTCCATTTGCAGCAATACAATATGTGCAGGCCGGTCCGATCAATGAGGAGGGCATGAAGGAAGTTTGCAATCTAATAAAAAGATAAACGCTAGCATTATGTTCTGTGACGAAATAAAGAAATAATACTTATTTTAATGTGGCATTTAACAGCAATTCTGTGTGGGGATTATGGGCAAAGTGGTAATTATGTGTCGTGTCTTCTTTATAAAACTATTTGAATGCTTAGTGATCTAAGCTCTTTCCTCCCGTTTGTCGTTTTTAATCGTTCACTTGTTCTTTCTTTCTTTCCGGTGTTTCTTATTTGCTATATTTCTTTTAAACTTTTTTCGTTCTTTTTTTCTTTATTTGAAAGAAAGAGTGGTATACAAAAAAGAGACAAAGACGTGCTTTCACTTCAACGAAAAAAATTATATAAAAATTATTTAATATTGACATTATCAATTTAAAGAGTTTTGAACACGAAAATTCAACAAATAATGTTGTCTAGATATGGACAATAGACGTCACTGACGAAAATCAGCATAACAATTCCCGTACCATACTGTAAACAAAGAAGATGATTAAAGTGTCTATCGTGTATGTGACATTTCCCAAGACAGTGATAACTCCCCACGGTTTTTTTTTAAGATACTACACGGTAGACAGAAAGCCAGTCTTCCTGTCCTTTGGGGATAGGAAGTTGGATGAAACACGAAAATCATCTTGCTTTGATTGGCTGATGCTAAATCAGGAATTGCTCCCTTGAGCCAGTATTTGAACGGTTAAAACTAAAGCTGGAATACTTATCTAACTATTAAATGGTCTACAACATGAAACAAAAAGATAGAGAAGGCGGAATAGAAAAAGGGGGAGGGAGAAAGAAAGAAAGAATGAAAGAAAAACAGTTTACAAAACAAAATAGAAACGAAAATGAATTTATTTTTTTGTAAACCAGACAAGACAAACAAGAAAATAAAAAAGAAAGAAAGGAAGAAAGAAAGGAAGAGAAAAAGAGAGAGAGTAAGAAAGAACGAAAGAAAGAAAGAAAGAAAGAAAGAAAGAGAGAGAGAAAGAACGAACGAAAGAAAGAGCAGAAGTCCTCGTTTGTCGCAGCGCGCGCGTGAGATTGTGTGTGTGTTGCTTTTGTTGATTCATTCTCTCTCTCTCTCTCTCTCTCTCTCTCTCTCTCTCTCTCTCTCTCTCTCTCTCTCTCTCTCTCTCTCTCTCTTCTCTCTCTCTCTCTCTCTCTCTCTCTCTCTCTCATACACACACACGCACGCATGCACGCACGCACGCACGCACGCACGCACGGACATAGTGATTCTGATTGTTATAATCAGTGGTACATCGGTTTTCTGGAAAGGACACCTGTAGTGACTATTTCTCTCAAACCTTTTGAGAATTGACCTTCTCAGTTACGTAT
This sequence comes from Rapana venosa, assembly GCA_028751875.1. NCBI lineage: Eukaryota > Metazoa > Mollusca > Gastropoda > Neogastropoda > Muricidae > Rapana > Rapana venosa. The sequence continues at coordinate 31,173,220 of CM054144.1, forward strand.
TTATCTGTCTGTTTTCCATTAGGTACTCAAGAACAGATTGTTGTATCCTTAAGAGGTTTCTTGTCCTTGACTGGATTGACACGTTTAACCGCGTGAACCCTGCCCAAACGTACCCGAACATATTCGGAACTTTTTTGCTACACCTTCCCATATCAGTACACATGAAAACACGACCAAACAGAATATTTATAGAAAGATACTGAATAAAGTAAAACACAAAAAGCAGCTGAGACTGCAAGTATAACATGTGTACACCATAACTTTCCCTGGGGAAAAATGACTGTTCATCTACCAAATTTCTTCGCCCACAAAGACAGTGGGATTTGTCAGATTTGGATTTGTTTGTTTTGCAATTTGGTTTGTGCATTGGCAACCCACCTAGTGAAGATTTCGAGAGAATAAGATTCCACAGGAAGTTTCCAGACAACAAGGGGAATACTTATCTCTGTTGACACTTATCTCACTATGTCCACTTTAGGACATTAACAACTTAACGACACAACACTGGATCATCACTCATTTGGCTTTTTCTTACTATATAACGAAATGTACTTCTCACTTATATGGAAATCATCACTTTTCTGTTGTAATCCGTTACTTTTCCATTTCAATGCGAATAAAACCTGTGCATAAAGAAGCAAGTTCACTTTGTTAATGGTGGGTGCTTTACGTAGGCATTGTAGAAAAAAATAACATGTTCTATCATTTCTCTCTCTCTCTATGTCTCTTTCTCTATCTGTATATGTCTCTCTCTGTCTCTCTCTCCGTCTCTCTCTGTCTCTGTATGTGTGTGGTTTTTGCTCTCTCTCTCTCTCTCTCTCTCTCTCTCTCTCTCTCTCTCTCTCTCTCTCTCTCTCTCTCTCTCTCTCTCTCTCTCTCTCTCTCCTCTCTCTTCTTTCTTTCTTTCTTTCTTTCTTTCTTACACACATAAACACACACACACACACACACACACACACACACACACACACACACACACACACACACACACGAACGGGATAGCGTAGTGGTTAGAACATTGCACTCGCAATCTGACGACCCGGATTCGATTCCCGTTCAAGGGGATATTTTCCCCTGGAGTTAACATCAGTGCAGACTCAACTCTCCCCAAAAGTCCTTCGGATGAGACTATAAACCGAGGCCCCGTGTGTGAACGCATGCAGAACATCTTGCGCACACGTTAAATCCTGTTCCGCTTTTCGTAATAGTAGGCCATTGTGTGCCGGTGGGAACAGATGACAGAATTTACAAAACCGCATACACTCGGGGACTGGTGGTAAACAAAACACATTCGTGCTTATTCCATTATCCTCGATATAAAAGAATTTTAAATATTAAAAATGTAATCTCTCTCTCTCTCTCTCTCTCTCTCTCGCTCTCTCTCTCTCTCTCTCTCTCTCTCTCTCTCTCTCTCTCTCTCTCTCTCGCTCTCGCTCTCGCTCTCTCTCTCTTTCTCTCGCTCTCGCTCTCTCTCTCTCGCTCTCGCTTCTCTCTCTCTCTCTCTCTCTCTCTCTCTCTCTCTCTCTCTCTCTCTCTCTCTCTCTCTCTCTCTCTCTTTCTCTCTCTCGCCCTCCTCTCTCTCTCTCTCTCTCTCTGTCTTTCTCCATCTCTCTCCAGTAGGGATTACTTACTCAAAATATGTTTTCTTCTGAAAATTTTTGACTGTTAACCTTTCCCGTGACTTGCTACCCGTCTCCTTCCCATTAACTGGACAACACGTAATCCACTCAGGCCTTATACTATTTTGCGTAAAGGACATACACGTTTCTCTTTTGATAAGACTGTTAGATTTGTGTGGTAATCTATAAGTGTTGTGTGTGGTTTTAACAAATTAGTAGTAAATGGGTCTAAAATTATCTCATGCTTTTTTTGGCTGTTCTTGTTTTGTTTGCTTTTTTGTTTTGCTACGTTTGTTTTGTTGTAAATGCCTGTATTTTCTCTTTTTTATGTATTTAAGTGTGTGTGTGAGTGTGTGTGTGTGTGTGTG
>CM054144.1:31180206-31185206 GCA_028751875.1 Rapana venosa
CCAACACTTTTTTTTATAGTAGTGTATTTTGCATTGATAACTGAACTCATATATAAGCGTGATTTAGATAATCACGAATTGTGATGTGATTTTTAACACTTTGAAATAGTAAACACTCTAAGCTATGTTGGTCATTTCGCGTTTTGCTTTGTTTTGCTTTGACTTTTATTTACTAAATAATGTTTACAAATACAAAAGATAAAAGCGTAATCAGAGGTTCAGTTGATCATTTTGGTAAAGCGGGAAAATGAGGCCAAGATTTTCTTTGAACTCGTCAGAAGGGACAAAAACAAAGCTCTTACGGTTTCCTTGAAGTCAATATAGCTGTTAAACAGGCCTTCAGCATTGTTAATGAAGTAAACAAAAAAGCTAATAAAAGAAGCAAATCACCATTTAAGAAAAAGAACACCTAGTGGGCAAAAAAATCGGTTTGGTACTAATTGTGTCACGTTTTGTTTATTAAGGACTCTAGTAAAGGATTCAGAAATTTGGGAATTGGAAACTGATCAGATTTTGTAGCAAATCGTCTCCTGAGAGTACTTTTTTTCTTAAAAACACTACCAACCAAAAACCAGAAACAAAACAAATAAGCAAAAAAAAGCAAAAACACTGAAAGAACAAGCAGTTTTTCTTTTGTTCACCAGCTAGACCTCCTATGTTCACCAATGGTGATATTTTACGTCTGTAACCGTTTTTGCCCGCCAGTAAGGTAGCCGTAATCCGACATCTGGGATAGAAATATGTACAGGACAAAGTATAAAAACAACAATTACATATATGAATAAACAAATAAATAATTAATCAATTGGAGTTCGTTTGCTTGTTCGCCTTTGCGTTTTCTTCCCCCAGTAGAACAGGCTTTGAACACTACGCTGGGCAGTAAAGACAACTGGCTGACACTTTCAAGAGTTTAATCTTCAAAGGCACTGGCTACCCTTGAGTCTGAAGCAGCCGCGCTGAAACTTAAGAGACCGATACTTAGTGATGCACAAATTGCGAGTTGCAATGTCGATTGGCTGAGAGCGTGGCAGGCTGACATTACAGCCGACTTATAGCATTGAAACGGTCATTGGTGAGGTAGAGTAGAACCATATCTAAATGCATGGGATGCTATCATGTAGTCTACATGTGCAAGCCAACCCAGCGTGCTTCCTTTTAGACGGTAGCCTACACGTCCTGTTCCGCTTTTCGAAAGAGTAGGCCATTGTGTGCCGGTGGGAGTATATGACATTTTTTCTAAATGCACACGCACACGGGGACTGAATGTAACAAAGCACATGAGTGCTTATACCATTATCCTCAATATAAAAGGATCAAACAAAACAAATAAATAAAATAAAATAGTTTGGACAGTCAGATAGGATGTGTGAGGTCATTTCTACACAACTATCATATCCTTGTGTACTAGATTTTTAGTTGCCAATGTTATTGTCATCTTTAGGGTGTTGGTTTTGTATCCATTGCTCATCTTTCTTAGTAGGTCATTGTTAATTTTGACTGTTTTGAATGATGTATTGATATATAAAAAAAAACTCTCCATATCCAGGTACCGATTATCTTAAAAAATCATTTATTTATTTATTTATTTTTATTTATTCTTTTTTTATTTAGGATATTTGAATAAGCACTCATGTGCCTTTTTACATCCAGTCCCCGTGTGTATGCGGTTTTGTAAATTTTGAAGTGTACAACCATTATATTTTTTCGAGCAAGAAATATGAACAGATACATACGCCAAATCTCCTCATTGGTGAACCTCGGAGCTCTCAGTCAGGAACAAAAACAGTAGCAATAGCAACAAAGCAAGTAAGTACCAATAACAGGTACACAAAACAGTAAAGATTGCAGGGCTTTCGCTTCTCAGTCAAAGTGGAATCTATGTAACAAAACACAGCTACATAAATGTCAAAAAAATTCAAAAACAGAAATAAACAAATGTTAAGAAAAAACAAAGAAAAACTAATGTATGTTTTTACAGCTATCAATGAAAATAAATCGAGGAATTTGGCAAACGTGACTTTCCAGAATGTGCTAAGTGTCCATTCTGCTCTCCACACTTAACACCACACTCCTTCTTTCTTCAGCCTCGCCTCTACCCCCATCTTTTCTTTGCGAGGTCAAAACCTGCTAATAAATTGGGAAGCCGATTGAAAATGGGTGGGTTTTGATGAATTTAAGCACATAATGGGTATTTCTGAATCTTAAATTTAGAAGAAATCGAGACGGGATTGCTAACTTCAGTGTCAATCATCTTTACATCACAAAGATGTGTTTTCTATTTTTGTTTTGCTTGGTTTGGTTGGGGTTTTCTGCTGCCTCATTTCCTATCACGTCCCTGTCTTGGTGTTCTCACGGCATTCATTCCAATTTACCCGCCACAGCCATACCCACATTTGTTATGTCTCATCCTCAGAATTGAAGTCCACAGGGAGGCCATCGATATCAGGCTACCTTAGGGCCACCAGCGGAATGGGACCTGCACTGCTTCTTAGTCACTTTGGTGGTGCTCAGTGGTGCTTGTTCTGAGCTAACATACGCAGGACACCACCTGCTACGCCCCCTATTAACAACAACTGCCCCATGGCATCTGGTCGTGCAAAGTTTTCTTCACAATGTTTCTGATTTTAGCCCTTTTGTGTGCACAAAGAGGCATTCAGCTGTAACCTAGTGTGCACTGACTTCAGTACTACAAGACTGAAGAACGACGACAGACAGACAGAGACAAAGAACAGCAGACATTACATACATAGGTAAAGGTGTTTCCATAGTCTATGCTGTCGCTGGCGAGCAAGGTTTCAGCGCCCTCAGCTTCTCCAGAGGCCAGCATATTGAGGGCGGCGCCCATCTCCTCTCCCTCGCTATTTTACATTCCCTGTCCCTAAAGAGCGCAGGTACCCATTTACAACTGTTACTAAAGGCAAAGCTCGCAAACGGTTACCCATCCACTTGGTAACCACACTCAATACTTAGCTTGGAGAAACGGGGTGCTCTGACCACTAAATAACCCCCACCCCAACACACACACATACATGCATACATACATACATACATACATACATACATACATACATACATACATACATACATACATACATACATACATACATACATACATACATACATGCATGCATGCATGCATGCATGCATGCATGCATACATACATACATACATACATACATACATACATACATACATACATACATACATACATACATACATACCTACATACAAACAGACAGACAGACAGACAGAGAAATAGATAGACGATGGAGGCGATACCTGGAAACAAGGATACTGTGGGAGAGCATGCAAGAATTTCTGCTTCACTTGTTTTTATGTTTCAAATCTTATTTTCTTACAACCTCGGTATAAAACTGTTGCTGTTTCAAGCAAATAGGCTTACTCTAAAGGCGCTATTAGAAGACTGCATGCAATCCAGCTGTACATTCATTGAACAGAGTGCCACTACAAGTAAAGCACCAAACCACCTCCACTAAAAATAGTCACCCTCCCCCCCCCCCCCCCCCCACACACACACACCTTCCCTTAGTTTCACAGCTAATTTTAATTCATTCTCTGTGATTGATAATAAATTTTTATATTCAACGAAGAATGTCTTCGATGTTCTGCAAAGTGTATGTTAAATTCAATACTAATAACTGAGGTGTATGTTCAAAATGTAGAATATTATAAATCTACTCCAAACGTTGTAATGCATCAAACACAACAAAGAACGACTCTTTTCCCCTAAAATCTTAAACTGACTTGTCGTACCATTTATGACTCGCAACCAGTGCGGCAAAGTAAATTTGGTAAAGAAACATGTTTTGCATCATTACTTATTAAATTTTCTCTCCCACTTGGATAGGCTGATCGTGAGAAAACCATTTCAATCTATGGTACCATCAATTTTGTTTTGTTTAGGCAACTGTATTCCCTCTCTAGATAAAGTACCCTGTCTCTTATCACGTAGATGCGTTCTTCTCACAACGCTTTCAAGTTTAGTTGCTTTAATACATATTTTTCTTCGTCTGATTTGGTTTTGTTATGTTGTATAAGAATCCCAGTACAGTTATCCTATATAGGGACTGTGTCATCTATGAACAATTACCACGAAAGTAGGGTACGCTTTGTTCCAAAACCTGTGACTGCATACATATGCCCTCTCTCTCTCTCTCTCTCATTCTCTCTCTCTCTCTCCTCTCTCCTCTCTCTCTCTCTCTCTCTCTCTCTCTCTCTCTCTCTCTCCTTCTCTCTCTCTCTCTCTCTCTTCTATCTATCTATCTATCTCTCTCTCTCTATCTCTCTCTCTCTCTCTCTCTCTCTCTCTCTCTCTCCTCTCTCTCTCTCTCTCTCTCTCTCTCTCTCTCTCTCTCTCTCTCTCCTCTCTCTCTCTCTCTCTCTCTCTCTCTCACTCCCTCCCTCTCTCTATCCGTGTGTGTTAGAGAGTTTTTCTTGGGGGATTAAGCAAGCATTATTGTCTGGTTTCTAATTGGTATCAGTTTCATTTTTGATTTGTTTCAAACTTTTTCTGCATCATGGAAATGAGAAAAGTTTGGGAATCGTATTTCTCGAAAGCAGATTGAGGAAAAGAGCAGGGACATTGTAAAAAGTTTTTGTACAGCGTGTGACTGCTAATTAGTGCTTGCACACTGGATAAAACCCATACAGAGTAAAATATAGACTTGCAAAAGTAATTGAGGAAATTACCAGTTTAACTGCACCCCCATCTACCTTCCTACTCTTTGTTTCATACCCCTTCATAACTCTTAGCCTTACGCAGGTTCTATCAACAAGCTCTTCATCATTGTAAGGCAGACAGAGAGAGAGAGGGGGGGGGGGGAGAAGGAGAGATAGACAGACAGACAAAGGCAGACAGACAGACAGTCAGACAGAGGACGAGATTCAGAGACAGAAACAAAGACACAAGCAGGCAAGCAATCACACAGAGACTAGATATACAGTCAACCAGACATGTTTTGTATTAATTTGCACCAAGT
>CM054144.1:31190206-31222706 GCA_028751875.1 Rapana venosa
ACCGCTGACTAAAGTTGGGGGATACTCCTGAGTCTGTTGATGAAGTGATGGCATGTTCCTTAGTGCACCAGACCAGAGTGTACATACAAAACATTCAGCTGCATGTTTAAGTGCTTGCATCTCAAGCACAAGAAGATTACAGAAACAGGGTCAGACAGAACTATACTCAAAGACTGAAAAAAGCGAATCAAGAGAGAGAGAGAGAGAGAGAGGGGGGGGGGGGGGACTCGAAACTCGAAACTCGAATTTTAATAGTTAAAGGACTACAGCCCCATACAATAGAGGTGGACAAGAGCTGACTGAAAGCACAGAGAGAGAGAGACGCTTTGATGCTTTGACCAATTTATTGTCCCCAATGTGGCCTATTGACAAGGGAGGATATACAGGACTTTCTTTTGTAAATACAAATAAATACAAGAAAAATCACATGATGCATTTAACGTAATAAATACACACAAAAAAACAAAAAAGCTCTCTATGAACCAATACGACTTTAAGCTCTGACGTAAACTCAGGTTCAAACTGAACACAAAGTAATAACAAGGATGAACAACAGGAACCAATAAGCAATAACTAAAATAATAAAATAATAAAAAGAACATTCTAGAATGCTATATTAGACCATCCAATGAAATTGATTGTGAAATTTTCAATAAATATTCTTGCTGGAGATTACAGCGTAATTATAAATGTTTCTTTAGAAACAGGAGAAAGAGAGAGAGAGAGAGAGAGAGAGGAGAGAGGAGAGAGAGAGAGAGAGAGAAGGAGAGAGAGAGAGAGAATGACAAAAATCTTTTATTTTGAGGATAATGAATAAGCACTCATGTGGTTTTTTACATCCAGTCCCGCCCGTAGGGATATATCTTGATAATAATCCGAGAGATAGAGAGAGAAAGAGAGAGAGAGAGAGAGAGAGAGAGAGAGAGAGACAGAGACAGAGACAGAGAGAGAGAGAGAAAGAGAGAGACTTTAGCCGAAATTAGTTGGAAAGTGAATGCTAACAAGGGCAGCTCCAGCTACCTGTGATGTTCTGACGATCCAAGACAACACGCACGTCCCTGATTCTTACTTTCATCTCTCTGCAGGGTTTGGGTCCTTCCTTCTCTCCTGATGAAAAAAAAACATGCATGAAAAATGACAAAGAAACAAAAAACTAAATGAAAGTTCATGTCTCTCTTTGATGTCAGGACTATGGTGCAATCAGACATTTGTACAGTCATGATCACTGTGATTTGAGGTGAGGGGGGGGGGGGGGGGAGTCTTCTTGGGATTTTTTTAACGCAGTTGATAATAACAAGAACAACGATACTGCTGCTGCTACTACTACTACTACTACTACTACTACTACTACTACTACTACTACTACTACTACTACTACTTTTGCTACTACTACCGCTGCTGCTGCTGCTGCTGCTGCTGCTGCTGCTGCTGCTGCTGCTGCTGCTGCTGCTACTACTACTTCTACTACTACTACTACTACTACTACTACTACTACTACTACTACTGCTGCTGCTGCTGCTGCTGCTGCTGCTACAAAGATAATGATTGTATTCCGATTTTTAAAAATAATACTTCGTAGTTTTGATGAAGATTGACAAACGCAGTTGTAACAGAAAGAACTGTTCTTGTCTGAATGCATCACTATTCTTGTTAAGCTTATTTGGTTTTACTACGCTTTTATCACTGATGGGTGCAAGACAGACCAGTAAGTAGCTTTCTGATGGTAATGTGGACAATCAGGCAAAAATTGTTGATTTTAGGACATGCGTATATCGATAGCAATCGTTTTGATGCTTCAAGTTCTCTCATTTATAAGTTATCTCCCCGAGGGTTTTCTATATGCAGGTTGGACAGTCTGAAGTAGTGTAAGGGTACTCCAAACTCTAGATCACACAAAATAAAGCTAGCTACTGTTTAAGTCTCAATTGTGACAAAATAATGGAACACATAGAGTAAGTATCTTAAAAGCAAGTACTAAGGATGGGATTTACAGACCTGTTTTTTCAAGTTACAGACAGAAAAAAAAGTTTTAAAAAAGAAAAAAGAAAAGGAGAAAATAATACCAAAGTGGTATTAAAGAAGAATTTTTTTTTAAATCCCTTCGTTTAGTCAAGCTATTTGTGAAAATGATTTGTCGATTTTAGAAACGTGACTTTGCCCTAATGCTTTAAACCCTCCAGCGTTTTTTTTCCCTCCACTCAGATTTCCCCACCCCCAACCCTTTTCCAGCTACCACCACCTTCCCCATAAAGCTCCCCTCACTCCTCAGGTCAAGGCCATAATGAGCGAGATGCATGCTGGGAGTGGGTGGAAGCGGTGGATTTAGAAAGCATACGGGCATGTCTGAATCTGGCGTGTTTGTGTCTGGCATGTCTAAATCTGGCATGTCTGAAACGCTAATCAGAGGAAACAGAAAGGGGCTCTGTTGCAACGGACGGCAGCCAGTATCAGACGTTTCACTGAGGTTAGGGGATATCTGAGAGTTTGTAACAGTTGAGGTTTCTGAGTCACCCTGAGAGTATATTCTATAATATTCAATGGTATATTTTTTTAGGTACAAAGACCATCTCCACAATACTACAAAAGAAAAGAAGGAGCCAGATTCAGACAGACAGACAGACAGAAAATATTGATTAAAATAAACACGAACAAACAATCATATCATACTAATATTGATGCGTTATATAATGTGATGTGGTGTTGATGATTTCTTCTTCTTCTTCTTCTTCTTCTTCATCTTCATTATCATCATCATCATCTTCATCATCATCACCACCATCATCATCATTGTCGTCGTCCTCGTCGTCATCATCATCGTCGTCGGCGGCGTCGTATCATATTATAAAACGCATCGACATTAGCATGAATATATATGGCCAATGCAATACAAACATGCAGAACGTAATTATGTAACATTTCTCACACATATCACTCTCCAATAAATAACACACCAGTGCAGTCATTCGCAAGCTAATTTAACCTACACCCTCCGCAAGAGAAGTTACCAATATTAGCCTATTAAAACTGCTGCTAAGTAATGGGCACCGCTGCTCTTGAATGTGGCGACGCGCTCTCCCTGGGGAGAGCAGCTAGCTCGTAGTTCATGTAGAGAAATCTGCCGTGATTTAAAGTGGTATGAAAATAAAACCAAAAAATGAAAGCCAATATCCAACGAGGCACTCACTACACAACTGCTGGGTGACTGTGATGGCGTTATGGGGTGAGTACACTGATTCAGCTTGGCACAAGCGTATTCGGCACCGTACTAACGACAGGAAGGCTGGCTACTGGTCATACAGCAGACTGGACAAGGATCTCACTGTCACCTTACACTAGTCACTGTCACTACGTCTACCGAACAAAACGCCCCACCAGTGCGTAATACTGAAAGGTGTAGCGCACGCGTTTTGTTTTAGTTTTAATTTCATCATCCGTTCCTACCGGTACCTACTCTTCCCAAATGTTGAACGGGTTCTGCTTACATTCGAACACGGGGTCATGGCTTATAGTCTCATCCAGAGGACTTTTTTTTCATTCAGTTTGATTTTCTTGTCAAACTTGGAAGAAAGGGAGGGCAAGGCTTGGAATCGAACCCAGAGCCTCAAAGTTTACTTCTTAGGTACCTGAACGACTTAGAACCGTCCTGCCTTCTTCCTTCTGTAGGGAATATGTAGATAGATAGATAGATAGATAGATAGATAGATAGATAGATAGATAGATAGATAGATAGATAGATAGATAGATAGATAGATAGATAGATAGATAGATAGATAGATAGATAGATAGATAGATAGATAGATAGATAGATAGATAGATAGATAGATAATAATAGTAGATAATAGATAGAAGTGAAAAGATAGATAGATAAGATAGAAGAAACATCACTGAATGACAAAGGATGAAAGAAACAAAACATCATGATGACTGGACATAAGAGATTGTCTGACATAAGTATTGCTCTACAACGATCACGAAAGGAAAGAGGTAGTGGCGTCATCAGGGCAGCGCCCTTAAAGACATACAGTTCAAGAGCCCACAGTGATGCTTGTATTTCCATTTTCGTTTGCTTGTGTTCTTTGTTTTGCTTTTGCTTTGTTCTGATTGTGAGTTTCTGGGAATATTTTTTTTCTAAAAGACATGGATAATTTCCGCATATCTGTGGATGATCCTTTTTTTAATCTGAAGATCAATGAATTCTATGTTTCTGTAGTTTTGTCTTTCTTTGTGTATATCGTGCGCTGTCATTCTGACTTTCTTCTGTATCTGTCTGATTGTAGATATCCCTTTGTGTCTGTTTCCATTATTTTTTTCTTTCTGTTTGCATCTCTTTGATCTGAGTGTCGCTTTTACTCGTTATCAGTATGTGTCTGTCTCTGTGTCTATCTTTCTGTCTGTCTGACTGACTGTCTGCCTGACTGTCTGACTCTCTCTCTCTCCTCTCTCTCTCTCTCTCTCTCTCTCTCTCTCTCTCTCTCTCTCTCTCTCTCTCTCTCTCTCTCTCTCTCTCTCTTCATGTCCACCCCACATCAACCATTCAGCGATCTCAATTGTCCATCTCAAATCGGCTGACTCTTGTTTTTCCCTCTTCTTTTCTCTTTCTTTCACTTGGACTGTTTCTGTTACACAATGTGGTTCTTTCTCTCCTTCTATCTTTCTCTCACTTAGACGATTTATGTCACATACCCTACCCCCCACCAACTTTCAGTGGATCGGTGGTTTAGAGGTAACGCGCCTGTCTAGAAAGCGAAAAGTCCGGGTCGGAAGTGTGCGGTGGATCGAATCCCGTTTGGGCCCGAAACTTTTTCCCATATCTATTAGACATGAGTGGTGGTCTGGGCGCTAGTCTTTCAAAAGAGGCGATAAACCGAGGTCCCGTGTGTTACACAAAATTATTCAGCGCACATAAAAGGACCAACGGCAACAAGAGAAATGTCCCTGGCAAAACTCCTAGGAAAAAGCCACTCTGATAGGGAAACAAATACAGTTGCAGACAACAAAAAAGGGGTGGCGCTGGTCTTGTGGCGACATGCTCTCCCCGGGGGAGAGCAGCCCGAATTTCACGCAAAAAATCTCGCGACTTAACGTGGTATAAATAAGTACACAAACAAATAAATAACAATCATATTTGTTTCTAAATGAAAAAGACATAGAAAGGTGACAGGAAGATAGAAAAAAAATTAAAAGAAAAACAAGCCCGCCCCCCCAAAAATGTTTTCAACAATTCTATCAAAGAAAAAGACCAAATGGAAGCAAACCACACATGAAAAAATAATCAAGACAGTGAACGAAGAACGAAGAAAAAAAAAACAGCAAAAACAAGATCAAAGAACAGATAACAAGAGAAAGAAGAGAAGAACGAAAAAAAAACAAGCGACAGAAAGAGACCACCATTAAGAGGTGTTTGGAAAAGAGGCAACCCCCCCCCCCCCACACACACACACACACACACACACCAAAAAGAAAAAAATACCAAGAAGAAAATTGGCCATAAAAGACTGTCAAAAACCAAATAAAAGAGTAGCGGGCGGGAAACCATAAAGAGAAGAGGACTTCAAAGACAAGAAATAAGGAGAGAGCATGAGAGAGATAGAGGGAGAGAGACAGAGACAGAGAGAGAGACAGAGATAGACAGAGAGAGACAGAGACACAGAGAAGAGACAGACAGACATAGTAAGACAGAGGCAGTGACAAAGAGAGAGACAGAGACAGACAGATAGAAAGACAGCGACAGTGACAAAGAGACAGAGGGAGACAGACACAGACACAGAGACAGGGAAAGTGAGAGAGAAACACAGAGACAGAGACAAGGAGAGTGACGAAGAGAGAGAGAGAGAGAGAGAGAGAGAGAGAGACACACACACACACACACACACACACACACACACACACACACACACACACACACACACACACACACACAAGAAAGTTAGAAAGAAACACAGAGAGAGTGACGAAGAGAGAGAGAGAGAGAGAGAGAGAGAGAGAGAGAGAGAGAACAGAGACAGAGACAGAGACAGAGAGAAACACAGATACTGATAGAGTGGCGAAGAGAGAGAAGGAGGAAGAGATACAGAGAGAAAGAAAGACAAACAGAGACAGAGAGAATGACAAAGGGAGAGAGAGAGAAAAAGAGAGAGACAGAGGCAGACAGACAGGCATACAGAGACAAAGACAAATACAGAGACAGACATAGAGACAGTGACAAAAAAGAGAGACATAGAGACAGTGACAAAAAAGAGAGACAGAGAGAGACAGAGACCGAGAGAGTGACAGACAGACAGACAGAAAAATAGAAAAAAACAAACAGACAGACAGAGGAACAGACAGATTTTTAAAAAAAAGAAGGTTTGAATCTTCAGCGAGAATTAGTTAGAAAGTGAGTGCTAACACGAACAGGCTCTAGCTATCTGTGATGTTCCGATGTGCCAAGAAAACACCTCCCTGCCTCTTTCTTTCATCTCTCCGCCGACTCTGAGGTCTTGCCCCATGGCATGTTGACAAAAACCAGCAGGAAAAGAAAGATTAAAAAAAAAGAAGAAAAAATACTTTTTTTTTTTAAAGTGTGGTGTGTCTTTTTGATGTAGAAACCATTGCATTGGGCAAAGCTAGCAAACGTATCGCTGTGGGTGGGTGGGAGGGGTGGATGGTGTGTGTGTGTGTTTGTGTGTGTGTGTGTGTGTGTGTGTGTGTGGAGGGAGAGGGGGACTTAGTGTGTTTTTGTGTCATTAATATGTTGTAGATTAGATGATAAGTTGGTTTTGGATGGATAAGTGTGGGGGGGGGGGGGGAGGGGGGAGATAGAGAGATAGACAGACAGACACAGAGAGAGACAGACAGACAGAGAGAGATAGACAGTCAGACAGACAGACAAACAGACAGAGTGTGATAGATAAAGAATGAGAGAGTGAAACAGAGACAGAGAGAGACAAAGAGACAGTCAGAGACAGACAGACAGAGATAGAGATACAAACAGAGACAGAGACATGCAGACAAACAGACCGACAGACAAAAACCAAATGATGAATTTTTTTTTAAAAAGCAAGTGAGTTTGCACTTTTGCATGCGTGCCCAAGCAAGTTCGAACCCTTCTGTATGAAGAATGCACCGGGGCGGGCCCGCTATTGCGCGGCCCGCTATTGCGCGAACGAAGAAGCGGAAAAGTTCATTTTGTCCAGGTTTTCGGAAAATGCGAAAAATGACTGGCATTTCCTCATGTATTAATTTTGTTCTTCCAAGTTACTTTAGTTGTTGTTGTTTTTTGAGAAGTTGAGAAGACGAAAGATGATTTCAGGATGCCGTGTTATGTTTTGAATTTATTTTCAAGATTCGAATGAATGCAATATCAACATTTTCTTTGCCAGTTTATTTGTTGGTATCATATTATGACCACCTGAGATAAAACGACAGTGTCGCCTAAGGTATAATATACGTTGCAGCCTTACTGCATCGTACGTAGGCTGCAACGTTTACTACACCTTAGGCGGCCCTATACCTTAGGCTGCATCGCATATTATTGTCAGTACAGTATTCCCCAGGCTGCGTCTACACTGTCGCGCAATAGCGGGCCCCCGCAATATTGGGCCCGCGCAATAGGGGGCCGACCCCGCGCATTCACCCATGCTCAAACCAGACATAAACAGTGTTATTGTTAAGAATTCCGTTGGGTGTGTGGGATGCTCACGCATGCACTCCCTCTCACTCTCCACACATGGGCATCACTGTGAAGCCATCAGTACACACACACACACACACACACACTGAGGACAAAGTGTGCTTTGTTTGTATGGCTGTTTTAGCTATCTCACCCTACAAGCAGCCGTGTTCTCAAGTCAAAGAATTTGCTCTTCTCTTGAGTTAAGACATTGTAAAAGGGACAGAGAAAATCCTCAAGCATAACAATTTGAAGCAAAATTGTTTTTAATCTAGCATTTGATTTTGTAAAATAAGTGATTACACTTTAGGCTCTGGCCCGAACCACAAGCATAATTATGTGTTCATTGCACACGACAAGCATCGGTTAACATTATTTTGTGCACCCAAATACTACCTTTCAATCAGTCAATCCTTTTGTTGGCCTCTATTGAAGAAAATGTGTTTTTTGTAGTGATTAAAAACATCTGTAGACAACTAATAAAATATAGAGATATATAAATTTGAACGTACATGACAAATGTAACATTTGTTAAAAACACACACACACATGCGCGCGCCACACACACACACACACACACACACACACACACGCACACACACTCACACACACTCACACACACACACACACACACACACACACACTCACGTACACACACACACACACACACACACACACACACACAATGTCGCTTCCTGCATCACCACACACACGCTCAAACGCATTCAGCACTCCATTTGTTTCGTGAAGATACCAGAAGGCCTGCTCAACATTAATGTATGCCCATTTTAGGGGAATGGGGAGAGGGGGTGGCATTTTGTCCCAATAATAATTTTTTTCTCCGAGTCTGTGCCCTATCTCAGTTTCTTTCCCTCTGGCATGTCAGTCAGAGTGGCTGTTTCCATCCTCCCCTCCCCCACCTCTTCTTCATCGATTCGTCCTCATCACTTTTTTTTAAAAAGCCAAATCTTGCCACACATTCAGGGCATTTTTGCTAGAAAACTTTTGCGGTGTTCAAACTCCCGTGTTTAAACAGCAAGGACACATCAAACAAAGGCAAGCCATGTTGTGTTTTATTCTGTATTCTGTTAATGCTAGGAGGTGTGGATAAAATCACGCGAACGTTGATGCCTCAGATCACTCTAAAATCATGATGTTACAACAAAGAAACTTGGGGGAGGGGGGTGAATGTTTAATTTTTTTTTACTGTTTTCTTCTGTCAACACAGTGACTGAGGAGAGACAGAGCACTGGCCTGGTACACACGGATTAAAAGATAGCCAGGGACAATATTGTTTCAGCGGCCTCAGAGCAACAAAGAATGCCAGGTTTCCATGTTCGCTAATTCTTGTTCGTGATGTGTCTCTCGTTGTTTGTCTGAATGGTTTTGTCTATATGTCTGTCTGTTTGTCTGTCAGATTGTCCACCCTACCCCACCTCCCTCTCTCTCTCTCTCTCTCCCTCTGTATGTCTCTGTCTCTGTCTCTCTCTCTTAATCTTTCTGCCTCTCTTTCTATATGTCTGTCTGTATGTCTGTCTGTCTGTCTCTCTCTCTCTCTCTCTCTCTCTCTCTCTCTCTTTCTCTCTTTCTCACACTAACACACACCACACACACCACACACACAAACACACAAACCCACCTACACACAGACACACACAAACACACACACCACACACACACAACACACACACACACACACGCACGAACAAACAAACACACACAATATTACATATTTAATTCCTTTCACCCCTTTTGTGGTATGGAGGATTTCAAACAAACTGAACAGGAGAATAAACCTAACAACACAACAAAAATAATATGAATACTAACAGGAACTAAAAAGCAAGAGTTCATTGCAAAATGTATAAGAAACAGTAAAGACTCGATACTACTTTTTTTTAGGTATACACATATCTTTAAAAGACACAACCTACACTTGTGAAAGACAATTGAAATTACAAGAAATACCTGCAGATCACTCACACACACACACACACACACACACACACACACACACACACACACACACACACACAGCGCCCTTGCTGCCGTCTCCATTCCTTTGCTGTTCGTGTCAAGTCCCTTTTAAGCGTCTGTGTGGGTGCTGTGTGGCATTGATGTTCATGTCTTTAAGTATCTTAGACATGCTCTTTGTATTTTTGAACTCTCTCTCTCTCTCTCTCTCTCTCTCTCTCGTTCTTACTCCTCTTCACTCTCTCGACTCTTCCTCTACTCTCTCATTTCCCTTTCGTATGAGAGTATAACCGTGGCCCGTGTGCGAACGCACGAGAACAATCTGGCACACGGTTATAAATCCCTGTTCCGCTTTCTCTAAATGATAGGCCATTGTGTCTCCCGTGGAATAGATGACAGAATTTTACCACTGCATACACTCGGATCTGGATGTAACTAAGCCACGATATGCTTATTCCATTTCCTCGCATATAAGATAAATTTTATGATCTTCTCTCTCTCTCTCTCTCTCTCTCTCTCTCTCTCTCTCTCTCTCTCTCTCTCTCTCTCTCTCTCTCTCTCTCTTAGGAAGGAGAGAAAGGAGAGACAGTGAAAGCAATGAGAGAAAGTAAGATCAAAGTGCAACTGGGGAAAAAAAAGAAGAAAACAAAATAACAACACCCAGATTGCTTGAAAACAACACATGAAAGACACAACAAAGTAACTATTAGTTGTGAAATATGTCCCCAAAAAAAGAAAAAGAAAAGTGTGCAGAGATGGGAAGAGAGAGAGAGATAGAGAGAGAGATAGAGAGAGAGAAGATAAAGAAGATTAGGGACAAGAGAGATGAAGAGAGAGAAGAGAGAGAGAAGGAGAGAGAGTTAAGAGAGAGATATGAGAAGATTAATGTAATGAATGATAATGAATGATGATGTGTTGTTGTGTGTGTGCGTGTTTGTGATGTGTAAGTGTGTGTGTGTATGTGTGCGCACGCGCTGCTTGTTCGTGTGTGTGTGTGTGTGTGTGTGATGCGCATGCTGCCACCGCATGTATGTGCAATTCACAGCTGTTGAATAAACATTTCACTTATTTAACCCAGACATCTCTTCATTTGCTTATTCTAGGCATGGACAAATGTATGAACGATTTTCTTCATTGATCCCGCATTGAACTTCCTACTTCCTTCCACAGTGTTTTGGATTCTTGCTTCCATAGAATAAAAAAAAACCAGAGACGTCCACACCCATAGACTCACTCATAGAAGAGAAGAAGAGGTTCAAATTGTACTACCTTTGAAGGTGCATTTAACAATGAGGCGGGTGCTTCCCAAAGCGTAAGATCAATTGCAATGGGCATTTCTTCGTGAATTAAAAAAACTGTTACTTTGAATTCTGGGACCCTGTTCACCAGAGAGTTGTTGTGTATTGATAACAAGTGCAGCAATACGATCGTTGTTCTGTCGGCACAGTCCATTCTTATAGAAGTTAAACCTAGCTTCGTGCAAGAAGGTGTTCAAGATGTCTTCAAAATAAGAAAACAGTCGGACTCTTTGGTAAATTTTATGTTTTTGCTATGCAAAATCAATGATCGTTTCGTTAGTTTGTTGTTGCTTGTTTTGAGTTTTTAGGCGAGGAGGAAAAAAAATGTTGTTTCTGTTTTCTTTATTTACTCACCACTCTAAGTCCTTTCGGCTGACGGGAAAGAATGTAGTCACAGTGACAGAAAGGAGACAGACAGACAAATAGACAGTCGGACAGACAGACAGACAGTTAGACTGAGAGGTAGCGAGAGAGACAGAGAGTGAGACAGTTAAGTTAGAAACAGTCAAAGAAGCAGAGAAAAAATGAAACATCGAAAAAAAAAGAAGAAGACGAAGAAGCAGAAGAAGAAGAAGACGACGAAAAAGAAGAAGAAGACGAAAAAGAAGAAGAAGAAGAAGAAGACGAAGAAGCAGAAGCAGAAGAAGAAGAAGAAGCAGAAGCAGAAGCAGAAACAGAGGAACAAGAAGAAGAAGAAGAAGGAGAAGAAGAAGAAGAAGAACAACAACAACAACAACGGCAACAACAACAACAACACGACCACCACATCACCACCATCACCACCACCACACCACACAACAACAACAACAACAACAACAACAACACCAATAATAACACTAAGAAGAACAAGAGCAAGATCGATTATTAACAAAAGTAGATCGTTACTAGTTTATGACAATTATACAGAGAAAACAAGTGAGCTAGCCATACTTCACCCGCTAACTCTGGTGTGCCAAGGAAACGTGT
Organism: Rapana venosa; assembly: GCA_028751875.1. Classification (NCBI taxonomy): domain Eukaryota; kingdom Metazoa; phylum Mollusca; class Gastropoda; order Neogastropoda; family Muricidae; genus Rapana; species Rapana venosa. The sequence continues at coordinate 31,202,096 of CM054144.1, forward strand.
CTCTAATCCACCCCTTAATCTTCGCACATCCAGACTTTAAAGTCGTCTTAGCAAGTTGGCAGAGTGACGCATTTAAAAAAAAGACATGGGTTTTTTTTTTATGTTGTATCTTTTCCTATGATGTTAAGAGTCCGAATTCGACGTAGGGATAGTTTTGGAGTTAACTGCTTGTTTGTTGTGCATCATTAGGCGATAAATCTATTGTCGTGTAAAAAATGTAAAAATGAAGCAACCTCTGTGTATGTGTGTGAGTGTGTGTGTGTGTGTGTGAGTGTGAGTATGTGTGTGAGTGTGTGTATGTGTGTTTATGTTTGTGTATATGTGCGCAGGTGTGCACGCACGTGTATGCGTAAATGCGCGTGTAAGTTTGAATATATTTGTTTTATTCTTTTGAATCGAGGATAATGGAATAAGCACTTATGTGCTTTTTACATACAGTCCCCGAGTGTATGCGGTTTTGTAAATCTTGTCATCTGTTCCCACCGGCACACAATGGCCTACTCTTATAATGAGTCTGTCTGCCTTCGTGTTCATGATATAATGAAAACAATCAAAAGAAAGAACTGCAATACAACCATAAAAGAACACTGGACAACCAGCAGGGAATACTATCAGACAAGACAGTATGAGCAGGAGGGGAAAATAAACAAAAGGTAGGAAATGGATGAAAAGAAGAAACTAAAAAATGAGAAAAAAGAGAATGCGAGACAGAGTGGGGGAGGGGAAGAAAAACACAGAAAATGAGTTGATGCTGTTAGAAGAACGGTATACACACATACACACACACACACACACACACACACACACACACACGCACGCGCGCACGCTCACAGAGAGAGAAAGAGAGAGAGGAGAGAGAGAGAGAGAGAGAGAGAGAGAGAGAGAGAAGAGGAGAGAGAGAGAAACAAAACATTGAAAGAAAGAAGTACCGAAGGAAGGTAGATCAAAACAGCAAAACAATTAAACAAAACAGAAGATACGGAAAAACCCAGGAGGCAATACAACAGTACAAGATGAAAATGCATGATCTTCACTAAAATGACTGAAAGATAAATGTTGCACAAATAGAGACAACCAAACCTTTTTAAAAGTACAGAAGAAAAGAAAAGAGCAAAGAAACAAAAACAAAAAAATGAAAAAAAATGAATCTACGAACAAAAGAAAACAAACGAAAAGGACAAGGAAAGAAAGAAAATACACAGAATAGAAGACAGAAGAAAACAAAGATTACCCCCAAAAATTCAGCGTGAAGAAAGAAAAGAACAAATATTTTTTTAAAAAGAGGAAAATAGAAAGAGAGAAAGAGAGAGCGAAAAAAAACAAATAAACAAAACAAATAAGCAACCAAAAATATAAATAAACAACAGATAAGCAAACGAAGGAACAAACAAAACAAACAAAAAACAAACAGAAAAACCAACAAACAAACAAACAATCCCTTCAACCTAACATCGATATCTTACTGACACCAAGTGTCTTCCTAAAGAAACCGAATGACATTTTCCAATCTGTCACTTCAAATCAAGTAAGTGTAAGAAAAGAAAAAGAAAAAAAAACATGCCTTCGTCATAGAAGCCCGCCCACATGTGTGGAGCCAAAGATAGCTTCCCTGAGAGACAGAGTGATAGGGAGACAGGTACAACAGTGGCAGCTTCATCTTTTAGTTGAATGAAAAGAGAGTCTCTTTGTGTGCAAACCCTCAACGCATTCACATTGACCAGTGCCTGAAGCAAGGTTTTGAGAGTGTGAATGACTGCCGGTGTGTGTGTGTGTGTGCTTTGTAAAAAAGAATACAGTGTGTGTGAAGTAGGACTGGAAAATGTTGTGTGTGTTGAAGTGGAGAGAGAGAGAGATAAAAGAGAGTGAGAGTGTGTGTGTGTGTGTTTGTGTGTGTGCGTGCTTGCGTGCGTTTGTGTGTGTATGTGTGTGTATGAATGTATGTATGTATGTACGTATGCGTGAGTGTGTATTTTTATGTGATTCTGGGTGTATTTTGCGTGCGTCACATTGTGGAAAGAAATCAAAAGAAAAACACAAACAAAACAATAAACACAGAAACAAAGAGCGCCAGACAACAAACAGGAAATAACGGCAAGCAAAACAGAAAACAAATAACAAACAAAATATAAACAAAAGGAAGGAAATGAAGCCTTAAAAAATTAACTGAATAAATGGGCCACACAAAAAACCCAACCGAAAGCAAGAGAGCTGGAAAGAGAAAAGACAGAAAATTGATTGATGTTGTTAGAAGAACAGAAGAAAGACAACAACAACGAAAAAAAACAGAAATAGAAAGACAGTTGGGTAAAAACAAAAACCAAGGAGGACAGAAGATCAAAGACATCAGAAACAAATAAAGAAACAAAGAGAAGATGTGGAAAACTCAGCAAGGAAGGAAAGAAGAAAATGAAGAATGACTGTAACTTAAATAACGGAAAAGGTTAAAAAAAATTGTGACCAAAAAAAAGTACAAAAAACCCCCAAATAAACACAGAAAAGAGACTAAAAAAAGAAAAAGAAAAGAATAAAGAAAGAAAAAGAACAGGGAAGAAGAAAGACAGAAAGAAAGAAAGACAGACAGACAGAAAGAAAGAAGACAGATAGAAAGAAAGAAAAAGAAAGAAGAAATACCGACCGACAGACAGAAGGACAGGAAGTGAGGGAGGGGGGAGGGAGGGGGGAGGGGAGGGAGGGGGGAGGGGAGGAAGGAAGGAACGAAGGAAGGAAGAAAGAAAGAAAGACTGAATGAATGACTTAAATCAGAAAAAAAATGGAAGAAACACAAGTAAAGACAAAAGGAAAGAAACAGAAGGACAGCAAGTGAGGGAGTAAGAGAGTGTTCATGGATGCATTTATGTGTGTGTGTGTGTGTGCGTGCGTGCGTTGCGTGTGTGTGTGTGTGTGTGTGTGTGTATGTATGCGCGCGCGCGTTTGTGTGTATGTATGTATGTCTGTCTCTCTGTCTGTCTGTCTTATATATATATATATAACTGAGACAAAAGAGTGAGGAAAAACAAGTGCAGGTAACCAATTACAACTTCATTCTGATCATAAACTAATTTTGGTCCTACCACCGCTGCCAGCGAAAGATGAAAAACAGAAAGAGAAGAAAACTATGCAAAAATAATAGTGGTTAAAAAAAATGTTCTTTAAAAATGCGTATGAAAATAAGTAGCTAATGAATCTTTGTGCCTTATGTTCGTTCTTTGGGGATCCTTTTTTCTATCTAAAGGATGCAAGGGAGATCATACAGTCTGTGTCCAGCCAATGGGTCAATTTTAGCTGGATAGCAATGTTAACCCGAACATTGTCAGACACATTTTGAGTGTTGACACAGGCAGAAGAAGTTGAAGATAAATGGCCTTTACTTGGATCTCAGAAGAGATGCTATTTCCCCACTTGACCAATCATATAACTGAGACAAAAGAGTGAGGAAAAACAAGTGCAGGTAACCAATTACAACTTCATTCTGATCATAAACTAATTTTGGTCCTAGATTCGGGAAAAAAAATCACTACAAGATAAAACTTTGAAGGCAGCATTAGGGGAATATTTGAGTAAGGACCATGCCTATGACCTGACCTGACTCGAGTTTCGGCTCCTGGTTGAGCACTCTTCAGAGGTCCCGGCACTATTTGAAACCTCACTCCTCCTTTGTGGTAGGTAACAGCAAGACACCCTCCAGAATTTATAAGTGTCTATTGCCAGCCTAAGAATAAATAGATAATTTTGTGGCCTACCACCGCTGCCAGCGAAAGATGAAAAACAGAAAGAGAAGAAACTATGCAAAAATAATAGTGGTTAAAAAAATGTTCTTTAAAAATGCGTATGAAAATAAGTGGCTAATGAATCTTTGTGCCTTATGTTCTTTGGGGATCCTTTTTTCTATCTAAAGGATGCAAGGGAGATCATACAGTCTGTGTCCAGCCAATGGGTCAATTTTAGCTGGATAGCAATGTTAACCCGAACATTGTCAGACACATTTGAGTGTTGATACAGGCAGAAGAAGTTGAAGATAAATGGCCTTTACTTGGATCTCAGAAGAGATGCTATTTCCCCACTTGACCAATCGTATGTATGTATGTGTGTGTGTGTGTGTGCTCGCGCACGTAAGTGATGCGTCTTCATGATGGTGAACAAATACCTTTTTTTTTCAGTACGACTACTAATAAACCTCACTTTCTCTTGATTCTTCCAAGACATTCTGCACGGTTACTTTCATACTGTCTTACACATCGTTCAAATTTTGAGCTGTCCTCCTTCTCGCCCATGAGCTTTCCTTTTCTTTCGTTCCTCTCATGAAGCAACAGAAGGACAGACACACAACCAGCACGAACAACGAAGGTTGAGAATAAGGGATGTAACAGTGTCTAGAACTTTGCAGTGTTTGTGAAGTTTTATGATACATATTATTGCTTTCCCACCAGACTTGGTTTCGGAGCGAAGATTTCCTTATCTCAAAAGTTGTTACAAAGGAAAAGAAAAAAAAAAAAAAAATAAGCTTTGTTTCTTTTTTCATTGGAATAAGTACGAATTTTGATTCAGAAAACGTGGATACTCAAAAAAGATAAAGGAAATCAAAGCTTTCAATTATTCGCAGAGAAAAAGAAAATACCAGCGTGGTGGTTACAAACTAGGAGTACTGATAATCGATATTCTGTTTTCAGCTTTTGTACTTTGTTTTCTTCCTGTTTTTAGATCCAGGCTCAATTAAAATATCCTTGATGAAGCTAGCACAGAATCCCCCACTACTCATATTTCCATTGTAATGGGTTTTTTTCCACAAGCATTTATTATTTTCTTGTTGGTATCATCTTACGGTCAAAATCTAGATTGGAAAATAAAAATGTTAAAAGTTGAAAGAGGATTTCAAAAGTGGTGTGCCATTAGTACGGTTGTTTGGGTTTTTTTGGGGGGATTGTTTGGTTTTTATTGGTGTTTGGTTTTTTGTTGTTGGTTGTTGTTTTTTTTTTTGGGGGGGGATTACTTCCTTCTCTGTATAACGAGAAGCAAGAACATTTCATAGTTTTATGTGTATGCATTGTTCTTCGGTATTTTTTACTTGTGTCTCTGTGTGTGGTTTTGTTTTTTTAATGAAAAAATACTTTTGTAATGACGGCTTCTCTGTCAGAGTATGTTCTACGTTGTCACCTTGTTATGACCGCACTAAGAAACTCGAAGCTGTATTAACTAGTTTAAAAACATAAGTATATGTAAAATAACTTATCTATATTTATAATGTGTGTGTATGGTGTTTGTTGTCTGTCTTTTCCTCCTTCTTTCTCTCTCTCTCTCTCTCTCTCTTCTCTTCCTCTCTCTCTCTCTCTCCTCTCTCTCTCTCTCTCTCTCTCTTCTCTCTCTCTCTCTCTCTCTCTCTCCTCTTCTCTTCTCTCTCTCCCTCTCTCTTTCTCCTCCCTCTCCTCTCCCTCCTCCCCCCTCTCTCTCTCTCTCTCTCTCTCTCTCTCCTCCTCCCCCCCTCTTCTCTCTCTTCTCTCTCTCTCTCTCTCTCTCTCTCTCTCTCTCTCTCTCTCTCTCTCTTTGTGTTATTTTTTTTTGTTGCTGTAGCTGTTGTTTATTTGTCTGTCTATTTGGTTGCTGATGCTTTTAAGTATTTCATTGTTTAGTTGATGGGTTTGTTTGGGAGAGGTGCTTATTTTTTGTTGTTGTTCAGTTTCATGTTATATTATTAGTGTTATTATTATGTATGGAATTTATATAGCGCATATATATCTTTGATAAGGGAGGGGACTGTGTAAAAAAGCACGTGAGAACTTATTCGTTATCTTCAAAATAAAAGAATTTGATTAAATTTGATTTTGTTTATTTAATATCTCTCTGTCTCTGTCTATCTCTGTGTCTCTCTTTGTCTCTGTCTCTCTCTATGTATGTTTGTTTGTCCTTGTCGTCATCATCATCATCATCATCATCATCATCATTACCATCTTCATTACCATCGTCATCACATCATCGTCGTCTCATCATCACCACCATCATCATCATCATCATTACCACATCTTCCATCATCATCACACCACAATCTTCATCATCTCAATCTTCTTCATCCCTCATTACATCATCACAATCATCATCACCCAATCTTCATTTCATCATCATCATCATCTTTCTTCTTCTTCTTTTCTTCTTCATCATCATCATCACCCTCATCACTATTATCATCGTCATCGTCGTCGTCGTGTTTGCCAACATCTTCAAAGAACACCACACACACACACACACTCACACACTCACACACACACACACACACCACACACACACACACACACACACACACACTACACACATCACACACACATACCAACAACACACACACATACACACACATACACACACATACACACACACTCACACACACACACCAATAAGAATCATCGATGTAAGGGCGGGAGGGAAGGATATAGAGTAGGAAGCATGAGTGAGATGCAGAGGTAGAGGTGTGTTGGGGTGGGGATGGGGGATGAGGGGAAGGCCAAGTTAAGCCGATGATATGAGGAGAGACATTATGGTAATCATTGGAATTAAATTAAGAGGTGATCGGTCATGTCATGTGTCCTTGCGCGTTCAATTGAACGAAAACCAGGAAAAGACCAGAGTGTTATATCTGTCTGTTTGTCCGCCTGGTTGTCTGCCACTACCCAGTCTGTCTGTGAGCTTGTCTGTTAATATTTCTGTCGTCCGTCCGTCCGTCCGCCTGTCCGTCTGTCCGTCTGTCCGCCTGTCCGTCTGTCCGCCTGTCCGTTCACCACTTTGTCTCTGGCTGGTTGGCTGCTCTTCCGTCCATCTCTCTCTCTCTCTCTCTCTCTCTCTCTCTCTCTCTCTCTCTCTCTCTCTCTCTCTCTTCTTCTCTCTCTCTCTCTCTCTGTCTTCTGTCTCTCTCTGTCTCTCTCTCTTTCTCTCTGTCTCCTCTCTCTCTCTCTCTCTCTCTCTCTCTCTCTCTCTCTCTCTCTCTCTCTCTCTCTCTCTCTCTCTCTCTGTCTCTCTGCCTCTTTTTCTCTCTGTCTCACTGTCTCTCTGTCTCTGTCTCTTTGTCTCTCTGTCTCTGTCTCCCTCTGTCACTGACTCTGTCTCTGACTCTGTCTCTCCCCCTTTTTCTCTCTCTATGTACGATTATGTGTGTATCTGTAGCTAGCTGTCTCCATGTTTAGCTGTCTATCTTCCTTTTTATTCATTTATTTATTCTTTTATATCGAGGATAATGGAATAAGCACGCATGTGCTTTTTTACATCTAGTCCCCGTGTGTATGCGGTTTTGTCAATTTTGTCATCTGTTTTCACCGGCACACAATGGCCTACTCTTCCGAGAAGCGGAACAGGATTTAACATGTGCGCAAGATGTTCTGCATGCGTTCGAACACGGGGCCACGGTTTATAGTCTCATCCGAAGGATGATGTGCTTGTGTGTATGTGTGTGTGTTTGTATGTATATGTGTGTATGTGTGTTCACGTGCGCGCGCGCGCTTGTGTGTGTGTGTTGTGTGTGTGTGTGTGTGTGTGTGCGTGTGTGCGCGCGTGCGTGTATTTGTATGTGTGTATGTCTGTCTGTCTGTGTCTGTGTCTGTGTCTTTGCGTTTGTATGTGTACGCGCGTGCCCGGTCGTGCGTACATATACCCACTCGCGCAAACACATACGTCTCTGTGATGCTAGCACAAAAATCAAATCACTGACCATCTAAGAAACACAGACACAGAGAGACAGAGAGGAGAGAGAGGGGAGAGAGAGAGAGAGAGAGAGAGAGAGGAGAGAGAGAGAGGAGAGAGACAGAGACAGAGAGAGATAGAGACACAGAGACAGAGAGACAGACAGACAGAGAGACAGACAGAGACACAGAGAGAGAGAGGCTGGCATAGTTGCAGTAGAAGGGTGAAGCAGTGTAGCGAAGAGAGAAGAAAGGGCAAATTCTTAGCCAGGAATTAGTCTTTAGATTATTCCGATAATCGGAATCTCTGGGAAGGGCTGGGAAATCGTCTCTCTTTATCCTTTAATCCTCATGCCGGCTTAGCGCTTTGCGCTTCTCTTCTGCTCTCTCCACCACTTTTCTTTCTGTTGACAAGGCAAAAAAAGAGGTTAAAATGAAAAGAAATATATAACTTTACAGTGTTTTTCTTTTCTCTAGACAGCTTGGTCTGAGTGTCCTATAAACCATGAACCACGACTGTGTATCTATATAACTATCTTACTTTTTGTCTATCTGTCTGTCTATCTATCTATCTATCTATATATTTGTCTATCTGTCTGTCTGTCTATAGACACACACATACACACACACACACATATATATATACATTATATATATATATATTTGTGTGTGTGTGTGTGTGTGTGTGAATGTGAGTATATATATACATGTATATGTAGATAGATCGATAGATCGATAGATAGATAGATAGATAGATAGATAGATAGATAGATAGATAGATAGATAGATAGATAGTAGATAGATAGATAGATAGATAGATAGATAGATAGATAGATAGATAGATAGATAGATAGATAGATAGATAGATAGATAGATATTTTTTTTATGCTTTTATATAGAGAGTGATAGAATAAGGACTTGTGTGCTTTTTCACATCCAGTCCCCGTGTGTATGCGGTTTTGTAAATTCTGTCATCTGTTCCCACCGGCACACAATGGCCTACTCTTACGAAAAGCGGAACAGGAGTTAACCTGTGCGCAAGATGTTCTGCGTGCGTTTGCACACGGGCGTCGGTTTATAGTCTCATCCGAAGGACTTTTGCGGAAAGTGGAGTCCGCACTGATGTTAACTCCAGCGGAAAATATCCACTTGAACGGAAATCGAACCTGGGTCGTCAGATAGCCAGCGCAATATTCTAACCACTAGGCTATCCCGTAGATAGATAGATAGACAGACAGACAGACAGACAGACAGAAAGATAGATAGATAGATAGATAGATAGATAGATAGATAGATAGATAGATAGATAGATAGATAGATAGATAGATAGATAGATAGATAGATAGATACATGCATTCATACATAAATACATACATACATACATACATACATACATACATACATACATACATACATACATACATACATACATGCATACATACATACATATATACATACATACATACATACATTATCTTCTAATATCACTTTAAGTGAACAGACGTAAAATTGAAGACACACATACATACATACATACATACATACATACATACATAGGTATATATATTACATATTATTCATTTATATATTATTTTATACATATATATATATATATATAAAAGAACCTGTGATATGTTGAGTACTTAATATGTGAAACGTAGTGTAGATATTTTTTTAATATGACAAAGGTATAAACAGTCAGTCAGATCAACAAGGATAGATTGATAGACCAAAACAAAATTGATACTGAAATTAAAGACAACGAAAAACAATCAAGAGACAAAAGTGTAGATAAAGGTAGGAAAAGAAGAAGAAAGAGAGAGAGAGAGAAAGAGAGAGAGAGACAGACAGACAGGACAGACAGACAGACACAGAGAGAGACAGACAGACAGACAGACAGACGACAGAGGAGAGAGAGACAGACAGACAGACAACAGGAACGAGATGGAGAGAAGAAACAGACACAACACACAGAGAGACACAGACAGACATGACAGACACACAGACAGACAGACAACAGACAACACAGAGACAGGAACACGAGACCGAAAGACAGACAGACAGACAGACAGACCACAGACAGACGGAAAGACGGGAAATAGAGGCAGGCAACAAAACAGACGAGAGAAACAAAACAGACACACTGCACAGAGACCGACCGACTAATCAGCGCAAAGTACTGATTACCTGCATGGTGATAACTAAGAAGAGAGGGCTAAAGCGAGAAAAAAAACAGATCGTTGACCGAGACATTAGCAGAAGTACTGTTTCCCGCATGGTCATACCTATAAAGTGTTTGGGCTTCCTTGCACTGGGCGTTCCTTATAAACTGAGCGAGGGCTACACAACAAGGAGACTCACAAGTGAGAAATCTCTTTTGTTGGTGGTAAAGATACTATTTGAATATGTGAGAGCAAGTTAACTTTTCAGTTTCGCCGAAGTTGGAATGCGCCTACCTAAGTGGTGGAGAAGGAAGGGGGGAGGGAGGCTGCGTTCTCGCAAAAAAAAATCACCATTGATGAATCTCGTAGCTCTAGTGGAGTAAAGAGAAATAAAGTGTTTTTGAGTTACATTTGTGACCTGTTTCTACTGTGACTGTCAATCAAAAAGTACTTAAGAAAAATGTCTTAAGTTTACATTGTAACATATGCGGGAAAACCAGTTCAGAAGTGTAGATGTTTAAACCGTTCATAGATAAATTTTAATCTGCGAAAAATTAAAGGGAATCACGATATTCATCTGTAGGGGATGGTTAAAGTGGCAGAACCTGCGGATGCGATTTTAAATTTCCTTCCAAATTACATGCTATATGAGTCACTAATTCGTTCGTTTTCGATACGTTCTCTTTTTCTAACGCGGCGCGCACGCACGACACACACAACACTACACCACACATCACCCCACACACCACACACACACACATACACCCACACATTGCCCTTGTGTGTTTTTGCAGAGAGACAGAGGCATAGAAATAACAGGCAGACAAATAGGGAGACAGAGAAAGACAAACAGGGAAGAAGGGAAGAAAACGAAAAGAACAAGAAGAAGAAGAAAACACGAAAAAAAAACGTTTTGGCTTTCGAGTTAGAGCTAGCCAGATAGTTGTTGGAAAAAACAGAGATGTTCGGGCCCGCTAAGACAACATGTCCAACTTTGAAGGAAAGGGCACTCCCCTCCCACTCCCCCCACCCCCCAAAAAAAGGGGAAAAAAGACCTCAGTGCCTTTCTTTGATGCTTCGTATACAGCATCCTGCAATTGACTCTCTGCAATAGTTGAGAATTAAACTGTATGGAACTTTTTGGTGGCTATAGTACACCCAAAGAAAACAACGAGAAAGAAACCCTAAATTAAGTGAAAAGAGATAGATGTGAGGTATTAAGATAACTGAGGTATCTAATCTATGTGTTCTTCAAATTTGGAAGAAAAATGAACGACATTAGAAAAAGAAAACACGGTAAAATAAAACACAACTATGGCTTCGAAGTATGATAAACAAAAATTAACAAAAGAAAAATAAAGCATGGTAAGTACATTTGACTGTACAGTTACACGAAAAATATTGCCTCAACTCATAGAAAAACGTTGCCATGTAATCAGATCAGTGGAGGCAAAGACTGAGTTAGAATCGAAAGACCGAGAAAGGAATAGCAAGGAGACATGAAAAGAACTGACCTCCCCCCCTCCCCCCCCACACCACACCATCCAATACACCCTTCTGTACCCACAGATAATCTTAGTGACCCTCCTCTAAATAACAAAAACAAACACAAACAAACAAACAAACAAAAAACCCAACAAACAGAAAAACCAAACAAAAAGTTGAAATTTCCTCACAAAGAGAGACGAAATCAACTGTATCTGATACATTGCAAAGCAAACACTCCGAAACAACGCAAAACGAATTCAGAGCAGCCTTCTCTCCATTGATATTGTTTCCTCTGTAGATATGTTTTTCCCCAGGAACAAAGCAGATTTATTTATATCCCGTAGTGCAAGCCAGAATCTGGTATATAACACGGCTGCAATGATCAGCTAGTTACTACTCTTTGATCCGTCTTCTGTTCCAGTTCACACAGATCAACGGAGAAACTACAATCAAAATATCAGCATCATAAAATCAACACAGAATTTTGAACGCTTTGAAGGAGAATAAAAAGAAAGAGAAAAAAAAAACACCAGAAGGAATTACTTTATTAGCATCAACCCCGTTTCTGAGTATTACATCTTTGTCGTGATTAAGTAATAATGTGGGACATACTTAAATGATAAGACTTAAAAGTATCAAACTTAAAGTTTTTTTTCCATCTTTGTTAAAGAATAAGACTTAAAAGTGTCAAACTTAAAGGTGTTTTTTCCATCTATGTTAAAGGATAAGTCTTAAAAGTATCAAACTAAAAGTTTTTTCCATCTTTGCTTAAGGATAAGACTTAAAAGTATCAAACTAAAAGTTGTTTTCCACCTTTGTTAAAGCATTTTATTGGCAGCTTACTGTCTTGTGATTGTTTTTCTCCTTTCTGTCTGTATTGTCTGTGCGTACATGTTGATAATTATGTGTACCTGCCAGTCTATTTGACTCCTGTTAGCTCGACTCCTTCTCTCTCTCTTCTCTCTCTCCCCTTCTCTTCTCCTTCCTCTCTCACTCTCTCTCCTCTCTTCCCCCTCTCTCGTTCTCCTCTCTAAACTCTCTCTCCTCTCTCTCTCTTCCCAATCCTCTCTCTCTCACCTCTCTCTCTCTCAACTTATGTGTGTATGTGCAAGTGTGTGTTGTGGGGTGTGTGTGTGTGTGTGTGGGGTTCAAATTCTTTTAAAAACGTCTTTTCACAATTTTGTGGTGTGTGTGTGTTTGTGTGTGTGTGTGTGTGTGTGTGTTTTGTGTGTGGTTGTGTGTGTGTGTGTGTGTGTGAGTGTGTGTGTGTGTGTGTGTGTGTGTGTGTGTTGTTCTCGCGCCTGTGCGTGTGTGCTTAAGTTGCTGAGTGTCTGTCTATCTTTGACTCTGTGCCCTCTGTGTCTGTCTGATGGAGGTAGAAAAAATTTCCAAAAAAAATATCTATATATAGACACACAGAGAGAAAGGGGTGGATCGTAGTCAGGGAGGAAAGAAGCAGGAAGAGGGGGGGGGGAGAGAGAGAGTGACACAGAGAGAGTGCCCAGACAGAGAGTGACAGAGAGAGAGGGGGGGGGGAAGAGGGAGAAAAGAGAAAGAAGGGGGACACACACAGAGTGACACACAGAGAAGTAAACAGAGAGAGGGGGGTAAGAGATAGAGAGAGAGAGGGGGAGAGAGACAGAGTGACAAAGAGAGAGGGGGGAAGAGGGAGAGAGAGAGAGTGACACACAGAGAGTGACACACAGAGAGTGACGAGAGAGAGGGGAGAAGAGGGGAGAGAGAAGAGAGAGTGGACACACAGAGAGTGGCACACAGAGAGTGACAGAAAGACAGACAGAGGGGGGAACAGAAACAAGGAACACAGGCAGACAAACAAGAGTTCAGACAGACAGACAGACGGGCAATGGAGAGACGGGGAGACACGACGAGTGATACAGCGAGATATATATATAGAGAGAGAGAGACAGAAAAAGAGAAACAAAGACAGAGATAGAAACAAGAGAAAGCAAGACAGGCAGACTAAAGACAGACGGACGGACGGACGGACAGACAGAGATTGTTTTGGCAAGAATCAGTCTAAAGATTATTCAAATAATCGGATTCACCAGAGGGGCAAGAAAGCACGTCCTGCTTTATCCTTTAATCCCGAAGCTGGCTTAACACTTTCCTCCTTTCCCATCATTGCTTCCCCCCTCCCTTCCCTCCCTCCCTCCCTCCCTTCCTTCCTTCCTTTCCCCTCTCTTGCCTGGGTTGACAGAGCAGAGGAATACATTCCAGTATCGTCTAATTTTTTTTTTCTAGAGGGATTGGTGCGAGTGTGCAAACCAAAAAAAAAAAACATATAATAAGGTGAGATGCTTCTGTGCATTTATGAACAGCAGTGTGTTGGACTATGGGTAAAAAGTAAAAGAGTTTTTGAATTTTAAAAGTTAGGTTGGTAAACAGATAGACGGGAAAAGGGAAAAAGGTGATAGGGTGGGGGAGAAAGGGAGAGGGTGGGCAGTTATAGAAGAAAACGATGGGAAATGCATAAATTTATAAGATTTAAAAAGTAGACATACGGGCAGAGGGAGAGCGACAGAGGGAAATGGGCAAGAGAGAGAGAGAGAGAGAGGAGAGAGAGAGAGAGAGAGAGAGAGAGAGAGAGAGAGAGAGAGAGAGGAGAGAGAGAGAGACAAACAGACAGACAGACAGACAGACAGACAGAAAGACAGACAGAGACGCAGACAGACAGACAGAAACAGACAGACAGACAGGGGACGCAGACAGACAGAGTTCAGAGAGGACAGCGTGAGACAGAGACAGAGAGACAGACAAAACCGATCGATCGACAGACAGACAGAAAGACAGACAGACAGAAAAAAACAGAAAAGACACCCAGACAGACAGACAGACAAACAGAGACAAAATCAGAAATTAAGACAGAGACAGTGAAAGCACACCCAAAAAATATTGTGATTTTTCAGCTGGGTTTTAAAATTAGTTTGAACAACTTGATTTCCTGGCACGCTATCGAAACACGTTTTTCCTGTATCCCTTAACCTCTGCTTCAGTGCTCTGGACTTCGCCATATCAACTGAGCAAAGACAGCAAAAAAGATTGAACACGATACCGGGGCCTTCTTTTGATGTTAAAACCACAATAGTGAAACGTTGGAGCAAGTCGAGTATTTCGTGTACAGTTTGTTTTTTTGTAGTGGGAATACCAATATCGTGTTTTGACAACTTGACAAGTTTTTATACAACATAATTACTATGAAGAGTTCATAGCTTACGAAATATCAATTTTCTTTCAGGTTATATAGATATTTTCTAACCAGCAAGAAGTGAAAATAAATAACATACTCCAAATTAGGCTCCATATTTGGAAGAGTAGGTCATTGTGGGAGGGAGGGAGGGAGGGAGAGACAGACAGACAGGCAAACAGACAGAGACAGAAACAAAGGCAGAGACAGATACGCACAGACGAGAAAACAGAGAAGCAAACAGACAGACAGTTTAACAGACAGACAGGCAAACAAACAGACAGACACAGAAACAGTCATGCAAACAGACACAGAAAAATATTTTAAAAAAACAAACTGTACAGAATACAAAGAAACAGACATAGACAACGAAAGAAAACGGGCACACGAAATAAAAGGGAAAGAAAGCAAGAAAGAAGGAAAGAAAGAAAGAGGGACAGACAGAGAGAGAGAGAAAGAAAGAGAGAGAGAGAGGGTGGAGTGAGAGAGAGAAAAGAGAGAGAGAAAGAGAGAGAGAAGAGAGAGAGAGAGAGAGAGAGAGAGAGAGAGAGAGAGAGAGGGGAGAGAGAGAGAGAGAGAGAGAGAAGAGAGAGAGAGAGGGGAGAGACGCTTTGACGCTTGGACGCTTGACCAATTTTATTGTCATTGCCCAAAGTGGCCTATTGAAAAGGGGGGGTTATACACGACTTTTTTTTTAAATACAAATAAATACAAGACAAATCACATGATGCATTTAAAAGTAATGAAAACCAAAAAACCAAAAATGAGCTCTTATTTAACGGATACGACTTTAAGCTCTGACGTAAACTCAGTTTTTAAAATGAACACCAAAAATAATAACAAGGATGAACAATAGGAACCAATAAGCAATAACTAAAATAATGAAAAGAACATTCTTTGAATGCTATATTAGACCATCCATTGACATTGTATGTGAAATTTTCAAAAAAATTCTTGCGGAGACTACAGCGTAATTATAAAGTTTCTTTATGTGTTTCACAAAATGCTGGGAGTTTACATAATATTAAATGTTACTTTGTTTAAATCACAAATGTTTAACTAATTGGAACTTAGCTGTAATTGTTCTTAATTTCAGTGCTTCAGCAATAAACTTTGCAATCGATTTGATCACAATATCATCATCGGACGATAAGATAGAAAAAATACCTTGCCTTCGGAAAGCTTCTAGATTGAGAACACCACAGTTTTCACGTATGGAAACATATGATTGACAATGAAACAGGAAATGCACTTCATCATCAAGAATATGACCACACATAGGGCATGGGAACTGTGGACGTCTCAGGTTGAAACCATCTTTTGTTTGCATTTGCAGTGAAAGAGAGAGAGTGAATGAGAGAGAGAGAGACAGAGACAGAGACAGAGAAAGAAATAAAGAAAGAAAGAAAGAAAGAAAGAAAGAAAGAAAGAAAGGAGTCGCTGTCAAACTAGAATTAGCCAGAGGGCTGCTTTGAGCAAACAGAGATCTCTGGACGCGCCAAGAAAACATCTCCCTCCAAACGTCATCTTTTAATCTCTCTCGGTGCTGGCCCTAGCGAGTGCACTGCCCCCCCCCCCCCCCACCCACCCCCTCCCCCCACGTGTGTTGATTTGCGAAGGACAAGAAAAACACAAGACAAGACTAGATTTGAAAACACAAACATGGTCCTGAAAAGATCCAGCAGTGGCCTCCTCTCGTTTGTTTTGTTAAGGCCAATGTGCTGTCATTTTGCAATCTACGTGATTTAGCGAGTTGGAAAGTTTTTAGTGTGTGTGTGTTGTTTTTGGTGTGTGTTTTGTTGTTTTTTGTTGTTGTTGTTTGTTGTTGTTTTTTGTTGTTTTGGGGGTTGCCCCGGCTGTGTCAAAATGGCCTGAAAGTCGAAAGTGTTGAAACTTGTTAATGCGTTTGATTATTAAGTTTCCTTGCGTGGTTTTTTTATTTTTTTTATTTGTTTTCTGTTTGTGGTGTTGTGTTTGTTTTTTTGTTGGTGGGGGGGGGCTGCTTTACATTTATTGTCTATTCCTTTGTCTTTTTGTGGCAAATACATGAGTAAATGATATTATCACATAAAGCATTTTGAATGAGGAGTTATTATGCACATTATTTTATGTAAATTAATCGCATATCAGTTGTCCCTACCTACTTTTTAAAAAAATCAGACAGAGATAGACAGGGAGACAGGCAGACAGAGACACAGACAAACAGAGAGACAGAGAGAGACACAGAAGAGAGAGAGAGAGAGAGAGAGGAGGAGAAAAGAAGAGAGAGAAACAGAGAGAGAATAAAAAATAAGAAAAACGAACGCAAAATGTACTCGTTTTGGAACGCCCACCTCTCTCTCTCTCTCTCTCTCTCCCCTCCTTCTCTCTTTTCTCTCTCTTCCCCTCCCCTCATCTCTCTCTCTCTCTCTCTCTCTCTCCTCTCCCCCTCTCTCCAAAACTCCCCAGATATTTTTTCCCAAAAACACTATTTATAGGAGAAGAGAAGGTAAGAGCTTACAGCAGGATGAAGTGAGTGAGAGAGGCAGAAAATGGAAATCAGTGAAAGTGAATTAGGAAGTCATCAGTCATGCAAGTGGCCTGCCTGCCTGCCTGCCTGCCTGCCTGCCTGCTGTTTATTGAACGCCTCGGCCACTTGGAAAAACACCCCAACAAAACAAGTGTTTCCCTTCATTTCATTGATCTCTCTCTACGTCTGTCTGTTTGGATCTCTATGTCCTATACGTCTGTGTGTCTGTGTGTATCTGTGTGTGTGTCTGTGTGTCTGTCTCTGTCTGTATGTCTTTCTGTCTTCTGTCTGTCTCTCTCTCTCTCTCTCTCACCCTCCCTCCATCTCTCTCTCTCTCTCTCTCTCTCTCCCTCTCTCTCTCTCTCTCTCATCTCTCTCTTCTCTCTCTGTCAGTCTGTCTGTTGTCTGTTTGTCTGTTTGTGTGTCTGCCTGTCTGTCTGTCTCACATCATCATCATCATCATCATCATCATCATTATTATAGCATGAGTTTGATTATGAAGTCCTTAATCAGGGCGAGAAATAGATGGAAAAAATGTATGTAAAAGCTTATCTGAGACATTTAAAAAGAAAATCTTTCTCTGTCCCTCTCTCTCTCTCTCACTCTCTCTCTCTCTCCTCTCTCTTTCTCTCTCTCTCTCCCCTCTCTCTCTCTCCTCCTCTTCTCCTCTCTCCTCTCTCTCCTCTCCCTCTCTCTCTCTTCTCTTTTCTCTCTTTCTCGCTCCCCTCTGTCTCTGTCTCTGTCCCCCCCTCCCCCCCTCTCTCTCTTATCTTAGTGTGCAGAGCAGTAATTTCAAATTGCAAATTGTAACGCCATGTATTAAACTTCAATTCGAAGTTTTAAGCCATAAGATATCTTAAGGATTTTGAAAGCCACCCCATTATGAAAAGGACATTTATTCATAAACAAATGCTCTGGAAAAAAAGAAAAAGCAAATTAAACAAATAATCGAACACACTAACACATGAAAAGATATAAACTTGTGAAAGCTATTATTTAGGAACACTTTTCTTCCTGTACAAATGTCATATCCCTCTTGCTCTTTTACTAATTTGTTTCTGATTTTTTCCCTTGCTTTTTTGTTTTCTTTCATTTTTGTTTAGGTTTTTTTGTTTTACAGCCGTTTATTTTCTTTCCTAACTTAGTCTAGCCTTCTATTGTTTTTATCTCCAATCCTTCCAACTTTTTGTCTTGTTTTCTTCTTCTTCTTCTTCTTTCCAATGCTTCGTTAACTTTCATTGTTATTTTCTGATATTTTTGTGTGTGTTTTTTCATATCATTGCTTTCGAATTTGAACAGTTAAATTTTGTTCCTTTTCTCATTAAACCAGCCCCTTATCTCTATTAGATATTTCTTTTCCTTTATTCTTTCATTCTTGTTATCTATTTGTGTAAGTACTAATTACTAGTTACAACACATACATACATACACGCACACACTCACGCACGCACACACACCACACACACACCCCACACCACACACACACACAACACAACAACCTTCAGCAAGGGAAAACGTAGAGTATATGTCACCTATACCACGATCATTCCCCTAAAGCACATACTTATTCAAAAGCTAAGTGACACGCGTTTTGAAATATCATTTCCACGCAAGCTACAAATAGATTTAAAACTTATTCAAAAGCTAAGCGACAACCGTTTTGAAATGTCATGTTCGCCCCAGCTAGAAAACCTTAAAACATATTCAAAAGCTTCTCGTAAGTGACACGCCCTTTTGAAATGTCATTTTTCACCCCAGCTAAAGCATGTCACACACAAAGTTACATCTGTACTCTAACTCACTCTAATCCTACTCCTAAGTGACACCCGCTTTTGAAATGTCATTTTTACCCCAGCTAAAGCATGTCACACCCAAAGTTACATCTGTACTCTAACTCACTGTAATCCTTCTCACAGGCTGTCTCTGAGCGTCCTTCATCAGACACAACTTGTCAGCTCCTGGGGAGAATAGGGGTAGGGGGTAGGGACGGCAGATGGGGATAGAGGGGAGCATGGGAGTAGGGATGAAGGACAAGAATGGGTGAAGAAACCAGCTAGAACAAGAAGAAGCAGAGGATTTTCTTTTTAATGACAAAAAAACCCACAGGGGGGTGGGAGGGGGGGTGATGAAAATACCAGAATTATTGAAAGTCACGTTCTTAACAGCCTGGAATTGTTTAAACAAAGTTTTGCAGATGGAAATGTCCTTTACAGGTGGGTTTTTTTTGCAGATATCTGGTTCAGATTTTGGATTTTATATCAATCAAGCTTGGGTCTTTTTCACTGATGGTGTGTTGAATTGTTGATTAAGTTATTGCATTGTTGTTTGTGTGTGTGTATATGTTTGTATGTTTGTTTGCTTGTTTCTTTGCGTGTTTGCTTGCGTATTTGTTCGTGTCTTCATTTGTTAGCTTGTTTGGTTTCAATCATTCCATTTTTAAAAGAACATTTATCTCTCATTGTCTGTCTCTCTGTGACCCCTCTCTCTCTCTCTCTCTCTCTCTCTCTCTCTCTCTCTTTTCTCTCTCTCTCTCTTTCTCTCTCTCTGTCTCTCTCCCTGCCTCTGTCTCTTCCTGTATCTGTGTGTGTGTCTCTCTATCACACATGAACACACACAAACACACACACAATCACATTCCACACCCAAAAAAAAACTTCGGCAAAAGGAATCATATCACCCACGCCATGATTAATCCCATAAAACCTATACTTATTCCAAATCAAAATGACACACAATAAAAAAAAAATCATATCCACCCCAGCTAAAAATAAAATCCCACACACTTCCATGTCTACGCTCTACTTCAGTCTAATCCTTCCCTCAGGCTGTCTCTGAATGTCCTTGATCAGACACAACCTCTCAGCTCCTGGGGGGAACAGGGAGGGTGGATGGGAATAGGGATGAGCATGGAAGAGAGGATGAGGGACAAGAGAGGGTGAGGAACTAGATGGAACAAGAAGAAGAAGGGGAGGGGGGATTTTTTGTGTGTGTTTAAAACTGCACAACCCTGCAGGGGGTTCATGAGAATGTCAGAATTATTGAAAGTCACGTTCTTAACAGTTTGGAGCTGTTCGAACAAAGTTTTGGCGGATTCAATATCATTAAAGTTTCTTCAAGTGGGTTTTTTTTCAAAATTCTTCTTTTAGATACAGGGCTCGTGTTTTTAACTATTTTTTTGATAATTTTTTGATTTCGTTAATGTTTGTTTGTTTGCTTTTGTGTTTAAGTGCTGCTTTGATTTTGTTTTTGTTTTTTTTCTCTCTTTTATGCTCCTGTACACACATATGCAAATGCACGCACACATATGCACACACACATTTGATTACGTTTTTTTATTTATTCTATGTCTGCATATATATTATCATTTTTTCTCTTTTTTCTTTAGATAGATGGCTTGATAAAAAATATGGCAAATGCACTGCTTATTCAATGTACCATCTGAAAATAAAAGTTTGACTTTGACGCTCACAACAGCATTTACTTTCGCACACATGCATCCACTCACACAAACACACACACACAAACACACACACACGCACACACACACACTCCACAAAACCTTGGGCAAAATGAATCATATCACCCATGCCAT
>CM054144.1:31230206-31245206 GCA_028751875.1 Rapana venosa
ACATACACACACACAAGCACACACACACACACACACACACACACACACACACAGGGGGGAGGGTTGTTGGTGTTGGTTGTTGTTTTTTTTGGGGGGGTTGTTTGGGGTTTTTTCCTTTCTTAGATGGCTTGACGAAAAAAAGCAAGTATTTTGCTTATTCAATGTACCATCTGGAAATAAAAGTTTGACTTTGACTTTTACTTTGACAGAAGCTTACAAAACTTGCCAGAACTGTATTCAAGTGATACCTCGATTTCTCCGCAAAAAAGTCCGTTCCTATTCAGAAGCTGAGTGACATCCTTTGTGAAGAGTTGCCCGCTAGCCCTGCTAATCACCTACCCAGACACGTCTGTGTTCTAATCCACGATAATCCGCACCACCGGCTGTCTCTCTCTCTCTCTCTCTCTCTCTCTCTCTCTCTCTCTCTCTCTCTCTCTCTCCTCTCTCTCTCTCTCTCTCTCTCCCCTCTCTCTCTCTCTCTCTCTCTCTCTCTCTCTCTCTCTCTCTCTCTCTCTCTCTCTCTCTCTCTCTCTCTGGGCCAGCGACCTTGAGTAGACCCCCCCCCCCCCAAAAAAAAAAACCCTGTAAATTTGGGGAATAAAGTGGAAAAGGGGGTGGGGGTGGGGGGTGGGCTGAGAGATAGAGAGGTGCCGGACGAGATGGGGGAGAGAGAGGGACGGGGGGATGGGGGGGGGAGTAGGAAAGGGGGAGGGGGGAGGAGGGGTAGCTGAATTTGCAGAAAGTCACGTTGTGTAACATCATGGGTTGATTTTTTAACACACTGGATTCTTATGAGAGACAGCATGTGTGTGTGTGTGTGGATGGGGGGGGGGGGGGTTGTGTGGGTGTGTGTGGATGTGTGTGTGTGGTGTGTGTGTGTGTGTGTGTGTGTGTGTGTGTGTGTGGATGTGTGTGTGTGGATGTGTGTGTGTGTGTGGGGGGGGGGGGGGTGAATGTGTGTGTATGTGTGTGTGTATGTGTGTGTGTGTGTGTGTGGGTGGGTGGGTGGGCGGGTGGGTGTGGATGTGTGTGTGGGTAGGTGGGTGTGTGGGTGTGGGTGTGGATGTGTGTGTGTGGGTGGGTGGGTGGGTGGGTGTGTGTGTGTGTGTGTGTGTGTGTGTGTGTGTGTGTGTGTGTGTGTGTGTGTGTGGGTGGATGTGTGGGGGGGGGGGGGGTGTGGATGTGTGTGTGGGGGTGGGGGGTGGATGTGTGTGGGTGTGGGGGTGTGGGGGTGTGTGCGTAGTTTTAAGATGTTCCCCCTATTTT
The DNA here is from genome assembly GCA_028751875.1 of Rapana venosa. Lineage (NCBI taxonomy): Eukaryota > Metazoa > Mollusca > Gastropoda > Neogastropoda > Muricidae > Rapana > Rapana venosa. The sequence continues at coordinate 31,231,473 of CM054144.1, forward strand.
TTTAGATTAACCCTCAAGCATTTTGACTGGTTATTGTCTGGTTTGTTAATTAAGTTACTGTTTCGTGGTTTAGTAGTAGTAGTAATCAACTGGAGTGTGAGGTCTGAGCTAGCTCTCTGTCTCTGTCTCTGTCTCTCTCTCTGTCTCTCTGTCTCTCTGTCTCTCTGTCTCTCTCTCTCTCTCTCTCCTCTCTCTCTCTCTCTCTCTATATATATATATATATATATATATATATATATATAATCTTGTTCTCTCACATTTTTCTCTTTCTCTCTATCCCTCTCTTTCTGTCTCTTTCGGTCTCTCCTTCTCTTTCTTCTTGTCCATTTCTCTGTATCCCTTTGTCTCCTTGTCTCTGTCTCTGTGTGTTTGTGTCTCTCTCTCTCTCTCCTCTCTCTCTCTCTCTCTCTCTCTCTCTTCTTTCTCTCTCTCTCTCTCTCTCTCTCTCACACACACACACACACACACACACACACACACAAATCACACACACACACAATTATTGTCAGAGATTCTTGGTGGCCCAGCCCATATTATTAATCATCCGTTATTATGCATTGTCCCCCTTTGTCAATGATTCTTTGCACATCACAACACAATAGAGAACAGCACACAGAGAGAGGGGGAGAGTAGAGGAGAGGCATGGCAGGAAAAGTTAAGATTGAAAGGACCTGCGAAAGGAAGCATATGCAAATCCAGCAAAATAAATTAGGAAATCGTCAATTATTTTACCCCATGCCACGCTGTTTATTGAATGACACTGGAAGGGAAGAAGGAATTCGACTCTCTCTCTCTCTCTCTCTCTCTCTCTCTCCTCTCTCTCTCTCTCTCTCTCTCTCTCTCTCTCTCTCTCTCTCTCCTCTCTTTCCTCTCTCTCTGTCTCTCTCTCTGTCTCTCTCTCTGTGTCTCTCTATCTGTCTCTGTCTCTCTCTCTTTCTCTCTCTGTCTCTGTCTCTCTCTGTCTCTCTCTGTCTCTCTCTGTGTCTCTCTCTCTCTCTCTCTCTCTCTCTCTCTCTCTCCTCTCTCTCTCTCTCTCTCTCTCTCTCTCTCTCTCGTGCTTCCTAATTATCCTCGAAATATAAGAATTCTCTCTCTTTGTCTTTCTCTCTCTCTCTCCCTCTCTCTCTCTCTCTCTCTCTCTCTCTCTCTCTCTCTCTCTCTCTCTCACATGCTCTCTTTGAGTAAATTTAAAGGGTCTTGTGCCATCTTTAATAGCATATTCATTGTCCTTCACTGTCTGTGTGCCTTATTTATTTGCACATCAAAACATAACAAAAGGCGATGCTCCAAAGGCATAAAGGAATAGTTAACGACAACACGGAGGCGGTAAAAGGGACATAATTATGCAAATCAAGGAAATATATTAGGAAGTATTCAGTCATTTCATTCGACAATTTGCCGTTTACTGCATGAGGCTAAAATGAGAAACGGTTTTGATTTTCAGTTTCTTTTCTCTTTGTCCCTACCCTTCTCTCTCTCTCTCTCTCTCTCTCTCTCTCTCTCTCTCTCCTCTCTCTCTCTCTCTCTCTCTCTATCTCTCTCTCTCTCTCTCTCTCTCTCTCTCCTCCTCTCGTCTCTCTCTCTCTCCCGCTCTCTCTCTCTCTCTCTCATCCTCTCTCTCTCTCTCTCTCTCTCTCTCTCTCTCTCTCTCCTCTCCTCTCTCTCTCTCTCTCCTCTCTCTCTCTCTCTCTCCTCTCTCTCTCCTCTCATTCTCTTTCTCTATCTCTGTCTTTCTGTCTGTAGGTCTGCCTGTCTCTGTCTCTGTCTGTCTGTCTGTCCTTCTTTCATGGCAGACCATCCTTTTATTTTATCATTCCATCTAAAGTTACTCCACTATAAAGCCTTGGGTGGAGAAGGTGTATAAACAGTCGGGTACTCTGTTTGTGTGTGTGTGTGTATGTGTGTGTGTGTGTGCGTGTGTGTGTGTGTGTTTGTGTGTGAAAATAACCCACGTCAGTTCTTATAATATCATATTCCAAATTACCATTTTTGCTTTAACTTGCCTCTGATGGGTTGGACTGCTAGATAATTTGTATTGAGTTTTCCATATAACCACCCTGCTGTGCGTTCTTAGTGTGTTTCATATTTTAGGTAAATACATCTTCCAAAAGCGTAAACGCACACGAGGAAAGAGACAGACCGAACTACAAGCAGACACACAGGAAATGACAGAGACCACGACAGAAGGGAAAGAAACTGTTGGGAGGAAAAGCGTGACCCGATTCAAAAGAAAACTTTGAGAAATGTGTGGAAGTTTCGGCGTGCTAAAATAAAACGAACTCTAGTTTTGTAGTCACATTCTTTTACATATTTCAGTACATAATTATGCGTCTCCCCCGTCGGTTTCATCTTTAAAGAGAATTGACACAGACAAGCATAAAAAAGAGGAAACAGAGTTCTGAGATTTTCTTGGAGGCAAATTGCAGGATGCGGATGTAAAGCGGAAACACGTCAGAAGTTTTGGTCCAATTATTTACTGTTTGTAGGACGATTTGGGGAAAAATCGTGACTTAAAGTAAAAGCGTTTTTGAAGGTAGGAATAAGCTTTGTTATCAAAATTTAACTTTTCTTTGAAGGCTAAAGTCTTCAAGTCTCTTTTTTTTTGTCTGACTGTTGCAGAGTTTAAGTCACGTAGAAAAGTGACTGGGATAAACATGTACCTGATCTGAATTTCTTCAAACTGCCATACTTAAAGCATTCGCTTCTGTGTGCAGAATATAGTTGCGCGATGCAATTTTTGCAAGATATTATATATTGGTGTAGTCACTATAAAATATGTCACTAACAAGACGGCAAAGAGGCAGACAAAAGAAGCTTTAAGTTGATTTCCACAAAGCAATGTACCATGAAAAAAATTTAGTCATCATGTTTATAAAAGTTTTATAACGACATAAATGATAAAATGACAACAGTGCATAAGCATGTAAAATTCTATATCATACTGCAGGATAAGAAACAACAACAATGAAAGGAATGAAAGTTTCTTATTGTAAGTGAATAATGGAAGGAAGCAATGATTCAGGACCCCATGCGTTATCTCCATATCCTTTGCCGTGGCGCCATATTTTCATCGCAGAAGACGAGCAGAAATGGAATTGTAATAACCAATATCTGACAAAACAAGGGCTGCAGTCTCTGCATCTACTGCTTGGCGAGGTAAGAAGTATGGACGGCATTAACTCTGTCATTTTAAGTCAGTGAAGAAAAGGTTTACAGCAAGTGAGGTCTGAAGGAAAGACTACATTTAAATACAACGCTAAGTGATTGTACGCAGAAAGTACACTATAGATGTTTATCTAATACTAAATTTGTTTTTTGTAAAGCCCCACAATGGAGGCCAGAAAGGCAGTTCCAACAATTTGTGTTCTTGAAGTTTTAACACTTTCTAAGTGTTTAAATGCATTTTTAAAAATTACTGTACTGCTGAAGAGTTTTGTTGAAAATGCTGTTATACGCTGCCCCTTTATTTATTTTACTCTATATTCACTGTATTCCTGTGATTAAGTTTAATTTATGTAAATATCTTGTTGACAATCTTGATAGGATCAGAACAGTTAAGCAAAAAAAGCATTTCTAATATCTACACAGGCTGAATGGAACAGAAGAAAACCCAACTCGTACTATTTGCATTGATAACAACTTTGTTTCCGGGCTTGAAATGTATAACAGAACCTTAACAAAAACAAGGAAAATAACAAGAAACCTAAGTTAACATCAACTGGCCTGTCAATAAGGAATGTTAAAAGAAAGTAAATATATTGCACATAGCTGTGAAACTGTTTGCCTACAAGAGTGTGTATGAATGTTATGGCCAGCGTGTGTGTGTGTGTGTGTGTGTGTGTGTGTGTGCCAGCGTGTGTGTGGTGTGTGTGTGTGTTGTGTGTGTGTGTGTGTGTGTGTGTGTGTGTGTGTGTGTGTGTGTGTGTGTGTGAGTGTATGTGTGTGTGTGTGTGTGTTTGTGTGTGTGTGTGTGTTGGATTCTGCATCTGCTTTATGTCAGTGTGCCCTGAGTATGAATGAGTTTGTGAAAAAGAGAATATACACACGTGAGAGTGTACGTGCATATAAAAATAAATTACATGTGCATACATTTCGCACTGCTTCTGTGCCTACCTAAACCTACCTGCGTTGCCGCATCCCTATAAGCATACATGCCTGTGAGCAATGGGCAAGGCAGGGTGGTGCAAAGCAGGTCAAAAGCAGGAGCTCTCTGATTAACATCTGCATTTTGTTTTGCTTTATTTTCTTTTCCTCTTGCCAGATAATTACATCAGTTATCCAGACGATCTGACGCTCTCAGCAAATCTGCTTTAATCTGCCGCCTGATCTGAGGCTTAATTTGAATGGATTTTGCTTCGGGCGAGTGTCGTGAATTATTGCGGAAACAGAAAGCATGGGGGATTTGCTAAGTTACCAAACCCATATTTGTCAAAGCATTTGAATAGATTTCCATAATCATGCTATTACTAACAAGAAATAATAGAACATTGAGGACGGGGCATCACACTTATTCCCTTCTCTTTTTTTTTTACCCATGGTTGATACTTAAGATAGTTGTAGTAAGCAGTTTGACTTGTAACTAAAATCCCACAGTCTGTTTTTAAGCATCATTTCTGCTGCACAAATATTATTACGTTTATTTAATTCTGAGCTGAATCCCCAAACTACATACATGAATATCTTTCAGCTAACAAGAATCATTTGACACATACAGCAAAATTTTTATTGAAAAAGATAAAAGTATAAACTAGGGATTTTCACAGTTAAAAGTAAATGAAAAGTAAGGATGAAAAAAAACTCCTGCATAAAAATGAATTAAGACAACCAATTAACAAAGAGAAAAGACCACAAACACAAAAATCCCCATTTCATGTTAAATCATTGCTGGCTATTTAAAAAGGAAAAAAAATAATGACATGTGAATAATTTCCACAACGCTGTAAAAGTTCAACCATGCAATGTCGACAAATTACCTATGCTGTTTTAGCAGTCAACCTTCTATTGTCTTCCAGTTTTGCAACAACTGTTCTAATAAATTGTTTCCCTAGATTTAATTAAGAGTACTAACTCATTCAGTTGCAGACTTTCAACAACAAAAAAGACCTGATGTTTATTGTTTTCTTGTTATGCAGCCAGTTACTTTGCATTATAATCATGTATGGAGAAAAACAACTCAAAATTATTTTTTAGAAATGTAAACAAAAGTAACCCCATCGTTACATGCCATATCAATAGGAAAAGTCAACTCCAAAAATCAAAAAGATTATCTTAAACTGCTAATATTATAAACTGTTTTATACTTGAACAAGTTGAAACTTTCCAATGACCGAGGCTTCTAAATATCTTATATGACATCATGTAATGATTCACCTTTTATTTTCATATCCCTAAAAATAGCTTGATAAAAATCTAAACAGCCATCCGGGGATGTAACCCTTATTTATGTTTTTAGCTGCAGAAAAATTTTCGAATATGTTTTATGCTTCCGTTTCGCTGTCAGCTCTCAAAGCTAATAAAACAAAACAAAGCAGGAATTGTCCATTGAATTTTTGGAGTGCAAAGCAGTGGGTGGTCTGTCAAGACACCCCATTTTGAACCCCTCCTCCCTCTCTCTTCCACCCCTGCACTCTTCCAGGTTTTCCACTTATTATTTGTTTTGCTATAATCCTGCCAAGCTATTTCATCACAGAGACAATGTTGCCATTTCCATATGGTGTTTGTCTGACATTATACATCATAAAATCTAAGGTATGAAAATGTGCTTCTCGGCCTGTCTTTTCCGTCTGATTATCAGTCTATCAGTGTGTGCTTGTCCATTTTGTTTCCCAGTATTTCTTTATGTATTTGTCTATTGGGGGGTTTTTCCTCCATTTTTCTGTCTCGATCACTTTGTCTTTGTGGCTGTGTCTATCACTGTCTTTTGCCATATCAATGTTCCTTTGCCTTGTGTCTGTCTATCAGACATGCGTGTGTGTGTGTGTGTGTGTGTATGCGTGCCTGCACTTGAAAAGTCAACCTCACGTACGTGCACATTTTGTCCTGCATGTTTTTACATGCTTTCTACTTTTAAGGACCTACCAAAAAAATGGTGGAAAATAAATGTGCTAACAATGTCAATAGCAAAACGCGTGAAACGCTAGAAAATGCAAATCATGGGAAACAACTTAAAAGGCGATCAGTCATGTAATTCTTCCCCCTCTCCGATCATTAAGCGGTAAAGCAGGATAGTCTTCTTCCGTGTCTTTTTGTATTCTTTCTTTGTCATTGATTGTTTCGGTGGGATTTGTTTGTTTTTTTTGGTATGCTAACTGATTTGTTTTGAGGATAGTGTTTGTTCTTGCTAGGATTTGGTGTTGTTGTTGATTTTATGGATTTCAGTGTTGTTTTATTTTTGTATGTGTATTTCTTTTCCAGAGTATGCAGTTTTACTTCAATTCTCATTTGCTGTTGTTAAGTTAGTTTATTTTATCTTTTGCTTGTTTGTAAGATTGCGTTTGTTCCGTGCTATGTTTTCTTTTTCATTGTTTTCTTTTTGCTTGCATTTGGATAGGTTGGTTTGGCTCTCAGGCAGTGCATGTTTATTTCGATCTTGTTTTTTTCATTTTCTTAAGTAGATTTAGTAGGCTAGCTTAGCTGGTCCTTTGTTTCTTTCTTTGGTTGATTGATTGGCTGGTTGGTTGGTTGGCTGGCTAGCTTGCTGACTGGTTGGTTGGATGGTTAGTGGGTTGCTAGGTTAGTTGTTTGGTTTGTTGGTTGGTTGGTCGGCTGGTTGGTTGGTTGATTTCTTGGTTGGTTGGTGGGTTGGAGGTTGTATGGTTAGCTGACTGGCGATTCATTTTTGTTGTTGATTGATTGATTGATCGATTGGTGTGTTAATTGATTGCATGCTTGGCTGTTGGCTTGCTTGGTTGCCTGGATGGTTGCTTTGTAGCTTGGTTGCTCTTTCGTTCTTATTGTAAACTGGGCAGTAAGAGTAACTAATCTGTGTGTAGTGACTGCATAAAGGATTTTCTGCTTTTTCGTTTTGTTTGTACCTTTAATGTATACTTGAAAGAAAGAAAAAAAAGAAAATAATGTTTCTACAATAGGAAAAGTTGCGTGATTTGTGCAAAAGTTTTTTCGTTGGAGTTGGAGGGATTTCAAGTAGCCAACATGTCTTTAGGGAGAAAAGTGTACATCAGCGCTATAGCAGAGAGAAGGGACTAATTTTTACTGTACTTGGTTTGAGATCGTCAAACCTCCCCAACATGTATGCACGCTTGTCCATGTGTTTGCTCTCACATTTGCACACACGTGCTTGCGTTGGTCCTTACATATACAAGTGTGTGAGTGCGCGCGCGCGCGCGCGCGTGTGTGTGTGTGTGTGAGTGCGTGAGCGCAAGAGCGGGCGCACGCGCGCGCGTGTGTGTGTGTGTGTGTGTGAAAGAGAGCGCGCGCGCATTCGATCACGCGCGTGCGTGCGTGCGTGCATGCATGCGTGCGTGCGTGTGTTTGCGTTTGTGTGTGTGTGTGTTCCTGTTATTGTTTATTCCTTTATTTCAAGGATAATGGAGTAAGCACGCATGTAGTTGTTTTGGTGTTTTTTTACATCTAGTCCTCGTGTGTATGCATTTTTTTCCCAATTGTGTCATTCGTTCCCACCGGCACACAATGGTCTACTCTTTCAAAAAGTAGAACAGCTTTTAAAGTGTGCGCAAGATGTTCTGTTTATTTTATTTATTTTATTTTATTTTTCGTTTTATTCTTTTATATCGAGGATAATGGAATAAGCACTTATGTGCTTTTTACATCCAGTCCCCGAGTGTATGCGGATTTGTGAATTCTGTCATCTGTTCCCACCGGCACACAATGGCCTACTCTTACGAAAAGCGGAACAGGATTTAACGTGTGCGCAAGTGTGTGTGTAAGTGTGTGTGTGTGCATAAGTGTGTGTGTGTTCGATCTCATTTTACCTCTCTTCACAAAGAGTAATATTAAACCACAAAAGAGTGTGTGTGTGTGTGTGTTTGTGTGTGCGTATGAAAATATGTATGCGTGTTTGTGTTTGTGCTTGTGTGTTTTCTCCATGTGTAGCATGCATACCAACATGCACACCAACAGCAGGCATGCCAACAAGACTTAGTGTCCATGCATGGCATGCTTGCATGTCAGCGCACACATGTGTCATTAGATGGCTTGATGAAAAAAAAAAAGCAAATGCATTGCTTATTCAATGTACCATCTGGAAATAAAAATTTGACTTGAAATTTGACTTAGATACCTCCATCCCTGCCTACATGTGTGCTTATTCATTATACCCATGTGTCTGCCGGCGTGCAAACTCGTGGTCCACAATCGCGTGGAACAAAAGTTCAGCTTACCGAATGACATCCCTATTGTTCTTTCCTCGTGCCAGCTAATGAACTATCCAGACCCACTGGCGCTCTCCGTATATCCGCTTTAATCCGCTGCAAGGCCTGAGGGTTAATTTGAATGAATCTGACCCGACAAGAGTGATGGATCTATAGTGTGGATAAAAACGACAAAGCATGAAAAGGTGCGGAATCACCCCCAAAGCTATGTTTGTGAAAGATTTTGAATCAGTTTTGAGTATTCTAACCTCCCAAGTACAAGAAATCGTAGAATATGTGATGACTTGTCAATACATTGTCTGGATTTTTACCATTTTCTTCCTTCTTTCCTTTTATTTCTAATTAATCCATTGGTGTTAGGTCATGTGACTTTTGGCCTATTATTCCGTAGAGTTTTGCACCTAGGAAAAGGCATGGTGTGGTAATTTATGGGATATAGCATTTTTCCCCTGAGTATATGATAAAATTGCATACATGATTGTCAGACAGCCCACGGGTCAGTCACTTTTGACTGACAAAACGTAAACCACACAATGTCTTTTTTGTTGCTTTTGTTTCACTTGCTCTCGAGGCTTTTCTAAAGCTTGTTGACTCACACAGCATCTTTTTTCTAACCGAACACAGAATATGATAGGGTGAAAACTTTATGAAATAAACACTTTCAAAACTGTTAAAACAAAAATCAAGCGAAAAAAGCAGACGAATTTTTTTTTAAAACAGTCTCCCAGCCAAAAAAATAACAAAAGACCTCTCTGCACTTTCCAATCAAGATACTGTTATAGAATTTGTTTTCCCCCATGAAGAGACCAAAGCGAACAAGTTTAAGTTGTCACTTTGTGCAATAACCTAAATTTTAGAAAATACCTACAGTCTCAGCCAACTATGTGTTCCGTTTCAGCAGGCAAAGTTTCTCTGTATTCCAGTTTAACAAAAACCAGTTTTGATCTCTGGCTTTTGATTTTCAGCTGTAATCCCTGCAGTGGCAGACTTCAAAGGTTAGAGACGGACTTGTTGCAATTTTGGTCTTGTTACATGGCGAATAGACAAAGGACTATGAGTACATTACATTAAAAAAAAATATGTAAGATATAATTAGAACAAAACAAAAGAACCGATGCAATTCTTCAAATGGTCAATAATTTTTTTAAAAAGCACATGCTAAATCATGAAACCAGATGCATCCTTTCAAACTCATACCTCAAGACATGTAGTTTACACTTGAATGAGCAGAAACTCAGAATAGCAGATGCTTTAACTATCTTTATGTGGCGTCCTTTAATGATGCATCTGTTTTTTGTTAATCAGAATTGGCCCAGGCCAAAGGCTGTGTCACTTATTGATGTCAGCTAATTGCCAAGGCCTACACTAAAATGTTGATATGCTGTAAAAAAAAAATGTTATGATTAGATTGCCTTCAGCCATGACAAGCTCTTCACACAACAACCTGTACTCTCCTTTTTAAAGGAGAAAAATCCTTTGAAGTCGGAGTATGGTTGCCTATATGACGAGATACTTAAAAACAGTCATAAACAAAAATACCTCTCATTCAGTGTGCAATTTCAATCTCACAGCAATTCCCAGTGTTAAGCTGGGGAACACACAACAACAATAACAAATTATCCGGAAAAACACATTGATGGATATTTAAACAGTCATTCAAGGATTTAGTTTGCTTTGTTACTTCAAAGTTTTTTTTTTAAAATCTTCATACTTCGTTCTTCCATTTCACTGTCAATTCTCAAAGTGTCCTAGCCAAAATAAAGAGCGAACATTTCCATTGAATTTTTGTGGCAAAAAACTAGTGGGCAGTCTATCAAGACACTCCCCTTTGACCACCTTCCCTTCACTCTCCTCGCTTTATTTCTGAATTTCATCGTTTCCGGCTTGATTCTTTCCCAAAAACACTTTCCTCAAAACGACAAGGGTGCCATCCTTTTGATTTTTGTCTGACATGATTCATCATTTTTATAAAATAAAAAAACTACGGCATTGACATTTGTTTGTCTGTCTATCTGACAGTTTGCATTCTTGTCTGTCTGTGTGTTTGTCCGTTTCTCTTGTTTTCGTTTACGTGTTTGTCTTTTCGTGTCTTTATCTAGATTTCTCTACTGCTTCGTCTTTGTTTTTGTGCATGTCTGTCTGTCTGTCCGTCTGTCTGTCTATCTATCTCTGTTTCTCTGTCGTCTGTTTGTCGGACATGCAAGCATGTGTGTGTGTGTGTGTGTGTGTGTGTGTGTGTGTTGTGTGTGTGTGTGTGTGTGTGTGTGTGTGTGTGTGTGTGTGTGTGTGTGTGTGTTCGTGTGTGTTCGTGTTTGTGCGTGTGTTTATTTTATATCTTATTTTATTCTGATACCTCGAGGATAATGGAATAAGCACCCATGTGCTTGTTTTATATCCAGTCCCCGTGTGCATGCAGATTTGTAAATTTTTCCTCTTACCCGCGGCAAACAATGGCCCAATCTTCCGAAAAGCGGAACATATTTTAACGTGTGCCCAAGATGTTCTGTATGTGTTCGCACACGGTACCTCAGCTTATAATCTCATCCGAAGGACTTTCGGGGGAGAAATGGAGGCAGCACTGATCTTAACTAAAGGGGACATAAGCCACTTGAATAGTACTCGAACCCAGGTCAGCAGCTCACGGGCGCAATGCGCAATGCTCTAACCATCCAGGCTGGCCCGTCCCCATGATAAGATCTTTTGTTCGCGACAGCTTCTCCACTGTTGAGGCAGCCGCATTTTGACTTCAGAGATAATTTCTCAAACTGACTCCAGTTTGTATTCGATTTTTTTTAAATTTGCCATCCGTTCTTACTGGCACACATTAACCTACTCTTTTGAAAGGCCGAACAAGTTCTAATGTGTGTACAAGATGTTCTCTGTGCGTGTATACAAGGGATGTCAGTATATTGTCTCAATCAAAGACTTTTTTTTTTGAAAGTGGAGTTGACACACATGTTAGCGCTGGAGGATGGCGGAGGTGGGGGTGGGGGGTGAGGGCTTCGAAAAGGCATCTGGGAGGAGGCTCGAACCCGTGTCCTCAAAATGTGAGCTCAATGTTCTAACCACTAGGCTACTCCCCCTTTTTGCCTTATTAATTAATGATGGCAGATAGATACTAATACTCTTCATATTTCCGTTCAGAGAGAGAGAGAGAGAGAGAGAGAGAGAGAGAGAGAGAGAGAGAGAGAGAGAGAGAGAGAGAGAGAGAGAGGGAGGGAGGGAGGGACAGAAAGACAGGCAAACAAAGACAGAGACCGACAGATAGACATTGAGACAGAAAAACAGACAGAGACAGACAGAGAGACAGACAGGCAGACTAGACAGGCAGGGAGACGGGCAGGCAGAGAGACAGACAGGCAGGCAGGAAGGTAGATAGCCAGACAGACAGACAAACAGAGAGACATACAGAATCGGGCAGAACAATAAATCTAAACGGAAAACATAATCAAAGCCGTTAACACCACAAGAGTGGAACAGTTTATTGTTGGAAAAAATATATTTAATAGGCAATAAAAACTGGAGACAATTTAAGACAGAAATCTGAGAAAGAAATACCGATAAAAAGACCTAGAAAAAGAATAGTAGATACAATGTCTTTGTAATAAAAAATCAGATCAGATTTCCTTTCCCCCTAGTAAAGTCCATCATTTTAAAGTGGGATTATTGTCACCCTCTTTTTGTCCTCTTTTTTGTCCTTTTCATTTGTTTGTCTTTTTTGGGGTCATTTATTCTCTTGTTTGTCTTTTTGTCTGCCTTTGTATATATGTCTGTCTGGCTTTTGTGAAATCCGCTCTAATTTTTAACTCCAGGCCAACTTTTTTTTTTTGAACAGGCGCTTAGGTGGTGGCTTGAACTTGTGTTCGAACCCGAAATGTCAGGTAGCGAGCGCAATGCTCTTTTCAAGAGTGTCTCGTCCCTCTGTTGTGTGTGTGTGTGTGTGTGTGTGTGTGTGTGTGTGTGTGTGTGTGTGTGTGTGTGTGTGTGTGTGTGTGTGTGTGTTGTGTGTGTGTGTGTGTGTGTGTGTGTGTGTGTGTGTGTGTGTTCGATTTTACGTCTATTGACTTAAAGTTCCTCTCTGTGTGTGCGGGAGGGGGGGGGGGGTGATGGTGGTTAAGTGTGTATGTGTGTGAGGGGGTTATTAAGTGTATTTATTTATTTATTTTATTTTATTCTTTTATATCGATGATAATGGAATAAGCACTTATGTGCTTTTTTAAATCCAGTCCCCATGTGTATGCGGTTTTGTAAATTCTGTCATCTGTTCCCACCGGCACACAATGGCCTAGTCTTACGGAAAGCGGAACAGGATTTAACGTGTGCACAATATGTCCTGCGTGTGTGCGTGCGTGCGTGCGTGCGTGTGTGTGTGTGTGTGTGTGTGTGTGTGTGTGTGTGTGTGTTGTGTGTGTGTGTGTGTGTGTTGTGTGTGTGTGTGTGTGTGTGTGTGTGTTCGATTTTACGTCTGTTGACTTAAAGTTCCTCTGTGTGTGTGTGTGTGGGAGGGGGGTTGGGTGGGGGTGATGGTGGTTAAGTGTGTATGTGTGTGAGGGGGTGATTAAGAATGCGTGAGTGGTGTGTGTGTGTGTGTGTGTGTGTGTGTGTGTGTGTGTGTGTGTGTGTGTGTGTGTGTGTGTGTGTGTGTGTGTGTGTGTGTGTGTGTGTGTGTGTGTGCGCGCGCGTGAGTGTGTGTGTGAATTTGGTATAAAAATGTGGCAATGAGGAAAAGAAGTTTGTGCTTAGCATAAAACTACTAAAACAAAACAAAAGCAAATAAAAACAAAACCGTTGCCCATAAAATTCGTCAAACTATTAACAAAACTTGATCACTTTAAGTCTTATCACTTAAATTTTACATTTCACACACACAACACACACACACAAACACACACACACAAACACACACAAACACACACAAACACACACACACACACACACACACACACACACACACACACGAACACACACGAGCACACACGAACACACACACAGAGAACATCTTGCGCACACGTTAAATCCTGTTCACCTTTTCATTAGAGTAGGCGATTGTATGCCGGTTAGAACAGATGACAGAATTTCCAAAACCGCATACACACGGAGACAGAATATAAAAAAGCACATAAGTGCTTATTCCATTATCTTCGATATAAAAGAATATAATAAATATAAATAAAAAGAAATAAACACACACAGAGACACACACACAACACACACAAACACAAACGAGCACACACACACACACAAACAAACACATATACACACACACAAACAAACATTTCATTTTCATTTCATTTCATACCACTTTAAGTCACGGCAGATTTCTCTCCGTGAAATTCGGGCTGCTCTCCCCGGGGAGAGCGCGTCGCCACAAGAGCAGCGCCAC
>CM054144.1:31250206-31255206 GCA_028751875.1 Rapana venosa
AAGACAGACGTAAGTAAATTACAAATTACAAAAAAGGAGAATTAAACAAAACTATCAACCTTTAGACTTACCAAACAAACGCGCTTCAGAACGGAATGAAGTGTTTGCCCTCCCTGCATATAGTCTGTCTATATCAATAATTCATTTACCTATTTTTTTTATTGTATACTGTTGACATTTGGCTGGAATGTTGGTAGGCTGGTTGGTGGGTTGGTTGGTTGTGGTTGGAGGTTGTGGTTGTGGTTGGTCTGGTCTGTGCTCTGGTGTTGGTGGTGAAATTAGTTGATTGTTGTTTGGCTGGTAGTTGGTTGGTAATGATTTTGGTGTTTGGGTGGTGTCGTTGCTTACTTGGTGGTTGGGATTAGTTGGTAAATTAGTTAGTTGATTGGTTGTTGGTTGGTTGGTTGGTTGTTCGTTAACCTGGTTGTGTTGATTGATTAGTTAGTTGATTGTTAGTTGGTTGGTTTGGTTTGATGGTGGTGTTGGTGTGTGATTGAGTAGGCTGGCTGCTTAGCTGCTTGGTTGGTTGATAGCTTGCTTTCTGCTACTTTGCCTGAGTCATTTACTCTTCGTCTGTTTGTTGCTTACCTAGTTCATCGTTCCTTGATTTGTTGTGTGCTTGGTTCTGTTGTTTTTCTTTCTGTTGTTATGGAATCTTTTCCCCCTCCCCCACCCCTATATTTCGTTTCTTTTCTTCTTTTTTAAAAAATTTTCTAGCACAGTTTATGTGCCTTTCTCTTTCCCTGTCCGTCTGTTTGTGTCTGTGTCTGTATCTGTCTCTCTGTCTGTGTCTGTGGCTGTATCTGTCTTTCTGTCTGTCTCTGCCTCTGTCTCTCTCTCTCTCTCTCTCTCTCTCTCTCTCTCTCTCCTCTGCCTCTGCTGTCTTCTGTCTGTTGTCTGTCTGCTCTCTTCTTCTCTCTCTCTCTGTCTTCTCTCTGTCTGCTCTTCCTCGTCCTCTCTCTCTCTCTCTCTCTCTCTCTCTCTCTCTCTCTCTCTCACACACACACACACACACACACACATACACACACACAACACAATACACTTACATACACACACTAGTGCGCGCACACAAACACACACACAAACACACACACACACACACAATACACACAGACTGCGCGGCGCACGCTCGGGAGCGCGCATACCCGTTCGAATGCTCGTAAATGAAAACAACAGAAAGGTACTGAATTCACAGAAAGAGGGAAAAGTGATAGGATAGTGGGAGGAGAGACAAAAGAAAAAGGGAGGGAGGGGGGGGAGGGAAGAAGATAGCAAAAGAAGAGAAGAGAAACAGGTGGAAATGCAGACAGAGGAAGGGAGATGGGGGCTGGAAACGATAGAAATAAGAGGAGAGAGAGAAAAAAACCTAAACAAACAGGAAGAAATAATAGGAGAAAAAATGAGTGACTTTAGTCGAGAGCAATGCTCTACAAGTAGTCTTTGGGTGTTCCAGCAAAGATGATCAAACGAACACCAACTCTTGAGAAACGTCGTGTCTTGAGAGAGAGACAGAGAGAGAGATAGAGACAGAGAGAGAGAGACAGACAGACAGACATAGAGAGACAGAGAGAGAGAGAGAGTGAGTGTGTGTGTGTGTGTGTGTGTGTGTGTGTGTGTGTGTGTGTGTGTGTGTGTGTGTGTGTGTTGTGTGTGTGTGTGTGTGTGTGTGTGTGTGTGTGTGTGTGTGTGTGTGTGTGTGTTGTTGTGTTGTTGTCTTCAATTTAACGTCTGTTCACTCTTAGTGATATTAGATGTGTGTGGTGTGTGTGTGTGTGTGTGTGTGTGTGTGTGTGTGTGTGTGTGTGTGTGTGTGTGTGTGTGTGTGTGTGTGTGTGTGTGTGTGTGTGTTGTGTGTGTGTGCGTTTGTGCTTGTGTTGTGTTGTGTGTGTGTGTGTGTGCGCGCGCGCGCATGTGCTTTTTTGTGTGTGTGTGTGCTTGTGTGTGTGTGTGTGTTTTAATTTGTTTTTGCTTTTTATCAGTTTTGGTTTACTTTGACTAACCATTGTGTTGTGTTGTTTTTTCGAGACATTAAGCCAGGTCAACTTTGACAAAGAGAGAGGAGGGAGGGAGAGAAGAAGAGAGAGAGAGAGAGAGAGAGAGAGAGAGAGAGAGAGAGAGAGAGAGAGAGAGAGAGAGAGAGGCACACAGACACAGACATATACAAATACGCAAAGACGAATAGAGATAGAGAGGGAGAGAATAGATATACATACATACACACATACATACACACTACAACATACATACATACATACATACATACATACATACATACATACATACTACATACATACATACATACATACATAATACATACATACATACTACGTACGTACGTACATACATACATACATACATACATACATACATACATACATACATACATACGTACGTACGTACATACATACATACATACACAGACACACATACACATATACCCACATATACCCACATACACACATAATAATTATAGCCTACAACCAATTACAGTAAATGTCGTACAGGAGATGAATATAATCATAACTTCAGTAACTGATACGAATCACTGATTCAACACATAAAAAAAACCCAAAAAACAAACTAAAACAAAAATTTCTTGATCAGCACACTGTCAAAGAGAGTTACAAGATCTGACATCTGACAGGTAGAAAGATGTAAATATCGTGGGTGACATCATTAATCTTTTATAGAGAACTAACAAGGATCACGGTCTGTAATACTGAGGTATTCTCGGGTTTTTACCACAGGATGATAAATCATATGGTCATACCTATTTTTTTTTCTTTTATTCAACTGAGTTTTTCACCTTGTGTGTGTGTGTGTGTGTGTGTGTTGTGTGTGTGTGTGTGTGTGTGTGTGTGTGTGTGTGTGTGTTGTGTTGTGTGTTGTGTGTAGTGTGTGTGTGTGTGTGTGTGTGTGTGTGTGTGTGTGTTGTGTGTGTGTGTGTGTGTGTGTGTGTGTGTGTGTGTGTGTGTGTGTGTGTGTGTGTGTGTGTGTGTGTGTGTGTGTTGTGTTGAGAAAGAGAGAGGGAGAGGGAGAAAGTGAGAGACAGAGAAGGACAGACAGAGACTTGGAGACAGCAGAAAATATTAATATAAGATCAATTAGAAGGGGCAGAGAGAGACAGACAGACAGACAGACATCTACAGACAGAGATAGAGACAAAGACAGAGAGACAAAGAAGGAAGGAGAGACACAGAGAGACAGAAACAGAGAGACACAAAGGCAGAGGCAGAGAGACAGAGACAGATCGGAAAGAGAGAGAGACAGACAGACAGACTGACAAACAGACAGACAGACTAACAGACAGACAGACTGACTGACAGACAGACAGTCAGACCCACAAACAGGCACACAGACAGAGAGAGACACACAGAGAGTCTGACAGACACTGGCAGACAGAATAAGAGACAGGGACAGAGACAACGAGACAGAAAAGTTACTGAACACACAGAAAAAACAACGGAGAGATGATAGTTCGCACAACACACATACATTTGTCTTGAGAGGTCACTACTGGTACTAAGGGGGAGATTAATCACCTACACCTGATGGCAGGACAGTACTTGTGTCCGTGCCAATTAGCGAGCCTGGTAATTGTTCCCCTTATCTCTTCTGATAGCTTCACTCCGTGACCTACTTATCAGGGAGGGGAGGGTGATGGGGTGGAGGTGGGGTGGGGGGGATAAGGGAGGGGTGGGGGGGGTGGAGGGGTCAGCAGCGGTCAAAGACGAAGAAAGGAACAAGAAACTTGCCGATATTCCGATTAGTTAGTTGGTAAGTTAGTTAGTTGGTTGGTTAGCTGGTTAGTTAGTTAGTTAGCTAGTTGGTTAGTTGGTTAGTTAGTTGGTTAGTTGTTTGGTTAATTAGTTAGTTAGTTGGCTAGTCAGTTAGTTAGTTAGTTGGCTAGCTAGTTGGTTAGTTAGTTAGTTAGTTGGATAGCTAGTTAATTAGTTGTCTAGTTAGTTAGTTAGTTAGCTAGTTAGTTAGTTAGTTAGCTAGTGGTGCGGCTAACTAGTTAGTTAGTTGGCTAGCTAGTTAGTTAATCAGTTAGTTAGTTAGTTAGTTGGATAGCTAGTTAGTTGATCTAGTTAGTTAGCTAGTTAGTTAGTTAGCTAGTGGTGCGGCTAGCTAGTTAGTTAGTTAGTTAGTTGCCTAGTTAGTTAATTAGCTAGTTGATCAGTTAGTTAGTTAGCTAGCTAGCTACTTAGCTAGTTGGCTCTTTAGCTAGTTAGTTAGCTAGTTAGTAAGTTACTTAGTTAGTTAGTTAGTTTAGTTACTTAGTTAGTTAGTTGTTTAGCTAGTTAGTTAGTTAGTTAGTTCAGCTAGCTTGTTGGTTAGTTAGCTAGTTAGTTGGCTAGCTAGTTGGTTAGTATAGTTAGTTGGCTAGCTAGTTGGTTAGTTAGTTACTTACTTAGTTGGCTAGCTAGTTGGTTAGTATAGTTAGTTAGCTAGTTAGTTAGTTAGTTATGTGGGTACATGGTCGATTGGTTGGTTGGTAGGTCAGTTGGTTGGCTGATTGGTTGGTTATATAGTAAGTTTTTCTTTTATATGTTTATGCGATATTTATGTATTCATTTAATTTTTTGCTTATTTATCTGCTTATCTGTTTATCTATTTGCATTCTCATTTGCTATTCTTTATCTCCAATGTTGTATTACTATTTAGTACGATTTTTGTACGATATCTGTTTTGTTGTTTTATACTTTTCTAATCAAGTAATGATAAGGGTAAACCAGATGCTCCTTAAGATGCAAATAGCCATGTAGCAGTATAAAACACATTGGTTACGTATCTAGTTGTATGGCGTTGTTATAAACTGTAAGGTTTCATGATGTATGGCGTCATGGTCAGGAGTGTTGTTTTGTATTGCTTTACCTTGTACTGCTTTGTATTTTAGCACATTAAAGTACACTGTATTGTATTGTGTTGTGCTGTGTTGTACTGAGTATATTGCAATGTATTGTGGTGCTGTGGGTTCTGTTGTTTTGCATAGC
>CM054144.1:31260206-31270206 GCA_028751875.1 Rapana venosa
ACAACATTTTTATTCCACCAAGGTTTTTATTCGCAAAGAAATCTCAAATCCATAACGCAAGTGCCCATTTAACATTTATGTGTAGAACGTTTTCATTTTGGTAAAGATTATAAGGCTGGGCTTTTCTTTAGCACCGGAAAATATAAAACTACCCGTTGTGCACACGAATCAAGTGTTTTCGATTTTCATTATTAGGATTGAAAACAAGCAAAATAGCATCATCCACATTTTTGCTCATTGAATATGGAGACTGCAGCAGATCTACCTACTCCACTTCTTCATCCCTTTGTTCTTCAAACCCTCTGACAGCAACTATTGCTGTCGGTTATGATTATGAGCAAAAATGAGTTTGCGCTGCCGTTAGGCGCCTGACAAGTTAGGCCTAGAGCAGCCAACTTAGGCGTGAGAGATAATTGTTATCTTTTAAGTCTTTCTAGAAACAAAAAGGCGGGAGAATGAACGAAGTAGGCAGAAAATAGACAAACAGGAGACAAGAAGAAAAAGAACAAGGCAGAAATAAAGAGAGCGATAGAAAAGACAGATTTCCTAGCACAGAATGGACGAAGAAGGCAGAAAATAGACAAACAGGAGACAAGAAGAAAAAGAACAAGGCAGAAATAAAGAGAGCGATAGAAAAGACAGATTTCCTAGCACAGAATGGACGAAGAAGGCAGAAAATAGACAAACAGGAGACAAGAAGAAAAAAGAACAAGGTAGAAATCAAGAGAGCGATAGAAAAAACAGAATTCCTAGCACAGAATATCCAGAAGGTGGGGGATGTTATTTATGATAACAGGCCCTCGGCATTGCCACGGGGGAAGGTGCTCCACTGAATCCGTGCACGTGTTTCAAGATATGTTGTTATTAACCTTTTTCTTGCTTTGATAGTAACACAGGCGAAAGGCAAAACTTAAGAAACTGAATCCTTAAATTCTACCTGTAATACTTTTAAAACAAAAAAAAAACATATTGAAGCAAATGGATGAATATTGTTTATCCACTTACTTTTTATCTCTTTAAGGTAAAGGAGTCCCATAACCTATAAGGTCGTAGGGGAGCGAGGCGTCAGAGACCTCACTTCTCTAGGGCCAGCATATTGAAGGCGGCGCCCATCTCCTCTCCCTCGCTGCTTTACCTTCCCTGACCCTAAAGAGGGCAGGTACCCATTTACAGCTGGGTGAACTGGGGGAACTGTACTGAAGCCAAGGCGCGCAAACGGTCACCCATCCAACTGGTAACCACGCTCGACGCTGCTTAACTTGGCTAGGGGAAAGCGAGTGCTCCGACCACTGAGCTATCCCATTAGAAAAACAAAAAACCGTATGGGGTTTTTCCCCAGAAATAGAAGGTACAATAGCCTCATTCTAGAGACAAAATATATGTAGTTGTTGAGATTTTGTTTGACTTTTTTGCACAAGTTTAATTCGTGGATGTTTTATTATTTTTGTAGAATGAAAGCTGTTTCGTTAGAAACGCTCTAAGCTCCAGCTAATGGAGATCTCCAAGCCTTTGCTAGCATGAATGTTATGAGTTGATTACTATCCTTGGTGAACTATTTCCAAACAGAATAATTATGTACATGGTGTTTCTTGACATGATTTTTTGAATTTTTTTTATAATCCTGCTGCAAGAGATTAGGAGAGATGGAGAAATAGGGAGATAGAGAATAAGAGACATATATTGATGGATAGAGAGGTTTGATAGACAGACAGATGGAGAGGTTGCATGCTTGATTGATTAAGTGATTGATTAATTGATTGATTGAAAGACTCATTTGTTGATGATTTCAACATGCTATTGTTAACTAACTACTAGTTAAAAAATAAAAAGAGAGACCGCAGGAAACACTGTGAGAACATATAACAAAATAGAAAGGATGACGAACACAAAAGTATACACACAAAAAGGAAACAAACGAACAAATAAATACATAAATGCATATGTGTTTAGACATGAATGGATACATAATCCTAAAATTTTTGTTATATATGATATATATTTTTAGGGAACAAATGAATACTTTAAAAAAAGTAAAAAATACATAGACAAACACAAGCACGCAATCATAAAAAGGGATAAGAAATACACTTACAAATCTATGATGCCTCAGATAGTGGAAATAAAGGAATGCATACGTAAATGATTGAAAAAACAGAAAATATAGAGGGGGTGTAAATACAGGCGTAAGCAGATTAATGAATAAAGCATATAGAAATACGTGCATTATTACATGCGGAAATAAAAAAAAAGTTAAAAAATTCAGAGTATGAGAGCTTTGATAAAGGCAGAGCATAAAAGCATAAGTAGAAGAATAATATATATATATATAATATATATATATATATATATATATATATATATATATATATATATATATATATATATATATATATATATATATATATATATATACAAATAAGGTACATGTTGGTTGTTGTTTTTTAATCAATAAAGATATTATCCTCCGGAGATTTGTCTCGGTAATACCCTCCCCACTAACCCCCTCCCCCCCCCCCCCCCCCCACCCTGCTATTAACCTTATTGCACAAGTCATTTAGATGGGAAGATTGGGGCCGAGTTTAAAGAGAGAGGAAAAAGCAGAGAACTGAAGGAAAAGGTTGGAGGGGAATCAAGACAATTGCTGAGAGGATTAATGATTAACAACAAAAACAGGAAACATTCCTGTTTTATTGTGTAAGTATTCTTTGCTGGGGTGTTTTTGGGTTTTTTTTACCTTGTTTGTCTGTTTGTTGGAAGATCTATTTGGTTGGTTGGTTTGTTCGTCTGCCTAATTTTTCGGTTTTTCAAGTGTCCGTTTGCTTTTCTCTTCCCGAATATGATTATTTTGTTATTTTATTGCCATTCCTCCGTCTTTGTATTGTTTTTCGTCTTCTTTATCATCATCAGCAGCAGCAGCAGCAACATTATCATCATCATCAATAACAACAACAACAACAACAACAACATAAACACCAACAACAGCAACAACAGCATCATCATCATTATCATTTTCATCATCATCATCTTCTTCTCCTTTTTCTTCTTCAGCTGTCAATGGTAATTCTGCTGCTGCTGCTGCTGCTGCTGCTGCTGCTGCTGCTGCTGCTGCTGCTGCTGCTGCTGCTGCTGCTGCTGCTGCTGCTGCTGCTGCTGCTGCTGCTGCTGCTGCTGCTGCTATGATGATGATGATGATGATGATGATGATGATGATGATGATGATGATGATGATGATGATGATGATGATGATGATGATGATGATGATGATGATGATGAAGACGACGACGGCGACAACAACGACGTAGATAGTAATAAAGTTAACAGCTGTGATAATGATGGTGCTGGTGGTGCTGGTGATCGAAGTGGACGATAATGTCGACGACGAAGATAATGGCCGAATGAATGAATAGATGAATGTTTGGATGAATCAATCAATCATCATTCATTCGGGGGGGGGGGGTAATTTTATTTATTTTTTTTATTCGTTTATATCGAGGATAATGGAATAAGCACTTATGTGCTTTTTTGCATCCAGTCCCTGTGTGTATGCGGTTTTGTAAATTCTGCCATCTGTTCCCACCGGCACCCAATGGCCTACTCTTACGAAAAGCGGAACATGATTTATTTATTTATTTATTTATTTTATTTATTTATACCACTTTAAGTCACGAGATTTCTCTGCGTGAAATTCGGGCTGCTCTCCCCGGGGAGAGCACGTCGCCACATGAGCAGCGCCACCCCTTTATTTTTTTTTTTTTTTGTCTGCAACTGTATTTCTTTCCCTATCAGAGTGGCTTTTTTCTAAGAATTTTGCCAGGGACAACTCTCTTGTTGCCGTGGGTTCTTTTTCGTGCGCTGCATAATTTTCTGTAACACACGGGACCTCGGTTTATCGTCTCATCCGAAAGACTAGCGCCCAGACCACCACTCATGGTCTAATGGATGGGGGAAAAGTTTCGGGCCCAGACGGGATACGAACCCGGACTTTTCGCTTTCTAGACAGGCGCGTTACCTCTAGACCACCGATCCACTAAACAGTGAACTGAACTGATTTAACATGTGCGCAAGATGTCCTGTGTGCGTTCGCACACGGGGCCTCGGTTTATAGTCTCATCCGAAAGACTTTTCGGGAGAGAGGAGTCAGCACTGATGTTAACTCCAGGGGAAAATATCCCCTTGAACGGGAATCGAACCGGGTCGTCAGATTGCCAGCGCAATGTTCTAACCACTAGGCTGTCCCGTCCTCTAGTGTATGAATTAACAAACAAATTAACTTCTGAATAAATAGATTAGTCAAAGAGTGGATGGATAAATGAATGAAGGAAGAAATAACTGACTGACTGACTGACTGAATGACTTGCTGGCTGGCTGGCTGGCTGACTGACTGACCTACTGGCTGACTGACTGACTGACTGACTGATTGAATGAATGAATGAATGTATGAACTGACTGACTGGCTGGCTGGCTGGCTGGCTGGCTGACTGACTGGCTGACTGACTGACTGACTGAATGAATGAATGAATGAACTGACTGACTGACTAACTGACTAACTGACTGACTGACTGACTGGCTGACTGGCTGACTGACTGACTGAATAAATAAATGAATGAATGAATGAATGAATGAACAAACGAACGAACGAACGAACGAACGAATGGATGAATGAATGAATGAATGAATAAATGAATGAATGAATGAATGAATGAATGAATGAATGAATGAATGAATGAATGAATGAATGAATGAATGAATGAAAAGTTGCACGCACAGTTCTTTAGCCACTTCCCACGTTATCATTTGCTTGTACCCACAACGTACAAAGTACGCATGCAAGACGCAACACGTAACAACCCCCCATCCCCCAACCCCAACCCCCACCCCCAGCTTTCCACTTTCACTTAACAACGGAGCAGATAGGGATTTAATCCCGTTGTACTGTACAGTGATAGAGACATCAATGTGGACAATGAGAGTGCTGTTTTAATCCGGTCCTTACCAAAAACAGTTTTGTACGCAAACTGATCTGAAAGATCGCGTAAAATCACTTTGGTTGAAAGAACGTGGCAGCAAGGGGACACCTCAGGCTGGGAAAAAGACACCAAACCGTCTTGTCTTCCAATTGCAATGTCATTAGACTTTGATCTTGGGATGACAGAAAATTGACTTTTCAATCATCTCAGTGTTCGGGAAAGGCATACAACTTGAAAGAAGACGTCAAAGTTTTAAAAAGTATGTCGCCCGGATAAGCAGACGAAATATCCAGATTTATCTTATGCTTCATGCGATCTGTTATAGGGAGCCAGCCGAGATATCTGAGCCTTTACGTGGTTAGGAGTGAAGAGGGATTATGAGCTTATCAGACTGTTATGCTTTTCGTTTTGTTTGTTCTTCTGAGCTCAATCCTTCCTGTAAATTTTGGACAGTCTGTATTTCTTTCTTTTTTTTTAAATCCTAGACATAGGGATGCGACAGCCTGGTGGTTAGAGCTATGCGCTCGTAATTTGACGGCCCGGGATTGAACCAAGGTTTGCGCTGCCACCAAGTTGCCAGTTGAAAGGGAATTTCCCCCCTGAAGTTAACATCAGTGCATACTCCACTCCCATGAAAGTCCTTTGAATGCAACTATAAACCAAGGCCCCGTATGCAAACGCACGCAGACAATCTTGCGCACACGTTACAACTCGTTCTGCGTTTTAGAAGAGTAGGTCATTTCGTACTGGCTGGAACGGATGACAGAATTCCGAAATCGCTCGCACACTGGTGCCGTGATCAGACATCATTCCCGAAATCGGTATGCGGTTATCTTAATGGTGGGCACACAAAAAACACTCTAGTCGCATACGCACAATCTCACCATTGGTGAACCTCGGAGCTCTAGCCGAGTAACAAGAAAAAGAAGAAAGAAAAAAGCATACAGGACAAACCTACAAGGAGATAATTACTCTAGTCCACGCCTGACTGCATTATAGATGTACCCATGCTACACAGCCCTGTGTGTGAAGAAAGGTAAAAGCTTTGCCAAGGGATCACACTAAGCGGTAACATGCTATCCTACTAGAAGACTCGTGGCACTCTAAGGCAGCATCACTATCAAAGATTGCCAAGGTGTCTTTGCAGAGGAAACAAAACAGTTGATAGGATAAGAGTTCCCTCCACCAGGATTTCATGGACAGGTAAAGCTTCACGTTTTTGCTCAAAGACCACACAAGAGTTTTAGTTCAAGACAAGTGGTTCATTATTTGTGCTTAACCAGCGCTTGAATTTGAGATGAACATGTCTCTCCACACTCGAGTATTTTACTCAATTAGGAAACATGGTACAGATGATGATGATGATGATGATGATGATGATGAGGAGGAGGAGGAGGAGGGAGGAGGAGGAGGTGGAGGAGGAGGACGACGACGACGACGACGACGACGACACGACGACGATGATGATGATGATGATGATGATGATGATGATGATGATGATGATGATGATGATGATGATGATGTGATGGATGATGATGATGATGATGATGATGATGATGATGATGATGATGATGATGATGATGAAAAGGAGGAGGAAAAGAAAGGGAAATGGGAGAAGAAGATGACGAGGACAAGAACGACAGCATTAACGCGGACAATGATGAAGAGGAAAATGTGGATTATCCCCGTTCTCAACAAAAGCTGAGGAGCTATTTACTTGCAACAAAACAAACTGCTGCTAAAAGTTCCTATTATAATAATCATAGTCTATGGTCGGCATAAGAAAGTAGCTTTCTCTTCAGCTGATTTTTCTTCTTGTATGAGTTACAGCCAATCTTCATAGCACATTAGTGATATGATCCTGCTGATGATTATCCGTTGTTAATACCAAAGAAAGTAAGAAGAAGAATCATCTTAGCATTGTCGTGATGTCTTCAGAAACGGGCAATAAAATGTGTTCAAGGCATATAGAGTAACAGAGTAAACCGTTGCTGACTCCAAGAACATGATTCACAACACACGGAGGAAAAAGTTTGGCTTTTTCATAGAGAAACTAAATCTGTTGGGGACTTTTTTTCTTTGTTTTGTGGAGATTTTTTTAGCAAACAAGTAAACGACATACAACACGATAAAAGAGAAGATAATGACAACAACAAAGTAAAGCTTACATCAGATCGGCGAAATGCAGAAGGAGAAGGACAATTTCATCTAAGCTCTGAAAGGCTTTTTTGTTGTTGATTTTTTTTCATGATTTTCGTTTGTTTTAATCCGGTATTGTTTTACTCTATTCTTGTTTCTTTTCTATATTTTGGCAATAGATTTCTAAGTCCTTTTAATGGTTGTAATTTCTCTGAAGGATTAGTGTTTGGTTCTTTGTTGTTTTGGGTTTGTTTCATTTCGCTTTCTTTCTTGTGAGCGCCTTCATTTTCGTGTCAGTGTTCGTCTTGGCTGACGTACGTCTTCTGTGAGTTGTTTTTTTATATTTTCCTTTTCTATTATTTAAAGTCTTTGTCAATCCAATGTTTGTATGTGTCTCCTACACTTTGATCGAATGAAAAAGGGAGAAAGACAGATCGGCAGACAGACTAAGAGACAGACTGATAGACAAACAGGAAGATGAAAAAAGGTAGAAACGAAATAAGGAAATAAAAGAAAAGAAGATATACAGGGGGGGGGGGGGGGACGGAAAGAAGAAACGAACCTTCCGCTGTGGCGCAGTGGTTGGTCCCGCATTCAATGGACTGGAAGGCCGCAGGTTTGAATCCTTTAAGATTCATAGGGATTTTTTCAGACTCCTGCTGGCTTACAACCCAGACTGAGTTTGCTATGGGGCTCATTGGGAAGACTGAGATCAGACAGTCGAACTCCATCCACTTTATGGATGCGAGCTTGAGAATGTTGCTCAAGTTGCCGGACCAACACTGCAGGCATCTGTGTCTCTCGGGCCCGGTTGACGCTGATAGATAATAATTATCATGATAGGAAGCGTGGAGTTCAGCTCTGTCAAGTCGACTCGAAGCACATGCACTTCTATAGCAGAATCATGACATCCTCCTAACCATCATTGATCATCATGCAATGAAAGAACTTTGCCTCTGATTCAGTAACCCCCAGTTGCTCTGGTCTCATGGTGACCTCAGTTTTATTTTCCGCATACAATTCTATGCCTGTGGAGAGTTTGTGTCAGAGTCTTTGGGGTTGGAGGTTCACGGGAGTAGGTCGTTATGGAAGGGGCGGGGGCGTTGTGGTGGTTGCCACCCCAAGCGGGTGTTTTACTCAGTCTAGCTCCGGGACTGAGTTCTTACTATCGTCAGTAGGGTTGCTTAGTAGGTGGTGTCCTGCGTATAATTATTAGCTCAAATCAGGTACCATTGAAAACCATCAAAAGTGACCCAGTAGCTGTGCGGGCCTCCTCTGGCTGGTGGCCCCACGGCGGCCTGACACTGATGGGCTCCCTGCGGATTCTGACCCTGAGGGTGTGGCATGGTCAAGCTGGACAAAGCTGGGCGGAGAGCTTGAAATGAGCGGCGTAGGAACGGTAGGTCAGGAAACTGACAGAAGATGAGGCAGCATAAATGCAAATAAAAGGAAGGAAGGAAGGAAAGAAAGACAGAAAGAAAGAAGAAAGAAAGAAGAAAGAAGAAAAAAGAATAAAAAAAAGGAAAAGAAAAAAGACAGAAGAGAAAAAAAGAAAAAAAAGAAAGAAAAAGAAAGTAAGAAAGAATGTAAAAAAAAAAAATGGAATGAATGAAAAAGCGATAGAATAGAAAGAAATAAAAACAGAACAAAGAAACGAGACGAAGAAAGGGAAATGTAAACGAAAAGAAATGAGATAAAAGAAGAAGATCACTATGATAGAAAGAAAGGCCAAATCAGAAGGAGCATTGAACAAAGCATAACGGCGAGCGAACAACAGAAGCACACACACCGAACACAAAAACAAAACAAATATTAAGATATTTTGGCGAGTGGGTAAATAAGCTTGGTCTACATCCTGTAGTTTACGAGACAAGGCTTTATTTCTTTCATAATTTTCACGTATATACTACTCATGTATCATTCATCGTTCGAGTTACCATTTTTTTCTTCCCCTTCTTTAAAATATTTATTCATTTATTTTACGGTTATATTTCTTTAGGTCTTAATCCGATTTGCTTTAAGGTACCAACTCACACTTCATTCCTGCACTTATCAAAAATTGAGCTTTCTTTTTTAGCGAGTATAACAATTCGTTCGAGGCAATCAATTTCTAAGAGTACCCCTAAAAAATGACAAAGTTAATCGAATCTGTTACAGGCTGATATTCCTTTTCCAAAAAAGTACCGAACTATCAAGTCGCTTTAATAACACCATACCTTAAAGCTTTTAGACATTCAAAGTTAATCCACAGGGAATATTCCTTTCTAACCAGAAGCACGTCATCTCTGTCTGCAACTTGGGAATTGCAAAAGTCTTTTGACACGATTATCCACCAAAAATCGTTGACAATGTTAACATTCTGAGATTTCTGTTCTCATCGATAACAACCGTACCAACTCCACTACAAGATTCCAAGCTATATAAATTCCATACATTATTATTATTATTATTATTATTATTATTATTATTATTATTATTATTATTATTATTATTATTATTATTATTATTATTATTATTATTGTTGTTGTTGTTGTTGTTATTATTATTATTATTACTTACAAAAATCCCTTGGATGAGACTATAAATCCAATTCCAGTACGCGAGCGCACCCAGAACATCTTGTATACAATTTAAACCCGCACTGCTTTTTCTAAGAGTAGGCCATTGTATGCCGGTAGGAAAGGATAACGGAATTGATAAAACGCGTGCACACTGATGTCGTATTTAGATATCATCCCCGACATCGAAATGGGGGCTACCTTGATGGTGGACAAATGGTCGTGCAATGTAGAATATCACCATAGGTGAAATCTGGAGCGTAGCTCAGGAATAAAACAACGATAATAAAAAGGATATGTCCTTTTCTATCATCCTTTCTTAGTATGTTCCACTCA
>CM054144.1:31275206-31277706 GCA_028751875.1 Rapana venosa
CGCGCGCACACGCACGCACACTCGCACGCACGCACAGACGCTCGAGATGATGACGATCACAACATCCCTCCAACGTCTGTTTCCCACGAACTTCCAGTTCCAAAGAAACAGGTACAGAAGTTTATGGGGAACCGGGTTCTGAAGTCAACATGAGTCAAAAGCAACTGTGGCCACCTAATCAGAAGCACATATTTTTATTTCATAATGAACAATGATGAGGAGGATAACGTAATGATGATGCTACGGAAGTGCATATTCTTTGAGACTACATGGCAGGGTTGTACTTTACGCTTTCTTTCATAATAATATATCCCGGCGTCAACCGGGCCCGAGAGATACAGACTTCTGCAGTGTTGGTCAGGTATTTTGAGCAAATACTCTCAAACTCACGTCCGTGAAGTGGATGAAGCTCGACTGTGTGGTCCTAGTCTTCCCAGTGAACCCACAGCACACACACTCAGTGTCCGCAAAATCCCTATTGTTATCGGATTCAAACCCGCGACCTTCCAGTCCGTAACCATAGGCATAAACCACTGTGCCAAGGCGGTGCCTTCAGACATACTTGTCTTCATTTACGTTTAAGACAAGTTGTTGGGTTGTTTTGTTTACACTTTACTAACAAGAATAAACTTGTGCTTCATTTAGTTCCTAGCAAATTCTTATAACATCCACTTGAACTCGAAGAAAAGACAGATAACGGAGGTGGTTGTTTTTTTGTAGTCCAATTCTTACAATTGAGTTTTCTTGCTCGGTGCTAATCTAATCTGGTTCTTAATTGCGAAATAGAGAAAAGAAGGGTGGGAGAAACGAAATAAATAAGCTTGTTAGTTCAGAGAGAGAGAGAGACAGAGACAGATACAGAGACAGAGACAGAGACAGACAGAGAAGGAGAGACAGAGATACAGAGAGAGGGAGACAGACAGGCAGAGACAGAGACATAGAGAGAGAAGAAGTGGGAGCACGGGAGGGAGGAGGAGGAGGAGAGAGAGAGAGAGAGAGAGAGAGAGAGAGAGAGAGAGAGAGAGAGAGAGAGAGAGAGAGAGAGAGAGAGAAAGAGACAGACAGACAGACAGACAGAGACAGAGACAGAGAGACAGAGCAAGCAATTAAAGAAGAAATCAGAAAAGTACCACAGAAAAGACAACAAGAAGCATCACCAGAAACAAGGCGCCATCCCACCAAAGAAAGCTCAAGTCTGTCTAATTAACACCCATTTATGTTTTCCTACTTCTTGTATCTTTGCTTCTGTGTGAAGAAGCGCATAAGGGGCAGAGTAGCGCAGTGGTCAGTGTGTCAGACGCCTCATGTAACGTTATCCCGGGACGGGATAGCCTAGTGGTTAAAACATTGCGCTCGCAATCTGATGACCCAGGTTCGATTCCCGATCAAGGGGATATTTTCCCCTGGAGTTAATATCAGTGCAGACTCCACTCTCCCACAAAAGTCCTTCGGATGAGACTATAAACCGAGGCCCCGTGTACGAACGCACGCAGAACATCTTGCGCACACTTTAAATCCTGTTCCGCTATTCGTAAGAGTAGGCCATTGTGTGCCAGTGGGAACAGATGACAGAATTTACAAAACCGCATACACACGGGGACTGGATGTAAAAAAGCACATAAGTGCTTATTCCATTATCCTCGATATAAAAGAATAGAGTTTTATATATATGTATACATATATATATCTGCAGGTAACAGGTTTCAGTCACCACTGAGCTAACTGCGTTAAGAAGAAAACCTCCCCTAAAACTAAACCTTGTTCTTACTCAGTTCCTCTGCAAGACATTTGATTAGCTTTTGTTGGTTTATTCGTTCTTTGACTAGTGCCCCGAGGTTCACCCATGGTGAGATTGTTGTGTATACAGCTGTTCCTTTCCACAGCATTTAGGTAGCTGCGATCCGCCTTTGAGGAGGAGTCTAACACGACACCTGTGTTCATGCTGGATTTTTTTTCTTCAAAGTGTTGTCATCCGTTCCTACTGGCAGCGACACGAAATGACCTACTATTGCAAAAGGCACAACAGGTTTTTAATGTGTACGCAAGATGTTCTCCATACATTCGTACACGGGACTTCGGTTTATTGTCTCATTCGAAAAACTTTGAGAGTTAAAATGAATTTCTTGTCAAATTCGGGAGAAAGGGCAAGGCTGGGAATCGAACCCAGAACCTCACGGTTTACTTGGTAGGTAGGTGAAAGTGTTGTTTTGTTTTGCTTTGCTGTTTTCCTCTGGTTGGGTTTTAGGTTTTTGTGTTGTTAATTTCTATTTCTTGTTTGTTTTTTGCCTGCCTGCTTACTTGTTTATACCTTTCTTTGTTTCACAATATACTGAAGACCATCTTATTTCTTGAAAACAATTTTCCTTTCGAAACACACATTTAGAAAACAAAACAAGCTCCGGAGGTCGTCATTCAAGAGCAAGTAACTACAGGGAGGGAAAATCCCACGAAGACATAAAAGTCAAGCTTCCATCCTTTTGTGGTTAGTAGCCTGTTTCAC
>CM054144.1:31282706-31297706 GCA_028751875.1 Rapana venosa
GAAGCGAGTGTAAGGGAGAACAGAAGAAAAAAATAGCATGAAAGAAAAAATCACCTAAAGTGGTGCAAATCGTTAGAAACTGGAATAAACAAAGCAAAATTAAAACACAAAGTCGAGGGGGGAAAACAATCCACAAAAATTAAAGATTAGAGTTGTTTTTTTATTATAAAAAAAGAAGAAGAAAACTTAACAACAACCGGAAAATAGAAAAAAACAAACAAACAAAGAAATGTAAAAATCATTAAAAAGGTTAATAAAGGAAAAAGAAATGATGATGATGATGAAACCGGAGTCTTTCTGATGCTGTTTGAGCACCATTATTTTTGTTTCAATCAGCTTTGTGATAATTTTTTTTGCTCTCTCTCTCTCTCTCTCTCTCTCTCTCTCCTCTCTCTCTCTCTCTCTCTCTCTCTCTCTCTCTCTCTCTCTCATCTTCTTTGTCTTCTTTTTTTTTTCTTCTATCCTACTTTCTCTGCTTTTTTATTGTCGTTGCTTTTTATTTTTTGGTTCTCCGTACTGTTATCTTCGTGTGGTTGTTTGTGTTGTTATTGTTTTGCTTTGTTGCCTGTCTGTCTTTGTGTGTGTGTGTGTGTGTGTGTGTTTTGTGTGTGTTGTGTGTGTGTGTGTGTTTGTGTGGTTTGTTGTGTGTGTTTGTGTGTGTGTGTGTGTGTGTGTGTGTGTGTGTGTGTGTGTGTGTGTGTGTGTGTGTGTGTGTGTGTGTGTGTGTGTGTGGGGAGAGAGAAGAGAGAGAGAGAGAGAGAGAGAGAGAGAGAGAGAGAGAGAGAGAGAGAAAGAAACGGAGGAGGGAAGGTGGATACTTATATATGAAAATACTTTTTTTTTTTGTTTCTGCAAAACTTACACATACACACACACATGCACAAGATTCAAGATTTAATTCCTTTCACCCCTTTTGGGGGTATGGAGGATTACAAACAAACTCAACAGGAGGATAAGCCTAACAGCAAGACACCCAAAAATAATATCAATACTAACAGGAACTGAAAAGCAAGAGCTCATCGCAAAATGATACGCAAACAGTATCAAAGACTCGAGACTATTTTCAAAGTACACAGATTTCACACACATCCATACATACATACACACACATAGAGAGAGAGACAGACAGACAGGCAGAGACAGACAGACAGACAGGCAGAGACAAACAGACAAACACACACATACACACACACACACACACACACACACACACACACACACACACACACACACACAATACACACACACGCACAGAGACTCAAAGTTACGGCCACAGAGGCGTTGTAGCAATGAACCTTAACACAATCAGCACCACGAATTCACAAAAGGCATGATTACATTACATTTCTTCCTGCCTCTTCTTCTTCCCCTTTTGCAATTCCCTGCACTGATGATAATGATCATCTTTCCACAGGCCCAAATCCCCATATAATCCAGCAGCAATCTGTGTTCCTGGCTTCTGACGACATAAACCACAATGCCATCGCCTCTGGGTTGGCTCACTCTCTTCTTCGTCGTCGTCGTCGTCGTCGTCGAACGCTCAGGCTGTAATATCATTTTTGTCTGTCATATGAGGAAAAATGCGTTGCGCTGCCGTTAAGCGCCTGACGTGTCAAGCCTAGCACATCAGACTTCTGCCTGGCTCATTTTCTGAGGAGCTAGGTGTTGATGTGTTGTGAGGAATCTCCGTGTTGCTGGTAGTGATGCTGTCGCTTCTGTAACCACACAGAGAGAGAATGATTTCAGCTTTATTGACTGAAAAAGTTATTTTGTCATTCTATGTGACAAAAAGAAACAATAAAAAAAAATATAGGGAAGCATAGCAAACAACTTACATATGGAGAATGATAACAGCGCAGAGGATTATCATAAAGACCGCGAGTATGTATATTTCAACAGCCGTTACATTAGTGATGTATTTTTGAATACACAATGTTTGCTTCATGTTTGGTGTGCTATGATGATGATCGGTGTTTATATATATATATATATATATATATATATATATATATACATATATATATATATATATATATATGTGTGTGTGTGTGTGTGTGTGTGTGTGTGTGTGTGTGTGTGTGTGTGTGTGTGTGTGTGTGTGTGTGTGTGTGTGTGTGTGTGTGTGTGTGTGTGTGTGTGTGTGTGTGTGTGTGTGTGTGTGTGTGTGTGTGTGTGTTGTTGTTGTTGTTGTTGTTGACTTCAATTTTACGTCTGTTCACTTTTAGTGATATTAGACGCCCCCCCCCCCCCCCATCCCTCAAAAAAAAATTAAAAAAAAACAAAAAAAACCCACCCGGGAGATGTGGATGTGGTGTTAAAAAAAAATAATAATAATCTCGAAAAACTAGGCAATGCAACAGGAATTTAAAAAAACAACAACAAAAACCCAACAAGTCATTAACGTTAATGTAACTATAACAAATGTCCTATGGGACTGTAACAAAGACCTTTCACAATTTCAAATGCCAATTTCAAATTACTGAATATGCTGGTGAGGGAGTTTTCAGAAAAATGGGGCATGAAAGGTTTTACACTCTGGCAGTCAAAAAGTATATGAGTATTAGTGATATTCTCACCACACAGGCATTTACCATTTTTGCTGAATTTGGTTATCAATGCATTTAGTTTCATTCTATAGAATAAAGTATTAATTCTCCTTGACGTAAAAACACTTGTACTAACTTCTGAATGGTTCCCCACTGTTAGATTATGGGTATTGATTGCAGTTCTAGTTAAAAGTCTCTCATTTTGCTGATTACTATCAGTGACCTTTCTCCATGATTTTTGTTCTAGTAAGCTATACCCTTCTTGTGTGTGTGTGTGTGTGTGTGTGTGTGTGTGTGTGTGTGTGTGTGTGTGTGTGTGTGTGTGTGTGTGTGTGTGTGTGTGTGTGTGTGTGTGTGTGTGTGTGTGTGTGTGTGTGTGTGTGTGTGTAATACGCTCTGTTTAATAAAATCTGGTTAGACCAACCAGCAAGAATACATACACAACACACACACACAACGCACACACACACAACACACACACAACACATAAACACACACACAACACAACACACGCACACAAAACACACACACACACACACACACACACACACACACACACACACACACACACATGAAAGGATGAAAAAGGCAAATCTGTGATGACATTTTGCGATAAAAAGTTTCTCTCCTAAAATGAGACTAAGACCATAATCATAATAAGCTTACCACCAAAGACTTGGAATCCTAGTTTCTAATTTCGGGGCCTGATTATTCGTATTTAAAGCAGTTATCAATGGACCTTAAAAACACAGGACTTGAAAAACACAGTCTTGTATTTCCTACAGAGGAGTTGGAAGTAATCAAGGTGCTATTGTGGTGCCCACAAGGATTCAGCAACAGCGAAAGATTTCTTTTCGCATTTTGTGTAAGACCCGGGCCTTAAACGGTTGTGAATATTGAAAATGCATTATGCAGAATGTTATATAAGTTACGGGTTTTCAACCTCGGCTAATTCCATGATCAGGCGTTTAATTAAATAGTAATGTAAATCTTTGTTAAATTACTGGTGGTTTTTTTTTCTTTTCTGGGAGGGGCAGGAGGGATAGCGTGCTACTTGTCGGTCTATAAGTTTGTCAATCTGTTGGTTTGTTTATTGACTTATGTTTTTATGATTATGTTTGTCTACTTTTTTCAATGTGTCTGCATGTCTGTATGCATGTCTGTCTCGCTTTGCTTCTCTCTCTCTGTCTCTCTCTCTGTCTCTGTCTCTGTCTGTCTCTCTCTCTCTAGCATTTTGCTTTCTCTTTTTTCAAACTTCTTCCTATAGAAATGTAGTATAGTATGGTTGAGTATTACTTTTTCCAGAAAAAATATACAACACAGAGACAAAAACAACAACTGTATTTACTCAGAGGATGGTTCAAAAGAAGACCTCACTTATCTGAAGTCATATGGACTCTCTCTCTCTCTCTCTCTCTCTCTCTCTCTCTCTCTCTCTCTCTCTCTCTCTCTCTCTCTCTCTGTAATATTCAGGGATTCTTTAGAGTTTTCAAGCAAAGATTAATTGATATGTTTATTCAGGAGTGGTCTGGTGTCATGAGAGAGAGTATAATAGATATGAGACATATAGATCTTTTAGACTATTTTTGAAAAGGAATTGTATCTTGATAACATCGAAATTTATTGTTTCAGAGTTGCGCTGTCACAGGCCAGACTGAATGTTCTTCCCTTGAATAATAATCTTAATAGATACAGCAACAACTACCAAGATAAAAACTGTTTTTGTGCAGAAATGTTATTGAAGATGAGTGCCATCTCATATACATTTGTTCATTATATGCAGATCTCCGAACAATTTACCTGAAAGATTTTATTCACGTGCCTATTCCTTTTCTCCTTCAGGCACATAGTAAACATCGTGCAATGCATCTAGCAAAGTTTTTGTTCCATGCGGTTCTAAGAAGAAAGATAATGGCAGAACTTATTTAATCTTAGTATTAGATATCAATGCTTTCAGTGTAAAGGCAGATTTGTGTCTAATGTGTATTTTTGCTTTACTTTGAAATTTTGTACAAATTTGTTATATACACACACATACATTCCCCATCTCCCTCTGCATTTGATTTGTGGCCCAAGGCTGATGTTCAATAAAAACATTTTCATTTTCATTTCATTTCTCTCTGTCTGTCTGTCTTTCTCTCTCTCACGCACGCACGCACGCACGCTAAATGAATGAATAGAGCATGTCAAACTAGAATATGAACCATAAAATGAGAATGATTTTAATAATAAAGGCGATAATCACAGACCCACATCAAATTATCTTTTAATTTCAATGCCCGATTCTTCATATTAATTTTTAGAACAGCTGTCACCAGACATCGAAAACAAAATAATGCATTTTCAGCAGGAACAAGTTGACATGAAAATTTTGGACGATTTGTTTTCGAGGACTGAACCAAAGAAAGAGATGTGATTTCATATTTCCATTGAAAATCGTGTAGGCCTTTAGTTACTGTTGTGATATAAAAATGAAAGCGTTCTGTTAAATAGTATAGGGCTCCGGCGCCACAGGCAAAACAAAAAAACTCCAAGCAGACATCCAAACGTCGAAACCAGTTTTCAACAAATCACTGGTATAAATTCATGATTACAAAAACGATTGTCCCTGTCTCTGGTCTGTCTGTACATTTTTCTAGTCTGCCAGTTTATTAGTCTTTCCCCGTGCAAATGCCAGGGGTGAGTGTTGGGGGGGGGGGGGAAGGGGGGCTTTCAGAATAAATAGCACCACCATCTTCTGGAAATTGTGTGCTAGAATGTTCCTATTGTGTATCCCTTCCTTTGCTTTTTGTCGATTTCTTAATCTCTCTAGCCTCTCTCTAGTCTCCCTCATGCTTACTATCTATCAACCTATCCCATTCTTCGTGCCTTTTTTCATGCATGCACATCTGATTGTGCTTTTTTCTTATACACTTTCTAATGAACTGCTCTGCATCTGATTGTGTTTTTTCTTATACCCTTTCTACTGAGCTGCCCTGAAGTCGGAACGTGATGACGTTGGTCAGTGGGGCAGACCTCCTGCTGAGTTAACAGCACAAGAGAAGACCAGGCACTACGCCTTCCCTGTAAGATGCAGGGAAGGCAGAGGGGAAAAGTTCATCAGTCTGGTTGGCATTTTTTTTTTCATCTGTTCATATGTTTGTCTATTTGTTCGTTTCAGTATCTACTGTGTTTTTCTGTGCGTCTGTACCTCTGTTTATTTCTGTGTGTTTTTACTTCTTCTTCTTGTCTTGTCTGTCTGTCTTTGTCTGTCTCTATCTCTCTCTCTCTCTTCTCTCTCTTCTCTCTCTCTCTCCTCTCTTCAAAATTAATGATTTCTGTAAATTGCTTTAAAAAAAAGATAGCCATGACTATCGGTGACACTCCCTTTTCTGGGTCAGGACCTTCTAAAAAAAATAGTCAATTTTTATCTGTAACCCTTGACAAAAAGACTGGTAATCAGTCAATCTATTCATTTATTTATTTATTTATTTTTTATATCGAGGATAATGGAATAAGTACTCATGTGCTTTTTTTACATCCAGTCCCCGTGTGTGTGCGGATTTCTTAATTCTGTCATCTGTTCCCACCGGCACACAATGGCCTACTCTTACGAAAAGCGGAACAGGATTTAACGTGTGCGCAAGATGTTCTGCGTGCGTTCGCACACGGGGGCCTCGGTTTATAATCTCATCCGAAGGACTCTTGGGGAGAGTGGAGTCTGCACTGATGTTAACTCCAGGGGAAAATATCCCCTTGAACGGAAATCGAACCTGGGTCGTCAGATCGCGAGCGCAATGTTCTAACCACTAGGCTATCCCGTCCCCCTATCAATCAGTCAGTCAGCCACTACAAGTAGATCTGCTGATCTGCTGATCTTAAAGCTTTGCTTAGTGCTGGAGCAAGTTTATATCTCTGAACAGTCGCCTGCAATAGGGCCCTGAACAGTCAGAGGTATGTGGACATGGCATTGAGGATTCCTCATTCCCTTCATTGGTGGAGGCAGTCACAGCCACTGGATAGAAAAACAAAATATGGGATGGCATGGGGATTCCCCTCTTTGTCTCCAACCCAGATAGCCAGACTTGGAGAGCAGGGATTGCACGTGAAGACAACGAGCAATGCACCTACACCCAGACGGTCAAGGTCACAGAGCATGAATTGCACGTGGAATACACCGAGGAATGCGTAAATGCTGAAACTGACACCCCTGTCGTCGCCTACACCCAGACGGTCAAGGTCACAGAGCACGGACTGCACGTGAAAAGAGCAAGAAATGTGCAAAGGCCGCCTTACGCCTAGACGGTCAAGGTCACAGAGTTCGAATTGCACGTGGAATACACCGAGGAATGCGGAAATGCTGAAACTGACATCCACCTGCCAGACGGTCAAGGTCACAGAGCTCGGATTGCACGTGGAATGTACCGAGGAATGCGGAAAGGCTGAAACTGACACACCTGTCGCCGCCTACACCCAGACGTCAAGGCCACAGAGCATGAATTGCACGTGGAATACAAACCAGGACTGTGGAAATGCTGAAACTGACAACCCGCCCTCGCCTACACCCAGAGGGTCAAGGTCACGGAGCTCGATTGCATGCGGAATACAAACCAAGAATGCAGGTATGCTGAAACTGACAACACCGGGGATGGCTGAGGCCACAGGATCGAGGTCACAGAGCTGGAACACAAGGCAACAAGAAATGGGAAAGAAAACAAACAGAAAGTGGAAGAGTGCACATGTTTGACATGGCAAACCAGGGTATTGTGCAATGTCCAGACAGGCCAGTACTTCTGGTTCCATCTCTGTGTGTGAGTGTGTGTGTGTCTCATACATACACACATATACATACACACTCACACACATCCATCCATACATATACAATCACACACATGTTTGCACGCACATGCGCGCACACACACACATGCATACACACACACTAACACACACGCACACACATAATCACACACATGCACGCACGCACAACACGCGCGCACACGCAAGAATACACACACACATTTACACACACACACAATGTATAATATATTATATATATATATATATATATATATATATATATATATATATATTTATATATAGCTGAGACAAAAGAGTGAGGAAAAACAAGTGCAGGTAACCAATTACAACTTCATTCTGATCATAAACT
Source organism: Rapana venosa (assembly GCA_028751875.1). Lineage (NCBI taxonomy): Eukaryota > Metazoa > Mollusca > Gastropoda > Neogastropoda > Muricidae > Rapana > Rapana venosa. The sequence goes on from CM054144.1 coordinate 31,290,399, forward strand.
TATTTTGGTCCTAGATTCCAGGGAAAAAAAAATCACTACAAGATAAAACTTTGAAGGCAGCATTAGGGGAATATTTGAGTAAGGACCATGCCTTTGGCCTGACCTGACTCGAGTTTCGGCTCCTGGTTGAGCACTCTTCAGAGGTCCCGTCACTCTTTGAAACCTCACTCCTCCTTTGTGGTAGGTAACAGCACCAGCCTAAGAATAAATAGATAATTTTGTGGCCTACCACGCTGCCATCGAAAGATGAAAAAAAAAATATATATATATATATGTGTGTGTGTGTGTGTTTGTGTGTGTCTGTGTATGTGTCTGTGTGTATGTGTATATATACACTTACACAAAACACACAAACACACACATCACACACAACACAACACACTCACACAAAAATACACATACACACCTCACACACACACACATTCACACAACACACTCACACACACAAAACACACACACAACACACTCACACACACAACACACTCACTCACTCACACACACACACACACACACACACACATACTCACACACACACAACACACACACACACACACACAAAACACACACACACACACACACACACACACACACACACACACACACACACACACACACACACACACATAATGACATTCAAGACAAGGGAACAGGAACACTGGGCGTTGAAATTACATTTGTGAACTAAAAACTGTATTAATCACACAGCTGGGATAACAAATCAGGTGAAGAAGTAGCCACAAGCCCACGCTGAATTATCAGGTTCTCATTTTCCAAATTTCAGTGTTTGGTTCTTCACATTTGAATCCTTTATCATCAAATATCCAACAATTATGAACAGGAAAATGAATGGAAATGTGCAAGCATGCACGCCCACCCATGCAGTGCAGGTGTTGGGTGTGGGTGTGGGTGTGTGTGTGTGTTTGTGTGTGTAAGTGTGCGTGCGTGCGTGTGTGTGTGTGTGTGTGTGTGGGGGGGGGGGGGGGTAAGTGTATACGCGTATGTGTGTGGAATGTATTCATTTTAATGTCTAGTTGTGTTTGCGCGTGCAACTATGTGTGTGTGTGGGGTTTTTTTCAATATTAATTTAGCTTTCATTCTTTACTTCAAGCAATCATCTTTTTCTACCTCATCCATGGCTCAGACAGTAACTATTGTTTTCGTTATATGAGCGAAAATTCTTCGCGCTGCTGTTAAGCGCCCGACAATGTCAGGCCTAGCGCATCCGACATCAGCATGAGAGGAATCAACCAATCAATAAGCCCTGACTTCCTTCTGTATATCTAGTTCCTGGCTTCCTTCTGTATATTCAGTCCCTGCGTGTATGCGGTTTTGTGAATTTTGTCAACCGTTCCTACTGGCACAAAATACCTTCTTCCAAACGACAGAACGGGTTTAACGTGTGCCGAAGGTGTTGGGCTTGTTTTTGCACACAGGAAAATTGATTTATAGTTTCATCCCGAAGACTTTTATGAGAGTGGAGTTGGCACTGGCGTTTTCTCCAGGGGAAAATTGCCCTGTACGGACGTTTCGGTGGTTGCTTTAACTTGGACCAGTGGTTTGAATCCGGTCGTCAGATTGAGAGTGCAAAGCCCAAACCTCCCGGCTACCTCCACTCTCTGCCCAGCCGAAGTGTGTGCATGCATGTGCAGCAGGTGCAGCCAAGTGCCTGTCTCTGTTTTTGACTGCTGAAAGGACAATTTTCTAATGGTAAAAAGAATGGTCATCATTATCTTCAACACCGATAAGAAAAATGCTGCTGCTGCTACTAGTACTACTACTACTACTACTACTAGTAGTAGTAGTAGTAGTAGTAGTAGTAGTAGTAGTAGTAGTAGTAGTAGTAGTAGTAGTAGTAGTAGTAGTAGCAGCAGCAGTAGTAGTAGTAGTAGTAGTAGCAGTAGAAGTAGTAGTAGTGCTTCTGCTGCTGCTACTGCTGCTGCTTCTACTACTACTACTACTACTACTACTACTACTACTACTACTACTACTACTACTAACCACCACCACCACTGTTACTACCATTACTAAATCTTTTGTATTAAAACCTCTACATTCAGAAAGCAAATACTCGTGCGGTTATGATTTTTGTCTAGTTATACGACTTTGGGTGTGTTTTTTCATACAGCAAAGAAGATATACAAAATAAACACCATGATCCACATAACAGTAACAAGCTAGCAACTTGCATTGTGATCAAGTACAGCATCAGCTTTTGCAATTACACCGCAGCTAGCTATTAATCCCTTAAAATGACTAAAGGATGAAAAAAAGAAGTATGATAATATGTTCAATTCATGTCCAAGATCGCCGTTGATACTGGTTTCGGAATGATGTTGGTGTTTCTGTTTTAAAAACAAACTGCCATCTTTTTGGCTGGAAATATCTATAGTGAATAATTTTTTTTCTGAGTTTAAGAGCATTTTTCTCTTGACTCGTTGAACGGGCTAACGATGTCTGCCTGCCATTCCGTGTGTGAGGGGCTTATGACTTGTAATTGCCTTTGTTATCAGCCTGTGTGAGCGACTAAGTGTTCGTTTATTTTTCGTAAGTTCTCTCTCTCTCTCTCTCCCTCTCTCTCTCTCTCTCTCTCTCTCTCTCGGTGTCTCTGTGTGTGTCTCTCTCTGTCTCTCTCTCTGTCTGTCTGTCTGTCTGTCTCTCTCTCTCTCTCTCTCTCTCTCTCTCTCTCTCTCTCTCTTCTCTCTCTCTCTCTCTCTCTCTCTCTCTCTCTCGGTGCCTGTGTGTGTCTCTCTCTGCCTCTCTCTCTCTGTCTCTCTGTTTGTCTGTCTGTCTGTCTGTCTCTCTCTCTCTCTCTCTCTCTCTCTCTCTCTCTCTCTCTCTCTCTCTCTCTCTTTTCGGTGTCTGTGTGTGTCTCTGTCTCTCTGTCTACGTTTCTCTGTCTCCGTCTCTCTCTCTCTTCAATACATTTATTGAAACAATTACTTTTATGTTTATAACACTATGTGTCATAAGCCCTCTCTGTAAGCCTACCATTCTTTCGTAGTGTGGCCTAGGACCGATGTAAAGCAGTATCCAGAAAACTCTCTCCCTCTCATATTCAAAATCATTGCGGAAGTTTTAGTCTTAATACCATTTTATTCTCTCTATCACCAAAAGCTACGTTGTATCTTCATTACTATTCTATCAGAACATGACCTTTTCCGAATATCACGACTTTTCATAGGTTATGCTTTGAATTACAGAGTTTTCCGGCTCGGTTTTTTTTTTAATGTTTTCTGGGAGTGGGTTTTTTGTATGTTTGGGGTTTTATTGTTTGGGGGTTGTTGGTTTGTTTGGGGTTTTTTGGGGGGTGGGGCTGCTTTTTTGAGTGGGAATGGGGGTGGTGGGGAGGCTGAGTTCACACAAATAAGCATATGTTAGAATGACCTTTCGAAGACGTTATCTTCCCGTTTATTGAAAAACATATATATATTCTTGACTAGTTATTGTTCTATCATCTTTTGTTACGTGCTAGCGGCACTATTTCTCCCGTGCTAGTTCTTCCCATCACATCACTCACAATCACAGCCATGCTCGTGCTGCTACAACCTTAAAGCCAGAGACATCCAAGAACATTGTTAATGCTCGGGGTTGCAGGCAGGCTACCAGCTTGAAAAGACCCTGCGCTGCCTATGCTAGGCCACTTCGATGGTGTTCTAGCATGTCTAGATTGTTGCATCGTGCAAGGGTCTTTACATATTGCCTTGTGCTGATTGTTATAATCATTGTTAAGGTCTCAGAACTGGTATCGACGTTGGAAACGCTTTGCCGCGTGGTGGTGTTCTGTCTGATGTAAGATGACTTGAAAGTGTGTATGTAGCATAAAAATAGAAGTACTGTGTAAGTATTTTCCTATACTTTTAGTCTTCTGTTTTCAACAACCTCTTTGTTGTACCTAGCATGTAAATGTCATCATTTCTATACACTTAATGACTCTCTGAAACTCTCGCACTCACGCGCGCGTGCACACACACACGCAAGCACACACACACCTCTCTCTCTCTCTCTCTCTCTCTCTCTCTCTCTCTCTCTCTTCTCTCACTCTCTAACTTTGTCTTTCTAACACACACACACACACACACACACACACACACACACACAGACAGATATAGAGATAAATAAATAGATAGATAGATAGACAGACAGACAGACAGACAGACAGACAGTCAGACAGACAGACAGCCAGACAGCCAGCCAGAGAGACAGACAGATAGATAGATAGATAGATAGATAGATACATAGATACATAGATACATAGATAGATAGATAGATAGATAGATAGATAGATAGATAGATAGATAGATAGATAGATAGATAGAACGTATCAGCAGACAGTAAACAGACTGTAAAGAACCTGTGTGTTTCTCTTATTTCGCTTTGAAACCAGTGTTACATTTGGTGGGGTTCTCCTTTGATGTATCTCTTTTTATTTAAGTCCAGTATTTTTCAAACACAGATAAATAATATACCACAGTTTTATGCGCACCGAGTCAGTGACCTCACGTCAGCAGTTCTGAGGTCTTGACTGTAGGTTTTGCCTGAAACCTGTTTACATTTACCTCCTTCAAGGGAATGGGGAGAGGGGGGGGGGGGGTCGTATTCTTTTGTTCTTTTTCTTTTTTTTTGGGGGGGACATTTTCCTTTGATATGTCTTAGCCCTATCATTTTTAGCAGTTCACTTTTGACGTAGTTCCTGTCACATTTTTTCTTGGTTGGTTCGCTTTGATGATAATGTGTTGTTGTTGTTGTTTTTATTGCCTCTCTTCTTTTGTTCTTTCTGACTGATTTTTTTGGTGTCTTTTAGCTCTGAATGTTTTTTATGGATTACTTTTGAAAGATGTTGTCTGGTGTTGAACGTTGTGAGTTATGGAGTCATATATTCTCTGACTCGTGTGTGTGTGTGTGTGTGTGTGTGTGTGTGTGTGTGTGTGTGTGTGTGTGTGTGTGTGTGTGTGTGTGTGTGTGTGTGTGTGTGTGTGTGTGTATGTTTTTGCGTGTGTGTGAGTCTGTGTGTGTGCGTGTCGTGTGTGTGTGTGTGTGTTTGTGTGTGTGTGCGTGCGTGCGTGTGTGTGTGTGTTTGTGTGTGTGTGTGGGGGGGGGGGGTGCGCGCGCACGTGCGCATGCATGTGTGTGTGGATATATGCGTATGTTTACTTCTTCTTCTTCTTTTCTTCTTCTTCTTCTTCTTCTTCTTCTTCTTCTGCTTCTTCTTCTTCTTCTTCTTCTTCTTTCTTCTTCTTCTTCTTCTTCTTCTTCTTCTTCTTCTTCTTCTTCTCCTCTTCGCAATTCTTCTCCTTCTTCGCAATTTTTTTCTTCTTCTCCGCAGTTTTTTTCTTTATCTTCACAATTCTTCTTTTCTTCTTCGTCTTTGTCTTCGTTGCCTTCTTCTTCTTCTTCTTCTTCTTCTTCTTCTTCTTCTTCTTCTTCTTCTTTACTTCTTCTTCTTTCTTCTTCTTCTTCTTCTTTTCTTCTTTTCTTCTTCTTCTTCTCTTCTTCTTTCTTTCTTCTTCTTCTTCTTCTTTGCAATTCTTCTTTGCAATTCTTCTTTGCAATTCTTATTTCCAATTCTTATTTGCAATTCTTTTTCTTCGCATTCTTTCTTCTTCTTCTTCTTCTTCTTCTTCGCTATTCTTCGTCTTCGAAATTCTTCTCCTTCTTCTTTCTTTCTTTCTTTCTTTCCTTCTTTTTTTTTGTCTACTGCTTTCCCTTCTTCTTTCTAGTTTCTTTCTTTTTTTTTTTCCTTCTTTCCTTCTTTATTTCTTTCTTTTCTAACTCTTCCTTTATTCCCTGTCTTCCTTCCTCCCTCTATAAACTTATTTATCTTGTATATCATTACTTTCTCATTTTCTGTCTTTGTATCGTTTTATTCTGTCCCATTTATTTTTTTCTTTTAGATCTTTTTCATCTATCTATTATCTATCTGTCTGTCGTCTGTCTGTCTGCTATCTATGTATGAATCTATATATATATATATATATATATCTATATATATTATATATTATATATATATATATATATATATATATATATATATATATATATATATATAGCTATCTTTCTATCTTTCTTTCTTTCGTTCACTCGTTCGTTCGTTCTCACTTTTTTCATCGCTCAAAATATAGGCGACATAAGGGAAAAATAGCTGCCATAAAGATGAAAAACCAAAAAGCTCAAACAAAATGTAAAAGACGGGGCACAAGACGAATAGCTGACACAAAAAATAAAGGCACACTCCAGAAGAGAGAGAAAAACCAAGCATAATCCTCTAGAGAAATTACAACCATTAAAGGACTCAGCTGCCTATTTCAAACACAAAAGAGAACAACAACAACAGAAGAAAATAAAACATTAAAAGGATTAAAACAAATGGAAATAACGAAAAAATATCCCCCTCAAAAAGTATTTCAGAGCCAGATGAAATTGCCGTTCCTTGAAGTATATCTCCAATCAGGGGACAGCTTTGCTTTTTTATTAACATTATCTGCCTTTTCTCTTGTTGTATATCATCTGCCTTCTCTCTCTCTCTCTCTCCTCTCTCTCTCTCTCTCTCTCTCTCTCTCTCTCTCTCTCTCTCTCTCTCTCTCTTCTCTCTCTCTCTCTCTCTCTCCTCAAATCTCTCGAAAGATTAAGTCCATTTATGGAAAAGCATAACTATTTCCTCAGCATATTTCAGTCCAGTTTTGGGTTTTTTGCATCAAAAATGGCCTAGTCATTTTCCCTTGAGCAGTTTTTATGGCCAGTTTATGATGGCATCACGACATCTTTCAATGATTACTTTGATTGCTGGTTTCGATTTTAACAACAAATTTGTCATCGGCTAGATAATTGGGGGGAAAAATCTACTGTCATCCAAAGTCCAAAAACTGAAGACCTGACAACAGCAGATCCGAAGGTTAGGCGTGTCTTTTCAGAACTGTGGAGTGTCCGCCTAAACCTTTGATCTATATGATTTAACATGATCTTTGCCTCAAAACTGCTTTCACATTTTCTCTAGGGCTATCTTCAAGATCATTTTGCAGTCAAAACGGTGTGGGGGGTTTTTCTCGTCTGGAGGTAAACTACCTTTTAGTGTCCATACTAATGGCTAGATCTTTGAAAATGAAGAAGGGACCGAGTACCCACCAGCGCGTGCGCTCGCGCGCTTGTTTGAGAGTGAGTTTGTGTGTGTGTGTGTGTGTGTGTGTGTGTGTGTGTGTGTGTGTGTGTGTGTGTGTGTGTGTGTGTGTGTGTGTGTGTGTGTGTGTGTGTGTGTGTGTGTGTGTGTGTGTGTTTCTGAACAGAACAGAATAGAACATCATTTATTGCCACGGA